>CM038674.1:579631291-580831291 GCA_021605145.1 Aegilops bicornis | reverse complement strand
CTTTGGATCATGAATTCGGTGGATTCAAACCCGTAAACATAGAGGCATCTGACGGAACAACAGGCCCTGGAGTGCAGATTGAGGATTACATCCTCCACATACACATGGCGAGAGGAGATGATCTCCACGCCATAAAATACCTACCCCTCAAGCTCAAAGGGTCAGCCCGGCATTGGCTTAAAAAGCCTCCCGAAAACACCATTGGTAGTTGGGAAGAGCTTGAGGATGCTTTTGGGCAATTTCCGGGGCCTATGTCCGACCTCACGGACATAAACGATTTAAGTCACATAACCCAATAGCCGGTGAGTCAGCCCGAAATTCTGGAACATGTTCCTCACCAAAGAGAACCACGTAAGTTGATTGTCCAGGACGCAAGCCTTAGCAGCTTTTAAAACAACGCCCAAGACGAATGGCTCGCCGTGACACCTTGGCCGAGGAAAAACCAAGAACAATGGCGCACTAACAAGCCTCATGACCCGCTTATGCGGGAGAGGATAGCTGGCTAGCAAGATGCGCAGTTACCGACCCAAGTACATCCAAGTCGAGAGATGGAAGCGAAACCACGACGCAGCAAGGACCAGCGCCCGGATTAAGGGGAACAGTCCAAAGAGTGCGGCATTCAACGCCGTATTCAAAAGCTCACGTCAGAACAACAAAAAACTGCCCCTTAAGGATAACAGAGATGAGATATACAACTTAAACAAATTCCTGGACATGATATGCCAAATCCACGATTACTCCGGAAGCCTGCAAAAACCATACCCACGAGATTGTTGGGTTTTGAAGCCGTCCGACAGACTCAACGCCGAACACAAGGCCTTTCGACGACAAAGCGAAGACGACGACGAACCCCACAAGCAAGAGAACCGGAAAACAAAAAGAATTTCCCACAAGAGGTCACAACAAGAACTTACTTCAAGTAACAAAAGGGGAAAATAAATGGCGCCCATTGAATTCTGGCATACAAGTCTACCAGTGAGTCCCAACACCGGTTGTCAAAACCAATCACCTTCGACCATCAAGACTACTCCGAAAGTATCCGAACGCAGGATGGACTGCCTTGATACTAGAACCTATAATCACGGTCTTCAATTTACGCCAGAAGTCCTAATGGACCGGCAGCGGTGATTTAAACCTGCTATATCGGGACACAATCCGCAATATGGGGATAGACCCAAATAGGATTAGCCATAGCAACACTTCCTTCGAGGAATCATGCTGTAGACACTTACGCCCATTGTACGGGCTCCATACTATCGGAAGTTATGTTGACTCACCCGACAACTTCCGTCATGAAAAGTTGGTCTTCCACATCGCCCCATTCAGAAGTAGCCATCAAGCACTCTTTGAGACGCCAAGCTTTCGCCCGCTTTTAACGCAATACCACACTATGCATCTCTTAAACTTAAAATGCCGGTCCACGAGGCATCATTTCATTAAGGGAAGCCGTATGCGCATCCCTTAAGGAAGAATGTGAGACTGCATTAACAGCCTCACAATAATATGGCCTTACCGGCCAAAAAGCGCCTAAAGCAGGTCATTAGGACCGGGACACGGTTAGGCGAGTCCGGCATAAATAAACATAATGCTCACTAGTCGCGTACCCCCCTTACAAGGGGCTCCTTGCATGTACAACAAGAGACAATAAAGCTCCATTTTATTCACTTTTGAATTGTACTATGATTATTTCCAATTACATTTACTGCGTCTTCTTTTCATACTAAGTTCTTCTTTTCATAGATGAACACCGTGCTACACCCGTCAGTGATACTGACACAATGGAGACACAAAGGAGACGTGCGATGGGATCCGTTATAAGGATTCTTTTCAGATTAAGACCTGCGTAAACCTTTCTTCTTTGTCTCTTGTTGATACACATCCCTCGGTTTCTTGCTATAACCGAGGAGGAGGCTGGCGTTTGGCATCGGGCGTCAGCCGGAATTTTTGCACGCACGGACACCGTGGACTTAGGGCATTGTTCTCGCCCGCTTCCATAAAGACCGAATACCTTAGGGAGTGTTGGCGTCTCGAGTTAGGCCTTATATGCATCAGCTCGAATCATGTCTTTGGTCAAATGTTGGGTTTGCCCGGCTCTGTGTTTTGCTGCCTATACGTTCCGTTTTATCGGCTAACATGGCACAGGAGAACTCTGCGACAGCCCGGTTCGGCCTGGTGAGCACCTCAAGAGAGAAAGCCAAAACTCGGTATCATGATGTAGCGTGAGACTGGTCAACCACTCGATGACCCACATGAATGTTTAGAATTCCTCGCAAGATAGACGAAGGACCGTTTCCGGTCAGGCACATATGCACCCGCATTCGGGAGAGTGCGGTGCCCCTGTGGGCTATATAGTAGCCCCACCTTGAACCCTATGGCTAAGTGAAAGTGATAAAGCATTATAGTCCGGTTGCCTAGTTTGTTACGCTATCACCTCCTTTACAGACGAAGACGTTGGATTAAGTGTGAAAATCGCCTTTTGCAAACACCCCGCACTATGTGCGTGGGGGCTGAAGCCAAGGACTGCCATCTTTCAGTTATATACACATATACATTAACGGCCGCACAGAGGTAGTTTGCTACTTGAAGGCACAAGTATAAAAAGCTCTTACATTAAAAGCGAAGCGATGTTTCATAAAATTACACATGTCATTCAAACATAACATCCTTCGAGCACTGCTGCGTCTCTATTAAACAAAGCGCCTGTAGGGACTTCCCGAAAAATAGTGCTCGCAGGTACCAAGGCTTCGTCCGAATCTCGGGATGCACGCGTCGGTGGCCTTCATCTCCGCCCAAGATGTCTTGACACGGGCAAGAGCCATCCGCGCACCCTCAACACACGCCGAAAGCGCTTCATTGCATCGACACGCTTGCATCGCAAGGAACTGCTGCACTAAGCCAACATAACTCTTCGGTGGGTCCGCCGCCACAAATGAGTCACGACATGCTTCATGGCAATTCCGGATAATCGATTCAGTTCGGCCCATTCGCCAACCGATCGACCGGAAGAAGAGGACGGCTACGGACTATGGAATTGCGACCAAAATAGCCCTTCCCTTCTATGCCCCTTCTGGCCTGGAAGTGCTCAATCGCGTCCGCAGCGCTCGCCTCTAAGTCCAGATAAGCATCCTCCGAACTCCACAGCTTATCCAACTGAGCATACTTTGGATCCGTATATCTCCTCCATGGCAGGAAAAAGGCTTTCCAGGCCGCAATTTCTTCGGCTTTGGCGTAGCTCCTCTTTCAATGCTCTCATCGCAGAGCGAGCATCCTTAATGACGGTGGCCTTGTTCGAGCCCTCTTGTTCCGCTTTGTCGGTCTTTTCAAGAACCCATAGCGGTCGGTAGCATTCTTCAACTTTTTACGGCCATTTCGGCCATCTCCTCTTTGCTTTGGCGATTGAGCAGCCCGTTCGGCTTTCAGCTCTTGGCCGCCTTTTAAAGTAGTAGCATTACTCTTCGGGCTTGCTCTTTAGCTTTCGGGCGAGTTCCGCCGCAAACCTCTCCAGCGAAAGAGCGCCATCTCGCATCAAAGCATATAAATAGTAAGGCATGGGCGTCAAGCTCCCTTACCAGGTGCCCGCGGAGGAGTCGCATACCTTGTGACTCGTCAAACCGTTTATTGACCAGCGCGATGTCCGCATCCGCCTCGTCAAGATGCCGCTCTAGCTCGGCAAATTCATCACTCCGGCTAGCCACCGGACGCCCCGCCACCTACATAGGAAAGGCAACATGTTAGTACTGAGATTATGATCCTAAACGCGCTGTCGCACTTTTTGACAACATAATTTGAGTCTCGTGGGCTACTATCTATACAGTGCGCATTCTATATGCATAACTCGTCGAAGGTACATCATCTTTTTCTCGTACCTCATACCCCGTCACAAGAACTTCTAGCGGCTTGCAATGCGCTCTCGGCGGATGCAATTCTTTCAATCACCGTAGCCATTAGTGCACGGTGATCTTCGAGATAGACACTCACCCAAGAAGGTCCTTCAGCTCCTCCGATCGCGGCGCGGTTGGCGCGGACCTTCTTCGCCCCGCGGACTCGGGAAACTCTCCGTGGCGACACCTCAGGGTCCCCGCCTCACATGAAGGCGCGATGGGTGGAAGCGTTCGCTCTCCATCATTTCCGGACGAAGATCCCGAAGATGAGCTCTGCTGAGAAGGGCTGAGATCCGAACTACAAGGTACAATTTCGGTTATCTTCGTAAATAAATATGAGGATATCCTTTATTAACAAGACCCCTTCTTTTACTTACGGCTCATTGGAGGCTGATCCTTGGAAATAGTCTTGGCTGAGGTATTTCCAGCGCGGAGACATCCGCCGAAGATTTCTTTCCCCGCTTTGAGGCCTTGGCTTCCATGTCTTCGGAGGCGGTCCTCTTCTCCCCGCGGAAGGTAGGATCCTCGAGTCCTCCTTCCTTGAAAACCTACTTCGTGGAGGCAGTTGTTTCCCGGCTCCCCTTCGCCTTCTTCAAAAGGCGCGACCTTGACATCTTGATCAGCATTGGAGTCCGGGCGTGATCTCCGGGAGAGGCGGACACCTTATATCAACTTTGCCTTGGCTATCCACTGCATTCAAGAAACGGCTCCTTAAAGGGCATATATATGATAAATGAATGAGCAGCCTGTCCGATTCTGAGGACTACTTACTTGAGTCTCCACGCGTTCCGACGGGCACTTCGCTTAGTCTCCAAGCACGCTTGAGCCGGGCCTCGAAACATGAACAACCTTGAACGGGCCCTCCCACATGGGGGATAGCTTATGCACAGTCCTTCCTGGAGAGAACCCGCTTTGAGCACAGGTCCCCTACCTCAAGACTCTGGGGCGGATGTTGCGGCAGATGGTATCGCCATGGCGCTTTGTTAGTATCTTGCCGCTCGCGGCGCTTCTCGACACGTCTCCTCCCCAAGACGAGGTCCGTCCCCCGCATGGCGTCCCTCGTGCCTCGTCCGAACGCCAGGACCCGTGCGGGAACGACGTCCCGACCTGCGTGAGGGGGGACTGCTTCAGCTCCATAGACCAGGAAGAACGGGGTCTCGCCAGTCGGCTTGGTCGCGGTTGTGCGGATGGACCATAATACGGACTGAAGCTCATCGTACCAGCCTCTGCCGCTGGCCTCCAGTTTCTTCTTGAATGTCCTAGTTTTGAGGCCCCTCAGGACCTCTGCATTGGCCCTTCGGCACGACCGATTGCGCCGGGTGTGCTACCGAGGCGTAACGCATATCTGCGTGCCAAAGGTTAGCTGTCGTTTTGAAGAGGTTCTTGGTGAACTGCGAACCGTTGTCGGTGATGATGCGGTTCGGCACCCCGAACCAGCTCACGATGCCCTTGATGAACTTGACCGTAGAACCTGCGGGGATTGTGCGGACGGCTTCCACTTTCAGCCCACTTGGTGAACTTGTCCACGGTGACATAGAGGTAGCGATAGCCCCCTGGCGCCCGAGGAAATGGGCCAGAGATATCCAACCCCAGGACTGCGAATGGCCACGAGAGGGTATAGTTTGCGAGACCTCCCGCACGTGATGGATCTGCTTGGCATGGAATTGGCGTGCCTCGCAAGCCTTCACCAGTTCGATAAGCGTCATTGAGCGCGGTGGGCCAATAATAGAACCGTTGCGTAACGCCTTGCCAACAAGGGTCCGCGATGATGAATGATGCCGATCTCGCCGTGTATATTCGCGGCCAGTTCCTTCCCTTGCTCCTGGAGATGCGGCGTAAGGACACATCATTTGGTCGCCCAGGTGAGAGCTCTCCATCCCTAATGCACGGTATGCTGTGGCTTGCCGCGCCCACACGCTCACTTCCTCCTCCTTCTCGGCAAGGTCCCTTCGTCGAGGTAGCTCCGAGCTCTGTGATCCAAAGACCCCTCCACGAGGCTCCAGGCGTCCAAGAAGCGCGCGATCTGTGGCCGGGCCACTGAACCCGAGGCTCCCGAGGCTGGTGGTGGGGAGCTCCTCGAGGCTGCACCATGCTTGACAGCGATGGCGTGGCCGAGGGCTTGAAGAGCCGCTCCTCGAAGACACCCGGGCTCCCGAGGTAGCCGCCTGGATGCCCGCTTGGTGATGTCGCCGGCCTCTTGATTGGTGCCACGGGGCATGCGCAACTCCAGCCCCCTAGAACTGCTTCTCCATCCTGCGGACCTCTGCGAGGTAGGCTTCCATGTGCTCATCCCTCGGCTCGTATACCTTGTTGGAGAAGTTGGCGAGAGTTGTGAATCACCCTTGATGGTAAGGCGCTTCACTCCCTAGGGCAGGCTGCGGCTTTGGGCCTGCTATCGTGCCTTCATATTCTGCTATGTTGTTGGAGACCTTTTCTCCGTCTTTGGAAACAGAGCTGCATGGCATAGTAGAGCTTGTCTTGAGTAGGAGATATAGGCACTGCTCCAGCCCCCGCGCTGTGCCTGGGTAATGCCTCGTCTGAGTCGGCGGGCTGCTTGCCAGCGCGCTGCCGATCTTGAAGGCGAGCTTGAGCACTTGGCGCATCCCGGTGTCTCCGGGACACGGTGAGGACGCCGTTGCTCCGGGCATCTTCATGAGGATGTACGCTGGGTGAGTCGCGACCATGAATCTAGCTAAGCGCTGGGTAGCCGAGGATGGCGTTGTATGGGAGGCCGATGGGGCGATGTCGGAAGTCGATCAGCTCTGTGCGGAAGTTGTCGTAGGTGCCGAAGGTTACTGGGAGACGGATCTGCCCCAGGGAGCTGGATGAACCGCCCCCGACGCCCAAGAAGGGCCTGATGGGCTGAAGCCGCTCCAGCGGTATGTGGAGGAGGCTGAAGGTTTCGGCCGAGAAACCTTGGCGAGGCCAGCGCCGTCGATGAGAGTCACAGTGGCGAGCTGTCGTGGTCCTAAGTATGACAGTAGAATGGGGGTAGGTATGAGAGGCAAGATCCTAGCTATGGAGTAGTTGTATCATAAGAGATTTACTGAGATCGAGGCCCTTCGGAGGAAGTAATAGCCCTATGTCTCTTGAACTCCTGAGGCGGTCAACCTGGATTATATCGTATGTGTTCTGAGGTGCAAACCCTTCTACCTGTGGAGGGGGGGTGGCTTATATAGAGTGCGCCAGGACCCCAGCCAGCCCACGTAGGAGAGGGTTTAAGGTGCGTTAAGGCCAGACGTTACTGGTAACGCCTTACATAAAGTACCATTATGACCATAAAGGCTATTTAACTCTGAGACCGTTTTGGACACCGAGTGGCTCTTGGACTCCTGGTGGTCGAGTGGGTCTTCATGGTCGAGTGTCTTTGAATCTGTCGAGTGGAAGCCTACCAGGTCGACTGGAATGCTGCTTCTCTTGTGAGTCTCCTTGAGGAGGGTATCTTTGGGTAGGTCTATGACCCTACCCCAGGTACATGACTTCATCATTAGCCCCGAATGGATCGAGGTTTGAGTGAGGAAGGAGTTGATGATCTTTCCGACCTGTTTCTTCGTGTTGTGAGTCGTCTTGCTGGATCAACGACCTTTTAGCGATGGCATCAACTTCTCTTTCAGTCGCCTAGATCCATTCTTCACGTTTGCCGAGTGAACTCTGTGAACCTGAGGATTTTCGAGCGGCGGATCGGAGGAAATCAGTTATCTGACGAGTTGCTCTGTGGTTAGCGGATTTTGCAGGATCCGAACTTTGGGAAGCGCGCGAAGCGGAGAAAACCGTGACACTCGGGTGGGATAAGACGATGACGCCTCAATCTTCGCGCCGCCTTTTTCGCCACGTATCGATGCCTTGGCGCTTTGTTAATGGGATCGCGGCCAGGATTGCTGGGCCTACCGTCCAGCCACTGGAAGCGGTCCCTTATAACGTTAGGCAGGGCATCTTGAACAAGACGACCTCAGACTTCTCCTCTCTCGCCTCCAAATCTTCGCCGTGCTCTTAAATGCGTCATCGGCCTAAAGCTTCCGGTACTTGTCTCGCCGGGCGAACATGGTGAAGGAGAAGACCGCAGCCACTGGAGCGGGTGAAGAAGGCGGTGGCGCAGGCCAAGGGGAGGCGCCCTAGCGGCCGGCTCCTCTTCAGCGGTCCAAGTTGCCACAGGTGGCTGGGTCCAAGGAGGCTGGATCCGCTCGACCATCACCGAGAAGGATCTCACCGATCCGCCAATGAAGGACTGATCCCCATGGGTCGGCGAGGCTTCCGGGCATGGAGTGGCAACCACAGCTGAAAGAGGGTGAATGCGTCCTCCTGGCCACCCACGTAGACCGGGGGTTTCTCTACGCCAAATCCTTTCTTCCGTGGGTTTTGAACTTTTTGGGCGCAACTCCATCATTTTACTCCGAACTCCATCGTCTATCTTGCTGCTTTCGTTTAAGCCTACGCGAGAATTTCTTGGGTTGTCGACCGACCTTTGGGGTCTCTTCAAGCACATATTCACCTGCTGCTCGAGCCGGTGAAGAAAGCGAGCCGAATAGCGAGAGGACCGTAATCCAGATGTGGGGAAGAGCGCCTTTCCGCCTATGACTCTCCCGACTCGGTTAGAGGGTGGCGGTCGACCTGGTTCTGATCACAAGACCAGCCGACGCCGGCGCTGACCGTCTCCCTCCCTTCTCCATGAGTCGAGTGAACAAGCCATCTTCCCTGAAGGTGTTACCGGAGGAAAGGGCCCAAGTAAAGTTGCTGATGGAGCGTGTAGTCCAGCTTATTCGCGATGGGGTGACTGGCATGGATCTCCTGGAGGTTTTTCTCCGACGGCGTATTCAGCCACTTCAATACCGAGGTCATCCGATGTGGATGTACTCTGGTACGGAGGATACCTCTGGGTCCATCCAGGAGGAGGTCGATGACGTAAGCTGGAGAGGTGGATGACTGCCATCACGGGAAACAAAGACAACCCTCGCAGAGCTAGGAGGATTCCACCACTCGACCATAGTTACCAACCAGACCAGGTATAACCACTTATCTCCGACTATGATTCTGTTGCATTCATTCTGTTTTGATGCCAATTCGTCGACTGACTTTCACCTTGTTTCGTTGTCTTCTAGGTCACCACTGAGATGTACTCAATTCCCAACGGGGCGCAGGAAACAGTCAAAGAAGAAGAAGGAAGTGGAGGTGAAAGCCCGGCGGTGAGGAGGATGAGGAGGATGATAGTTCTGATGACGAGGAGGAGGAGGAAGAAGAGGAGGAAGACGTCGATCCTCCTCGCTCGGAGGGAAGGTCCAAGCTGACGCATGATCTGGCGGTCGAGCGCTGTAAGCGGTTGTGCTCACGCCCAGGCGATCGGCAAGCGACCTAGGACAACTTCTCCTACATCAATCGAGAAACCGCCAAAACAACCTCGGCGACGTCGTCAAAGCCGGGCGAAGGCCACACAAGATGCGAATGGTCATCCCCACCATCTCCGGGTAACCAACAGAACCTTGTATTTCCTTTTTCAACATGAGTGAACTTTTGGTCGACTTCGATGGTGATCAGCCGATTCTTGAAATCTACAGCGCCGCTACCTCCGAGACTTCAGCCAAGCACGAAGATCAAGAAATGGATGACGCGGCCACCTCCAACCTTGGTAAGATCCTTGAGGTTTCGCTTTTAGTCGACTGGAGTTTTTAGTCGATTGGACTTCCATGTTTACTTCTGAATCCTTCTTGTAGTTCCGCCTCACATCATTGATCTCCCCGATGATGACGAGGAAGCGCCATTGAGGAAGAGGAAGAACAAGAAAGTGCCTGGCGGCAAGGTTGCTCAAGTCAGCGCATTCACGAGACGCTGATTTCTGAAGGCAACCCCCGCCGGACTTCGTGTCTTCATTGTACCGTACGACAGTACCCAACCCACTTGCCGATCGCTGATCCACCATCTCTCTTTGCTACACACCACGTCCGGAAGACCAAGTAAGTGCTGCTAAGGAGGCCATCGCGGCAGGGATCATGATGGAGCAGGTGAAAGTGGTCCGAGAGGCTAGTCGAGGCGACCCTCTGACGCTAGTTCCGCTCTCGAGCAATGTCCAAGTAAGTCGGTCGCTGCTTGCTTTGTTAGGATATGCTACCTGAAACCGCTTCTTTCTCGAGATTTCCATATTCGTACACCCACGGGGTGTTTTGTTGATTGAACTTTTGTGGGCCACGCTGAGTGCACCCACTAGGTGTAGTCCCGAGACTATGGTTTCCATCGCACGCAATTGATCGGCTGTAGTCTTTATGTTGTGATCTTCTGCACTCGACATGGACGGATCAAGTCGAATGGAACCGAAAAACCGGTGGGGGCATGCTAAGTGCACCCACTGGGTGTAGTCCCCGAGACTATGGTCGACTGCGTGCAAATGCGACTATGAATCTAAAGAATTGTTTTTTTTTTCTTATCTGCGGCTGACCACGACAATTAGCCATGGTTTTAGAATCATAACTTTTGCCTCTTTTGGTGTTGATCGAACCAAATCGGTAAACCGCAGTGGGGCACATGTTGAGTGCACTGGGGTGTAAGTCCCGAGACTACTGTCAGATGTTTTGATTCGACTGTAGTCTTAGAAATGCTACTATTTTTCCTTAGTCACTTTCGGAAGTGATCTGTCTTTGATGTCTTTTGTTGGTTGACTCTTTGTAGAAATCTTGCGTAGCTTGTGGCTCGTTATAATCTTGAAGATTAGAGAACAAGCAGATCCAGCTCAATCTCGATTTGAAGCTTGCTTTCAGGAGAATTTGCAGAAGGCAAAGGATGAAGCGAAAGGTATGGCTGGTGAGAATTTTTGACGACTGCCTTTGTTTTTCTGCTCATTGTTGCTTTGCAGATAAACTGGAGGAGACTTTGAAGAAGAAGGACCTCGACCTTGCAGAGGCACAGAAGGCTGCTTTGGAGAAAACAAAGCTCGCTGAAGAGAAGCTTGCCTCGATCGACAAACTCGAAGATGAAAATGCCAAGCTGAAAAGCTGCTCTTGACGCTGACTAACAAGGAAGTTAGTCGATCAAGAATCCATAAGATTGTTCTGTCGACAAGGCTAAGCTGCCGGGGAAGCGAACGACCTAGAGATTTATCTCGGAGGGCTCGCCAAGAAGCATTTCTCATGCTTGAAGGTAATCTCCTTTATCCGACTGTCTTGCTTTCACCGGCTTATCACATGATCGTTATTTTGAGTCTGAACCGTGTTTTCAGAATTCTGCCAAAACTTTGAAGAAGAAACTAGTCGAGTGGAAACCAGTTTGGACCCCATCAACTCTCCTGTGAAGGACGAAGCTGCTATGAATGTGCTCCGACTGGAGTCTCGCGTTGCTAGCGCGGTGGATTATCTTCTTTCGATTGAAAGTTGCGGTGTCGGATCGACTCGACTCTGCGGCGAACAGACTTTTCAGAATGATCTTGAATATCTGGATGACTCGTGAATGAGGTTCCAAGTCGAGTGGGAATGGAAAAAGTCTTACGCCAGGTGTAGTGCCGACGTTGCTCTATCTCTGGTTCGTGTCACCGCAAAGAAGCGCAAGAGGACAAGCTGGTGTCTCTCAAGGTTGCCAATACCAGGAAGCCGCGACTTCATATCCTTCATGGAGACTTTCATCGCTGCTGCTACCCGTATTGACGGCGGATCGACCTCGACCGATTAGGTTGCACCTTCCAGTCCTCCGCCGGAGGAGTAAAAAACTTCTAAGTCCCACTTTAAATTTGCCTTGGAATGCCGAGTGGTTGCTGTAACCGATAGACATTAACGGGCTTAACGCCAGAGTACCTTTGGATCTGTATGGCCTTTATTGAACTCGATTTTGCCTCATTCGGAAGATATTCGCTGAAATTCCGGTCGACTTGTGCTTCATACATCCTGCAGTAAAGACGGAACACAGATCATGAATCGATCTTGTCAGTCCTTATGGATTGGGACGAACCGCACGTTAGGCTTGTGGCGAAGCTCGAAGGAGGAAGTAGCAATCGACCTGCACCTCGTCAGTCCCTTGCGATTAGGGATAAACCGCATGTTGTACTTTTGTGGCTAAGTCTCGAAGGAGGAAGTAGCGATCGACCTGCACCTCGCCGTCCTGCGGATTGGGATTAACCGCACGTTGTACTTGTGGCGAAGCTCCGAAGGAGGAGGTAACAGTCGACCTGCACCTCGTCGTCCTTGCGGATTGCGATAAATTCCTTACTTAGGCGAGCACTAGGCTGCAGCTAAGCCCCCGAGTGGGAGGTTTGCTCTCCACTCGGCAGGATTTCTATTACTTAGGCGAGCACTGGGCTGCAGCTAAGCCTCCGAGTGGGACGTTCGCTCTTCACTTTCGGTAGGATTTTTATTACTTAGGCGAGCACTGGCTGCAGCTAAGCCCCGAGTGGGAGGTTCGCTCTCCACTCAGTAGGATTTTTATTACTTAGGCGAGCAGCAGGCTGCGGCTAAGCCCCCGAGTGGGAGGTTTGCTCTCCACTCGGTAGGATTTTTATTACTTAGGCGAGCACTTTGGGCTGCAGCTAAGCCCCGAGTGGGAGGTTGGCTCTCCACTCGGTAGGATTTTTATTACTAGGCGCAGCACTGGCTGCAGCTAAGCCCCGAGTGGGAGGTTAGCTCTCCACTCGGCAGGATTTTTATTACTTAGGCGAACCTTGGGCTGCAGCTAAGCCCCGAGTGGGAGGTTTGCTCTCCACTCGGTAGGATTTTTATTATTTTGGATGTTTAAGCCGAATCCTTGGGCTGTGTAAGCCCCGAGTGGGAGGTTGGCTCACCACTCGGTGAGATTTGAATACTTAGGCGAGTACTTGGACTGCAGCTAAGCCTCCCGAGTGGGAGGCTGGCTCACCACTCGGTAGGATTTTGATTACTTAGGCGAGTACTTGGACAGCAGCTAAGCCTCCCGGTGGGAGGCTGGCTCACCCCTCGGTAGGTTTTTGATTCCTTCGGCGAGTACTTGGACTGCAGCTACGCCTCCGAGTGGGAGGCTGGCTCACCACTCGGTAGGATTTTGATTACTTAGGCTAGTACTTGGACTGCAGCTAAGCCCCCGAGTGGGAGGCTGGCTCGCCACTCGGTAGGATTTTGAATACTTAGGTGAAGCGGTTTCGCAGCTAAGCCCCCGAGTGAGAGGCTGGCTCGCACTCGGGAAAGGATTTTTTACAAAACTTAGGCGAATCGGATTCGCGACTAAGCCACCCACTGGGGAAATTTCAACAAAAAGCAATAACAATCACTGGGAAAATTATAACATTCTTTGTCTTAGATAAACTACAAAATTACTTTTATTACATCTCAACCGAGTGAGTTTTAAGTGTAAAAGGCGAGCAGCTCTCGCGTTCAAGCTCGAGGCTCGTCGATCTGGCGATCAACGTTGTAGAGATGATATGCTCCGTTGTGGAGGACTCTTGTGACGGTGAAGAATATACTTGAGCTTATCTCCTCGGGGGGAAACCAATACAACCCCTGCACCGGAACCGTTCAGCATCTTGGATCCATCGAAAAACATAGTCCAGTGTTCCGAGTGAACTTGAGTCGGAAGCTGGCATTCGATCCACTCGGCGAAATATGCTATTGCTTGGGACTTGATGGCTTTCTTTGCCTCGAATTTGATATCAAGGGAAGGAGTTAAATCGCCCATTTTGCCACTCGACGAGGTTGCATCTCATTATGAAGAATTTCCGACAAAGGGCGTCACCGACGACCAGAACGAATGATCAGAGAAATAATGAGCAACCTTCTTCGTGGTCATATAGATCCCATAAACAAGCTTCCGATAGTGAGGGTATCTTTGCTTTGATGGAATTCGATTACTTGAAAAGATAATAAGCTGGGCGTTGAACTTTGAAGGCTTTTCCTTCTTCTTCCCGCTTTCGACCGTAAGTACATGATCGACGACTTGTCCGATGGCTGCAATGTAAAGCGACAAATGCTCTTTCTTGATGGGGCTGACAAGCACCGGTAGGCGGAGAGGGAGGCGCTTTGAGCTCGCAAGCGCTGCATCAACCACAGAGTCCACTCGAACTTGTCTAACTTCTTCATCAATCGGTAAAGAGGCAATGCCTTTTCACCGAGGCAAGAGATGAATCAACTTAAAGCGGCCAAGCAACGGTAAACCGGACATCGTGCACACGCCGCAGGCGTTTCATTCGGAGTATAGTGCCAACTTTTTCAGGTTAGCATCAATTCCTCGTTCGTAAACGAAAACCGAGTAACTTTCCACGGTAACTCCGAATGTGCACTTTGATGGATTAAGCTTGATATCATACCTCCCGAGATTGGCAAATGTTTCAGCGAGTCGGTCAACAATGGTCGGAACCTTTCCGTGACTTGACCACAATGTCATCCATGTATGCTTCCACATTCCGACTGATTTGAGTGAGTAAACACTGTTGAATCATCCTCATGAACGTAGCTCCGACATTCTTGAGGCCGAATGGCATGGTGACATAACAGAAGCACCCGAATGGAGTGATGAAAGCTGTTTTGATCTCGTCGGGTCCATCTGCAGACGGATCTCGATGATACCGGAATAGGCGTCCAAAAAGGCAACCTCTCGCATCCGCAGTTGAGTCGACTATTTGGTCGATCACGAGGAAGAGGAAATGATCTTTCGGGCAGGTCCGATTGATATGCTTGAAATCGATGCGCATGTGCAGCGACTTGTCCTTCTTGGGGACCATGACAACGTTGGCGAGCCACTTTCGGGTGAGTAGATCTCGGATGAACTCTGCCGCTAAGAGTCGAGCCACCTCCTCGCCAATGGCCTTTCTCTTACGGACGGACCGCATGAAGATACTCTTTAACCGGTTTGAATTTTGGGTCGACTTCGTGGCGATGCTCAGCTAGCTCCACAGGAACACTGGCATGTCGGCAGCTTCCATGCAAAGATGTCCAGTTCTCACGGAGGAACTAGATGGCGCTTCTTCCTATTTTGGGTCGAGTGTTGTGGAGATGTTGGTCGAACGGCGTCGGGATCAATCGGTGAATGTCAACTTGTTTACGTCTCGCCCGGCTGAAATGCTGACTCCGTAGCGGGCTTCTTAGCTCGAAACAAATCACTCGGATCTTCAGTTTTCTGATACTCTTGTAGCTCTACCACTGCCAACTAAGCATCGGCAATCTTAGAGCCTTTACGAAACACTCTTACGCCTTCTTCCGATTGCCGTGACGGTGATCACGCCCTTGGGACCAGGCATCTTTAGTTTAAGATACACGTAACATGGTCGTGCCATGAAAGCGTGCATAAGCTGGTCTCCCGAGAATAGCGTGATAAGCGCTCTGAAATCTCGACCTCAAAGCTCAACTTTTCTTTCGGAAATGTTTTGAATCACCAAAAACTACATCAAGAGCAATTTGGCGAGTGACTCAGCCTTCTTTCCGAGAATGACTCCGTGGAAGCTCATGTTCTTGGTATGCGAGTCCGGACATCGGAATGCCCATCCCTTTCAGCGTCTCTGCGTATAATATGTTCAAGCCACTACCACCATCCATCGGGACTTTGGTCGGTCGAGTGCCTTCAACAATTGGGTCGACCACCAACGCTTGCCTCGGGGGTGGCAATGTCGCCCGGATGATCATACTGGTCAAATGTGATGGCGGTCTTGGACCATTTCAGATAATTAGGAGTCGCTGGAGCGACCAAGTTCACTTCCCGATTGATAACCTTCAATCGACTTTTGCTTTCGACGTCAGCAAAAATCATCAGGGTGGAATTGACACGGGGATATCCACCATCACTGCTATCTCTGTCCTCAACTTTATCTCTCATCTCTTTATCCTTATCCTTGAGCTGTTTCCCTTGGGGCTGAATCAAGAGCCGACATCGTCGAGTGGTATGTTTCGGGTAAATGAGTTTACCCTCTTCATCTTTCTTTGTATGAATATGACATGGCAAATCAATACGTCGTTTCCATCTTGGTCTTTCACTTTCTTGGGGTTCCAAGGACCCTTGGGTTTCCTTGAACTTTCCGAGGGTCACGGCCAAGGCCTCTCAGAGCCGCTGGTTCGACTTTGCGTTCGCTTCGAGTGGAATTTCCTCCGCCTCATTGGCGGCCGATTTATATTTACCACTCCGGGCGGATCCTCTTCTTCACCATTTGCATACTTAGTGGCAATCTCCATCATCCGACTTAAGGGTCATATCTCGGTTGACCAAATTTCAAACTCAATTCTACATTCTTGGACGCCTTCCTTGAAGGCACAGACTACTGATGATCGAGATAGATTCTCGTGTGGTGCAAAGTGATCCACCTCTGGATATAATCTCTCAAAGTTTCACTCGACTTTTGCACACATCGCAACTCCGTCAAACCTGGTGGTTTCCAAGTTCCTTCAAATGTCCTCGACAAACACACGGAAAGATCTTCCCAAGTGTAAATACTCTTTGGTGCTAACTGATTCAATACGCCCTAGCTGAACCCTCCAACATAAGAGGTAAATGCTTCATGGCTACCTCATCGTTGCCACCGCCGATCTGAACAGCCAGCCGGTAATCTTCAAGCCAAGTGTCGGGGCTTGGATTCTCGATGAACTTGCTGACTCCGATTAAGCCAACCTAAAGTTGGGAGGAATCTTGCGGCTCGATGGCTCTCTTTGAAACACTACGGTCCCGACACATGAGCTCTGCTTCTTTGGAAGGAACATCTCTATCACGGCCGTCTCGGTGAGCTACATTCTGTCGACCAAACCTTGAGCGATAATAGATCTCGCATCAAAGCCTGGTTCCTCGGGTCGTGGAACTCTTAAGCCCAAGACTGTTTTGGCGTCTGCACGTCCTGTTGCCGAGGCGTATGATCCACCCCTTGGGGAGGGAGGGCACTTTCGGCGTCGATCGTAGCGATCGAATTGGTGCTCTGCTCTTGCTCATGGCCCTTATATTGATCATCACGCCCGGCCCCATGTTCCTCGGCATACCGGGGCGATCTTGGACTATGGGCGGTGGACCCGAATCGCAGCGACGGATCGTTTGTGAACCCTGTTCCGCGACTGGGATACAACTGAGTTTTGATCTCCCGCCGCCCGGAGCAAATCTCTGATCTGCTGCAAACCTCTGCCTGCCTCCGACTGGGAAGGCTGAATTGACTCTGCTATACGAGCAACAGCTGCTAAATTCTGAATCGGAGTCCGATATACCTGAGTTGGCGGTTGAAAGAGCTGGCGTCGACTGGATTCTGGAACCCTTGATCACGTACGCTCGTCGAGTGCTCGCTGAAGGTTCTCCAGTCGAGTGCGCTCAGCCAGGTTAGCCATAGCAGCATTATTCTCCAAGGCGCGAGCCTCGGGAGTTTCCCCAACGATAGGGGTGTGAAGTGCATCCATGTTCCGACGGGCGAAGCTCCTCCCTGGGCGAAGTGAGGGGCTAGCAGGAAATGCTCTTCGTGGGCTTGCTGCGGATCGTCTCCACGCCACCTCACATTGTGTGGCCGAATCCGGGGGGACTGCGTGGTCTATCGACCATCGGGACCTCTGCCGCTGGTCATCCTTTGCTTCTCGCATTCGGACGCGATCTCTATGGAGCCAGTCGGCGAAGTCGAACAGTAGTAGAGAGATTCGTCCGGGCTCGATTACGCGACTTGGGGATGGCCGACCGGCCACCGCATGCCTCACCCACCGTTGGAGCCTCGACCGACCGGAACAGCTTTGGCCGGTGGGAGATCGGGAATGAAGATGCTGCAGGGCCGGCCCATACTAGGGTCGACGGTTGCCGCAGGAGGACGCCACGGACATTATCGCCACAGTGCCGTCGCCATGGGACGGGAGCGCTGCCCACGCCGAGTGGAGCCTCTTGAAGCCAAGCGGAGCTGTCGGCGCATTTAACGTGAGCACACCGAGGCGGATCTCGTGGCCGTCGACGAATTGAACTCCACCTGAAACCATGATCTGGGAGATCGAAAGAATCCCAACTTCTCCAACAAATCGCTAGAACACCTGCCCCACGGTGGGCGCCAACTGTCGTGGTCCTAACTATGACAGTAGAATGGGGGGTAGGTATGGAGAGGTAATATCCTAGCTATGGAGTAGTTGTATACACAAGAGATTTACGAGTTCAGGCCCTTCTCGGAGGAAGTAATAGCCCTACGCCTCGGAGTCTTGGGAGGCGGTCATTTGGATTATATGCGATGTGTTACAGGTGCGAACCCTTCTACCCGTGGAGGGTGGCTTATATAGAGTGCGCCAGACCCCAGCCAGCCCACGTGGGAGAGGGTTTAAAGATGCGTTAAGGCCGAGGCGTTCTTGTAACGCCTTACATAAAGTACCATTATGACCATAAAGGCTATTTAACTACTGAGACCCGTTTGGACACCGAGTGGCTCTTGGACTCACGGTGGTCGAGTGGGTCTTCATGGTCGAAAGTGTCTTTGAATCTGTCGAGTGGAAACCTACCAGGTCGACTGGAATGTTGCTTCTCTTGTGAGTCTCCTTGAGGAGGGTATCTTTGGGTAGGTCTATGACCCTACCCCAGGTACATGACTTCATCAACGGCCACCTGGCAGATGGTGGGGGTGCAGAGCATTGGGAGCGCACCTGAGCAGGCTGAGTTGGTGGGGTGGTCCTCCGAGCTGAAGGCCAGATCGGCCTTGGGTGCCGACCGACACTGGGAGCCCCCACCTTGTGGCAGAGCAGCGCCGATCTGAGTGGACAGAGTGGGTTGATGTGGACGGCCTTTGAAGGTGGCGCTGCTGAGCCGCCACAGAGAGAGCTGCATGACGACCAGGGGTGCAGCGCAAGAGCATGCTAGGCAAAGGAAGAGGTTGCGCAACTCCTCCCAAGAGGCCACGAGCTTGGCGGTGGAGTAGCCACATCTGCTGAGGCGTCGGTGAGGGCTATGGGAAGCCAGGTTAGCTATGACCTGTCGTCACCCCTGTTTCGAGGATGGACTCCTCTGCACGGCCAGGAAGGCCGGTGGATCGGTCGTGCCGTTGTGGCCAGTGGCGTCTCTGGCAGCTTGAACTTGTTACGGCCACCTTTTGTCGCGAGGCTGGGGCCAAGGCTCGAGCCCCCGCCCCCTGTATTTGGCGCCCGGCTGCCGGAGTGGGCGGCCTTGCTCATTAATGGGGCGAAATCGCGATGTCGGCGGAGAGAAGGTCGGCGGAAGGGAAAGCTCCGGCGCACCCCTACCTGGAGCGTCAAATGTCGGATTTCGGGTTCCGGCACACCCTCTAGGTTCGAACTCTGGGGTGCGCACGGAGATCTCGCCCCCCACCTACATGCACCTCGTCGCCTCGCTAGGATCTAAACTACCAAAGGAACAAAGCAAGAGACACAAGGTTTATACTAGTTCGGGCCACCATTGTGGTGTAATACCCTACTCTTGTTTGTGGTGTGGTGGATTGCCTCAGGGCTGATGATGGGCGATCACGAGGAAGAATCGCCATGAGGGTGCATTCTTGGCTGGTGCGACGAACTGCTAGGGGGAGTTCAGTCACTTCTCTCTCTCTCTCTGCGGTTGATCTCTTGATTGCTCTACCCCATGGGTGGCTAGTCCTATTTATAGAGCGAGGCCCTGGGCCTCTTCCCAAATATTGAGCGGGAAGGGCGCCAACAATTGGCCAATTTGAAGGGGAACATCTAGTACACTTATCCTGACTAAAGTTGGTCCTCGCCCGCCAAAGGCTTTCTGGCGGTGGCGCCGCTTAGGCTCCACGATGACTTCCTTCCTGCCGTTGCGGCGGTCTTGGTCTTGTTGCTGCAGAAACGGGTGCCTTTGCTTGATGCTCTCGCTGCGCTTGCCCCCTTTGCACCAAAGAGGAAATGAGGACCTTCTTGGCTGGGCTGGCGCCCACTGGGCGCCCGCCTCGGCGCCTTTGTTCGTCATGGCTGCGCCATGGGCACCTCGTGAGGTACCCTCGCCTGATTTCTCCGGGCCTCATGAGCCAGCCTGGGACGAGGCCAGGCTCGAGGAAGCTTCTCGTCCGCCTCAGCAGGCTTGGCCCTCGCGAGGGACTTGATCTTGTGCTGATGAAGATGGGCCGTACTGGGCCACCCCTTGAGCCATGCTGCAGGCCGCAGGCAGGCAAGTCTGGGTACCCCCATACCCAGAACGCCGACAATTTCGGAGTATCCTTTGCAATGAGAACCGAGTGACAACCGTGATCTTGTGGGCTTGGAAGTAGTGGCGCAGTTTCCTTGAGGCCATGATGAGACCAAAGATTAGCTTTTGCACGCCAGAGTACCTCGATCTTGCCCCCTGTAGTAAGGAACTGAGGAAGTACACTGGGCACTGCACCACCTTCTTCCTTGCCGTGTCCTTGGGGTTGCCCTCGCTGCCGTGCTCACTTCTATCCTGGTCCTTCTCTGGCTCTGCCAGTCCTTCCTCACTTTCTCTTCGTCCACTTCCCACTGTGCCACCAAGGCTGCGCTAACCACTTGGTTGGTTGGTGCCATGTATAGCAGCAACCGCTCTTGTGGTTTGGGAGCAACCAAGGTGGGCACAGAGGAAAATAGGTCTTCAACTCTTGCAAAGCTGCATCTGCCTCTAGAGTCCACTTCATGGGACCTACCTTCTTCAAGATTTTGAAGAACGATAGGGCGTGCTCGGCAGGCTTGGAAATGAATATGCTTAGCGCGAAAGCACACCTTGTCATTCGCCTCACATCCTTGACTGTCCTTGGCCCTTGGATCTGCTCGATAGCTTTAATCTTGTCGGGGTTGGCTTCGATCCCCCGATGGGACATAAAGAACCCAAGCAGCTTGCCGAAGGGAATGCCAACCACACACTTTTCCGGGTTGAGCTTCGAGTTGATCTTGCGTAGATTGGCAAATGTCTCTTCTAGATCCTGAATAAGGGTTACTCTGTCCTTGGTCTTGACCACAATATCATCCATGTAAGCTTCAATGTTTCTGTGTAGCTGTGGCTCAAAACCAATTTGGACTGCCCTTGCGAAACTAGATCCGGCACTCTTTAATCCAATGGCATGCGAATAAAACAGTACGTACCACAAGGCATGATGAATGACGTCTTCTCTTCGTCTTCCTTGGACAAGAAGCTTTTGTGATATCCAGAATATGCGTCTAGAAAGGAAAGCAAATCAAAGCCTGAAGTGGAATCCACAATCTGATCGATGCACGGCAAGGGAAATGGGTCCTTTAGGAAAGCCTTGTTGAGATCTATGAAATCTATGCAAAGCCTCCATTTCCCGTTAGCCTTCCGGACTACCACTGGATTTGCCAACCATGTGGGATGCAACACTCCTCTGACCAAACTAGCTGCTTCAAGTTTCTTGATCTCTTCTGCAATAAACTGCTGCCTCTCCAAGGCCTGCATCCGAACTTTCTACTTGATAGGTCGGGTGTGTGGGAAGAGAGCAAGGTGGTGCTCGATTACCTTCCTGGGAACACTGGGGACATCGGATGGTTTCCACGCAAACACATTGATATTCGCCGGTAGGAAGCAACGAGCGGGCTTTCCTATTTATCATCGAGGGTGGCTTTGATAGTGAAAGAACCATCAACGCCAGCTAGCCCTGCCGGGACCTTCTTCACTTGGGGTGTAGAGCCCTTGGATCTCTTGCTGTTGGAACTCTCCGGCAAGTCATTGACAGGTGCAGCGCACTCCGAAGAGGTACGCTCCGCGGATTCCTTGCCAGCGTCCTTGTTATCCTTCTTCTTTCTTCTGTCCTCCTTGGCGGGGACTGCTGCTGCCGCTGCCTCTGCCGCGACTGCGGCCCGGTACATCTTGTCCACGCAAATGATTGCATCCTTCTCATCTAATGGGATGGTAATGACTCCCATAGGCCCAGGCATCTTCAAGGTGTTGTAGGCATAGTGGGATGCCGCCATGAATTTAGCCAGGGCTGGGCGTCCAAGGATCCCATTGTACCGCAGGGGGAGGTCGACCACATCAAACTCAATCTTCTTAGTTCCATAGTTAAGCTCTCCCCCAAATGTTAGCGGCAGCGTGATCTTTCCCATAGGGTGACTCCTGTCGGGATTAACTCCTTGAAACATGCCTGTAACCTTTAACTCTTCCTCTGCTATCTGGAGTCTGCTGATGACTGCCGGGGATATCAGATTCAACCCGGCCCCATCGTCCACCAACATCTTCGTGACCTTGAGGTTGCGAATTGTTGGAGAGACCAACAATGGCAAACATCCTACAGCAGTGGTACGGTCAGGATGATCCTCTTCATAAAAGATGATGGGCGTGCGTGACCATTTGAGCAGTTTCCGGGCCTCTAGCGCTGGTTCCACGACATTGACTTCATCTGCCCACCACTTGAGATGGCGGTAAGAGGTGTGTAAAGATGCACCCCTGTCAACGCACAGGGCGTCAGTGGCCTTCTGAAACTCCTGCTCACTGGTTTCCCCCTCGTCCCCTCCATCACTCTCATCGTCAGAGGCTCCCTTCTCTCGACCTCTCACAGGTTTTCCTTGGTTCCGGAAGGGTTTGCTAGGGCGATTTACCTCACCGCCTCGGCCCTTATCGCCAGCGATATTCTGACCCTTTTCCTTGTCACGCTTCTCATATTCTACTCTCTACCTCTTGACAAGCTGCTCAACCTGATAGCACTCTTGAAGGTCGTGGCCTTAGGTCCGATGAATCTTGCAGTACGACCCATCACCTTTCCCGGCCTTCTCGGCAACCGCTGCTTCCCAACAGTCAGCGCACACGGCAGCTTCCTTGCCGGGAGTGTCAGCATTGGCTTTCTTGCCGGTACTAGGCGTACTCGATCCTTCAATAGTCATTTCTGCCTTATCCTTGCGCTTATTATTGCGCTTCGTGCTCTTCTTCTGGCTGGTGGATTCATCATCGTCCTTTGAATCGACGTTGGTGCAATCCTCCTCTCCGGGTAGCTTCCTCCCCTCCTCCATCCGAGCACACTTATCCACCAAGGTGTAAGGCTCCTTCATAGTCTTGGGCAGCCGCATGTTCATCTTGGAACAAATCCTGCGGTTGCGCACATTGGACTGGAAGGAGCTATCACCGCTGCCGGATGGATATTTGCGATGTTCCTATGAACCTTGCCGAATCTCTGCAGATACTGATGGAGGGTCTCTCCTTCTTTCTGTTGGAGAAGCTGCAGTTCGCTGGGTCGGCCTGGCTCTTGATGGCCGCCGGTGAAGGCGCCAATGAACTCATGGCACATGTCAGCCCATGATGAAATGGAGTTCTCCGGCAGGTGCATTAGCCAGGACCTCACATTGGACTTGAGAGTCAAAGGGAAGTAATTGGTAAACACCTTCTCATCTCTTCCCCCGGCAGCATGAATAGTGATGGTGTAGATGCTCAGAAACTCTGCCGGGTTCAGCCTCCCATCGTACTTCTCAGGCATCTCTGGCTTGAACGTACGAACGGACGGGCAACAGACTTGCCGCAGCTCTCGAGTAAAGGCAGGGCACCCAACCTCGAATGATAGGCGCCTGCCAATATCGAGCGCAGGCTCGTCGATGTCGGGCCATCGCACCCATCGATCTAGCGGTGGTCGTCGCGGCGTTGCTCAATGACGACGCGCGTGTCTCCCCTCTGCGTATCCTCCGGGGCTTGCCGTCGGCCTAGACATGCTCGAGGGTCAGCAGAGGCCATCGAGACGTCATCAGGTTCTTGATTCTGCTGCACTCGTGCTGGCTGCTGTGGCAGAGACAACACTGTGGGGGTGGCCCCTTCCATACGGCCAGCAGCACGAGTTCTCGTCGTCACTTGGGGAGGCCGTGGCAGGCCAGCTCGCTGCGAGCCCCCAGCCTCGCCCAAACCGAGCAGACTTTGGATGGTGGCATGCCATTCATCCATCTGCTCGGCCCATTGGCTGAAACCTCGCCAGAGCTGAGCCCGCGCCATGGCCTATGTGGCAGTACTCGGCATGGGTGATGACGATGTAGATTGCACCATCGCTCGGCTCCTGACGGTGCCAGGAATGACAGTACCACGTCCCCGCTATTGTGGGGCGGCCACCTGGATGGCTTGGTGGCGTGGCGAAGGCGCTTGAGGGCCAGCGGCTCCATTGGGCACAACGACTTGGTCGACCCGTTCTGATGGAGGTGCACGCGCTACGGTCGCTCCCGTGGTGGGGGTGGCCGGAGGGCGGCGATTCGCCCCGGACCGAGCGCCGTTGCTGCGGATGTGCCCGTCGGCGAGAGGAGGGGGCGCGAACGGTGTAACCCCCTCATACGTACCTTGTGGAGCTTGGCCGTCAGGGTGTTGCTGATGCTGCTCTCCTCCGGCGTCTCCCGCTCCTGCTTCAGCCGCGGGGGAAGTGGTGACGGTGCCACCTACTCCGTCCACGTCCCCAGCAGCGTCCACGTCCTCGCGTGCCTCCTCATCCCCCACGGCATTAGAGGCCGCAGGCGGTGGAGCCTTCGAGGTGGATGGATGAGCCGAAGCACCGGATTTCTTCTTGGGCGCCATGGTCGACGGCGCCGTCAAAGGTGAAGACGGTGATGAAGATGACGTGCTGGACACGCTTTCAGGTTCGTGCAAGCGATCCCCCTACATGGCGCACCAAAGATGTCATCGGAAACCATGACTACATATGGGACCAGAGGGCCCCTTGCTAGTTCGGCAGGGGGATGTCGCGTTGCACAAAGAGCAGACGAGCGTGGGGTAGCACGGCAGAGATCACACAAGCAATTTTACCCTGGTTCGGGCGGTCGTTAGGAATAGAACCCTACTCCTTCTTTAGTGGAATGATGGTGGAAGAATAGTGGTGGAGCGTAGTACGCTTGCCCGACAGGGTGGCCTTGGGGAGAGAGTGGCTACGCGCGTGTATGAGTGTGTGGTATCCAACCTTCTAACCCTTTATATGGATGCCATGGGCCTCTTTTCATAGATTAAGGGGTCATCACAATGGCAAAGTGGTAATTATGCATTGATAAGATAGCAAACGGTGTTATCATACCTAACTCTACAGGCTGACAGGTTGCATTAAATGCACTGCTTACTTTCACGTTGTCGCTTGCCCGGCAAGCCTTGCCGGGCTGTTTTGCCAGCTTCGCGCCTGCTTGCTTGACACGTCGCAGGACGGGTGTCGTTCATGGGTATTCCATGTAGGGAAAGGCTGCCATGTGGCGAATGGCTGCCACATAGTCACTTTGCGGCTTGACACCGCACTGACTGACGACGTGGGTCATGGCGGAGTAGTTGGTGAGGTGGTTTTGCCTTTGTGAGTCCCGACAGGCCCTGACGGGACGTCTTGGATGCTCTCTTTTGGGGGTGACCCCGCCCTCGCCGAGCTCGCCTACCCGGCAAGGGAGACTTTTCTCTTGGTGGCATCTTGCTTCTCTGGGCTGACCTTGGTCCTCTTGAGCTGTATGTTGGTCCTTCTAAGATCTTGGTTTCTTGTGCTCTGACTTGGGTTGGTGTTGCGGTCTCGTTCTCGTGCCTGGGCAAAGTCTGGGCAGGAGACCCAGGGTTTGTTACACCGACACCAAGGACACATGTATAATTTTTCTGGCCATTTTGTTGAACTGGAGCATGTATTTGTAGTTCAGATTTGAATTATGGACATTAAATGCCTAGGAAACTCAATTAGTGTATAAAAAGGCCAAACGAACCCTGAATAACTTTAAATTTCAGCACGGATATCCTGTCGTTGCATGTTGCCCGTAGAAGAAAATACAAGGCGAAAAGAGGCAGTGATTATCATTTAGCCCACAAGGGGGAAACATTTCCCTATCGGAACCACGAGGCTTCTTTGAGAGAAGCTCCCGTTTGTAAGAGGTTTGTAATAAAACTTGCACCAAAATGGACAAAAAATTCCTCGACATATATGTGCCATATCGTGACACCATGCCAAGTTTCACGATTTTCGGGTGAGTTTTGGATTTACGGGGATTTAAAAATTGATATTCTTCTCACAAAATGTTTTCAAATAGCACACGGTTCACTCATGAAAGCCGTGTGTGCCTACCAAACCGTGGCCGATGCACCCTCCCCCTGCTGCGCGCGCATTCTGAGTCGTGTATTCTGATTGGACAGAACCCAAACCCCACGGATCATACGTCTGCACCGTTGGATGCTCCTAGATCGAACGAAATCCTCACCCCCTTCGACAGCACATGCAATATATGGGTAAGCACTGTGCGCATGCATCGTGCTTGCTCACGCTTCCTTCTCTACTAAGTTTTCTATATTAATGTTGTTATATATCCAAACAGGCTACCGTTTCCCGCCACTCCTCTCATCGGTTTTCGCCTCTTCTCCCATTGTTTTCCCGCTACCAGTGTCAGTGATCATTGAAGGTTAGGCGGTGACACACCGGCCATGTAAATATCGCACACAGTTTCTAAAAGCAGAAATGTGTGTGATACGAGGGAGTAGATCCCATGGGGTGACTAGCGTGAAATGCCTTAAAGGCATGGAGGAAATTCCTATCAGCAAGGGGCGGCTTCCCATTCGCTAGCCTAGTCGAATAGAAAGCAGAAGTTAAGCATGCTCGGGCTGGAGTAGTCCAACACTACTAGGGAAAACCCTAGTAGTAGCGCGGGTTTTGATGCTATCAGTAGCCCGGGTTGCCGCGCTCCTACTACGGCGCTACAGGTAACAGTCAGTAGTAGCACCATCTAGCCCCGCGCTACTACTATTGACTATATCAGTAGCACTTTTCTGGCACGCGCTACTATTAAGTAGTTGTAGCGCTTTTACATCCCGGCGCTTCTTTGTATCTTTCATCATTTTATTTTGCTTCCTATTGATGTAGAACAGTATCCCGTTTCAATAAACGGCAATTTCACATATAGCAGATAACAATATCAATAACCACAATACCATATAGTCATATAGTAGTCATACAATATCATAAAGCATTATAGGTACTCATGTATAGTCAACATGCATCCTCACATGAATATAGCATATATGAATAGCAGTACTAGGTAGTCTTAAAGCCACACATATATAGCAGTTCTACTAGGTATATATAGTCATACAGCCACAAACACACATATGTAGTTCTAGATGATATCGACGACGATCATCATCCTCAAGCCTGGGCGGTGGGTGTTCCTGATAGTAATTATGATGGCATGTCCAACACGAAGATTCTTGCAAAGGAGGAAGCTCTTCCACCCAACCGAGGTTAAGTTTATTACAACCGTTAGGTGTCACGCTGGCAAATGACGATACGGTGACGGAGCCCCTTGCGGTAAGGCGCATTCCAAATTTGAGCCTTCTTCATCGGGCTCGATACCACAACTCACGAGATAGGCTCTTTGGCAGTTTCTGAATAAGAAAAACATATCAATTAATAAGTAGCTTCGCACATACTCTTGCAAATGTATTTCTACTAAGTATAGATTTCTACACTATCAAAAGACATAGTACTACACATTTCTACTAAGCATGAATTCTAATAATAAGTATGGATTATCTACAATATTAACAGCTCCTTGGATTCTACACTAATAAGCATGTCATCAAACTCTACACGAAAGCAAATAATCGACTAGATTCCAAACAACATATATTGGACTCTACACTAAGCATATCATCGGATTCACTAAGCATATTATCGGATAATTTGCATTTGTAAGTTTAACAATAAAGCATATATATATATATATATATATCATCAAATTACTACAGTTAGTATACCATACCATATCCTGCCAATCAACCATGGTACTTATCAGGTGGGTCACGAATGGCACCCTGACAAAGTCATCACGTGGCGGAATTTATGTCCCATAGGTTGCACACCTCCTCCTCACTCAGCCTCATTCTTTGAGCACAGATGGCTTCATGAAGTGGGTCCTCATCATCTTCATCAGGTGGGTCCTCATCATCTTCATCACCTTCCTCCTTGTTGATATAAATGACAGCCAGCTTGGGTCTTTCTGCTCTGAAGGAGAAGTTAAACAACTCACCACCAGTAATACCCATGTGGGCAAGGAAACAGAACCATCCATATCCTCCGATCTACGACATATTGCGTGCTTTCTCTACCTCCATAGTGTAGGGCCCCGCAGGAGCCTCAAAGGTCACATTGTCTCCTATCAGCTTGTTGAATTTCGACCTCACATTGCATGGGACGATGTGTGTAAAGATTGACACAATGCATTAATGCCAACACTAAAATCAAAATAGTCATTACAAGTTTCATATAATTTCTTACCGCCGCATGACAAAAACTCGGCTGGAAGTAGATCCCAAACAGCTTGCCGATTGCAAAATTTCTTTGGCGCACCTTGACTTGCACAACGGTCGACATGATGGTGGTGGTGTTCGCGGCATTTTCCTAAAGCAATATGAGCAAAGATGAACGATCCACTTCACAGGAAAGAAAAACAATAACATAAAGTTCTCAATGCATCGATCTTAATTGGAAAAAAGAATATTCAGACTTAGTAACTAAAATTAACATATAAGATGATATGAGGTTAGCAACAGACATTACTCATAACAAGAACTGCCATGCTACTGTTTTCAATCTTTGTTGTTTATCTTGTGCATATAAAAAATTCAAAAAACTGTGTTATGCCATCTCCAAGGTCACAAATGTGTTATGGCATCTAACCTAAACTAAACAACAAGATATCTCAACACAACCAAACTGAATATATTCAGGTTTATATGTGATACTAACAATAGGATCTAGAGATGCTGGAATTAACCCAATCAAAAAACAGTGGTACACCAACTTCTATATAGCATAAAAAACAACTACTGTGAGGAACACCAAAACCACAACTAAAGCAAAGCATCGGTATGCTAGCTATAATCCCTAAAAACTTGGATCAGTCAACAAGCTAGGATCAATACTAATTAAACAAGATCAATGGATCTAACAACCACATGTAGCAACTTAGCATGGGATGATCATCAATCTCAACATGCAAACCAACATAGCAAACTAGCATCGACTATTCATGAAGCTCAACATAGTACTATCCTAGCATCGAAACCGACATGAAAAGCATGTTCATCTACCACAACAAGAACATCATCATTGCCGACAAGAAAAACCTAGCATACTAGCATCTGATCTACCACATCTATGTTCAATGAAAACTCTAATGCCAGTCACCGCGTTCTCAATGTCTCTCTCGTCACCGCACTCCACGGCCGAGGCCGTCACGGCGGCCAGCAACAGAGCTAGCAACCCCTACGTGCAAGTCACCCCGGCCAGCGTGTCCCCCTTCACGGCCCCATCATTGGAGTGGGGGCGACGACGGAGGTTGTGGGGGCGGGCGGAAAAGCGGAGTGAGGGCGGCGGAGTTAGAGGCGATGGGGAGTGGGTTAGGTGGCATGACGGATCGAGCAACGAGAGGGGAGGAGCATTACAGGCTACGGGAGGTGGCGCAGTGGCGGCGGCGGAACCCTAACCACCACGATGGCGGGTGGAGGATCGATCGAAGTGAGGGTGCGTGGGCGTCTTGGTAGCGAGGTTTTCTTTGGTATAGTAGTAGCTGGGTATGGGCGGCGCCCCGCTAAGCCCACTAGTCAGATAGGCGTTGGTGGGACCGAAATGCTATAGCTAAGTGGGCTTCCGTTCTGGGCCCTGGGGCACATGTAACAGTAGCACGTCCTATGCTAAACAACGCTACTGCTAACCAGTACTAGTAGCGCACTTCACAAACAGCGCTACTGCTATTTACCAGTAGCGTGTGTCCCAAGCAAACGCTACTGCTAAACTTCTATGTATAAGCATTTTCCTAGTAGTGCAAGGATGGGTGACCCGGTGGGAAGTTGCATATCTCAAGCTTCATTTAAATGCTATGCCACAGCCATTATAGAGATAAATATCTCTACAGTGACCTGTCATGGCGATTATATAAACCTTGGGATCCTTGTTTTGCTAATTTGTAGACTATGTTTTTATTGGTTATTTTTGCTCTAAAATATTAAAGAATGATTGACTCTATAGTGACCTGCCATGACGGCTATATAAACTTTTTCAGGTCGCATGCAGGGTATAGGGGGCCAGCTGTTCTGATCAAGCATGTCTCCCTTGTGCGGTTTATAGACGCTGCACGTATCTGTGGGCTCCCCGAGGTATATATATTATCCTTGACCGATAACAAGGGGGGCCCACACAATCTATCCCTTTGACCCAACAACAGGAAGGGTTTGACCATGATGGTTTCCTATTGCTATGTGTGCCGTGTTAGACCAAATAAAGTTTAAGCGCATGCATTGGATGACACCCCCCCGCTGCCTCAAAGTTGGGAAACCGACATCGTACGTATTGATCTAGGCTTGGGGTCGGGTACAGTGTTTGGTTTGTAATATATTTGGTGGGCCATCGAAGTTGAGCATTCGGGATTTAAACACATCACACACCACCGTACCCATGCATATTTTCGGGCTGCATGCAGTGTATACGGGGTCTTCTGATCAACCATGTCTCTCTTGTGAGGTTTTTGTGACGACACACATATCTATGGGCTCCTCGAGTGTATATATATCATCCCTTTGACCGATAACGAGGGATATGTGTTGGCCATGAATGGATTCCTCCTAGTTCGTGTTAGGGCCGGTCACAGTCACATGTCGGTCAAACAAAGCTCGAGCTCATGCCTTTTCAGGATTCCCTTCCAGATGCTCGGATTGCTGGGTTCGACCTACACCGTACCCTGCGTATCTCGTCATTAACTACCTGGCCTTCATGGTTGTTGTCTGTATCGAGAGTTAGGCACCACATTTAAATTGTACATTATTCTATATTGAAAACACACATCACCCCTTCCAACGTACATCATTTTGGGCCGCATGCAAGAGGTGCTGGTTTTGTGGTCCTGATACGTCCATTTTGCATCATGTTTACCTAATGTTATTTATAATGATTTTATGCATAATAATGCTTTTGGAGTAATTCTAATGCCTTTTCTCTCATACTATGCAAGGTACACAAAAAGAGGGGGAATTCCGACAGCTGGAAATCTGGACCTAAAAAAGCTATGTCTGGCTACCTATTCTGCACAACTCCAAATGAGCTGAAACTTCACGAGGAATTTTTATGGAATAAACAAGAAATACTGGAGCAAATAACTACCGGAGGGGGGACACCTAGTGAGCACAAGACACCAGGGCACGCCAGGCCCCTAGGCGTGCCCTGGTGGGTTGTGCTTAGCCCAGCCTACCTCCGGAGCCCATGTTCTAGTATATAAGTCATTTTGACCTAGAAAAAATTAGGAGAGGACTTTCGGCAGGGAGTGCCGCCGTCTCGAGGCGGAACTTGGGAGGAGCACATTTGCCCTCCGATGGAGCGATTCTGTCGGGGGAACTTCCCTCCTGGAGGGGGAAATCATCGTCATCATCATCACCAACAACTCTCCCATCTTGGGGAGGGCAATCTCCATCAACATCTTCAACATCACCATCTCCTCTCAAACCCTAGTTCATCTCTTGTGTTCAATCTTTGTACTGGAACCTCAGATTGGTACTTGTGTGTGACTAGTAGTGTTGATTACATCTTGTAGTTGATTACTATATGGTTTATTTGGTGGAGGATTATATGTTCAGATCCAATATGCTATTTAATACCCCTCTGACCTTGAGCATGATTATCATTTGTGAGTAGTTACTTTTGTTCTTGAGGTCATGGGAGAAATCTTTTTGCAAGTAATCATGTGAACTTGATATGTGTTCAATATTTTGATAGTATGTATGTTGTGATTCCCTTAGTGGTGTCATGTGAACGTCGACTACATGACAGTTCACCATATTTGGGCCTAAGGGAATGCATTGTGAAGTAGTTATTAGATGATTGGATGTAAGAGTGACAGAAGCTTAAACCCTAGTTTATGCGCTATTCTATAAGTGATTGATTTCAATCCAAAAGTTTAATGCTATGGTTAGAATTAATTCTTAATAATTTTCTCGTAGTTGTGGATGCTTGCGAGGGGGTTAATCATAAGTAGGAGGTTTGTTCAAGTAAGAACATCACCTAAGCACCGGCCACACACATAACAAATTATCAAAGTAGCAAACACAAATCGATTCAACATGATGAAAGTGACTAGATGAAATTCCCGTGTACCCTCAAGAACGCTTTGCTTATTATAAGAGACCGCTTTGGCCTGTCCTTTGCTTCAAAAGAATTGGGCTACCTTGCTGCACTTTTGTTACTATTACCATTACTTGCTCGTTGCAAATTATCTTGTTATCAAACTACTCTATTACTTACAATTTCAGCGCTTGCAGACATTACCTTGCTGAAAACCACCTGTCATTTCCTTCTGCTCCTCGTTGGGTTCGACACTCTTACTTATCTAAAATACTACAATTGATCCCATATACTTGTGGGTCATTGATACGTCTCCAACGTATCTATAGTTTATGAAGTATTCATGCTGTTATTTTATCATTCTTGGATGTTTTACAATCATTTTATAGCACCTTTATATCATTTTTTTGGACTAACCTATTGACCCAGTGCCCAATGCCAGTTGTTGTTTTTTGCTTGTTTTTTTACATCGCAGGAAACCAATACCAAACGGAGTCCAAATGCAACGAAATTCCACGGGGATTTTTTATGGACCAGAAGGAACCGAATGGGCCAGAGCAGCACTTGGGGGGTGCCCCAAGGGGGGCACAACCCACTAGGTCGCCAGGCCCCCTGGCGCGCCCAGGTGGGTTGTGCCCACCTCGGTGGCCTCACGCACCCCCTCTTTGCACTATAAATTCCCAAATATTCTGAAACCCTTCGGGGTTCACCTAGATCAGAGGTTCCGCCGCCGCAAGGCTCTCTGTAGCCATCGAAAACCAATCTAGACCCATTCTAGGCACCTGAGAGAGGAATCATCTCCGTGGCCATCTTCATCATCCGGCCACCACGATGAGGAGGAATAGTCCACCCTCGAAATTTGAGTGTTTGTACCAGTAGCTATGTGCTTAATCTCTCTCTCTCTCTCTCTCTCTCTCTCTCTCTCTCTCGTGATCTATATCACGGGCTTTGTTAATATAGTCGGATCATATGATGTTTCTCCCCTCTATACTATTGTTATGATGAATTGAATCTTTACCCTTTGAAGTTTTGTCTTGTCAGATCGAATATTCAGAGATGCTAACACATCATATATATCTTGCGGTATGAATACTTGAGGTGACAATTAGGGTATCATATTGATTCACTTGATATGTGTCTTGGCATTCAACTCACAGTTCAGCGGTGATATTGGGGTAATCTATGCATAGGGGTTGATTCACGTTTTTCTCCGGTAGAAACTTTGGGGTCTCCTTGTAGTTCTTTGTGTGGATTGAGTATTATGAATATGAACTTTCATTAGTGTTATCTTAGTACGAACTCTTGATTAGCTCGATCAAAAAGAATAGCTTGCGTTACTCTAGTATGAACTCTAGGATAGATTGATCGGAAAGAATAGCTTTGAGGTGCTTCGTGCCCTACAAACAATTCCTATCTTTTGTTCTCCACTAATAGGAACTCGGGAGTGATTCTTTATTGCACTTTGAGGGATAATCATATGATGCAACTATGTTAGCATTGTTGAGAAATTGCACTAACGAAAGTACGGACCCTAGGCCTCTTTTTCAAGCATTGCAATACCGTTTTTGTGCCCGTTTACTAATTGCTACCTTGCTGTTTTTATTTATTCAGATTATAAAAATATATTTCTAGCATCCATATTACACTTTTATCACCATCTCTTCACCGAACTAGTGCACCTATACAATTTGCCTTTGTATTGGGTGTGTTGGGGACACAAGAGATTTCTTGTATTTGGTTGCAGGGTCGTTCGAGAGACACCATCTTCATCCTACGCCTCCCACGGATTGATAAACCTTAGGTCATCCACTTGAGGGAAAATCGGTACTGTCCTACAAAACTCTGCGCTTGGAGGCCCAACACATGTCTACAAGAATAAAGTTGCGTAGTAGAATCAGTCATCAGGTCCCTCTCATGCGATTTTTTATGATGGTTCAATCTATTGGCCCAAGTAGTTTATCGACAACAACAGTCGTCATTTTACCAAATGATAGATTCACTGGTGTGTCTTATGTTAGGCCATGGCGACATGCATGTATGACCAAAGTATCATTACATGCATCCGTGACCCGACCTGAAGTGGGAGGTGGGTCAAGCACCCTAGCTAGCTTCGACATTATTTCATTATAGATATATCCAAGGGTGCTTTCGGGTTTGTGAGGCAGGTGCCACCAAAGTTGTGCATTGTGTATTTAAAGTTTTAAACATCACACCCTATATTTCTACATATATTTGGCCACTTCCAGGTGGTTCTTGACTTTTGGTCCCTCTCATCGATCTTCAACGACAGGCCCAACCATGGGCCCGCGCGGTCAAAGTTGTGCACTGAAATTTTGAACATCACAGACCACCATTTTCACTCATAAATATTTGGGCCACATGCTGGTGTGGCTGTCTTCTGACCCTCTCTAACATTTTTTCCTGCAAAGACTACGATGGCGCTCAGCGGACACGGGTATATTGTCTTAGCGTGTGAGATGCAAGTGCACTATGAATCACCACCTGTTGCACAAACGCGATCAAAGGTGGAGGTACTATCTCAATGCGTGTGTGATGCAAGTCTTGTTGTAAAATCACCACGATCGTGCAAGCCTTGAGCAAAGGGTGGAGAATCTTGGCTTAACGTGTGGCGTGCAAGTGCCTTTATAAGATCACCACACATGCAAGATAAAGGTGGGTAGTTTATTTAGATTGAATTCCACATCTGCGTCTGAAAATTATGATGAACCATGTGCGATAGACCAGCTAGCTAGAAATCTAAAAACAAACTACCCGCCTTGAGCGGTGCAAAAATCGGCGGTTCCACCAGTTTTCCTTATTACCATACACGCATATTCTTATTGTACCTTGCGTGATCTTGGGTACTCCTGCCCCGCATCAATTCCTTTACCCAAATTCTAGTAGCCGTCGTACTTGAACCGTCGCCCACACTCCTCTAGCACCGACCTTATAGTAAAATTGCAGTAGCCGAGGCATTTGAACCGTCGCCCTCCCTCGTCCACCACCATCTCCACCCACCATTACAAAAAATTTCAGTAGCCACGGCGTATCCTCAAACACCCCCCTCCATAGTCCCCAGACTCGGCCCCTCCCACCCGCCGCTGCCGCCAAGCCCTGTCGGTTTCCTCGTTCTTCCTAGGTTAGATAATAAAATATAGGTTATCCAGTGATTCCCATACTGTCGCCCCACTCCCCTGATTTTTTAGATAAGGCCTGTGGTGTCCCTCCCCGCCAAATCCAGATCCCCTGCTCCAGAATGTCGCAGCCTAACCTCGACCACGTATCCCGGGGAGCCGACGAGCGTTCGGCGAAGAAGAAGTCCATCATGCCCTCTCCGGCGGACGTTGGCGGGGTGGCCGCCGTTCGCCCCGACCTGTCGATCCCGGAGCAAGACGTCACCGTGGAAGCCGGCGAAGACGTTCACTAAGTTTCCATGCCAATGGCTTCATGTCAGTGGGCTAGTGTATTACTATATCTCTGGAAAGCTGGCTACGGCATCAAGCTCGTCGATAGCGACGGCTTCACACGGGCCATGTCACAGGTTAAGTGGTCCATCCCCAACCCCTCTGGATCAACCACCATCGATCTCTTTGACAGCCCAGCCGCCGATCTCCTCCACCAAGCGGTCAAGGATTTGCGATCTTGCGCCGGTGGCCACTCCAAGGAGATCTTGCGCCGGTGGCCACTCCGGCCCCGGCGGCCACCCTCCTCCTATCGGCGGCCACTCTGGCCACGACAGCCACCCTCCTTTCATGATGGCTCCCTTTGCCCTCAACTTTGATCGTGGCAGAAAGTTTCAAGTAGATATGAGATCCAAGTTTGGGCATCCGGTGGTGTTTTCACCTGGTTTTTGTCAACGGGAATTCACCTTGGTGGTTTATTTCTACTGCTCAACTTTCAAACTTGGTGTGCACAAGGTTAGTGTTTCTCTCCTTGTCATGTTTGGTGGCTATGCTCAAGGCTTTAGGGTTCGTCATTTGAGAGATAGAACTTTCAAGTTTTCGGTTGCTTCAAAGTCTGTTGGTTTTGAGATCTACAATGTGGGTAGAATTGCTGAACAAGATTTTGAGGTGGTTTTTAGCCTGTGGAATTTTGGTGGTCCGAATTGGCATAGGGAAGAAGTTTCTTATTACAATGAGCTTGAAAATGAGTGGACTTTGGTCGGCAGACATGGCAAGGCCGTGTCTAGCAACTCCGGTGATCGCCGGAGCTACAGCTCGGTGGTCAGATACGGTAGATCGGTCTTTGAGCGGTAATCGTGCCCCATTCAAGTCGGAGATAACCAAGGGGATACTTTCAAATTGCCAGCTCTTAATTCTGGTTTAAATAGGTCTCATTACCAGCCTCAGGCGCGTCAACGTGCAAATTCTGGCACGTACGTAGAGTGTTATGCATCGCAGTGAACGGGCACTACACAGAAATATTGCATGGCCCCTAATCTACAGGCTTTGGCCTTTTATTCAGTTCAACACTTTTACGGCCCTCTTGAGAAGGCTTGGGTTGAGGGTGAGGTGGAGGCCTGGTTCAAATGTGTTGGGCCGGAAGTCCCGATTAGGCAGGCCACGTCATTTAAGGAGCTGGTCAAGGACCTATTTCCAAATTTCCAGCTGAGAGCACTGCCTGCCTCCTCGCATTCCTCTGTTCTTACCAACTTTGCTTCCACCTCGACAAGCTCGCAGCCTTCTTCGTCATCGCCGGTGCGGGCATTGGTGGTCCGCACCTTAGAAGCGCCTCCCATGGCCAACATTCCTATAGACCCTACTCCCTTTGTTCCCCGTGGTTTCAAGATTCTCCAAGTCGAAGGGTGAAATGATGTTTCCAGGGCAATTCTGTCGCATCGACCAAGAAGGCACGAGGATTGGGCGATTGCTACCATTCAGCCACATCCGAACAAGGTATTTTTCCCTAATGTCAGAGAGGTTTTGGAGGAGTTTTTTCACGATGTGGAGCAAGTAGGGTTCAGAGAAATCTAACCATGTCCTTTTGGTGAAGCTTATGTTCAGTTCTTGCATGTTAGAGATAGAGATCGACTTATCAGGCAAAGCCCGGATCCGTTTGGTGATGTTTTCATTTCGTTCACTAAGCGCAATGAGGGTAGGAACTGGCGTAGGATTCACTTCAATAGAACTTGTTGGCTGTTGTTCGTTGGTGTTCCATTTGATTACGGTACTACTGAAGACATTGCTGCTGCTATTGCCAAGTGGGGTAGAATCATAAGTTGGGAAAGGGAAGATGCTCTGAGAGGGAAAATTTTAGTAAAGGCGGTGAGCGAGATCTCTTGATATCCCAAAAAGCATCAGATGGTCTGAAGGAGAGTGTTTTGAAGAAGAAATGCTCGGTGGGGGCCCTGCAGATGAGGACCTTATTCCACCTCCTGGAGTGGACCCACATCCAGTTCCATGACATGCCAATGATTTCCCAGGTTTTCAGCCAGTGCAACTAAATAATGAGCCAGCGCAGAATGAAGATTGGGATGATTGGGAAGAGCAGGAAGAGCAAGGGTACCGGGCCTTTCCTCATACCAACATTCCTGAGCCACCTCAATAGCAAGCAGAACTACCAATTTTCCAAGATGATGGTGCTCCCAATAGCAGCATTACCACAACAGTGTCTCTATCAGATGGAATTTGGTCTAATACACACACTACTAGTGAGGAGGTTAACCAAGGAGCTCCAGTTAATCCTATGGGCATGTGACTGCAAAATATCCTACTTGCCTATCAAGCAGATGAGGAAGAGGATGAGGCTCAGTTAGCTCATATTAATCTGGATGCTGTATGGCAGCAGGGAGATGTAGATATCCCTCTGATTTTACAAGAAGCTCACCAACCTGCACCACCTGTTCCAATTGAACCTAGTGTTGATGCACCTAGTAATGAGGGAGTTCTTGAACCTGTAGTGCCACAAACAGAGTTACACACTAGCAGTGATTATGCTTCTATTCACAAAAATGATATTCCTTTGTATGCGATTAGGTGGTTTGTTCCCAAAGTGCGGAGGAAATTCAGGTTTTAGCAGACAGGGCAGCAATTAAAGGAAAAGCAGATGTCCCTATTCCTCAGGTTGGCACATCTTCTGATATGCATAAGGGTATGGAGAGTACTTCTTTCCCAAACTCTCCTAGTTTGTTAGACATTCAGAAACTTGTTGAATCTCATACTTTGGATATTATTGATGGTGCTCATTTGATTTCTGAAGAAGGTTTGGACTTATGGATTCAGCACTTTGCTCCGACTCTGAGAGGGAGCAGTTAACACTTTCAAAATTGACATTCCTGTAAGTTGGTTTAACTTCATAATTCACCTACTTCTGACTCCTGATAAATTTGGCTGGACAATGCATCTGCTAAAATTTGAACTGTGGAAAATGCTTACTGCAAATTGTGAATCTGAAGAGACTATTCTATTTCATATCCCTGATGGATGTGCTACTACACAGGCTCCAAGTTGTAAGGAGATAATGTTGGTCCTGGGCAAAGAAAATGAGGGCATTAGCCCTGCTGCTCACTCCTCTACTGGAGCTGGAAGTCCACTAAAACAAGTATCCCCTAATAAGGTGATAAACCTGCCTCTAGGTGAAGCTATCTCCAAGAAAATAAGGGACAAAGAGCCTCACGGTGGGCGAGGTAAGAAGAAGTGATAGAAATAAGAAATATAATAATGGTTATAGAAGGAAGTCTTGTGATGCTAAATCTTGCTTACCTTGCAATGCTATTCCTCCAATTGTGCAAAAAAAAGTGGTAAAAAACCTGACTAAAGCTTTCTGTAAGGTATCTGAGGAAGAACTGCAGGAGAAGCTGTCAAAAGGCCCAAGAAGAAAGGTCGGGAGGATGTGGCCAAGGTTTCCAAGGCCACTTTGGGCTGAAACCCCTCGAAAGATTGTGCAATGATGTGCTCTCATCTTAGTAGCTTGATCCACAGGGTAGTTCTAATGAGTATGTCTAGGTTGGTTGTGGGATGCAAGATGTGATACGTAGTTCTTGTACTCAGAACATGTTTCATGCCTGATTATGAGACAGTCTGGCTTCTTTTGTTTCATGGTCTTTTGTTCACTAAGTTTGAATCATGGATCTGTGGCTTGTATGAGGATGTTGGAACTTCTCTGATTTCTTTTGGGAATACCATGTCACTTCTTCTCATTTTCAGGTTGAGTCATTATCAATTTCTTTGTTACTACTTGCATGAGAACATTGTGATCTCTAGATCAAAAAGATCTAGTCTTGAGATTAAAGCTTAGCTTGGTTTTTATACCAGGAGATGGTGCCTGGTATATCAGGTAAATATTCATCTAGTTAATCATGCATAGAAACAGATCCTGGAATATTTTGAACTAGAATGTAAGGGGTCTGAATGCCCCAGAGAAATGGCTTCCTATTAGACAGAAAGTTGAGGAAAGTGCTGCTAGCATCTTGTGCTTACAAGAAACAAAGAGAGAAAACTTTAACCTTGCATATGTTCAGAACTTTTGCCCACAGAGATTCAACAAATTTGAATTCTTGCCTTCCATTGGGGCTTCTGGAGGTATCCTAACTGCTTGGAATGGAACCCTTTTTCTGGTGAAATGCTCTTCCATAATAAATTCTCCTTGACTCTGCAGTTCACTTGTAACACCACTCTCAAGTCTTGGATTCTCACAAACATCTATGGGCCCTGCAACCCAGAAGAAAAATTGGAATTCATTTACTGGTTTACTAATATTCAATTGCCTGATGATGTGGATTGGATAGTCACGGGGGATTTTAATTTCATTAGGTCACCTGAGGACGGAAACAGACCGGGTGGGGATGTCAATCAAATGTTACTATTCAATGAAGCTATTAGTAACTTGGGGATAATTGAACTCCCTCAAAGGTAGATAATTCAGTTGGAGCAACATGCAAGACAATCCATTACTTGAAAAATTGGATTGGATTTTCACTTCAGCAACCTGGATGACAAGCTACCCTGATACCACTGCTCTTCCATTAGCAAAACCAATTTCATATCATCTACCATGTGCAATCAAAGTTGGCACTAGTATCCCCAAGTCAAAAGTGTTCAGATTTGAGAATTACTAGCACAGCTCCTTCAAAGATATTGTTCTAGCAGCCTGGAACATTCCTGTTGGTTTTACTGACCCTGCCAAGAAGATTAATGTCAAGTTCAAAAATTTGAGAAGAGCACAAAAACTATGGGCTTAAAGTTTGTCTTGTCTTAAAAAGCAGATTGAGGAATTGAATGAATGTATTTTCATGTGGGACTTGTTGGAGGAATACAGAGACCTCACTTGTTTGAGAGCAATTGTAGAATAATATTGAAAGAATTCTTATTGTCAGTTCTCAGTAATCAGAAGATCTATTGGAAGCAGAGACGCAAAATCAAGGGTGTTAAATTTGGAGATGAAAACATAAAATTCTTCCATACAAAGGCCTCAATTAACCACAAACATAACAAAATTGCCATGCTCCTGAATGAGGACCAAGTGGAAATTACTGACAATGAGGGTAAAGCTGCAATTCTTTGGGAGGCATTTAAAAAGAGATTAGGACACTCCAATGGCCATACCATGCAGTTTGATTTAATGGATTTATATGAAAACAGAGTGGATCCACAACTTTTTAAAGACTTTGAGAAGCCTTTAACACAGGAGGAAATTAATGAGGTAGTAACAAACTTCCCCATAGATAAATCACCAGGTCCTGATGGATTTAATAATGAGTTCCTTAAAGCATGTTGGGATATTATCAAAGAAGATGTTACTGCTCTTATTTTGACCTCTCATGCTGGTAATGTTAACCTTGAGAGCATAAACACTTCATTTATAACTCTCATCCCAAACAAGGAAGTCCCAGTCTCTCCTAATGATTTTAGACCAATAACTTTGCTTAATGGTGTGCTCAATCATTACAAAACTTCTGGCAAATGGACTACAAAAAGTGATCCTCATGATGGAGCACATTAATCAGTATGGATTCCTAAAGAGCAGAGTGATACAGGATTGCCTTGGTTGGGCTTATGAATATATTCACCAGTGTCATAGATCAAAAGAAGAAATGTTAGTAATCAAACATGATTTTGAAAAGGCATTTGACACTATTGAACACCAGGCTATAATTGACATTCTTAGAGCAAAGATATTTGGAGAGAAGTGGATATCTTGGATGCAATTGCTTTTCACATCTGCTTCATCTGTTGTGATGTTAAATGGAGTACACAGGAAAAATTCAACTACGAGAAGAGGAGTAAGGTAAGGGGACCCTCTATCACCTTTAATCTTTGTGCTGGCAGCTGATCTGCTTCAATCAGTCCTGAATAAAGCTATGAGAAGAGATAATTGTTACTCCACCACTCCAAGTTAACTCCTGCACAGACTTCCCCATAGTACAATATGAAGATGATACATTGGTTCTCATGCAAGCTAATGCTAGGCAGTGTCCGTGTACAAAAAATAGGGCGCATTTTTGTACCCCTTTTCCTGTGCACGGGCAGTCAAAGCCACGCCCACGGCCACACCAAGCAGAACGAGGGAGGTGAGCCAAGGTAAGATCGAAGCCCAAGATAATCAAAGCAACGCCAAGGCCAAGACCACGAAGAGCCGAGGGACGAAGCAGGTCCCCCCGGCAAGACCCTTGCCGGGCGGCCTCAGCAGCCTCGGCAAGACCCTTGCCGGGACAGCTTGCCCCACACCAACAGAGCGAGCCACCGTTGAGCCCACGGCCCCCAGCGCCATCATCAGCGTGGGGCCAGGTCTCGGAAAGGCACCTCTGTGGTGGCATGCTGAATCTTTGTGAAGACATATTCAAGATCGAGATGAGGATTGGAAGGCGGCGATTCTCGGCAAGATCATTGTCGAGGAAGGCCACCAGACCCCCGCAGCACGCCACGGCAAGACCCTTGCCGGGCCACCCGGCAAGGCCCTCGCCAAAGACGCTGGTGAGGCCACCGCCAAACCCGCGCCGATCAAGCTTCCACCACCGTTCACTTGCAGCTGCCAGCCCAACTAGCTGGGCAGGCACCTGCATGGCAACATGCAGCTCCCATGTCAACTCATCGAGCGCCTGCGTGGCGGCATGCAGATCTTCATGGAAGCTCCGCCACCACGCCACCTCGGCTGCGACTTCCTACATGGCACCACGCACCTCTTTGGCCGGGCGCGTGTCAAGGCGAGGAAGGGCGGCGAGCAGGATGGGCCTCACCCCTGTGGGGTGGGAAATGACACCTATGGGATCACAAGAATCCCTACTACGGTTGAGGCGCGGGGTTGAGAGAAGAGCGGGTGCAGCGGAGAAGCACGCGGTTCGTTTATCCGAGTTAAGACGCGAGGATGCGTAAACCCTACTCCTGCTTTGGTGGCTGTATTACGTGTTCTTGAGCTAGCTCACGAGGCGAATCGAGCTCCAAAAGCGAATCCTTCTCACAGTCGCCTCGGGACTCCTTTTATAGGTGAAAGGGCTGCCACAGTGGCACAGAGGAGGTGGAAAAGTGCAGTGCTGCGAGCTTATCCCTCGTATTACGAGGACAAGGTGCATTTAATGCATCGGCTTAGGTGTCCCTCTCACTTTATCGGGACGGGTGGCGAGGCCCGTGCCGTCCATCGCCGCTCCTCCAGGAGCCGACCACGCGCCACAGCCCAGCCCGGTGCATGCGGTGCCATGTAGGCAGGCAGGCAGTTGAGGTGGCGCGGTGGTGGAGCCTCCACGAAGGGCTGCATGTTGCCACGCAGGTGCCTGCCCAGTTGGTTGGGTCGGCAGCTGCATGCGAACAGCAGAGGAGCCTTGGCTGATGCGGGCCTGATGGTGGCCCTGCTGGCATGCTTGGTGAGGGCCTTGCGGGGTGGCCCGGCAAGGGTCTTGTCGGTGACTTTGGCAAAGGGTCTTGCCGTGGTAGCCTTGATCGTCCCGGCAAGGATCTTGCACTGGGGTCTTGTGGGTTCCTTGCCGGTGAGGGTGGCTGCTTTCCCATCCTCACTTGATCTTGACTATTCTTTGTCTTCACAAAGATCTGCATGCCACCACGAGGTGCCTCCCCGAGCCCCTATCCTGTCAACACATGTGTTGAGTGGGCTCAAGGGTGGCTCGCTTTCGAGCTGGCGTGGTGAGCTGCCCGGCAAGGGTCTTGCGGGGCAGCTGGCTGCCCGGCAAGGATCCTTGCCGGGGAAACCTGCTTCGCCCATCTGATATTTGTGGCCTTGGTCTCTGTCGTTGCTTTGCATCGTCTTGGGCTTCGGTCTTACCTTGGCTCACCTCCTCCGCTCTGCTTGGTGCGGCCGTGGGCGTGGCTCCAGGCTTCCGATGCCGCAGGTAAAGGGGTACAAAAAATATGCCCTAGTTTTGTACACCGGCAGAGCCCCGGGCCTGGGCCACACATATCTTGTGACACGTTGTTGGGTCGGCCCAAAAGCGGTGCTTAGGCGGTAGGCGGTTTTACATGAAAAAGATTTTTTCACGCGCTGTGTTTCCCATGACCCGCGCGCGCGGCGCGGTGTGGAGGGGCTTGCGTGACGTGGGCGGCATGCGTGGGGTGGTTCCCGCACGCATGCATCACATCATCGATAAATGGGCAGCGACGCCTTCCCGTAAAAAGGAGGGAGGCGGCTCATTCTTGAATGAGCCGGTGGCGCGGTCTTCAAAGCGTCCACTCCCCACTATCACGGGGTGGGGAGAGGTCGCCTCACTTGTCCCTCGGTTACACCGCCGCGGACCACGCGTCTCCCATGCGCTTAGGGTGGCAAGCGGTGTAAGCGGGAAAGCCCGGGCACGTCGCTGGTTGGGCAGCAGGTGGGTCACAGTTCCCCTATACCTCCGTGTCTTGATTGACCAAGGGCGGGGGCCAAGCCCGCCCCATTCCTTTATATAGGCGGGGAATGGGGATGGCATCCCGCATTCTTCCATCTTCTCCCTCATACCTTCTGCTCCTCCCTTCCATTCGTCATGGAGAAAGGGAATCCCGGTCCTTCGACGGTGGCGACAAGGGTCGCCCGCTCGACAACGCGCGTCCCTCCTCCTCCCTCGCCCGGTGGTAGAGCGGCCGCAAGGAAAAGGAGTCGATGGGGCGAGCCGTGGGGCGAGGCAGGCGGCTGCACCGAGGAAGAGGAGGCAGGCTGGATCACCGGCCTCGCCCCGCCGGCAGACTCCTCCTCGATGGAGGGCCACGCTGGCAGGGACAACCTTGAATTCTTCATCAGGCTTTGCGCCGCCCGACCGTCGCCTTGGCGTCTCGACTCCATTCTTGGCGAAATGGAGCTGGATCCGCCGCAGTAATTGCGGCTGCACATGAGGGGCTACGGGATCAGCGGCACATGGGCCAACGTCGAGTTCCCCGCCCCTCACGTCATGTATCTCCATCGAGGGTGGAAGGCGTTCGCCCGTCTTCATAGCTTGATGGAGGGGCTCACTCTCCATTTCAAACTAATGGAGGGTGGCCTCCTCTCCGCCAAGATCTTCGGGAACTTCGGGGCTCGCGTAAGGTGCTGCGTGGAGAGCTCTTCCGACGACGAAGATCCTTCCTCGAGCGAGAGTGGCGAGGAGGACAGTGACAGCGACGATGAGGCCAGCGTGCGGCAGGATGACGGGTCCGACTAGGCGTCGGGCGCCGTGCCATGCGGCACCGGCGACTACATCATCCGTGTTGCCGACTCCTTGAACTTCTCGGGGTCGTCTCCTTGGGCGGCTGGCGTTGGGAGGCTGCGGAAGAGTAAGAGAGCGGGCGGCAAGGCCGTCAAGTCGAATGCGTGGGCACGCGGCGCCTTCGGCCTCTCGGCGTCCTGCCGCCTCGTCTTCAAGCTGCGCTCCGACACCGCCGTCACCATCCAGCCCTTGGGCGGTCACCAAGATGTTCTCTTGGTGTCTTACGCCACTAAATGCTTCGCCTAAGCGCCCCTTTTGCCCTTTTCGCCTCCTTGACCTGCCTCCTGAGGAGAGGGACACGAAAGGGATTATGGGCATCTTATCTCTTTTTAGTCTTGTAAGCCTTCGGGCCTTTGTTGATTTTAGAACTTGTAATTCCCTTCCTCATGTTTTTCATTTCATATGAACTGTACCTGTACGGAATGTTTTTTCATGAAAAAGGGATGTTTGCCCGGTTTTTCGTTCGTAGGTAAAACCCACGACAAGGAGTAAATCCTTGTTATCCTTAAGATAAACTTTTTCTTGCCCGGCAACAGGCCTTGCCGTCCCCCCACTTCGCTCGACCTATCTCACGCGCTTGGCGGAGGCAGGGATGAGGTGGGCTTAGGCTCCTCGTTTCGCTTTCCTTCTCGCCATGACTCTGACCAAACTCGGTCCCAGGAAACGAGTCCTGGGGTCCGGAGTGAGGGGAGCACGATAGCCTAAGGATAAAACAAGGTTTCACATACCTTAGTCCATAACAAAACGCATGATAAGGGATAAAGAACTTATCTGAATCTGCAGCCCCCGTCAACCTAGGCTTGCTGCGGGTGGATCTTTACTCCGTCCGCTTTCTTCCGAAACAGCTCGACAAGGATATTCATGTGTCCTGCGAACCAAAGAAGACAGAGAAGAACAGAAAGATGTGCACTCGACCTCTAAGCTAGGGGTTAGCCGCCGCTAAGCACTATCAACCCTAACCAAGGACGAGACTCGACCTAGCATGCATGCTATAACTTAGGGCGCCAGCGCTTCATTTATTCTCGCTCAGGGTCTGCGCCTGGCTCTGTACAAAGGGTCACATGCCTTGCGGCAAAGCTCGTACAAAAGGTGGCTTGCCGGGAGGCCCGGCAAGCCGCGCCTTATGGGTAAAACTTGCGAAGATGCTCGATGTTCCAGGAGTTGCTCACTGGAACGGCATCTTCGGTCTCCTGTGCAAGATCATGCCAGCCTCGTGACTCAGTAATACCCGATAAGGGCCTTCCCACTTTGGCGTCAACTTGTTGGAATTCTTGGCCGATTGAGCAGCCTGAAGAACAAGGTCGCCTTCCTCAAAGCTTGGGCATGAACCTTGCGGCTATGGTAGTTCGCGCAAGGCTTGCTTTGGTAGCGATGCCGCTCTCCTGATCGCTCAAGATGATCTTTCACGAAGGAGCGTCGCGTCATCTTGGCGCATAGCGACTCTTGCTCAAACTTCGTCATAAGCGAGCACTCGATGTGACCCGTGATATGAGTTCCGTGGGGAGAACTGCTTACGCCCGTATACCGGAGCAAAATTATGCGGCGGTAGCTCGATTGGCGTCGTCACGATCGACCAAAGAACCGCTAGCAGTTCATCAATCCAGCGCCTTCCGCTCTTGTGCAGCTTGTCAAAAGTCTTTGTCCTCGGGCCTCATAACACTTCAGCATTTGCCCTCTCCGGCAGGCGTTGCTCGTGGAGTGCATACGAAGCCCGAAATAGGCCTTGCTGCCGAGGTCTTGAATGTATTGCATGAAGGTGTGGCTTGTGAACTGCGAGCCGTTGTCGGCGATGACTCTGTTTGGCACACCAAAACGGCAGACCAGTCCTTTGAAAAACTTGACAGCTGACTGAGCAGTCACCTTTCTCACTACTTCCACCTCTGGCCACTTTGTGAACTTGTCGATTGCAACGTACAAGTACTCAAAGCCCCCGACGGCGTAAGGGAAGGGGCCCAGTATATCGAGCCCCCAGACCGAGAATGGCCAGGAGAGAGGGATTGTTTGAAGGGCTTGAGCTGGTTGATGAAGCTTATTTGAATGGAACTGGCACGCTTCACACCTGGTGACTAGCGCCGTTGCATCCTGGAGGGCGGTGGGCCAGAAGAAAACCTTGCCGGAACGCCTTCCCGGCAAGGGCCCTTGACCCTATGTGGGACCCACATATGCCTCCATATATCTCTGCCAACAGCTCCAGCCCTTCCTCCTGGGGGATGCACTTGAGTTTCACACCGTTTGGCCTTCTCCGGTGACGACGTCATCAGCATTTAACTGGTACGAAGCGGCAACCGACGGGCTACTTTCTCCGCTTCTTACTGCTCCCCAAGAAGCTCCCCTGTCTGGAGGAATTGGACGGTATGCTGCGCCCATGCCGGAGCCTGAGGCTCGACGGCAAGGACTAAAGGCATCTCTTCCGCCATGGGAGCGACCGTCTCTACAGCCAGGGCCTGACGCCCTGCTGGAGTCAATTGCTCTTGGGCAGGCTCAGCGTCTGGGCGGCAGTTACCCTTCTTGCCCGGCCCTGTGGGGCTCGGTAGGGAAAGTACTTGCTTTGGGACCTGATTTTCTCCGGCTACTTTCGCCCGCTGATGGATCGATGGATGGTTGAGTTAACCGGAGCAAAAAGGTACCTGGTTCCATAGGTAACTTGAATGCAGCACGTTTCGACAGGTAATCGGCGACGTCGTTCCCCGCTCGGGGGACGTGCTCCGCCTGGATAACGTCAAAGCATTCCTCCAGTTTCCTCACCTCATCTACGTATGGTTCCATCAATGGGCTCTAATAATCTTTGTTGACTTGCCTGACAACGAGCTGTCAGTCACCCCTGACGATGAGCTTCTTGACCCCGAGGTCTACTGCGATCCTGAGACCGGCAAGCAATCCCTCGTACTCGGCGGTGTTGTTGGTGGACATCTCCTCGAAGTGCATCTGGATCACGTACTTGAGGTGCTCTCCGGTGGGTGCGACGAGCAGCACACCGGCACCGGCGCCTTGCAGTGAGAAGGCTCCATCAAAGTACATGACCAAGTTGTAGTCCCCCTCCTTGCTGGGGAGAGTCGTCTCCTGGATTTCTTCACCAGGCGTCGAGGTCCATTCCGCGATGAACTCCGCCAGACTCGCTTTCTGGTGTCGAGGTACTCTCAAACTTTAAGCGAAGCTTGACAGCTCGAGGCCCATTCCACAATCCTTCCGGCTAAGGTCTGGTTGTGCGGTATCCTTTGCAACGGAGGCGGTCGACTGACAGTGATCTCGTGGGCACAGGAAGTAGTGACGCAGCTTCCTCGAGGCCATAAGGAGGTCAAGAGCAATTTCGCACACCGAATACCTTGACTCTAGCCCCTCGCAAGAGGGAGCCGACAAAGTAAACCGGTGCTGCATCACCTTCTTCTTGGGCACCACTTCACTCGACCGTGCAAGGCGTCCTTGGTGGCACCCGGACTGCTGCCGGGGCAGCGCCTCGTGTACCGGGCCTACTTGGGAAGGAATCTTCGGCTCGCCCTCTCTCTTGATCCTGCCGCTATTGCTGCCTCCTCGTCGACCTCCCTCCACGCCGATACTAGTTGCGCCTAAACCACAAGAGCCGTTGCTGCTGTATCTAGTGGCGATGAATCAAGTGGTCAAGTAGTTGGCAAGCACCTTGTCATCGCGAGCCCCAGCAGCCTACATCGCGATGGTGTAGATGCTGAGGAACTCGGACGGATGGGTCTTGCCGGTGTACTTCTCGCCGAAGTCGGGCTTGAACGTGCGGTGGGACGGCCACTGGAACTGCCTCAGCTCACGAGTAAAAGCCGGGCAGCCCACCTCGTAAGGTAGGCCGCCGGGCTCCCCCGGTGCCGGGTGGTCTGTAGCATGTCCCGCGCGCTTGTCCGACTGGCGGCGCGTTTTGAGCCGGCGCTCGACGGTGGTTCGAGCATCTTCGTGGGCTCGCTCCAGAAGAACCTGGCGCTGGTCGCGAAGGGTCCGTGGATCGGACGACGCTATGGAGATGTTATCACCAGCGTCGTCGCGACGGGCCGACACCCGCGGCTGCTGGCGAGGAGGAGGAGAGTGCACCGTGGCCGCAGCTCCCCCGGTCCTCCCAGCGCCAAGATGTGGTGGTTCGGTGGAGCGCCTAGCCGAGGGCCCCGCCAGTCACGGATCGTCTTTATTCGCGACGGCGACGAGGCTCCGGATGGTGGCCCTCCACTCATCGAGCTTCTCCGCAGAAGGAGCGAAATCGAGGAAGCGATTCGCAGCGCCAAGGCCTCCGCTAAGCGTGGGTGGCGGTGACAATTTGAGTGGATCATGGTATGCCGACTTCTAACCATGTTAGAAGGAGCTCACACGCACTGACCGGCTGCGTGCCATTTTCGCCAGCACTTCAGCGAGCGTGGACTCCTTCGTCTTGCCGATGACGCACATGGCTCTTCCCACGGCGGTGCCCAGGGTCACCAACGTGGTGATACTGCTCGGCATGCACACCATGGGAAGAACGCGCGGTGGTCGCCGCTGTATGCGTCCTGGAGGTTGCCGCGCCACCCGGAGTTGGTGCAACGACACCCTCGAAGGGAACCGCGCTGCGTGCGGGGGGCCCAGCTCCGTCCTTGGGCCTGGCAGTGTGCAGCCGGTCGTCTAGTGCACGAACGATGCCGCTCGCCAGCTCCGGACCGCTGGTGGTGTTGGTGCTTTCATGAGCTCATACAGGTCCTGTCCAAGACCGGTCCGCTGCCCGTCCGCACCGGCACGGGCTGTTCGGCCCCCAGCGAGCCGATCGCCGTGGCCGTCTTCTTCTTAGGGGCAATGGCGATGAAGAAACGCCCACTCAACTACTAAAACCGATTCTCACAATTGTGCCCCCTACCTGGCGCGCCAAAGATGTCGGTGGGAAACAACACCTATGGGATCACAAGAATCCCTACTACGGTTGTGGGGCGCTGGGTTGAGAGAAGAGCGGTCTCGACAGAGAAGCACGCGGTTCGTTTATCCGTGTTCGGCAGACGCGAGGATGCGTAAAACCCTACTCCTGCTTTGGTGGCTGTATTCTGTGTTCTTGAGCTAGTTGCGAGGCGTAACGAGCTCCAGAAAGCCGAATCCTTCTCCTGGTCGCCTCGGGCCTCCTTTTGTAGGTGAAAGGGGTTGCCACAGTGGCACACAGGAGGTGGAAAGCGTACAGTGCTACGAGGTTATCCCTCGTATTACAGGACAAGGTGCATTTAATGCATCGCTTAGGTGTCCTCTCACTTTATCGGGGACGGGTGGCGAGGCCTGGCGTCCGCCGCTGGGCCTCAGCTCCTGTGCCTTCGACACGCCGCCTGCCCAGCGGTGCATGCGGTGCCATGTAGGCAGGCAGGCAGCTGAGGTGGCGCGGTGGTGGAGCCTCCACGAAGGGCTGCATGTTGCCACGCAGGTGCCTGCCCAGTTGGTTGGGTCGGCAGCTGCATGCGAACGGCGGCGGAGCCTTGGCTGGTGCGGGCCTGATGGTGGCCCTGCTGGCGTGCTTGGCGAGGGCCTTGCCGGGTGGCCCGGCAAGGGTCTTGCCGGGTGACCCAGCAGGGGTCTTGCCGTGGCGCGCAGGCGTCCCCGGCAAGGATCTTGCCGGGGGTCTTGTGGGTTCCTTTGGGGAGGGTGGCTGCTTTCCCATCCTCACTTGATCTTGACTATTCTTTGTCTTCACAAAAATCTGCATGCCACCACAGAGGTGCCTCCCGAGCCCTGTCCCAACACATGTGTTGAGTGGGCTCAAGGGTGGTTTCGCTCGGTGGCGTGGGCGAGCTGCCCTGCAAGGGTCTTGCTGAGACCGGCTGAGGCCGCCCAGCAAGGATCCTTGCCGGGAAACCTGCTACCATCCGATATTTGTGGCCTTGGTCTGTCGTTGCTTTGCATCGTCTTGGGCTTCGGTCTTACCTTGGCTCACCTCCTCCGCTCTGCTTGGTGCGGCCGTGGGCGTGGCTCGATCGCCGTGCATGTAAAGGGATACAAAATGTGCCCCTAGTTTTGTACACCGACACCCCCGTCCCCAATAAAGCAAGGGCACACCTAAGCTACGCATTAAATGCGTCTTGTCCTGTAATACGAGCGATAAGCTTAGGGCACTGTACCCCTTTCCACCTCCTATGTGTCACTGTGGTAGCCCCTTTCAACTATAAAAGGAGGCCTATGGCATACTGAAGGGGGATTCGCCTCTTTCGAACCATGCGCTGACCACAGCTAGTTCGAGAGCTCAAGAACTCTCAGAAATACACCCACCAAAGCAGGACTAGGGTTTTACGCATCCTCGTGGCCCGAACTTGGGTAAACGATCCTTGTGCTGTCTACTAGCCCTGCTCTCCTCGCAACCCTGCGCCCCGGCAACCGTTGTAGGGATTCTTGTGATCCCATAGGTGTCGTTCCGCACCGACATCTTTGGCGCGCCAGGTAGGGGGCGCAATTGTGAGAATCTGGTTTAGTAGTTAGCCTGGCAGTTCTTCGTCGCCATGGCTCCTGAGAAGAAGGCGGCCGGAGGAACGACGCCGGCTCGTCAACAGAAAAGCTAAGTTATTCAGAGCTTTGAGTTATTTCCTCTTTTATCTAAGGTTATCGTCCTCGAAGATCTCACCTATGTATGAGAAACCTGCACGCAAAGGGGCCCTCCCGCAATTGGCAACGCCCTTGTTCTATTTCGAGTCCGCTAAACATCTCAAAGCGGCCGCGTCGAGAGTGGCGGGGTAGCCTTCCGCACTCGGCAACGCTCCCGACTCTGACTTGAGTCAAGCTCGACAGTTCGGGCGGTCGTGCTAAGGGCGGCAAGGTGGTCCGCCTGGCAGCAAGCACACCCGGCAGGCCAATGGGGATCCGTCCCCAAGACGCCGCCTTGGGTTTACGCTACAGCGAAAGCCTACCCGAAGTAGGGGTGGACATACAAAGGAAAATCGATCAGGAAAATAACATGCATAATACTGAAAGTGCTGCAGAGTTATATTACATCAAATTGTTGTTGCGGTTCTAACTAGAGATAGCGATTGTCTTGGTTGTGAACCTGTAGCGGCGATAAAGGACGATATGCCTAATCCCAGCGCTGGCCCTCCACCCTCAGAATCCCGCCGACACTTCTGATGATGGGCTTGATGCGCTCCCTAAGCGGCGCAAGGTCAGTACCCTCCGGCAAGCTCTCCAGCGCGGCGTCGAAGTCGAGGTCGGGGTACCAGTGCGCCACCTTGGTGAGAACCTTGGTCATGGCACCCTAGCAAAGCCTCCAGGACTCCTCGGCCAGTGAGGCCGCCCGGTTGGCGTGGAGCCGCTCCAGAGCGCCGACGACCTTCTCAAAGAACATGGCCAGGCTGCAATTGGCGCTCATGTTCCACTCCGGGACGTACCTCACGTCCCGCATCCCCATGATGGCCAGCTGCGCGGCGGCTTGGTTAGCGACGGTGGCGAGGCGATCGAGCCAATGGTTCTCACCCGCCACGTGATCCGTGAAGTTGAGGCCCTCGTTCGTCCGCAACTGCTTCTCTGCCTCCAGCTCCTAGGCCAGGATCCCCTCCCAGGTTTTGGCCTCCTACAGCACCTTCTCGAGACCCTCCAGCTTCAGCTAGAGATCTTTGATAGAGTTGTTGGCCTCGGAGAGCTCCCCGGCCTTGCCGACGACCGCGCCATGCGCCTCTGTCAGGGCACTGTTAAGCATGTCCCTCTCCTGGGACAGCTTCAGGGCCTGCTCCTTCAGCCCGTCGTGCTCTGCTTGCAACTCCTCCACCTTGCCAGTGTGAACCTGGGCCTGGGCATTGAGTGCCTCTTCGTGCCTCTGCTCCGGCTCACTAGTCCGCTGCAAGACAAGCTTCTCCACCTCTGCATCCTTGCCACGAAGCATGGCGGCAAGCTTCTCCTCGCGTGCTGCAAGGTCCTCCTCACAGGGAGTTCAAGACGGCTCGCGGCGGTCCGAAGCGGCTTCGGTGACCCCGTGGCCAAGTTCTTCGCCCGCCTCTTGAGCTTTCTCGGCGTCAGCGAGCTTCATGGTGAGCTCCACGTCGCTTGGCTCTTGACCGACTGGGCCGCTTTGAGCTTCTTGTGGGCCTCGCAGAACCAGTCCTGGCATACCGACAGCAGCAGCCACGGAGGTCCGCTGCGCTTTCTCCACCACCACCGTCTGGACTTAGCCTTGTCCAGCGGGCGCTGATGGAGCGCCGAGCTTCCGGAAGCTGGCACCCATGGCGTGGAGGAGCCGCTCTTCCTGCGAACCATCATCGCCAACGATCGGCTCGTCGGCGACTTTCAAGCCCGGCGTGACAAGCACCTCATCGTCCGAACACCTCTCCTTCAACGGGTGTCTCGGTGCTCGGCCTTTTGGAAGGTGGACCGGAACAAGTCGCCACTCACCCTCGTGTACTTGCCGGAGATGGCAGCAGCAGAGGAGGAATGCTTATGTCGCCTCCTCCTCCCTTCGGCCCGGGCCCCGCCAGCTTCCCGTGAGGCTCCTTTTGGCCTCCTCGGGCAGCCTTTGTCGGCCTCCCCTGGTAGGCCCCAAAGGCCGTCCTCGCAAAGATCCTTGGCGGCCGCCTCGACGGCGATCTTCTCGGCGTCCGCCTCGGCAGCCTTGGCGACGACCTCGATGATGGCGTCGACGTCCCCTGGGTTCACCGAGGAGGAATTTGGGCCCGAAGAAGGGGGTGAGGCAAGGCCAGGACCAAGAGCCAGAAAGAAAAAGAACAGGGACGAGCGGCGAATGGCTTACCAGTGCTTGCATCAGGTTGGAAAGGAAGTCCCTCCCGCCAACATTTAGCGTCGAGGCAAAGCCGCCGGTGCCCGAGTTCTCCTCCTCCTCCATGTGCCTAGGCTCGGTACTTGGCGCCCTTGCGGCGCCCTCGAGCGGCGTGGTCGATTAGGCGCGTGTTGGGGTAGCCCTCTGTGGCTCCTCCTGCTGCTGCTCTCCTCCTACATACCTGGCAAGGTCAGCACCAAAGTGTCGTGCCCCTGGCACATGTCGATGGGGGAAGAGTGATGAACTTACGCTGGGGGTTATGCCGGGGGCTGCTGTCTGGGCTGCTCAACACCACCAACGGCACCCTCAAAGTACCAGCAGGGGGCTAGCCACCCGCCGAGACCTTGGCCCTTTTCGCTCTCTGGGCCAGCGTCTCCGCGTCCTTGCAAAGACAAAAACAAGTCAAGACAAGCAACGCATATTGAGGAGGCAGAGATAATGAAAAGGAACCAGATACTTACTCGTCGTCCGCCTCCTCCTCTGCTGTCTTCCTCTTCCTCCTTGGGCTGAGGGATCCATAATCAAAAGTAACCCCCGTATCAACATTCGCCGGAGGTGGAGAAGGAGGTGGTGTCTGGACACGCGCGGACGAAGAAGGGGCGGTTGTCTTCTTCTTCACCGTGGCCTTAGCCGGCTTCTTTGCGGCCGTGTCCCTCGTGTGGCGCCCGGGCCCCTCCAAGGTCAGCTGTAGCCGCACAGCCCTGCCGGGCCGGACCCGCTCGCCGGAACTGGCCCGCCGCAAGACTCGCCCCCTCCCCATAGGCGGCGTCGGGTCTGCGGTCTCGGCCTCCTCCTCCGACGACTCGCCGGTCACATCTTCAACCAGAGGAGCCTCGGTCCCGGCGCTGCTGGCTCCCCCGGCGGCCGCCGCCCACCGGGAAGCTCCTCCTCCTCCACGGCCATCGCGGCCCTCCCTCCCACACCGTCGTTTGCCTGCCCGGCCTCCAGCAAGATGTGCCTCCCTACGCTGAGTGGCGATGTAGTCCAGCTCCGCCTAGGTGGTGTCCTGGACAAGCAGCCGCTCGGCGTCGGTGTTGACGTACCCCTCGTACAGTGTGTCAAAGAACTGCTCCACCTCGACGTCCTTCGGCTCCTTCCAGCTTGGGTCGGGGCCATGCGCGTTACAGTCCAGCATCATGGCAATGATACCGACCGGGCGCTGAAGTTATTGCACAACGGGACCACCCGTTGGCAGCTTAAACAAAGGCCCCTTGAGGACCTTGCGGCCTTAGCGTCTGCCCTCGCGACCTTGCCGGTCCGCTGAACTCGGCCGCGGCCCACCTCGAGCTGGAAGAGCCGCTGGCAGAAATGGGCATGCCCCATCACTGTGAAGTTGTGGTCGAGGCCGGGACGAAGCCGCATGATGTTGGCGGGGTTCTTGAAGAGCCAGGCTGGCCTCCCCTTGTTATGCAGTGGAGCAATCCGGCGGCGAATGAAGTCCGCCCTGATGATCTCAAGGGTGAGGCCGGCCTCGGTGAGCCGGAGGATCCTGGTGGTGGCGACCGTGAGCTTCTCGTCGTCAGCATCAACGTTGCTCCAATCGCTTATGCGGACCGGTGGCGCCCGGCGAACTTCGCAGAACGCCGGCGGGTCCTCCTCCTTGATCTAGCACCACCCGCCCCGCGATTCTTCCCACCTCTCCTTCATGGCACCCTCCGGGTATGCTCCCTTGGATTTTGAGACCCAGGCGATGCAACCGGAGATGGCGCCCCCTGGTTGGATCCGAGAGGAGAAGTAATGGCGGAAAAGCGCCGTGTTGGGGTGCACCCCGACAAAGCCTTCGCAGAGATGCATGAAAAGAGCCATGCATGCCACCGCGTTCAGAGTAAAATCCAGGAGACGGAAGAAAAGGTATGCATGACGTCACTGAAGAAATCAGAGAAGGGAGGACAGAGCCCGCAGGAAAAATAATTGACAAAGAAGGGGTACCGATTTGGGGAAGCCTCGGCAAAGTTGGCGGGGATGACACGCGTTGCCAGATGCCCTGAATTCTCCTCCCCCCCTGTCTTCACTCCCCACAAGGGCCTGAAGGAGTCCCGAAGCTCGAACACGTCGACCGTCGACGGGAAGAAGGCAGATCAAGGCCCGCACCGACAAAGACACTTTCCGACGGCTCATGTTCTGCAGATCCTTAGCTACTCCTTGCCCTTGGTGGATTTTGGCGCCATGACGACCGGGAGGAGGGCATGACGAGGGCGCGGAGGCACAACGGGCAAGAGGGGACGGCTTGAGAAGAAGAGGAAGCAAAAGCGGAGGTCTCCGAGATTGGGGTTGCGCTGAGTGTAAAAGGAACAAGGCGCCATGCGGTTATCCCTTTTATGGGGAAGCTGCCAAGGCTGCCCATTTACTTACGATAGACGCATGCGTGTGGAAACCGCCCCACGCATGCCGCCCACGTCACGCACACCTTCCACGCTGCGCCACGCGCATGGGTTGTGGGTGGCGGAGCGCGCGAAGAATCTTACCATGGTAAAACCGCCCCACCTGGCCGCGCACCGTTTTGGGCCTGGTCCAACAACGTGTCACACTAATGTGTGGCCCAGGCCCGGGGGCTCCTGTCGATGTACAAAAATAGGGGCACATTTTTGTACCCCTTTTCTTGTGCACGGGAAGTCAGAGCCGTGCCCACAGCCACACCAAGCAGAACGAGGAAGGTGAGCCAAGGTAAGATCGAAGCCCAAGACAATCAAAGCAACGCCAAGGCCAAGACAACGAAGAGCAGAGGGACGAAGCAGGTCCCCCCGGCAAGACCCTTGCCAGGCGGCCTCAGCGGCCCCGGCAAGGACCTTGCTAGGACATCTCGCCCCGCACCAACAGAGCGAGCCACCCTTGAGCCCACGGCCCCCAGCACCATCATCAGCGTGGGGCCAGGGCTCGGAAAGGCACCTCTGTGGTGGCATGTAGATCTTTGTGAAGACATATTCAAGACCAAATGAGGATTAGAAGACGATGATTCTTGGCAAGATCCTTGCCGAGGAAGGCCACCAAACCCCCGGCAAGATCATTGCCGAGGACGACAGCACGCCATGGCAAGACCCTTGCCGGGCCACCCGGCAAGGCCCACGCCAAAGACGCCGGCGAGGCCACCGCCAAACCCGCGCCGATCAAGCTTCCACCACAGTTCACATCGTGCCAGCCCAACCAGCTGGGGCGGGCACCGCGCGATAACAACATGCAGCTCCTGTGGCAACTCATCGAGCGCTGCGTGGCGGCATGCAGATATTCTTGGAAGCTCCGCCACCACGCCACCTCAGCTGCCTGACTGCCTACATGGCGCCACGCACCTCACTGGCCAGGGCGCGTGTCAAGACGAGGAGGAGCGGCGACGGACGGGACGGGCCTCACCCCCGTCCCCAATAAAGCAAGGGGACACCTAAGCTACGCATTAAATGCGTCTTGTCCTGTAATACGAGCGATAAGCTCAGGGCACTGTACGCCTTTCCACCTCCTACGTGTGACTGTGGCAGCCCCTTTCAACTATGAACCCATGGCATACTGAAGGGGGATTCGGCTCTTTCGAACCACGCGCTGACCACAGCTAGTTCGAGAACTCAAGAACTCTCAGAAATACAACCACCAAAGCAGGACTAGGGTTTTACGCATCCTCGCGGCTCGAACCTGGGTAAACGATCCTTGTGCTGTCTACTAGCCCTGCTCTCCTTGCAACCCTGCGCCCCGGAAACCGTCGTAGGGATTCTTGTGATCCTATAGGTGTCGTTCTGCACCTACAGGCAACTATTATGCCTCAAGGCTCTATTAAACACCTTTGCATCAGCTACTGGATTAAAGGTAAGTTATGTGAAATCAATCATGGTGCCCATAAATATTGCAGAAGACAGACTTAGCATTTTCACAAACACACTGCAGTGTGCCAGGGGACAATTTCCTTTTACTTACCTGAGACTTCCATTGGGGATTTATAAACCTACTCTAGAGCCGCGTTTGCCTCTAGTCAATAAAATTTCTAAGAGACTTTCTGGTATCTCTACATTTATGACTCAGGCAGGGAAGGTGCTATTAGTCAAATCTGTACTAGCATCCTTAGTAGTCTACTTCATGTGCTGTTTGGACATCCCTATCACTATTAAACACCAGATCATTAAATATTTGAGGCACTGCCTTTGGAGGACTCCTGACATGGAAGATCGAAGACTAGCTCTAGTGGCCTGGCATACTGTTTGCAGACCCAAAAATCAGGGTGGTTTGGGAGTCCTGGATATATTCACATAGAACAAAACTCTGCTCATGAAAAACCTTCACAAATTCTTCAACATACATGATATTCTTTGGGTGAACCTCATTTGAGAAACTTATTATAGCAATGGACAACTCCCAGGATATCAAAAAGTGGGTTCCTTCTGGTGGAAATGAAACCTGGCCCTTATTGATCATTTTAAAGCTATAGCCAGGTGCAATGTGGGTGATGGAAGAAGTGCTTTGTCTGGGATGATATGTGGCATCAATTTGTCCCCAAACACAAATTTTATCACCTTTACTCCTTTGCCAGAGAACCACTCACAAGTGTTCAACAAGTGATAAACACTGAATATCTTCAAGATATTTTCCCGCTGCCACTGACTACACAAGCATATGAGGAGTTCTTACAAATGGAAGACATCTGCATCTCTTTGAGGCAATCTGAGTACTTGGATGCTCTTGATACATGGAGTTACATATGTGGAAATGAATTTTATTCCTCAAATAAAGCCTATAATGTTCTGACTGGTGACAAACAAACTCCACCTCATTTCACCTGGATTTGGAAAAGTTCTTGCCAATCCAAGCACAAAGTATTTTTGTGGATGCTACTGCATGATAGAGTAAACACAAGGAACCTTCTAAGAAGAAAATATTTGAATTGGAAGCTTATAATTGTGCAGTAAGGGATTGCCAGCAAGAAGAAACATTGCATCACCTTTTTTGGGGGTGTCCTTTTGCTATCAGATGTTGGGATTTTATCTGCCCCACAAGAACCCCAAATTTATCAGTATTGGAAGCATATCAAGACCTCAAAGACAAGCTCAACTACCCTTTTTTCATGGAGATCATCATTTTGGTATCATGGGCCATATGGATATGCAGAAACAATAAAATCTTTGAGAATATCACACCATCATTTCGAGGCTGGAAATTCATATTCACAAAGGTACTCAAACTTCTCAAATACAGGATGAAGAAGAAATATGAAATGCAATTCTCTGCTTGGTTGGAGACCTTGTTGTAAATTTTATTGGTTGTTTTAGCTCTTGTAATAGCTCCTTTTAGTTCTTTTAGTTTTAGTTTTTTAGTTTCTTTTATTATTTATTTTCTTCTTTTGGGCTTAGCTCAAGCCCTTCAGACAATCTTTTTGTTTCTGCTTTATTATTTTAATAAAAGTTGCAGTGGGGTTTTACCCTATTGTTTATAGTCAAAAAAGGATTCGAGATGCTTGTACACCATCGCGCCCATTTAGTCATTTCTTAAGGACATGTTCTACGGCGGCGGCTTGGGATCCTCAATTGCCAAGTCAGATCTCATCGACCACGACCACGACCACGAGAAGGGCACCCAGAAAGGTTCCTCCAAGGTGAAGCAGCACATGTGTGACATCAGAGAGCGCACCATGGGTCTGTGCTCTTCCAACTGGATGGATCCCATCCATGACATGTGAGGCAACATCCTATCAGCAAATCTTACATTTTCTAGCTTGCCAACCCATACCCTTTGTTGTAGTAGCATTTGCCGTGCGGTGCTTTAATTGTGCCGTGTTTAATTATTTTAGTTATGAAAAAATGTATTGTTTAATAGGGCTATCTGATGTCTAAGTATGAATTGTCCACTTTAGTTTCACGAATGGCTATATTTGGTTGTTTATAGTGAGTAGATGCCTTGTTTATCTGTATTTGGTTGTTAGGTTGGTTGCACTGAGCATTTTTTCAGTTATCGAGCAGATGCCTTGTTTATATGTATTTGGTTCTTAGGTTGGTTGAAGTGAGCATTTGTCCAGTTATGAAGCAGATGCCTTGTTTATCTTTATTTGGTTGTTAGGTTGGTTGCAGTGAGCATTTGTCCAGTTTTCAAGCAGATGCCTTGTTTATCTGTATTTGCTTGTTAGGTTGGTTGAAGTGAGCAATTTTCCAGTTTTCAAGCATATGCCCTGTTTATCTGTATTTGCTTGTTAGGTTGCAGTGAGACTCTGTCCAGTTTTCAATGGTTATATCTGGTTTTTATACTGATCATTTATGCCTTGTTTAGTCATTCATAATGTGATGTTCATTATGTGCAAGTCGGAACTGTGCCACTCGACTGCATCAATACCAGTTTGAACGGCTATATTTGGTTCTAGTTATTCCTGGTGTAGTTAACACATGCCCTTTATTTCAGTTTTACGCATTTATCTAGCGTGATGTTTAAGCATTACCTACGTTCTATTCATTTTAAACAATACCAGTTTGAATTGCAATATTTGATGGCTGTTAAGCTTGTTATCGGTAACATGGCCTTCCATTTTATATCTGCTTTAATAGCATGCTGAAACCAACACATTCAAGCTATCATTTGGAGATGATGTTGTTTACCTTTGCTACATTTGTTTGATGTTAAGGTTGTTGTACTTATCATGCCTTTCCACTACTTATCCAGGACAACAACGGGAGTGGCCACCATTTTCCGCCGAGGTTAGTTTCATCCCTCGGCTTGTACTCCCCCTGTCGTTCCATAATGTAGTGCATATAGATCCAGTCATGGACACTTGTTAGCTTCTAATATTGACTTATTGCTTGTAGGTACATATGCCCTTGGTAAGGATCCACGCATCGACCCTTTTTTCGTATGGGGCAATGAGATATTCATGAACAAGCATAAAGTGAGGAAACTGGTAAGCATTATTAGCAAAAAGATACGAGTGGTGGCAAGAAAATTATTTGTTTATGCTCTATCGAACACAACAGTGAGCTGTAGGATGGTAACTACAAACTCTGCAGCCTTCTCTTTTTACTGCCCATAATGAGTTGTTAGACAAGAATGTATGAATCTTTTTCGTTCGCAATGGTTCCCAAAGCAGTTCACTCAAGATTACCTCGCAAAGTACATGATTGGTGAAAATGCAATGAAGGTTAAAGTATTTCATCCAGACTACAATGAGCATTGAGAATTCCTAATGAAGACGGTGAAGGATGGACGGGCAGCCATCCTTCACTTTATGGGCATCCCGCTTCACCTTCTCCAGCAACCAGAATGTCTTTCGCCTCTCTCTTTACAGTCTTTAGTACAATTACGGTTCGTCATTCTTTACTTGGCGAATTTGTAGTTCTTCAGTATATGTACCTGTGCATCGAATTATGCATTCATGGTTGAACCTATATTTTTAATAAACATTGTTGGATATGAAATAAGTGATTGCCTACTTTCAAATTCAAAACATGTGATTTTTAAATTAGGGATTAGTTAGGGGTTACACTGCACACTATTTGCGAAAGCGAAACGTATGTGATAGACGTGGAGATCAGATACGTTTCTAGGATCCACTACATGTGCGATCGATCTCTACTGCACACACGACTAGCCAAGAAAAAACATGGGCGATTAACAACAGCATCAGACACAGTTCTTTCTTATTAAATGTTTGCGATAGTCACCTTATCACACACGCTTCACAATTATGGACTATTTGTGATGTTGTGCGCATCGCAAATGTTTGTTCATTGAAGAACGCATGCGATAGGTCGATCATTTGACGCGGGTACGACGGATGAATCGCGTGGGATGTATTCAAGCTTCGCATACAGTTTTATAGCGACAACTATGTGCGCTCTTACATTGAATCGCACACAGTCGAGGAAAAGTAAATATGTGTGATTGTCTATTTCTATAATCGTGAACTATTTGTGATGGGTCATGCATCATAAACGTAGCACCACAGAATACCGACTCCGATGGCAATGCGAGCAGAAACTGTGGGGAGTACTGTATATGCATCAAGGCTCCCTATCCCCGACGGTTTCTGGGTCATGTGGTAAGGACCCCCCTATCGCAATCACTCACTTGGCGACGGTTCAGAACACTGTCCCGGAAAGGGGTTAAAACCCGTTTGTATAGCACCTCTCTGTACCAGTGTGGCACCAAGTGCCATGGTAAAAAAAATTGCATGTTCGACGAAAGTTTGGACACACACCCCTCACAAACTGGAGCATCTCACGAGAAGACTCGTGGTTCCGAGAGGGAAAACGCATGTTTGATGACGAACCGGCTGTAGCTTCCTCGTATGGCCTTGAATTTTTTTCTACCATTATCATGCACTAATACGACTATCATGTTAAAATTTGGAAATTTTCAGGGGTCATTTGACCTTTTTAAGACATTTAAGTGATTTTCCAGCCATTTAATGGCTATAATTCAAATTTGAACTACTTGTACATGCAACAGCAAACCATCATGGTTTAAAAAATCAGATGTGCGTCCTTGTGTACATGTTAATTCCCTGTGCAGTAAATTGGAAGGAATTTTCAAACATATTGGTGGCATGGCTTGGATACAAACATTGAGTACCATGGATTTTAAATTCCAAAAAATTCAAAAATGATCAGAAATGCATGAAACTTTGCTTGATGTAATGGGATGGCACCAAAATGTTGTGGTAAAACATTGGCCTATTTGACTAATGTTTGGACACACACCTGATGCGGCTTGAACTACGTCGGTATTTCCCCAAAGAGGAAGGGATGATGCAACACAGCTACGGTAGGTATTTCCATCAGTGATGAGACCAAGGTTATCAAACCAGTAGGAGAACCACGCAACAACACGTAAACAGCTCCTGCACACAAAGAACAAATACTTGCAACCTGACATAAGAGAGGTGTTGTCAAACCCTCACGGGTAAAAAGATAGGTAAAATTGTAGTAGATTAGATAAATAGATATCGCGGGAACGCGAGCTAAAATAAATAAACAAATAAAAATTGCAGCAAGGTATTTTTGTATTTTTGGATTAATAGATCTGAAAATAAAAGCAAATACAAATATATCGTGAAGGCAAATATAATAAAGAAGAGACCCGGGGCCGTGGATTTCACTAGGGACTTATCTCATATCACCTTGAAATTGTTTCTACCGTTAACATGCACTAATACAACTGTCATGTTAAAATTTGGAATTTGCTATTGTTCATTTGACCTTTTTATGACCTTTAAATGAGTTTCTAGCTATGCTACTCTGCAAGTAATGAAACTGACATATCCAAAACTGCTTCTCCTCCTCTCTAGTTACTCCGCCTAGCATCGTAAGCTCCAACCGCAGTAAACCATGTCCGGTTTGGCCCACCGCTCTTGACAGCCAAATTGATCCAACAACCAAATGTGCGTGAAGTCGCCACCTGTACCACCACGTGTGGGTCTCATCACACCCCCACCGGCCCACTCACTACTGCTGTTTGCTCATCGCACACCGCTGCAAACCACGCAGAGTCATCCGTCACGTCTCAACTACAATCCTCAACTCTGGCCGAGTCTTCTACAAATGCCCAAACCATTGGGGTTATAATATGTTTAAGTTGTTCGCCTGATTTTACTTGCTCATTTTTTTAATAGTTTGGTTGACGATCTTCCAGTTTTATTCATGCAGAAAAGGGAAGATTCTGGTGATTTGTATTTCTGGGAAGTTCCTAATGTGGGGGAATAGAACTATGTTGATTATTTGGTTAGCCGAGGAATCCCAATACCCGCAAGTTGCGGTGTTGGACAAGTAACTAATGGAAAGGTGGAAGAGAAAGATGCAGAGCAGAAGTTTAAAGATGCAGTTCATCAGATCATGGCCAAGCAACGGCTGATGAAAGGCCTTCACAACAATGAGGAGATGAAAGAGCTTGTGAAGATAATGGGCAAGATCATTGTACTCTATAGGATGGTTGTATCTTTATTTGCAGTGTATGTAGCACTCATGATGTATTCAGTGGCTACGACATGAGCACTTTGCTGAAACTAGTAATGAATGAAACATGTGTTAGCAGGCTGGGCGTAGTGTTGTGAACATCTAATGATTTCTATAAATGGAAATCGGGGGTGGGGGGGGGGTATCCCCTTTTGCTAATAATTATGTAAATTAATAGAGGCCTTGTCGGGTCAGCTTTGTTCCCGTTGGAAGAAGTAGAGCAAATTGTAGTCCAACAACAAACTATGTCATCATATACAAGTTTCATAGCTAAATATGAGTACTACTAAACAACAATGGCATCATGTTTTGGTCGTTATACAATCACACACAAATCATCATAAATAAGTGATGTTCTCATAGCAAAATACTACACAACAACTTCAGGTTTCAGTTGTCATACCAAACACAATTTCATATAGTAGGTAAAAAGTCATCTTCTCAGAGGCAAATACAACAAAAGAAATATCATCATCACCCACAGTAGCAACATCAACATCATTGCCATGTGTATCAATCTGAATCGTAATCCCCCCAATGTCATCCTCATCTACATCCTCAGTGTCCTCGAACGTTCAACTGTTATAAATGAGGTGCTATACACACGGTTTTACCCCTTTCATGACGGTATTTGGAACCGTCGCCAAGTGAGTGTGGGCTCTAGGGGGGTCCTTCCCACATGACCCAGAAACTTTCGGGGATATGGATCCATGATCTAGAGGTCTTGCAAAATGTAATCGTGTGCGATGCAGCACACACTAAATTCTTTCACACGTGTTGGATCGGTGATTAAACGTTTCTAATGACGCAGTGAAACCAAACGGTGTGTTGTAATGAACCGTTTGGGAAATAGTATGTAAGGCACACAGGCCATCATATGAACTGTGTGCGATATGTGCCCCATCGCACACGAGTTCTCTGTGGAACCCGTCTGCCATGCAAGATCCATCACACACATTTCCCAACAATTACCGTGTGCGATAATGTTCTATCACAAATGGTTCAGGAGCCCCTTCGCACACATACAAGTGCTGCAGACCGTTTGTGATTTGTTGTGTATCACCGACGGTTGCAACAAGAGTGACGTGTGCTTTTCGTTTGGGATCCCACACGTTTCCTGAAAAACTTACGACTAGGATTGTATTTTACATTGGGCACGGCTTTCTTCGAGCTCTCGTGTGTGATAACGTGATATCAGGAAAGGTTTCGGAGACCCTGCGCACATGTAGTAGCGCTACAAATTGTTTGCGATCTGCTGTGTATCACCGACGGTTCCGCTATGATTAATGTATGCTTTCCGATGTGGATCGCACACAGTCATTTAGTTGAGCCGTGTGCGGAGCAATTGCCAGGTTAAATAGAAAATATCCCATTTTCAATCGGCATAAAAAAGCAAATTCGCCACAATATTCATTTGAACAAATAGTGTCCACAGGAAGAATGATGTCCACTAGGACTGCGTCGGGATTTCCCCAAAGAGGAAGGGATGATGCAGCACAGCGACGATAGGTATTTCCCTCAGTGATGAAACCAAGGTTATCGAACCAGTAGGAGAACCAAGCAACACAACCTAAACAACACTTGCACACAAATAACAACTACTCGCAACCCGACATGTTAAAGGAGTTGTCAATCCCTTTCGGGTAACGGCGCCAGAAATTGGCAAACGGACGTGAATAAAATTGTGGTAGATTGATAGATCGAACGCCAAATAAAATAAATAAGAATAAAATGTAGCAAGGTATTTTTGTATTTTTGGTTTAATAGATCTGAAAATAAATGCAAAGGAAAAGTAGATCGCAAAGGCAAATATATGAGAAAGAGACCCGGGGGCCGTAGGTTTCACTTGTGGCTTCTCTCGGGAAAAGTAGCAAACGGTGGGTAAACAAAATACTGTTCGGCAATGGATAGACCTTCAAATAATCATGACGATATCCAGGCAATGATCATTATTTAGGCATCACGTCCAAGATTAGTAGACCGACTCCTGCCTGCATCTACTACAATTACTCCACATATCGACCGCTATCCTGCATGCATCTGGTGTATTAAGTTCATGGAGAAACGGGGTAATGCAATAAGAACGATGACATGATGTAGACAAGATCTATCTATGTAGAGATATACCACATCGTTTTATCCTTATTAGCAACGATACATACGTGTCGCTTCCCCTTCTATCACAGGGATCAAGCACCGTAAGATCGAACCCACTACAAAGCACCTCTTCCCATTGCAAGATAACTAGATCAAGTTGGCCAAAGAAAACCCTAATATCGGAGAAGAAATAGGAGGCTATAAGAGATCATGCATAAAAGAGATCAAAGAAACTCAAATACTTTCATGGATATAAAAAGATATAACTAATCATAAACTCAAAGTTCATCAGATCCCAACAAACACACCGCAAAAAGAGTTACATCATATGGATCTCCAAGAGACCATTATATTGAGAATTCAGCGAGAGAGAGGAAGCCATCTAGCTACTAACTATGGACCCGAAGGTCTAAAAAGAACTACTCACACATCATCGGAGAGGCACCAATGGAGGTGGTGAACCCCATCCGTGATGGTGTCTAGATTGGATCTGGTAGTTCTGGACTTTGTGGCGGCTGGAATTGATTTTCGTCGACTCCCCTAGGGTTTCTAGAATATTGGGGTATTTATAGAGTATACAGGCGGTCCTGGGGGCACCCGAGGTGGGCACAACCCACCAGGGCGCAGCTGGGCCTCCTGGCGCGCCCTAGTGGGTTGTGCTCTCCTCAGAGCTCTCCCCAGGCGCAGCCTTGGCCCGCTAGGTGTCTTCTGGTCCATCAAAATTCTCCGTGAAGTTTCGTTGCATTTGGACTCCGTCTGATATTGATTTCCTACGATGTAAAAAACATGCAGAAAACAGGAACTGGCACTTGGCACTATGTCAATAGGTTAGTACCAAAAAATGACTATAAAATGATTATAAAACATCCAAGATTGATAATATAACAGCATGGAACAATAAAGAATTATAGATACGTTGGAGACGTATCAGCATCCCCAAGCTTAACTCCTACTCGTCCTCGAGTAGGTAAGTGATAAAAAAACGGAATTTTTGATGAGGAATGCTGCCTAACATGTCATATCATATTCTTTTGTTTATAGCATGGACATTTGGACTTTTATGTGATTCAAAGCAATAGTCTAGTTTTGACATGATAATTTAAATACTCAAGCATATCAACAAGCAATCATGTCTTCCAAAATATCAACGCTAAAATAAGCTATCCCTAGCCCATCATGCTCAATCATTGATCCATTCATGAAACACAGTCGCATATTAACTACACCCAATACTCAAGTACGATCATATTGCCTCCTAGTTGGTGCTTTTATAAGAGAAGATAGAAACTCAAATTCAAAAATAAAAATTGCATAAAGTAAAAGAAAGGCCCTTTGCAAAGGGAAGTAGGGATTTATAGAGGTGCCAGAGCTCAAAGCAAAAAACGTAGAGATAAAAACATTTTGGGAGGTGTATCGTTCCCATCAATGAAAACTACTTAGAGTTCCCAACACTTTCCATGCTAGATATATCATACGCGGTTCCCAAATAGAAAATAAAGTTTACTCCCTTTTCAACCATACATTCACTTTCGATGGCTAGCCGTATCCACGGTTGCCCTCCATACCAAACTTTCCAAGGAATTTATTATTTGAAAACATAAAGTAAATTCATTTTTCATTTCGGGACTAGGCATCCCTAATAACTTAGCCTTACTCTAGTGCAATGACAAGTTAGTAAACACTCATCATGAGAATAACACATCTAGCATGGAAAATATTAGCCACCCCTCACCGCTCCGCGAGCGAAATGAACACACAAAAGAGAAGTTTATTTTGAAAATTAGAGATGGCACATACAAATTTGCTTAGAACGGGAAAAGAATACCACATATAGGTAGGTATAGTTGACTCATGTGCCAAACTGGTTTAAAGGTTTTTGGATGCACAAGTAGAGATCATACTTAGTGCAAAATGAAGGCTAGCAAAAGATTGAGAAGCGACCAACCAAGAAACGAATAGTCTCATAAGGAAGCATTAAGCATAATTAACACCTAATAATGCACCACAAGTAGGATATAATTTTATTGCATAATTATTAACTTTCGTGCTTGCATAGAGAATCACAAACCTTAACACTAATATTCTTACTAAAGAATAATTACTCATCAACATAACTCACATATCACATCATCATATCTCAAAACTATTACTAAGAATCAAGTTTATTTTGTCCAGTGATCTTCATGAAAGTTTTTATTATATCCTTCTTGGATATCTATCACTTTGGAACTAATTTTGATATGTTGCTTTCCATAAGCTCAAACAAATAAAAGTGAAGATCATGAGCATAATTTTCTTTCCTTCTCTCAAAATAATTTAAGTGAAGAAAGAGAGAATTTATTGAAAATTTTACAAACTCTCAAATAAATCTAAGTGAAGCAAGAGAGCATTTCTTCAAAAATACTAAAGCGCACCGTGCTCAAGAAGATATAAGTGAAGCACTAGAGCAAGTCCATAGCTCATAAAAATTTACGTGAAGCATAGAGAGCAATTATAACAAGTCATGACATAATTTTGGCTCTCTCAAATAGGTGTTGTCGGATTCAGGGCTTCGCAGACCCTTGAGAGGTTTGAACTCTGGCGTGCGCACGTAGGACTCTCTCTCCCCGGCCTACCTACCCAACGATTCCACGGCCTAGCTCGACGAACCCAAAGAACATGAGACACATAGATTTATACTAGTCCGGGCCACCGTGTGGTGTAATACCCTACTCCAGTGTGGTGGTGGTGAATTGCCTCGTGGGCTGAGGATGAACTAGTACAATGGGTGAACAACCTCCAGAGGAGAGGTGTTCTGGAGCTCTATGAGCTAGTGAGGATGGTCTTACTGGAATGGATCCAGTACAAGAGGAGTTCCCTCCTCTGGTGGTGGCTAGTCCTATTTATAGGGGCCCCGGTCCTCTTCCCAAATGTAGGCGGAAAGGGATCCCACGACGGCCAATTTTGAAGGGAGACAACTAGTACAAGATATGCTGACAAAAGTAGTCTTCGCCTGCCAAAGGCTCTGGTGGTAACCCTGTCGTGGGCTCCGCGGTGACCTCCTTCCTACCGTCCTGCTGGTCTTGTTCTTGGTTCACCGATATGGAAACCTTTGTCTGATGCCTCGGGACTCCTCGCCTGCGCTTGCCTCTTTAACACAAAAGGGGAAACTGGTACACTACGCACGCTGGCGCCCTCCTGGCCCTGGTCATCACGGCTCACATCATGTGAACCTCGCGAGGCGCCCCATACATAGATATCTCCACTCCTCAGGAGCCAGCCTAGCGAGGACGCCCCCAGGGAGGTCTTGGTGTCGTCCGCCTCGCGAGGGTCTTGAGTTGTTGTTGAAGCTGGGCCATACCAGGCCGTTGGTGGAGCCACACCGTGGACCGTAGGCAGGCAAATCTGGGTACCCCCGTTCCCAGGACAACGACAGTAGCCCCCGGGCCCAAGGCGCGCTTTCGAACTTTGCTTGAGGCCTGACCAAGGGCAAGTGCGGGCGCTGAGCCCCAACCGCCTACGGCCTTGGTTGACGCATGGCGATTGATAGGACGTGGGCGCCTCCACTTCCCCATGCTGCCTCGGCAACTGTCCTCGACTTGGTGAGACCCTGCTGCATGCAGAAGGAAAACCATCATTGCGTGTGATCGTGGGGATCGACGGTTGGCCACCTTCTGGCTATAAAGGAGGAGAGGGGCACAGCCCCCGTTGCTCATCCCCTCCTTCTCACAGCGCGCTCCTTCTTCTTCCTCGTTGCTTCACCGTCTTTCCGTGACTCCCATGGCGCCGATCGAGAGATTCTCTGCCGCTCAGAAAGGAAAACCCCCCCGCGAGGAACAGGGGTCACTCCCGCCGAAGAAGAAGTTCGGCTGCTCCCGCGGCGCCAGCGTGAGGCTGGAGGTGATGAGACCTTGTTACAAGCAGCCTCCGCCCGGTTATCTGCTACCCTTGTATGCCCAAGCGCAAGGCTCTGGAGGAGGAGGCGGCGCCTCGCGCCGCTCACATCACGGCCGCAGCGGCCGGGCTGTGGTAGCACGGGTTGCCGTCCCACGAACCCACGCCGAGGGCTCCTTGTGGGAGTTTGTGGTATGGGAGGCAATGCCATCGCGTACATGGATTAAGTTTCTGTGGTTCTTCGCCGGAGAGATGCCGAGAGGGCCGCTCAAGCTGTGGCTGCCGCATGCCGAGTGTAGCACCCCGGCGATGGGAGCAGAGGTCGAAGTCATTTCCCCGGGCAAGATCTTCATGACCCGTGGATGGGGCGAGGTCGCCCGTTCCTACCACGCGGAGGGGGTGAGGGAGTACTGGACTAAGGGGTCCTCGGGTGCCCGACCTGTTAGCCATGGGTCGGACTGATGGGCTGTGAAGATACGAAGACCGAAGACTTCACCCGTGTCCGGATGGGACTCTCCTTGGCATGGAAGGCAAGCTTGGCGACCAAATATGAAGATTTCCTTTCTCTGTAACCGACCTTATGTAACCCTAGATCCCTCCGGTGTCTATATAAACCGAAGGGCTTAGTCTGGATCAGGACACTCATTACCATAGTCATACAGGCTAGACTTCTAGGGTTTAGCCATTACGATCTCGTGGTAGATCAACTCTTGTAATACTCATATTCATCAAGATCAATCAAGCAGGAAGTAGGGTATTACCTCCATAGAGAGGGCCCGAACCTGGGTAAACATCGTGTCCCCTGTCTCCTATTACCATCGACCTTAGATGCACAGTTCGGGACCACCTACCCGAGATCCGCCGGTTTTGACACCGACATTGGTGCTTTCATTGAGAGTTCCACTGTGCCGTCCCCAAAAGGTTTGATGGCCCCTTCAAACGTCAATGACAATGCTGTCCAAGGAGAAACCTTCCTTCCTTGACAGATCTTCATATTCGGCGGCTTCATACTACGGGCCAACTCGCTTGGCCGTCTGGAGCAGATCGACAGCTACGCCCCTGGCCATCAGGTCAGATTCGGGAGCTTGAACTACGTCGCGGACGTCCGTGGAGACTTGATCTTCGCTGGATTCGAGACTGCGACAATCGCTCCTGGTCACCCCGATGAACATCACCTAAATCTGTCATCGGACCGCATCCAGGAGATTGCTCCTGTAACGGCTCCGGCCATAGATCCGAAGCATGTTGTGCCATCCAAGGACAGGAGGCTCAACCCCACCGCGGAGGCCACAGATTCCACGGTGTTGGAGGCGAACATATACCTAAAGTCACACGATGTCTTTGTCACAGGAACTCCGTACTCGTCTCTGGTCATAAATTCCGAGCCATGTGCATCCACGGACGCCGAATTTGATCGCTTATCGATCTTCGAATTTAGCGTCGCAGACATCTTCCAACACTCGCCCTTTGGCGATGTGCTAAACTCATTAAAGAATATGTCCTTGGCGGGGGACTCACAGTCGAATTATGTCCGGTTTGAATTGGAGGCTGATGATGGGGGAGAATTCAGCTTCCCACCCGCCACCCACTCCATAGCCACTATCGAAGATTGTCTGCGTTCTGGGAACGGGGGTCCCCAGACTTGCCTGCCTGCGGCCTGCAGCGTGGCTCAAGTGGGGGCCCAGCATGGCCCAGCTTCATAAGCTCAAGCTCAAGACCCTCGCGAGGGGCCAAGCCTCGTGGGGTGGACGACAAGGAGCTTCCTCAGGAGCAGCCTCCTCAGGCAGGCTCGCGAGGAGGCGGAGAGATCAAGGCAGGGTACCTCACGAGGGTGCCCCGTGATGCAAGCCATGACGATCGAGGATCAGGCGGGCGCCAGGCGGGCGCCGGCCTGCGCAGTGTCCTTGTTTCCCTTTCGGTGCAAAGGGGGCAAGCACAGGCCAAGGCATCAGGCAAAGGTTACCGCTTCGGTGCAACAAGACCAAGACCATCAGAACGGCAGGATGGAGGTCATCGTGGAGCCCGGGACGGTGTCACCGTCAGAGCCTTTGGTAGCAGAAGACCAACTTTAGTCAGGATAAGTGTACCAGATGTTCCCCTTCAAAATGGCCAATTGTTGGCGCCCTTCCCGCTCATTATTTGGGAAGAGGCCCAGGACCTCCCTCTATAAATAGGACTAGCCACCCACCGGGTAGGGGGGATCGACCATCGACGAATCAACCAGAAAGAGAGGGTAGCGGCCCGAACTCACCAAGCGCTTCGTCAAGCGCATCAGCTCAAGAACAGCCCCTCGCGGCTGTTCTCCCTTTGTACTATTCTTCATCAGCCCCAGAGGCAATCCACCACACCACACCTTTGGAGTAGGGTATTACACCACCACGGTGGCGAACCAAAGATAAACCTTGTGTCTCTTGTGTTGTTCATCATTCCTAGTTTAGATCCCTCGCAAAACCATTAACGCGTGAGCTGGTAGGGGAAAGATCTCCGCGCGCACCCAAGTATTCGAACCTCAAGGGTCTGCCTGACCCAAAAATCCGACATTTGGCGCGCCAGGTAGGGGTGCGCCGGAATCTTTCTTCCCCTGGTCATGTGTGATCTTCCGTCGTGCCCATGGCTGACGCTCGCCGAGCTCGTGCCGAGCGCCGGGTTGCTCTCTCCACCCGCGTCGCCCAGACGGCGCTCGTCGGCGGACGCCCCCGTCGTTCCCCGTCACCTGCCACCAACGCCGCCACCGGCCCGGCGGGGAACGAGCAGCAGGCCTCGTCCCTGCATCCTTCGGTGCGGCGCGATGGCCGCACCGCCACCTTGTCGCTGATCCCTGCAGGTTCTTCGTCCAGCACACACCGTGCTCCCATGGAGGCTCGAGCCGCGCTCATCGTGGCGAAGGAGCTACTACGCTACCGCCCTGTCGACAACGTCTACGAGGAGTGGCTCGACCGCGTCGCCGAGCTCGTCCGCACCGCAGGGGGCTCCCCCGCGCCATCCCGCTCGCTGCCTCGCCCATCGCCCCATGCGGGAGGTAGGGAGCCGGAGGTGCCCCCGCCACCTCCTCCCCAAGAAGGCGCCCTGGCTCCAAGGCGCGTGGCCCCGGGCCGGGACCCTCCACGTCCGGCGCCCGCGTAACAAGAAAGTAGCTGCCAGGAGATCCCTCGTCCCCAAGAAGGTGCTCGCATGCTCCCACAAGCTAGCAAGAGGACCCCGGTGGCCACTGCAGGCTGCCGCGCCTTTACCGCCGAGCTACGCAGCGTCGCATGGCCTGGCAAGTTCAAGCCAGACCTGCCTCCTCGCTACGACGGCACTGCCGACCCCACAGAGTTCCTTCAGCTCTACGAGCTGGGCATCGAAGCCGCCAACGAGGACGAAAAGGTCATGGCAAATTGGTTCCCCATGGCGCTCAAGGACGGAGCCCGAACACAGGCTCCTGAACTTGGCTCGGCACGATCTCCTCGTGGGACGAGATGCGCACCGCTTCATCGCCAACTTCCAATGCACTTGAGACCGGCCTCGGCCGTGGAGCGACATGCGCCGCGCATCAAGCAACAGCCGGAGAGACCCTCAGAGAAGTACATCCAGTGCTTCAACAACGCCTCGCCTCAAGATTCCCGGGCAGGATCGAGAATCCATCATCTCAGCCTTCTCCGATGGCGTGCGTGATGTGAAGATGAAGGAGGAACTAGCAATGCATGAAGACCTGTGCACATCCCTGGAGCTGTTCAAATTGGCAATTAAATGCGCCAGGGCTGAGGAAGGGCGCCTCTCCCTCCTCAAGCTTCCGGCTACCGATCCAAGAGAAGAAGCCCAAGGCCAAGGACGTGAAGTGCAAGGGGGTTGTCGTGCTGGCGGCGGAACCAGACACCAAGCGAGGCAGAGATCAGCCCGAGTCATCCAAGGGCAGCCGGTACTGCGTGTACCACGACCTCCACACCCACAACACCAACGAATGCCAAGAGCTCAGGGCCGTGCGAGAAGGGCGCATTGGCCGACGCCCCGAGCGCAATGATCGGGGCTATGAACGAGGAGGAGGAAGAGCCGCAGGACGCTGGGAAGACCGTGGCCCTCGCCAAGGATGGCGTGTGAGACCTCGCGAGGACCGGGCCGAGACCAGCCTCGCGAGGGATGTTGAGGGACCAGCCTCGTGAGGGTCGCCCTCAAGGCAACGCGGGGCTCCCACCTTTGCCACAGCCGCCAATGAGGTACGAAGACAATCACCGGGACGAGGGGGCTAGGGGCTTCCAGGAGCCACACGCGATCGCTTGCATCCTGGGTGGCGCTCAGGCCCCAGCCTCTCAGCGCATCTTCAAGCAGTTTGCTCGCGAGGTGAATGCAGTCCTCCCCAGGCTGGAGGCCACACGCCCTCTGAGGTGGTCGTCGTGCGTTATCACGTTCAGCTCAGAGGATCAGCTCAAGTGCGCGGCAACGGCCGGAGTCCTCCCCATGCTTTGCTCACCAATCATCAGCAACGTGCAAGTCACCAGGACCCTCGTCGATGGCGGAGCGGGGCTCAACGTCCTATCTGTCGAGACATTCAACGATCTCCAAGTGCCATACGATCAGCTCCAGCCGACCAAGCCTTTCTCAGGAGTCACCGATGGCTCCACCGTCCCGATAAGGCAAGTTCGCCTTCCCGTCACCTTCAGACGGCGTGACAACTACCGCACCGAGCTCATCGACTTCGACGTCGCCCACATTCGACTGCCATACAATGCCATCCTCGGGTACCCAGCTTTGGCCAAGTTCATGGCGGTGACTCACCACGGCTACAATGACCTCAAGATGCCAGGAAGCAGAGGAGTCATCACAGTGCCTTGTGAGGAAAGGGATGCGGTGTGCTCTCTTGAGCGCGCCTTCCAAGCCGCAGCAATCGAAGACCCAGATCACAGGAGCAGGAGACATACCAAGGCGATCCCTAAGAAGAAGAAGGCTTCGCCTGGTCTAGGCCCTCGCGAGGGAGGCACCTCCGGAGGCGTGGCATCAGGACCCGCGCCCGTTCAAGGGGTGCCACCCTCTATCGCATAGGAAGGCATGCCCGGCGCCCTCCTCAGGCAGGGCTAGGGGGCTCTTTCATGGCGAGCCACCGACCTAGCCGGGGTCACGAGGGAGGCACTCGGGCACCACTTGGAGGCGTGCTTCAAGGCACGTTTCCCTCAGGAAGGTATGAGACAAGGAGGGCCAAACCCTCGGGAGTTCATCGCGAGGAACACCCAGGAGCTACAGGAGTCAAGAGTCATGCGCGGCTGTCGCCGCCTGCCCGCCGTGGCCCCACATCCAGGCGAGGATGCCGGGCTATAGATCTGCGTTGACATACCAGGGCTCAATCGGGCCGCGTCTCAGGAGCGCCTCTGGCCCTCGCGCGTGGGGCGTTACAAGGGTCCACCTCACAGCTGCGTTCGCATGCCTTTCGGCCTGCCAAACGCGGTAGCCGCCCATCAGCGCCTGCTGAGGTGTGCTCTGGAAGCTCAGGAGGTCAAGCAGCGCGCGTTCCTGGCAGAGATGGAGATGGCTCTCGACGAACCCCCCGTGCCCCCAGAGCCTCCTGAGGCTCCAAGTCCGGAGGGCTCGTAAGGGCCGGCTTCCTCATCGCGCGTCATCCGCTACCTCGACATCTTGCCATCTCCGACCATATCAGGTGACACCTTTCCAAGTTCCGTTTTCAGCTGGGAGCGCCCCCCGGGCCGCATCATTCCCAGGCCGTATGGGTCCGTCCCTGCGGCATGTATCCGTTTTGCTTATGTTCTTTACTTACCTTGTTGGGGGCGCCCTTTGGGTTGCATTATCCCCAAGCTGCTCGGGCCAGACCCAGTGGCGTGTGCTTTCTCCACACCTATCTAGATGGATTTGCTCTTCTGCGCTTAACCTAATTCACGTAATCATTGCCTACTACCTGTCGCGGGCCTCTCCGCCCTAATGCAAAGCGCTTGCACGTTAAAAGGGGGGTACCTGAGCATCGCGACTCATGGACTCTTATTGGGTCTCCAGCCCTCACCCCCTGGCCTTGACCCACAGCATCGCGACCTGTCATAGAGCATTTGAATTCTAACCCTGCAGGAACACACCATTGATAAAGGCCCAGAGCTAGGTGCAACCCGCCTCGAGGTAGGGCCTCGTGAGTCCCGCGCTGGCTCACGGGTGCCCAGATACACCTCTCCTAGCCCTACCGTGCCGGCCACGTGTCAGGGCGGGGCTGTACACACCCCGGGGGCTCCTCTTAGAGGGGAGCCCCCTCCCACCTACCAGTTGAAGCACCATGCTCCACGCTGGCTGACGACACTACCGAGGAGTGGCTATGCCCGTACACATACGGAAGCGCAATGCTCCGCGCTGGTGATAAACAACTGAGGGCGGCTCACAACCGTATCAACCTCAGGGAGCCCAGAGCTCAGTGTCCGGCGCCATCACAACGCCTCCCCTCGGGAGTGCCACGCGATGGGGCTGGACACGGTGGCTGCGCCCGGGCCACGCCTGAACATACGCCACCCAGCTAGGTCCCTCGGACCTGGTCGTCGCGCGCCTCCCCGAGCGGAGCCAAGGTATGAAAGTTCGTTTGAACGTCAAGGGGGAGTCCTGAGCATCGCGACTCAGGAGCCTAACTGGTCACGTAGCCCCTCACTCCTTGGTCCCGTCCTGGTTTCCGGTCGGGGCTAACGGCGGCTGAGGTATGCGCGGGGCCGGGCCCTGCCGACGTAGAACGACCAGTCCGCTCCTATGCCTCCCGTCCCTACTTGCTGTTCGCGCGTCAAGGGGGACTCCTGAGCATCGCGACTCAGGAGCCTAACTTGCCACGTAGCCCCTCACTCCTTGGTCCCGTCCTGGTTTCCGGTCGGGGCTAACGGCGGCTGAGGTATGCGCGGGGTCGGGCCCTGCCGACGTAGAACACACGCAAGTAGGAGGGAAGAATGCGAATTTAAAAGCAAATATTACAAGCCATAGAGTGTTCTCACAACACCAAACACAAGTTTAAACGCCTCCACCAGGCATGGTGCATGTTGCAGGAATTAAAACAGGACAAAGGACGCAAGGGGATCACTTTCCAGTGGCGCTGCCGCCTGCGGTGGAGCCACGCTGGGCGGCTCCGCCTCCTGAAGCCGCGGAACTGGTGGCGTCGCGTCTAGGCAAGACGCTGAAGGCACGGAACTTCCCCAGCGAAACCTCGGCTCGGCCCTTCACAGCCTCAGCAGCAGCGGCGGCAAGGTCGCCGCTCACGGGTTCCATCAGGCTGTCGAGGTCGACGTTGGGGTCGCGAAGGTAGATGTGGCTGAGGACGCGCGTCAGCGCTGCAGACGACAGGGCGCGCGCCTCGGCCTCGGCCGTGGGACCAAGGCCGTCCGCGGCATCTTCGAGAGCACGGACCAGGAAGGGAAGCAGCTCGGCAGGGCCGTCCTCTTCGCCAGCCAACGGGTCCTCTAAGCCGCTCTCATAGAGCGTCTTCAGCGCGGCGCGAGCCTTCTCCTCCAGCTCGGTGAAGGCCACCCGGTCCTCGGCTAGGACCTTCGCCTTGCGGTCTAGCTCGGCCCTCTCCACCTTCAGCGCCTGCTCCAGCGTCTCCAACCGGCCACGACGGTCAACAAGCTCGGCGTCCCGGTCTTTGACGACAGCCTCCCGAGCCTTCATCCCCTCCTCCTTCTCCTGGCGGATGCGGACCTCCTTCGCGAGCTCCTCGCGCAGGTCTTGCAGCTCGGCCTCCAACGCCTTGCAGCGGCCCTGGGCATCCGCAGCTTCGCATTGAGCAGCATCGCGAGCAGCCTTAGCCTGGCGGGCGGCTTGCTTCTCCTTGTCAGAGACGGACGCAGCCTGCCTCAGCGCCGCTTGGACAGAGGCAGCGGAGCGAGCCCAGCCGGAGGCTAACTCCAGGCGCCCGACCACCAGGTGGGGATCCGCGCTCTAGAGATCCTCCCAAAGCCGGCTCAGTTCGTCGGCGGCCTGGCCCAAGACAGCGGAGGGATCAGAAGAGACGGGAGCTGGTGGAGTAGGCGGAGAGGACGGCAGCGTGATCACGGCTTGGGAGGAAGGAGCCTCCCGGGCCATGGGCATCTCAAGAGCAAGACCAAGCCTAGGCCCCTCCAAGTTCAAGGCTGGGATCACGGAGGCTGACTCCTCGCGGAAGTGTCCCCCGCTGGGCTCATGAGGACGACAGTGGCAGGGGAAGCATGGGCCTCAAGGCCTCCTTTCTCCGCAGAAGAAGGTGCTGCCTCAGCGAGGCTTCCGCCTCAAGCAGGGCCGCAGAAGCCCCCCTCAACCTCTTCGCCTCAGGTGGCGGCCTGGTCAAGGAGTGCAGGCGTCAAGTCTCGGCGACAGAAACAAAGCAGGTCAGTCTGGCTCGGGCACCCCTTTTTGTCAAGACGTGCGGTTGCCGAGGCACCGTGGGGAAGCGTAGACGCCCACGTCCAATCAACCGCCACGCGGCGCCCAAGGCCGCGGGCTGTTGGGGCCCGCCGCGCTTCACACTTGCCCCTTCGCTTCTCTGCTAAGCCCAGTCCAGGCGCCTTTGGGCCCAGGCTCTTGCCGGTGTGCAGGGAACGGGGTCCCCAGACTTGCCTGCCTGCGGCCTGCAGCGTGGCTCAAGTGGGGGCCCAGCGTGGCCCAGCTTCATCAGCTCAAGCTCAAGACCCTCGCGAGGGGCCAAGACTCACGTGGCGGACGACGGGGAGCTTCCTCAGGAGCAGCTTCCTAAGGCAGGCTCGCGAGGAGGCGGAGAGATCAAGGCAGGGTACCTCACGAGGGTGCCCCGATGCAAGCCATGACGATCGAGGATCAGGCGGGCGCCAGGCGGGCGCCGGCCTGCGCAGTGTCCTTGTTTCCCTTTCGGTGCAAAGGGGGCAAGCACAGGCCAAGGCATCAGGCAAATGTTACCGCGTCGGTGCAACAAGACCAAGACCAGCGGAACGGCAGGATGGAGGTCATCGTGGAGCCCGGGACGGCGTCACCGTCAGAGCCTTTGGCAGCCGAAGACCAACTGTAGTCAGGATAAGTGTACTAGATGTTCCCCTTCAAAATGGCCAATTGTTGGCGCCCTTCCCGCTCATTATTTGGGAAGAGGCCCAGGGCCTCCCTCTATAAATAGGACTAGCCACCCACCGGGTAGGGGGGATCGACCATCGACGAATCAACCAGAGAGAGAGAAGCGACTGAACTCACCAAGTAGTTCATCGCACCAGCTCAAGAACAGCCCCTCGCGAGGCTGTTGTCCCTTTGTACTGTTCTTCATTAGCCCCAGAGGCAATCCACCACACCACACACTGGAGTAGGGTATTACACCACCACGGTGGACCGAACCAGTATAAACCTTGTGTCTCTTGTGTTGTTCATCGTTCCCAGTTTAGATCCCTCACAAACCATTAACGCGTGAGTTGGAAGGGGAAAGATCTCCGCGCGCACCCCAGTGTTTGAACCCCAAGGGTCTGATGGAACCCTAAATCCGACAAAGACTTAACCGATGCGCTCGATTACAGCTCCGACGACATCGATGGTATGGGCGACGATGCCGACGAAGAGCAGGGCCAAAACCCGCCGCTTACCGGACGCTGGACGGCCACTTCTTGACATGACGTATACATGGTGGATACACTTGAAGAAACTAACAACAACGACAAGGAGGATCCAGTTAAGAACAAACCTCCTGAGACACAGCCCCGGCACCGGCGTCAGCGGCGCCGGTCTAAATCGCATCATACAAAAGACAACAACACTGGCACCGGAGAAAATAATACTCCGGACGGAGCCGAAGACAATGAAGACCCTGTCAGGGCAGTCTCCGAACAGGATGAACGGGAGGACGGGCACGTTAGCCCCGATGAACAGGCCACACACGAAGACTCGGAGGATAGTAATTATCTTCCACTCTCCGAGGAGGAGGAGAGCCTAGGCAATGAAGAATTCATCGTGCCTGAAGAACATCTCTAGCAGGAGCGCTTTAAACGCTGGCTAATAGCCACCGCAAGGAGCCTGAAAAAGAAGCAGGTGCAGCTTCAAGATGACCAAGATCTACTCAATGATAGATGGACCGAAGTCCTGGCCGCTGAAGAATACGACCTCAATGACCCAGCCAAAAATTTCGCGAAGCGCAAATTGTTACCTCAGTTCGATGAAGAGGCGCTGGAGCCCGTACAATCAGCGCACAACGCGGCCGACCGGCCGCCACGCGGTCAGAATAAAGCAGCAACTCAAGCCGAACACAAGACCGCCCCAGCCCGCCGTAAAGGCAAGAATAAAACAGCTCGGGGTTGTACATATGACGGTCGACAGGACTTGGACAGTAGAGTAGGACACATAAGATCGATCTATGTATCGCGAGGACGTACCTCGACATGCGATGACGGCTACCTATTCGGACGTGACAAAACAAGCCACGCCCGGGCCGAAAACTGCCAACAGACTCCATCGGAGGTATGTCGTAGTGTGGCCCAGTATAGAGGTGCCGCACACCCTCTTTGCTTCACAGATGAAGTAATGGAGCATGAATTCCCAGATGGGTTTAAACCCATGAATACCGAATCATACGACGGAACAACGGATCCCGCGGTATGGATTGAGGACTTCCTTCTCCATATACACATGGCCCGCGGAGATGACCTTCATGCCATCAAATACCTACCACTAAAACATAAAGGACCAGCTCGGTACTGGTTAAACATTCTGCCAGAAAATTCTATTGGCAGCCGGGAAGATTTGGAAGACGCCTTTCGTGAGAACTTCCAAGGAACATATGTCCGGCCACCGGATGCCGACGACTTAAGTCACATTGTCCACCAGCGCGGAGAGTCAGCCAGGAAGCTCTGGACTAGGTTCTTAGTTAAAAAGAACCAAATCGTCGATTGTCCGGACGCGGAAGCCCTTGCGGCCTTCAAACACAGCGTCCGAGATGAATGGCTTGCCCGCCACCTCGGCCAAGAAAGACCTAAATCCATGACAGTCCTTACCGCTCTAATGACCCGCTTTTGCGCGGGAGAAGAAAGCTGGCTCGCACGTAGAAGCAACAGCGCCTGCAACCCGGGCACTTCCGAAATCCAAGACGGCAATGGCAAGCCATGACGCAACAAACACAAAAGTCGCAAAGATAATGAAAGATCACGCAACACAGCAGTAAACGCCGGATTCTGCAGTCCCAAATCCAGTCAACAGAAAAAGGCATTCAAGGCAAACAGGGATGGACCATCCAATCTAGACAGGATATTGTATCGACCCTGCCAGATTCACGGCCACCCGGATAAACCAGCTAATCATGCCAACAGAAGCTGTTGGGTCTTCAAGCAGGCCGACAAGCTCAACGCTGAACACAAGGGGAGGAGGCCGCCCGGCGATAGGGACAACGAAGAGATCCACCAACCAAATACTGGGGGTCAGAAGCAATTTTCCCCTGAAGCAAAAACAGTAAACATGGTATACGTGACACACACCCCTAGAGGTGAGCACACGAAACACTCCCTCCATACAGGAGATCATATCACAGCTACCTCGGCGAACTACGGCGGCCTTATCACGCCCGCATACCACGTCGGCCATCATGCCGCCGGTCTCCATTCAACATGACCGATCAATGTCCATATTGGACTAGCAATTCGGCTTCTGTCGTCTGCCTAATATGCCTTCGAAGTGGGTACCACACATACATAATTATGCACTTGAAATACCCTGGGCACCGGCGGAAGCATAGTATGGGTGTGTCTACAACCCCCCTACTTTTCTAACAGCCCCTTTTTTTCCTTTTTGTTATCCCCTCCACAGGTAGCTCAAGGGCCGGTCACCCCGATGACTCTACCAGAGTTCGGGTTCGTACAATCGTCCATGGGTTTTTCCTATCAAGGAATCCCTTCACCAAGGACAGGTGGCGCAGACGTGCGACAGGAGGTCCAAAATAACTTTTTATAGACCGAGCTCTCTATTACGAGCCTGTAAAGTGCCTTTTTCCTCAGCCTTCGACCCCGAGCATGTCAAATAGCCAGGGTTGCGGCTTTGTTATTTATATAATAATTGGCGTATCACTCAACTCCCAGTACACATAATTAGTGTCCAGTATCGACTTTTTATTAATCGACCCGAATTTTTGCTCCTGAGGTTGTTTCACACACATACCTCGGCATAACTCGCCAGGGGCTCGGTATGGGAACAAATGAGTTGCCGGCAAGTCCGAACAACTTTATAGCGTACTTCGGCATCGCGAGTTTGGCCTTATATGCATCAGCTCCGAATCATGTCTTGGGTCAATAATTGGGATGCCCGGCTCCTGTGCTTGCTAACCTACGTTTCGCTCTATCGGCTAGGGTAGTAAATGGAGAACTACTGCGATTGTGCTTCCGGTTCATCTGGTCAAGCACCTTAGTAGAGAAGGCCGAAAACTGACTGTCATGATGCGGCGAGAGCTGGTCAACCACTCGACGACTTATTGGAATCTTTAGCGATTCTCTTCGTGTTATACGAAGGATCTTTTCCAGATCATCTGTACAGCGCATCGTACTAAAAATAAGCCACGTACATACCTGGGGCTATATCGTAGACCCACCATAAGACTCCTATGGCTAAGTGAAAGTGTTAACGCCCTATAGTCCGATTGCCTGGTTCGCCGCATTGTCACCTCCTTCATGGACCAAGACGTTGGGTCAAGAGTGATCAAGTGCTTTTCCGAACACCATCGTACTTTCCCTCGAGAAATTTTGAAGCCGAATTGAAAACTTTCAGATTATATAAAAACGGCCGCGCAGGAGGAACAAAAAGCTTTTGAGCAAAACATAAAAATAAATTAAATATAAAATTGTCTTTTACAATTCCATTACGCCTCACTCGAATACTATGTCTTTCGAGCATTGACCCTCTATCAAGCTGGCAGCCTCTAAGACGTCTTCAAAATAATGCTCCGGTGTGTGATGGTCCTTGCCCTTGGGTGGACTCTTCGCTGCAACATCGATGGCCTTCATCTTCCCCCAGTATGTCTTGACACGGGCAAAGGCCATCCGTGCACCCTCAATGCATGCCGACTGCTTCACAGCGTCGATACGTGGCACCACATCAACAAGCCGCTGCACCAAGCCGAAGTAGCTATTCGTAACAGGCTCAGTCAGCTACAGCCGGATTATGACGTTCTTCATGGCTATGAAGCTCGGCCCACTGGGACATCTGTTGATTCAGCAACAGAGGGCGCTTTGACGCGCCAAATTGTGACCAGAAAAGCTTCTCCATTGCATACCCCTCTCGCACATGGTAAAACTGTGCCACATCGGAAGAACTCTTCGGCAAGTCTAAAAACTCGTCCGGAGAACTCCACACTTGGTTAAGCTGAGCATAGTTCGGATCGCCGAACTTAACCTGCAGCAAAAAGGGCCTACCAGCCGCAATCTCCCCAGCTTGCCAGATCTCCTCACGGGCTGCTCTGGATTCAGACCGCGCTTCTTTCGCCTCTCGTAAGGCCTTGTCAAGTTCAACAGTTTTGGCTTCATTCTCCTTCTCAAGAAATTTACAGCGGCCAGTAGCATTTTCGGTTCAACTGCCATCGTGGATATCTTCTCCTCGTCTTGGCGCCGAGCAGCTTGTTCGGCCTTTAACTCAGCCGATGCCTTTTCGGTAGCCCCCGCATTACTAAACCGGGCCAGCTCCGCCCGGAGAGTCTCAACGGCAGCAGCACCGTCTGGAGCCATGTATATCCCAGCATATAACTTTCAGCGTCATGCTTATATTACAAAAATATATGGGAAAGGATTGCTCCGATTACATACCTTGTGACTCGTCAAGACGCATATTGAGTAACGCAATGTCATCCCCTGCCACATGAAGCTTCTGCTGCAGTTCCACAATATTCGTAGTCCGGGAAGTAGCCAGGGGGAAGCAGCCTATGTTCTAGTTAATCAGATTAGTCCTTGAGTATTTCTTCTTGATCCTCTGTTTGCCTCCGATGGGAAGCCAACCCGAGTCTCAGGGGCTATTACCTATACACAGGTGCATCTTTGCAAATAAAATATAGTTGAAAATATTACATCAGAAACCTCGAAGCCTCTTAGCAGGCTCATGAAGGCTTCATTCAATTCGCACTTCGTGGACAGAATCTTCTCAACCACCGTACCCATCAAGGTACGCTGTTCCCCTGAAACAGATGCTTGTCGCAGCATATCCCTCAATATATCCGGCGCCGCCGGGTCTCCGGAAACCGCTGTAGAAGCACGACCATCCTTTGAAGGAACCTGTTCACCCGTCTCCAGAATCATCGTTGCCTGAAAACCAGACAGTCCGGGGCTTTCATTATTGGCCCCCGAATCCCGGACGATCGGAAGTCCACCTTCAGGTACTGCCTCTTTCATCCCCTGCACTACTTGTTGATCAAGAAAAACCCTCCGAGATGACACTTTGGAGTCGTCCGCCTTATGGGGCGAGGAGGCCGGGGGAGGCGTCTTGCTTTCCATCATCTCTGGGAGGAGATCTCCCGAAGAAGAGGACTGCCCAGGAAAACTCTGTGCCGAACTGTAAAAATACACATGCATGTTACATGTCTCTTCGGTAACAGGAAAGAAATGGGATGCGATCAAGGCACCCCAGATTCACTTACGATTTGGTTGAGGGCTTGTCCTCATGACGGAGCTGTTCAACGGCGTCACCTTCCAATCCCGAGCCGCCCGACGGTGGCATCTTGCCCCTCTTGGCAGGCTGCCCCTCCCAACCTTCGGAGGCGGCCCTTTTCTTCCTGAATGGAGAAGGGATACTTGCTTCTCCTTCACCTTCGTCCTCAGGCGAGGAAATGTTGACTTCTCTGGACTCGGTATCTAATTTACCTCCAGAACGAAGGCCATCCCGGGTCTTCTCACTCTCCTCCTTGCCCTCCCCTACCGGTGCATGGTATGGCGCCGGTGCCAGCATCCTTGTTAACAAGGGATCCGCTGAGTCTTCGGGAAGAGGGGCCGGACACCGGATCCGTTCTGCTTTCTTTATCCAGCCCTGGAAAAAGATGGTTTGCTTAGTATCTTACGGAAGGATATTTGATAATGAGGTGTTCGGTGGATGCGTACTTACCGTGGTATCTAGACGGTTACAGTCTAGGCCGATATCTTTTGTGGTCTCCGGCCATTGTCTTCATTTTCCGAAAAATAATTTCCACATTCCTTCGTGCGTAGTGCCGAAGAAGTGCTGAAGAATCCGTGGCCCTTCGGGGTTAAACTACCACATGCGGAGAGGCCGTCGCTGGCACGGCAGGGTCCGGAGACTAGCATTACCTGAATTACGTTGACAAGATCGATATCCCTCTCAATGAGGTTTTGGATGCGACTCTGCAAAGTCTGCACTTTGTCAGCTGATCCCCAGTACAACCCCTTATTAATCCATGATGCAAGCTGAATTGGGGGGCTGGATCGGAATGCAGGCGCAGCTGCCCACTTGGAACCACGGGGCTCGGTGATATAGAACCACCCCTGCTGCCATAAGTCGGAAGATTCTTTGAAGGATCCTTTTAGCCAAATCGTGCTGGTAAGCTCGCTCACTGAGGCACCACCGCACTCCGCCTGCTCCCCCTCTATCACTTGCAGTTTCACATTGAAGGTCTTGAGCCACAAGCCGAAGTGTGGAGGAGTTCGGAGGAAGGCTTCGCACGTGACAATAAACTCCGAGATGAGAAGAACAGAGTTCGGGGCGAGATCATGAAAATCAAGTCCATAATAGAACATGATCCCCCGGACGAAGGGATTGAGGGCTAACCCAAGCCCTCGGAGGAAGTGGGAAACGAACACGACCCTCTCGCCGAATTTAGGGGTAGGGATAACCTACCCTTCCGCGGGAAGCCGATGGAGGATTTCTGCGGTCAGATATCTTGCCGCCCGAAGCTTCGTGATATCCTCCTTTGTGACAGAAGAAGCCACCCACCAGCCTTGACAGCTGGATCCGGACATGACTGAGGCTCGTGGAGATTGAAACCTGGGTGTTGGAACTCAAGGTATTAAGGGTTGAGGAAGAAGCAAGCGTGGAGAAGAAAGACGTGTTTGTACCCCTTTATAAAGGCTGTGAATATTGAACACCTCCTCACAGGCCTTAAAACTTGCCTATTCCCAAGGAGTTGTACCCTAAAGATGGTTGGGTTACTCACGTCCGTGTTGATAAAGAATCCCTTAATAAGGGGACACGATCTTTGCTTGGATAAGACGTGCCAATGACAACCGCGTCTCGGAACGTGGGGCAGCAGGCGGGAAAAACTGTTCGAAATAATGACCGGACTGACGTGATGTCATGTTGTAAAAAGTTGCCAGAGGATTGGACTTATAAATTATTACGCCCCCTGTGGAGGTATAAGCTATTTGTGTTGCAGAGCCAAACTCGATCATCCGAAGACTATTGTGAAGCATCCGGAAAGAGGGGAACCCGCCTTGCAATGCCGAATACAAATTTGCGCTACCGGATCGCTCGTCATTGAAGCCGTGTTCACGAAGCTCTTGAGGAGTCCTGGACTAAGGGGTCCACGGGCGTCCGGCCTATTAGTCATGGGCCGAACTGATGGGCTGTGAAGATACGAAGACCGAAGACTGCACCTGTGTCCAGATGGGACTCTCCTTGGCGTGGAAGGCAAGCTTGGTGACCAAATATGAAGATTTCCTTTCTCTGTAACCGACCTTATGTAACCCTAGATCCCTCCTGTGTCTATATAAACCTGAGGGCTTAGTCCGGATCAGGACACTCATTACCATAGTCATACAGGCTAGACTTCTAGGGTTTAGCCATTACGATCTCGTGGTAGATCAACTCTTGTAATACTCTTATTCATCAAGATCAATCAAGCAGGAAGTAGGGTATGACCTCCCTAGAGAGGGCCCGAACCTGGGTAAACATCATGTCCCCTGTCTCCTGTTACCATCGACCTTAGACGCACAGTTCGGGACCCCCTACCCAAGATCTGCTGGTTTTGACACCAACAGGGGGCCCTCACCATCCATTTTGAGTATGACGACGCCTCCATGCTGTTCTTCAAGGACTTCGTCGAGGAGGGCCGCCGCCTTGAGTGCTGCCCTGGAGGGGGCCGCCAGGACGGTGCAGCGGCGGGCGCCGAGCCCGCCCTTGGTCCTGCCAACAGCTCCTCCAGCAGCAAGGGCGGCTCCTGGGGGTCCAATGACACTCCTGAGCTTGACGAGACTTCGGAGACGAGCGACGACAGCTATGTGCCTCTGAGCTCCCGCCGTGCTCGAAGCGCGGCGACGACATCTGCTCACCGTCGCTGATGATCTGGATGGGGTTGGCGTCCGCCCCCAGGGGCCCACTGTTGATGATGGCGTCGGTGGCGACGTCTGTAGATATGACTCCTGGAAGCCTTCTTCTTTTGTTCCCTGTGAGGAATTGAGATGAACCCCGTGGTCTTGTGTAAAGAATCTGTAGCGCTTTTGAGTCAATATTATTCTCGTTATGAAATTCGTGGTTGCGTGTCTTGCTTCGGCTTTGCCCCCCCTTTTCTTCCTCGCGGTAGCTTAGCGCTCTTCGCTGATAGGTCCGAGTCCCCAAGCAGGCCGCAGCTGTCGCTGGTATGCTAGGTCGCGGTGCCGTGGTCAAGGCCAGGAGGTGAGCGGGCCGAGGTCCGGTGAGAGCTCCTGAGGTGCGATGCTCAAGAGGTCCCCTTTAGCGTGCAAGCAACTCCCTGAAGGCAGAAAAGGAAGGTGGCACCGCCGGAGCAAGGCCGCCAGTGCTAGAAATCCTGCTTCGCAGCGCTGGGCTGACTCAGACGCGTGACTTATCTTAGTGGCCCTGGGTCGTTTCCTTGTGCCGCGCCCGGTTTGCGCGTCTGTGGCGGTGGTACTACTAGGTCAGGCTCGCGCCAGATTCCTCCCTCTTTCATGTTCTTCTAAGTGCTCTGCCTTCTCGGGTCCCGACCCTCGAGCGGGGCTCAGCCGCCGCTGGTATGCCAGGTCACGATGCTGTGGTCAAGGCCAGGGGGCGAGGGCTGGAGAGTCGAAGAGCCTCTGAGACGTGATGCTCAGAGCCCCCTTTCACGCGCAAGCGAATTGCATGAGAAAAGGAAGGAGCTGACAGGGCCACCCGTAGCTAGGCTCCGGAGATCCTCGGAGGTTAGTTGTAGACGAAAATATAGCTTGTAATCGTGTTGGCTGTCTTGCTGCTGATCGTCTCGCAAGGAGATGAAGGTACTGAGGATCTAGTGAGGTGACGTGCGTGGGGCGGGCCGTGAGACAGAGCTGAATCTCTTAGGTTTATCAGCGTTGCAGGGACAGATCCGAGCACAAGTGTCGTGCTAGCTTGTCGAGTCCTCGTCGAGGGATGAGCAGAAGGTCGGTCAGCAACGCGGGATGCCGTGAAGTGTAATCAAGCAGGTATAAAATCATATAAGGAGGGACGAGCAACACTAGTTCAGATAGATGCATGAACGATACACGCCACAGGGACGGACCCATGCGGCTGGGGATGATGCAGCCCGAGGCGCCCCAACGAGTAAGCTAAAGATGTAAGGATACATCGCCGCAGGACAGGCCCATGCGACCTGGGATGATGCAACACGAGGGGCGCCCCTAGCTAAGTAAACCAGAAAATGTCACCTGGCACCGTTGTTGCAGAGGTGTTGGAGTAGCTGAAGATGCGCGCTGAAGGAGTCATTCCTCACGAGCCGCCAAGATCCTGAGCCTCTAGAGGCTCTGGGAGGCCGGGAGGCTCGTGAAGGTCTGTCGCCATCTCCGCCAGGACCGCCTGGTGCCTGGCTTCCTGGGCCGCCAGGATGCTCCATAGGTGGCGCTAGAAGGTGACAGCCGCATTTGGCAAGCCGAAAGGCATGCGAACGTAGCTGTGAGGTGGACTTCTGCACTGGCCAACGCGCGATGGCCAGAAGCGCTCCTAGGATGTGGCCATGTTAAGCCCTGGAATGTTGACACGGACATGTAGCTCATCGTCCGCGCCAGGACAAGGAGCTGCGCCAGGTAGTGGGCGGTAGTTGCCGCGCATGGCTCTCGCCTCTTGAAGCTCCTTGGTGGTCTCGGTGATGAACTCCTGAGCACCAAGCACCTCGTGCCTTGTGCCCTGATGAAGGAAGCATGCGGCGAAGCATGGCTCCATGTAGTGCCCGAGCGCCTCCCTCGTGATGTTGGCTAGGTCTAAGGCCCTGCAGGAGAGAGCCCCCGAGCCCAGCCCGAGGAGGGAGCCGGGCGCGCCTTCCTATGCGAGGGAGGGAGGTGCCCCGTTTGCGGGCGCAGGTCCTGAAGAGGTGCTGCTAGAGACGCCGTTCTCCTGAGGCCCTTGGTGGAGCAGCTGCTTTTTCTTCTTCGGGACAGCCTTAGGAGGGTAGATGATGCCTTCGTTGTCTGGGTCTTTGACCGCCGCAGCCTAGTAGGCGCGCTCGAGGGAGCACACCACGTCCTTCTCTTCACAGGCGACCGTGATGACGGCGCAGCTCCCTGGCATCTTGAGGACGTTGTAACCATGATGAGTCACCTCCATGAACTTGGCCAAGGCTAGATACCCGAGGATAGCGTTGTAGGGAAGGCGAATGTGGGCAACGTCAAAGTCGATGAGCTTATTGCCGTAGTTGTCGCGCTTGCCGAAGGTGACAGGGATCTACCCTGTTGGGGTGGTGGAGCCGTCGGTCACTCCTGAGAAGGGCTTGGTCGGCTGCAGCTGATCGTATGGCACTTGGAGGCGGTCGAATGTGTCGATGGAGAGAATGTTGAGCCCTGATCCACCATCGATGAGGGTGTTGGTGACAAGGACGTTGCTGATGATGGGCGAGCAGAGCATCGGGAGGGCGCCGGCAGTTGCTGTGCACTGGAGCTGGTCGGATGAGCTGAAGGTAATGGTGGACTTGGACCACCTGAGTGGGCGCGTGGCCTTGAGCCTGGGGAGGGCTGCGTTCTCGTCACGAGCGAACTAATTCCAGATGCGCTGGGAGGCTGGGGCCTGAGCACCACCCAGGATGCAAGCGATGGTGCGCGGCTCCTGGAAGCCCCCAGCCCCCTCGTCCTGGTAACGATCGTCGTTGCTTCGTGGCGGTGGTGGCAGTCGATGGAGGCCAGCCTTCCCCTGAGGACGGTCCTCACGAGGTTGGTCCCTCTAGGCGCCCTCGCGAGGCTGGTCCTGCCAGCGGTCCTCACGAGGCTGGTCGCGCCACTCCTGGCGGGGGCCTCGCTCGTCCCAGTGCCCTTTGCTTTGTCCTCCTCCTCTGACGTAGTCTCGGTCGTTGTGCTCCAGGCGTCGACAGAAGCACCCATCGCGGATGGCCCTGAGCTCCTGACAATCATTGGTGTTGTGGTTGTGCATGTTGTGGAAGGTGCAGAACGGACGGCTGCCTTTCAAGGACTCCGGGTGGTTGCAGCCGCGCTTCATCTCAGGCTCAGCCGCGAGCATGGCTGCTCCCTATGCTTCACAACCTTGGTCTTGGCCTTCTTGTCTTCTGGGTCAGCAGCAGGGAGCTCGAGGAGGGAGAGGCTCCCCTCCTCAGCTCTCACGCACTTCGTAGCCATGTTGAACATCTCCAGAGCCGTACATAGGTCTTCGTGGATGGTGAGCTCCTCCTTCATCTTGACATCCCGGACGCCGTTGGAGAACGCGGAGATGATGGCCTCGTCCATCACCTTGGGTATCTTGAGGCGAACGGTGTTGAAGCGCTGGATGTACTTCTGCAGGGTCTATCCTGGCTGCTGCTTGATGCACCGTAGGTCACCCGCGGCCGGTCGGCGGTCGCGAGTGCGTTGGAAGTTGGCGACAAAACGCTCGCGCATCTCGCCCCAGGAGGAGATCGATCCCACGGGCAAGTTCAGGAGCCACGAGTGCAGGCCATTTTTGAGGGCCATGGGGAACCAATCCTCCATGACTTTCAGTCGCCGTTGGCCGCCTCGATGCTCAGCTCGTAGAGCTGCAGGAACTCAGCAGGGTCAGGGTTGCCGTCATAGCACGGAGGTAGGTTGGGCTTAAACTTCCCGGGCCAGACAACGCTATGCAACTCAGGAGTGAAGGTGCGGCAGCCTGCTGTAGTCACTCGAACCCATCATGAGGGCGGAGCCTCATCTTGGTATCCGAGCGCCGCCACCGCGGGTGGCGCACGGTCTTGATGTGGTGGTGCGGGGAGCGCAGGAGCATCTTCTTGCGACCGATGGACCTCCCAGCAGCTTCCTTCTTCATGCGCGGGCGCCCTGGGCGAGGGGTCGCACCATGGGGCCGCACGCCTTGGCGTGATGGCGACGTCTTGACGTGGAGGTGGTGGAGGCGCTCCATGGGCCACGTCACCCGTACCAGGAGGTGGTCGAGGTAGCGAGAGGGATGGCATAGGAGAGCCCCCAGCGGCGCTGACGAACTCGGCAATGCGGTCCAGCCAGTCCTCCTAGAGGTCATAGATGGGGCAGTAATGCAGGAGCTCACATGCCATGAGCAGTGCGGCCTGCATCCCGCGGGCCCACGGCGAGCGTGGGATGACGAACCAGCCGGAGTCTGCGAAGGGGTGGCAGTGCGTCCGTCCTGCCGCACGGAGGGGTGCAGCGATGAGGCCTGCTGCTCGTTCCCCGCTGGGCCGGTGGCGGCGTTGGCAGCAGGTGATGCAGAGCAACGGGGAGGCCCGCCGAAAGGCGCCGTCTGGGCGACGCGAGCGTTGAGAGCCGCCCGGCACTCCGCATGGTCTCGACGAGCATCTGCCATGGAAGTGGTGGAAAGGTGGAGCGTGGATCGACAGAGGGAAAGCTTCGGAGCACCCCTACTTGACACGCCAAATGTCGATCTGTGGCTCCGCAGACCCTTGAGAGGTTCAAACTCTGGGGTGCGCTCGAAGGACTTTCTCTCCCTAGCCTGCCTACCTGAAGATTCCACGACCGTCCTGCTGCTCTTGGTCTCGTTGCACCGATATGGAAACCTTTGTCTGATGCGTCGGGACTCCTCGCCTGCGCTTGCCTCTTTAACATCAAAGGGGAAACTGGTACACTGCGCTCGCTGGCGCCCGCCTGGCCCTGGTCATCACGGCTCACGTCATGTGAACCACGCGAGGTGCCCCTTACATAGAAATCTCCGCTCCTGAGGAGCCAGCCTCGCAAGGCCGCCCCCAGGGAGGTCTTGGTGTCATCCGCCTCGCGAGGGTCTTGTGCTGGGCTGTACCGGGCCGTTGGTGGAGCCACGTCGTGGGCCACAGGTAGGCAAGTCTGGGTACCCCCATTCCCAGGACGCCGACAGGTGTGTCCAGCATGGAATCAATACTTAAAACACAAAATAAAACAAGTCGACCATGGGTTGAATTTTGGGGTGACGGGCTCTACGGCGTAGACGTCCTTTAGTGCGCACTTGCGCTCCCTCTTGGAGATATGGGTGACACATATAATGTTCACTATTTTCACCTCTGGGGGAAATTTCTTCTGTCCCCCTATGTTCGGTGGATGGGGCTCATCGTCATGCTTGCTTTGAGGCCTTTTCCCCTTGTGCTCGGTATTTTATTTACCAGCCTGTTTAAAAACTAAACTTGATTTACATTGGAGTGGTTGGCAGGCTTGTCGGGTTGCCATGAATCTAGCAAGGCCTGTCCAAAGATCTTATCCAAATTAGATGGACTGTCTCTATTTCCTTTGAATGGCTTCTTTCGCTGACCGGGTTTGGAGCCACTGAATCCGGCGTTCACCGCCGTATAGTCAGTTTCTCCATTGTTGTTCGGACGCTTGTTTTTGTCACGTCGTGGCCTTCCGTTGCCGTCCCTGGTTTCAGAGGTGACGAGGTCACTGGTACTATTGCTTCTACGAGCCAACCAGCTATCTTCGCCCGCGCAAAAGCGGGTCATAAGTGAAGTAAGAGCTGCCATATTCTTCGGCTTTTCCTGAACGAGGTGTCAGGCGAGCCATTCATCATGAACGGTGTGTTTAAAGGCTGCTAAGGCTTCGACGTCCGGACAGTCGACGATTTGGTTCTTTTTAATTAAGAACCGAGTCCAGAGTTAGCGGGTTGCTCTTCGGGTTGCTGTACTATGTGACTAAGGTCATCAGTGTTTGGTGGCCGGACATAAGTACCTTGGAAGTTGTCTCGAAAATCATCCTGCAAGTCTTCCCAGCTGCCAATAGAGTTCTCTGGGAGGCTATTCAACCAGTGCCGTTCTGGACCTTTTAGCTTTAGGGGGAGGAATTTAATGGCGTGGAGATCATCGTCTCGAGCCATGTGGATATGGAGAAGAAAATCTTCAATCCATACAACGGGATCTATCTTTCCATCGTATGCTTTAATGTTTACGGGTTTAAACCCTTCTGGAAACTGGTGCTGCATTACCTCGTCAGTAAATCACAAGGGGTGTGCGGCGCCTCTATATCGGGTAACGTCACGATGGAGTTTGGATGACATCCGTGTTTGGTGTTCCGCCCGAGTTTGGTTATGCTTATCACGCCAAGCTTGATGGCCATCGTCTCGTGTTGGAGGACGTCCCCTTGATCGTAGAATGATCTAGTCTGACTGACTCTATTGTCCAGGTCCTGTCGTAGGTCATAGGTATAGCCTGGAGCCGCTCTTTGCCTCGACGGCGAGGTGGCGCGGGCTAGTGTTCGGCATAGGTAGCCGGTTTGTCCCGTCCATGTGGTGGTCGGTCCGGTTCGTCAGCATGATAATATCTTGATGGTATTGGCTCAAGGGCCTCATCATTGAATTGTGGTAGTAGCCTTCATTTTGGATAGCTCTTTCTTGGACGCTCAAGGCCTTATTCTTCGGCAGCCAGGACCTTGGTCCATCTGTCGTTGAGCGTATCCTGTGCGGATTGAAGCTATTGTTGTTTCTTTTTTAGGCTCCTCGCAGTGGCGATGAGCTGCCGCTTGAAGCGTTCTTGTTGGAGGGGTTCCTTTGGTATGATGAAATCCTTGTTACCGAGGCTAACATCCTCCTCGGAGACCGAAAGATAGTTATTATCCTCCGAATCCTCGCGATCGATAGGTTCGTCTGGATTGACTTGTCCTTCTTCCCACTCATCCTGCTCGAGGGCAGGCTCGTCGGGGCTGTCGGAGTCTTCTGCGTTGTCCGGGGTGTTATTGTCTCCGGTGTCGGTATTACTGTCCTTTTCCCGATGCAATCGTGAGCGGCGCCGCTGACGTTGGCGCTTCGATGGTGCCTCAACAGGCTTGTCTTCAATCGGGTCTTGCGTGCCGTCATCGTCCTTTTTGGGCATATCCACCATATACATGTCATATGTAGAGGTGGCCGTCCAACACCCAGTGATGGGAGGGTTTTGGCCTTGGTCGGCTCCGGCATCGTCGTCCATACCGTCGATGTCTTCAGAAGCGTAGTCTAGCATGTCGGTTAAGTCCTCGACAGTGGCTATCAAGTGGGTGGTGGGTGGGACGCAAAATTCCCCGCTCTCAGCCCCTAGTTTGGGCTAGGCGTAGTTCCAAAGCGACGCTTCTATGATGGCGAGGGGTTGCATTAAGTCCAGAGCTTCGTTTAGAAGTGAAAGCTGGACGAGTGGCTGAGGATCTGGGGAGGTGGTCCTGGTGAACGCCGCTCGGCCATGCTCAATGGACGCAGACCTCCAGAGTTCGGAGTTATCATGCAGAGGTGAGTCCGGCTTTCTGACGACAGGGAGAGCCCTGTTGATTCCAGGTCTGCCGATAATATGGTCGCTTTTGGGTCTCCGACAGGGAGCTCCGTAGTAGGAGAGGGTCCGGTGGGGTTCATACTCCTGTCTTCAGACAGGGTGGACTGCTTTGGATCTAAGGCGAGGGCAGGAACAATAGTTGATCCTTGAACAGAGCCTGGTGGTGGATCCGACGGGCTTCCTTCATGCGGATGAGGAACGGCGGTCGAGGCCGAGAATCCGTCGAAGATCAAGTCTCCTCGGATATCAGCGATATAGTTCAGGTTTCCGAACCCGATCTAGTGACCAGGAGCGCAACTGTCGATTTGTTCAAGGTGTCCAGTTGAATTGGCATGCAGAGCGAAGCTACCAAACACGAAATTTGTCCAGGGAGGAAGGTTTCCCCAGACACAGCATTGTTGTCTATGATCAATCGAGCCATCGAACCTTCTGCCGACGACACGGTGGAACTCTCAATTAAAGCACCATTGTCGGTGTCAAAACCAGCCGATTTCGGGTAGGGGGTCCCGAACTGTGCGTCTAAGGATCGAAGGTAACAAGGGACAAAGGGGACACAATGTTTACCCAGGTTTGGGCCCTCTTAATGGAGGTAAAACCCTATGTCCTGCTTGATTGTACTTGATGAGTATAGGGGTTACAAGAGTTGATCTACCTCGAGATCGTAATGGATAAACCCTAGATGTCTAGCCTATGAGAATTCTGATAGCCTCTACGGACTAAACCCTCTGGTTTATATACACACAGGAGGGGTCTAGGGTGTACAGAGTCGGTTTGTGGAGGAAGGAAATTACATATACGGACACTAATCTTGCCGTCCACGCATACGAGAGTCCTACCCGGACACGGGGGAAGGTCTTCCGCCTTGTATCTTCACGGCCCATCAGTCCGGCCCATATCAAATAACCCGGACACCCCAGGACCCCCTAATCCAGGAGTCCCTCAGAGCGCAGTAACTAACAGGATTCTTAATGCAAACCCGGCCGGACCATAGGCGAGGCAAGGGTTGCAGGATCAGTATGCTCGAGGGTGGCTGGCTAGCAAATGAAGACGGTGAGGCATGAGCAGCCACATGTTGGGAATGGCAGTGGAGGTAGGCTTGTCTTCGAAGAGCGGGCACATGTCCGGGGTGAGCACGCCGGCGCCGGAGATGGTTCTGCTATGGATCTGGGCGAGGGGGGAGCTGGCGATGGAGATTGGGTGGACTAGTTGAGTGAAACGCGGGCGGGCGGTGGAGGGGTGTTGGCCGCCTAGGTGAAAAGGGTGAAAAATATCCCCGGTCGCCGCATGGAAAGGCCTATGCAAACGGTTCCCTCTAAGCGCTCGTGTGCACAAAGAGAATAATTTCGTTTGAAATGAAGATGTACTAATTTTGAAATGAAGACGTGAGTTCATCGTTTCGCCTCTAAATTTTTCCCATGTAATGCGATCACCATTATACCACGGGTTTGATTTGATGGAGCATTTTAGGTCTCGTGTGCTATATTTAAGACATTTTTTTGGCATTTACCGTGCATTTTGGAATATAAATCAAATCCTAGCTGGAGTGCATTTGTTGTCGAAAGGGATGAGGATTGTTGTTCGATTTGGGAGCATCCAACGGTGCAGACGTATGATCCGTGGGGTTTGGGTTCTGGCCAATCAGAACACACGACTCAGATCTTGCGCGCAACAAGGGGGGCATCGGCCACGGTTTTGTAGGCACACGGCTTTCGTGGGTGAACCGTGTGCTATCTGAAAACATTTACATGAACTAATGGCATATTTTCGTCTGAATGAAAACAAGAGTTCATCGTTTCGCCTCCAAATTGTTTTCCACGGTAAGAAATCACCATTGTACCCTATGGTTCGATTTTCTCGTTCATTTGAGGTATCGTTTGCTATATTTGAGTCATTTCCTATAGTTGCAACTACATGTGGGTGCTAGCTAGCAAGATCATTTGTGTGTCGCTTTGGGAGTTTTCATTCATTGTTCGAGAAATGGGAAAAAATTCAAACAGTTAGCCTTGCGAGGAGTGCTTGAGGCGTAAGCCTTGTTGTTATTCTAATTACAGGAAATGCATATAGAGTCCGGAAATAACAAAAATCAGTGTGTCGCTATGGCGTGCTCTCAGGATCACATGATTTTTTTTGGTAAATATGGCAAAAGTTTTGATGCTCATACCTTCCAAATCGGAGCATCTCACAAGAAGGATCATAGTTTCCAAATGGAGATGCGGCACTTCGGATTCCAATCGTTAGTGACTACATCATTCCGCCTCGAATTTTTTTCATGGTTAAAAATCATGTATATACCCTAGGTTTGATTTTCTGGCCCATTTCAAGTCTCGTTGCTATATTTAAGTCAATTTTTTTGCACTTACCTTGCATGTAGTTCATATAATTAAATTAAAAACCGTTCTACAACTACATCTGGGTGTTAGTTAGCAAAGAAAGTGTACAAATCTTCTATGTGTCGCTTTGCGAGTTTTCATCCATTGCCCGCGAAATGGGGAGAAGTTTCAAACATTTCGTCCATGAGGTAGGGCCACCGGCGTAGGCCTAGTTGGTATTTTTATTACTGGGAATTCAGATGGAGTCCAGACATCATCAAAATCAGTGTGTGCCCATGGCATGCTCTCACGACCCCGGAGAAACAATTTGGTCAAGCTTGGCACAAGTTTTGATGATTGCTCCTTCCAAACTGGAGCATCTCACATGAAGGACCATGGTTTCCAAAAGGAGACGTGTCAATTCAAACTCCAGTGGTTGGTGACTTCATCGTTTGGCCTCATAAAAATTTCCACGATACGCAATCACCATTATACCATGGGTTTTATTTCTAACGCATTGCAGGTATCATTAGCTATACTTAAGACATTTTTGAATTTAATGTGCAATTTATGGATATAAATAAAATCACAACCGGAACTGCATGTGATGTCAAAAGGGATGAGGATCATCGTTCGATCAAGGAGAATCCAATGGTGCAGACGTATGATCCGTGGGGTTTGGGTTCTGGCCAATCAAAACGCACGACTCAGATCACGCATGTGGCAGGGGGGCATCGGCCACGGTTTAGTGGACACACGACTTTCGTGAGTGAACCGTGTGCTATTTGAAAACATTTACATTAAATAACAGCACATTTTCGTTTGAATGAAAACATGAGTTCATCGTTTCCCCTCCAATTTTTTCCACGGTAAGAAATCACAATTTTACCCAATGATTTGATTTTCTGGTACATTTTACCAGGCAGCAGGCCTGGCTAGCAGTCTCAAACTTTGAATATGCAAAAAAGAGATCTCGTTTGCTATATTTGAGTCATTTTTTGCACACACACACACACACAGATATATATATATATATATATATTTATCCACAAGATCATTTGGGTGTTAGCAAGATCATTTGTGTGTCGCTTTGCGAGTTTTCATTCATTGTCCAAGAAACGGGAAAAAACTTCAAATGTTCGGCCGTAGGGTGCGGCCAGTGGCGTAGGTGTAGGATCAAAAGTAGGTCTAGAGGCGGGGTGATTAGACTATTTGACCAAATAAAAATCTAGCGTTTTCCCAATTTTATGTGTTGGCAGATTTTAGCAACTTAGCACAAGTCAAGCAATCAACCTACACATGCAATTCTAAGAGTGTAGCAGCGGAAAGTAAAACATTGCATATGAAGGTAAGGGGAAGGATTTGGATAAGGCAAACACAATGTAGACACAGAGATTTTTTGCGTCGGTCCGATAGGTGGTGCTATCGTACGTCCACATTAATGGAGACCTCAACCCATGAAGGGTAACAGTTGCGTGAGTCCACGGAGGGCTCCACCCACGAAGGGTCGACGAAGAAGCAACCTTGTCTATCCCACCATGGCCATCACCCACGAAGGACTTGCCTCACTTAAGTAGATCTTCACAAAGTAGGCGATCTCCTTGCCCTTACAAACTCCTTCGTTCAACTACACAATCTTGTCGGAGGCTCCCAAGTGACACCTAACCACTCTAGGAGACATCACTCTCTAAAATGTAATAGATGATGTGTTGATGATGAACTCCTTGCTCTCGTGCTTGAAATGATAGTCTCCCCAACACTCAACTCTCTCTCACAGATTTGGCTATGGTGAAAAGATGATTTGAGTGGAAAGCAACTTGGGGAAGGCTAGAGATCAAGATTCTTGTGGTTGGATTGGAATGTCTTGGTCTCAACACATGAGTAGGTGGTTCTCTCTCAAAAAATGAGTAGTGGAAGTGTAGGCACGTTCTGATGGCTCTCTCTTCAATAGAGAAGGGGCTGGAGGGGTATATATAGCCTCCACACAAAACAAACCATTACACACATTTCACCAAACTTGGTCAGACCGAATAGAAGAACTCGGTGAGACCGATTCAGTTCAGAATTTGAATGTTAGAAACCTCGGTGGGACCGACATGATCAACTCGGTGGGACCGATGTTCTAGGGCTAGCGCAAAATCTCATCTCGATGTGACCGATTGCATGAACTCGGTGAGACCGATTTCAGCAGTGAGTTAACAAAGAATTGGTTAGGCAAACTCGGTGGGACCGACCGCTCAATTTGTTAAGACTAAAACGTTACGAAGGGAAACAAAGAGTTTGTATTGCGAACTCGGTGGGACCGATCGCTCGCTTCGGTAAGACCGAAACATTACGAAGGGAGACAGAGAGTTTGCATTGCCATCTCGGTGAGACCAAGATCTGTATCGGTGAGACCGAATTGTCTAGGGTTTCTGGGTGTGGCTATGTCAAAAGAACTCGATGGCGCTGGATAGATCACATCGGTAGTGCCGAGTTTTACTTTAGGTTTTGGACATATTTGGAAGTGAGGAAGTGGCTGAGGTTATGGAGCAGTGTCGCTATGCATTTTGAGCAAGTAGACCATTAAGCAACACCTCATCCCCTTTTAATAGTATTGGCTTTCCTATGAACTCAATGTGATCTTCGATCACTAAAATAGAAATGAAGAGTCTTGAACTTTTGCCAATCTTTGTCCTTAGCATTTTGAGGGGTCCACATCTCTATTCCATGCCATGCCAATCATTGAACTTCCTGAAATATCTAACTTGAATGGATATTTGGTCAATGAGCTATATGTTGTTATGAATTACCAAAACCACCCGGGGATTAGTTGCACTTTCAATCTCCCCCTTTTTGGTAATTGATGACAAAATATAGATCAAATCTTCGACAAATGATAATATGAATGAAATACATCATCGAGTTGAGAAGTATGTGATAAGAAAGAGCTCCCCCTAAATTTGTGCATTATTTAAGATTTGCTTTTGAATGAAAATGCACAATCAATTAGGATCATGGGTCACTCTTCTATGTCACATACATCTTGGTGGAGCGCTCAAAATGACAAGATATAAATAACATGCACTCATCACCAAGGGAAACATGATTGATCATACACAAGTAATGGAGATAGGCATTCAAGCACACATTAAAGCATAGTATGATCAAACACATGATCATAAAAGTATCTCACAAGCAAGCGCAAATAGTAGCATAGGCATCAAACGAGCAAATGATCAAAGTAGCAAGTAGCAAGAGAGGCAACAAAAGGCAAAATGATATCTCTCTCGAATCCTAATGATCTATACACTTTCTCCCCCTTTGGCAACAAGTTACCAAAAAGCTTGAAAATGCATAGTGCTATGCGGCACTCTAGGCATGATCTCCGAGAGCTCTTGAAGTGGTCTTCTAGCTGTTTGCTCTGGTGTGCGTAGATAGCGTGGAGGGGACAGCATCTGCAAACGCTTCTGAAGATGTTTGAGGAGCTGGAGGAGTTGCAACTGGGGGAACAACGGTGGCAGTTGCTGCAGGTGCTGAAGTAGTAGCTCTAGAGTCTCTGGCGACTAGCACTGCTTAAGACCTTCGTGCCCTTGGCACTATCTGGAATGTGTCAGCGGTAGGTCTATCATTCCTCTATTCAATCTCTTCATGTAGCTTCTCAATAGTGGTCTAAATCTCGGTGACCTTCACATCTAGACCATGAAGTTTAGTCTCAAAGATCCTCTCAAGACTCTCCTAATTTCAAGTCAGGGTGGCTAGTCCTTTCTCAATTCTCACAGTTTCCTCAAGCAAATAACTGAGTTGATCTTTCTTGGTCTTAAGATTGACAACTGAAGCATCTGGTGCACTAGCTACCCTTGCTGCTTTCGCAGCTTTTGCTCGCTCTCTCTTCTCCTAGGCATCTACTGAAGTAGGATGTGGTGCATCCATGACAACCTCGTTGTCCTCAAATTCTGGCGTTAGGGGAAGGTGCTCTTTGTCAAGAAGATATGTCCCTGTTCCCATCTTGGAGTTGATTAGCATCTATATGTGAGGTGCATATCCACATGATCTTTTCTGATCAGTTGCAGTTCTCTTCACAGTTTCAACTATTAAGCTCATCACCTTGAACTTTTGTGGCACACAAACATATGAAGCAAGTTGATTGAGTGACCACGGATCATTCTATGATCTCCTGACTTGGGCAACAAAGTGTGCCTCAATATAGTGTTCATCGTGGTTAGACCAGACAGTAGATAATAGATGGATCCAAACTTGTGAGTTTCCAATGCAGCATCAGGAATTGGCTTATACAGGTGAGCCATGGAGTTGTGATCCTTTCTGGACTTGGCATACACATCTATGTCATTTTCATCTTCCTTGGGGGCATTGATCAACTTGGCCCATTCAACAATTGAAGACTGATACCTTGTTCTTTCTGTCATCCAGACTATCTTTCCATCTAGATAGAAATGAGCAGTTGAATAGAGTTGCATAATAATTTCATCATTCCATCTTGTCAACTTTTGACCAACAAAAGTGTCAACACCATTCATTCTGAAACTTTCATGTACTCCTGGAAAGTACTCCTCATTGTCACCAATGTACTTCCAGTCAACCCATTTCATGTCACAGAAAATAGGCTTCTTGTCCACCAAGACCGTCTCATAGAAATCTTGATGTTATGTGGTGTGAAAGCGATAATCAACAAGAGTTCTTCTCCTTGTAGTATATGGATCAGTCTATCTCCACAATCTGAGACCTACATCCTTCCTTATCTTCATGTTCTCGGCAACAGGATGATCGTCATTTTGATCAGCAATCTTTGGCTTTAACTTTTTGAGCACTTGCTGCTCCTCATCCTCTTGAGCTTCTCGAACTGGGGCCTTGTTCTTCTCAGCAGCAGAAATGTTTCTGGTGGATCTCTTGGGTGCAGAATGCTTGGAGGCATGAGCTCGAGCTGGAGGCTTGGGAGCTGTATTGGGCTTAGATGGAGCAGCCCCAGATTTAATTGCATCCCGCATGAGCTTCCGAGACTTCTGAGGTGGTGTAGCTGCCTCCTCTTCATCTTCATCTGACTCTTTCACCATAGATGATATGCCAATAACTCTAGCCATAGTCTTCTTTACTCTCTCCTACCTTCTCTTTCCATCAGTAGCCTCTTCCTCTCTTGGTTCAAGAGTGAACTCCATGGTTTCCTGAGTGGAGGCTTGATACGTCTCCAACGTATCTATAATTTTTGATTGCTCCATGCTATATTATCTACTACTTTAGACAATATTGGGCTTTATTATCCACTTTTATATTATTTTTGGGACTAACCTATTAACCGGAGGCCCAGCCCAGATTTGCTATTTTTTGCCTATTTCAGTGTTTCGAAGAAAAGGAATATCAAACGGAGTCGAAACGGAACGAAATCAACTGGAGAAGTTATTTTTGGAAGGAAAGCTACCGGATGGACTTGGACCCCATGTCAGGAGCTAAGGGAGGTGCTCATGAGGCTGGGGGGCGCACCCACCGACGTACTTCGTGCACCCATATATACTCACGTACCCTAAAACTTCTAGAACAGAGATTAGATCGGGAGTTCCGCCGCCGCAAGCCTCTGTAGCCACCAAAAACCAATCGGGACCTTGTTAAGCACCTCACGGAGGGGGATCCCTCACAGTGGCCATCTTCATCATCCGGCGATCTCCATGACAAGGAGGGAGTAGTTCACCCTGGGGCTGAGGGTATGTACCAGTAGCTATGTGTTTGATCTCTCTCTCTCTCTACGTGTTCTTGATTTGGCACGATCTTTGATGTATCGCTTGAGCTTTGCTATTATAGTTGGATCTTATGTTTCTTCTCCCCTCTACTCTCTTGTAATGGATTGAGTTTCCCCCTTTGAAGTTATCTTATCGGATTGAGTCTTTAATGATTTGAGAACACTTGATGTATGTCTTGCCGTGCGTATCTGTGGTGACAATGGGATATCATGTGATGCACTTGATGTATGTTTTGGTGATCAACTTGCGGGTTCCTCCCATGAACCTATGCATAGGGGTTGGCACACGTTCGTCGTGATTCTCCGGTAGAAACTTTGGGGCACTCTTTGAGGTTCCTTGTGTTGGTTGAATAGATGAATCTGAGATTGTGTGATGCATATCGTATAATCATACCCACGGATACTTGAGGTGACATTGGAGTATCTAGGTGACATTAGGGTTTTGGTTGATTTGTGTCTTAAGGTGTTATTCTAAGACGAACTCTAGGGCTGTTTGTGACACTTACAGGAATAGCCCAACAGATTGATTGGAAAGAATAACTTTGAGGTGGTTTCGTACCCTACCATAATCTCTTTGTTTGTTCTCTGCTATTAGTGACTTTGGAGTGACTGTTTGTTGCATGTTGAGGGATAGTTATATGATCCAACTATGTTATTATCGTTGAGAGAACTTGCACTAGTTAAAGTATGAACCCTAGGCCTTGTTTCCTAGCATTGCAATACCGTTTACGCTCACTTTTATCGCTTGTTACCTTGCTGTTTTTATATTTTCAGTTTACAAAAACCTATATCTACCATCCGTATTGCACTTGTATCACCATCTCACAACTAGGGAAAACCTTATACACAGAATCTTAGCAGCAGTGTGGTTTAAAAACAGACGCTACTGCTAATTAGCGTAGATGTGAGCTTGAGAAACAGCGCTACTAATATCTAAGTAGCAGTAGTGCTCTAGGTGAAACGAGCGCTACTACTATAATTGCCACGGTGTTGCCTCCAGTCTAGATATAGTAGTAGCGCCCTTCCCACAGACGCGCTACCGCTAAAGTACTTAGTAGCAGCGTTTTTCTTCAAAACTCGCTACTGCTAAGTATCACCGCAACTAATTAAGTTTTGTCCCATACCGCTAAGCGAAGAAGGTGTTTACCACCTTAAATATGTTACTTCTCAACCTATCTCGAGCACTTGGTCTTTATTGAACTATATGTGTATGATTTGTGGCTCCAATATGAATCCTCGCTTGTACCTATACAGGTACAGTGAGGATTCATGTTGACTATTTAGATTCTACACAAAAAGATCAATGATGACCAATGTATATTTTGATGTTTTTACATTGCTTAGACTTATAGCGTTTTTTCGGGACAAAGCGTTCTTGATATTGGGATAAACAAAAGAAATAACTGCTACCATTAGCGATGGCGTTTTTCACTAACACGCGCTTATAGATAAGTTAGCTATAGCTGCTTTTTCCTTATGAGCGCCATCTGCTAGTTTGACTTAACCATCCCTGGCTCAAAATTTCGCTAAGTGCTCCTCCCCCTCCCCCCCCCCCGGCCTGTTCCCCTACTCCTATCGCCGCCGCCCAAGCCCGAGCCTGCCCTCACCGCTGCCGCCTGAGCCCGCCCTCAACCAAGCCGCCGCCACCCACCGCGCTCTCGACCACTGCACTGTCGCCCGCCCTCGACCTCACCGTAGCCCGGGACACGCCGCCTCCAGATCCAGCACGCCGGCCGCCCCTACCTCCGTCGCCGAGTGCCTCCCGCCACCGTCTCTCCTCTCAGAAGCCCCACCCCTCCCCCACCCCCTCTCTCTTTGCTTAGTTAGTAGATGATTTTAGTAGTAGTAGATAGGGATGGCAATGGGTCGGGTTTGGGGCGGGTGGAGCTGGTCCAAATCCAACCCATGACCCATCTTCCTACCCTCTGCCCATCCACCAAATTATCTATGGGCACAACTTGTGCCCATGCCCAAACCCGCTGGATACACACATACCCATGGAGCTCCATGGGCATAGAAAAGTCAGCATGAAGCCTTCCCAAAGATCAAATTTACTCATCATCATTCACTCCTTATGTGTGACATACTAGAGGTTGATTCTGTAGCATATAGCTTATGGCACCAGTTGCATATTGCCTGCCATTCCCCATTGATTCGCTCTTTCTCATCACAGCATATGGCCCCACATATCATACTGGGTATCCATTGGATATCCATGGAGCACAAACTATAACCGTGCCCAACCCGCTATTCGTGGGTATCCATATCCACGGACCGATGGGCAGAAATGCGCCCCATACCCTTGCCCAATCAGGTCGGGTATCCATGGGTATCCAGATCCATGGATAAAGTTGCCATCCCTAGTAGTAGATGTTAATTTAGGGTTCATAGATAATGATTTTTAGTAGTAGTGGATATTAATTAGTAGTAGTGATGGTAAACTAGTTGTATAATTAGCAGTAGTAGATGTTAATTAGTAGTAGATGTAGTAGTAGATTTTACTTAGTAGTAGTAGATGTACTAGTTTCTTTCTATTTATAGTCAGTTTATATTTAGTAAGAACGAGTTGAATTAATGGAACTAGTTTAGTTTTAGTTGAACTAGTTTAGTTTTAGTTGAACTAGTTTAGTAAGTAAATTAATAACTAGTTGAACTACTTTATTTTTAGAAAGAACTAGTTTTTTTCTATTTATAGAAAGTTTATATTTAGTAAGAACTAGTTGAATTAATAGAACTAGTTGAACATGTCATATTTGTTGTTATTTTTTAGTTTATGCAATTATTTCATGTTTTGGTTACACCTCCGAGTAGTGGCCTATGTTTGCGGAGTGTTGATTAATTTCTGTTCCGGCAAATTTCAGGCGCTCGATATGTCCTTTTTAGCAAAGGTCATGCGGATTTTTCCGTGAATTCAGCATGAATTGTGCTAGAATATGTACAAGTTTAATCTTTGAATTATGAACGTAGGAAATGTCGTACTTTCGGACTGACGGCAGTCTCCGGGAGTGCAACTGGTGCCACGACGATGATCGAGGTATGTGCGACAGGTTCGTTGAGCTGGATGAAGATCGGGCGCTTGACATTAAGCTCGAGGAGACCTTCGATGTTGAAGCTTGATGCGCAACAACGACAAGTGTTTTTTTCGTAATTAAGCATGACTTCAACTATTTCAACGTCTAATTTTCATCTTGTACAATTCGACTAGCATATCCCATGCCATGCAAGACGCTATGTCTTGGAGAGGATGGGTTTTGAAGACCATGAAAATTTTGAAACAAAGAAAATACACCTAAGGACCCATCATGATATCGATTTTGAAGTAAATCTGTACAATTCTCAAAGCATAACCCATTTTAGTTGCCAAAATTGGGAAGCACTTTGCAAAATGTCTGGTTTTTATGAGGGTATGATTGTCACCATGGATCTTGGTAATCCTGACATCGAGCAAGACAATATGGACATTTGGGTCCTTGTTGATACGCTTCCGATTCTACCGCAATGTGAGTTTCTCAAACATAGTTATTAACTAATTTATATTGTTTATTTCAAAATAGTTGACAGCTTATTTCCATTGACAACTTATTTTGAATCTTCAAAGAATGTGCAGAAGATGGTAGACAAAACCCACTACACTGATGGCTCCGAATTAACTTATAAGGAGAAAAGTCATCTGATTGCTTATTGTACTTTTCTTGAGAATTACAATACCTATTATCGAACTCCTCCAAATTATGGTGAATACATGCCACTAGTGCACGTGTTGAACCACGGTAACTTCTATGGAGATACCCTGGTAAGATTTTTTTACTATTACGACATCCGTGCATCTTTTGCATACTTCTAAAACTAGTACATCATTGCTAAATATGAAGTTATTACTATGTTTTTCAACAGGAAATCCGATGGATTGTGTGCCTCATCCGATGTATCGAATGGTCGCCTTTGATTATGAACATACAGCGGGTCAATCTAAGGAGCTCACTGTGCATATCGTATTTCTAAAACCGGTGAACACATGCTAATCAAAGAATGGAAAAATGTTTGGACATTCGCAAGGAGGTTCTTGAAAGTAACATTAAGCGAAAGGCAAGAATTGGAGATGGATAATCTCCATTCTCCATAATGGAGAGTCAAGGGCTATCTTGTTTTTTGCTATTTTACCTTAGAGAATATAGTAGGTCCTAAGAGAATGTAGTAGGTCCTATGAGGTACAATATGTTTATTATGTGATACAATGTGTTAGAGTTGATGATGAGGAGTACTTGTGATTACGACTAGTGACCAATTTGCTATGTGATGTCTCATTGATGAAAATGATGATCTTCAGGAGGTGTTATATGACAATGATGTATTATGCTGATAAGTTGTTAATGATATGATGACGATGATGATATTTATTATATCATTGGGTGAAAGAACCGCGGATTAGTTTCAAGTAGATGTCCATCCACTTGAAACTAGTCCACGGTTCTTTCACCTCGTGATGTAATAACTCATTATGATGTAAAAACAATTTCCAAATTCCTGTTGTATGAAAACTTGTGTAAAGGTGTACGAATACAACATGAAATAAAAAAGAAATAAAATACAAAATAATAGTAGCGGCGGTGAGCGGGAGAAGCGCTACTACTAATTACCAAGAGCGCTCCTCCGGAAGTCCCTACTACTAAGTCGATTTAGCGATGGCGTGTGGAGGCACGCGCTCGCTATCGTTAGTTGTAGCACCTTATCGATGGCGCATCGCCTGCCGCCATCGATAGGGCCTAAAACAGCTACCGCTGCTAGACTTTTTCCCTAGTAGTGTCTCTTCGCCGAACTAGTGCACCTATACAATTTACCATTGTATTGGGTGTGTTGGGGACACAAGAGACTCTTTGTTATTTGGTTGCAGGTTTGTTTGAGAGAGATTATCTTCATCCTACGCCTCCCACGGATTGATAAACCTTAGGTCATCCACTTGAGGGAAATTTGCTACTGTCCTACAAACCTCTACACTTGGAGGCCCAACAACGTCTACAAGAAGAAGGTTGCCTAGTAGACATCAAGCTCTTTTACAGGCGCCGCTGTCGGGAGGTGAGTGCTTGAAGGTATATCTTTAGATCTTGCAATCGAATCTTTTTGTTTCGTGTTTTATCACTAGTTTTGTCTATAAAATAAAATTATAAAAAATGGAAATGAGTTTGCCTCATACGCTTCATCTTTTTAATATCTTTCGTGAGTATGATGGAAAGGAAAATTGTGCCAAAGTGTTAGAAGAAGAATGCATTAAAATGTTTGGTACTAAATCTTTGAATGATGAGAATGATTGCAATGTTGTTAGTATGAATTCCTTGAATATCCATTATGCTAATGATATGCAAAGCCACAAGCTTGGGGAAGCTATGTGTGATGAAGATGATATTTTTTGTCCCCCAAGCTTTGATGAGCAAATTTACTATAATGAAAGCATGCCTCCTATCTATGATGATTATTGTGATGACACGTATGCTCTAAAGAATGATGGTAACCATGAAACTTGTCATCTTGATCTTAATTTTCAATCACATGATAGTTATTTTGTTGAGTTTGCTCCCACTATTATTCATGAGAAGAATTTTGCTTATGTGGAGAGTAATAAAATTCCTACGCAAGTAGATCATGAAAAGAATGCTTTAGGTGCTGGTTATATTGTTGAATTCATTCATGATTCTACTGAAAATTATTATGAGGGAGGAATATATGCTGGTAGGAATTGCAATAATATCAAGTTTCCTCTCTATGTGCTTAAAGTTTTGAAGTTATGCTTGTTTTGCCTTCCTATGCTAGCTGATTATTGTTCCCATAAGTTGTTTTCTCACAAAATACCTATGCATAGGAAGTGGGTTAGACTTAAATGTGCTAGTCATATTCTTAATGATCCTCTCTTTATGTTTCCATTCTTATCTTTTATGTGAGCATCATTGAAATCATCATGCCTAGCTAGGGCGTTAAGCGATAGCGCTTGTTGGGAGGCAACCCAATTTTATTTTAGTTTCTTGCTTTTGGTTCTGTTTAGGAATAAATAATCCATCTAGCTTCTGTTTAGATGTGGTTTTATGTTTTAATTAGTGTTTGTGCCAAGTAGAACCTTTGGGAAGACTTGGGTGAAGTCTTTATGATCATGCTGTAAAAAACAGAAACTTTAGCGCTCACGAGATTAGCTTCAACCTTTTACTGGAGAGTGATATTTAGTTGATTATTTTTGCAGATGATTAATAGACAAATTTCTCAGGTCCACCAATTTATTTTAGAATTTTTTGAGTTCCAGAAGTTTGCGTTAGTTACAGATTACTACAGACTGTTCTGTTTTTGACAGATTCTGTTTTTCGGTGTGTTGTTTGCTTATTTTGATGAATCTATGGCTAGTAAAATAGTTTAAAAACCATAGAAGTTGGAATACAGTAGGTTTAACACCAATATAAATAAAGAATGAGTTCATTACAGTTACCTTGAAGTGGTATTTTGTTTTCTTTAAGCTAACGGAGCTTACGAGTTTTCTATTAAGTTTTGTGTTGTGAAGTTTTCAAGTTTTGGGTAAAGATTCGATGGACTATGGAATAAGGAGTGGCAGAGCCTAAGCTTGGGGATGACCAAGGCACCCCAAGGTAATATTCAAGGATAACCAAGCGTCTAAGCTTGGGGATGCCGGAAAGGCATCCCCTCTTTCGTCTTCGTTCATCGGTAACTTTACTTGGAGCTATATTTTTATTCACCACATGATATGTGTTTTGCTTGGGGCATCATTTTATTTTCTTTAGCTTTTCTTGCTGTTTGAATAAAATATCAAGATCTGAAATTCTTAAATGAGAGAGAGTCTTCACATAGTTGCATAATTATTAGACTACTCATTGATCTTCACTCATATCTTTTCGAGTAGTTTGTTGTTTGCTCTAGTGCTTCACATATATCTTTTAGAGCATGGTGGTAGTTTTATTGTGAAGAAATATATGAACTCTCATGCCTCGTTTATATTATTTTGAGAGTTTTAAATAGCATGGTAATTTTCTTAAATGATCATAATATGCTAAGCATACAAGATTTGTAAGAATTCTTGTGAGTGTGTTGAATACTAAGAAAGGTTTGATGCTTGATAATTGTTTTGAGATATGGAGGTAGTGATATTAAAGTTGTGCTAGTTGAGTAATTGTGAATTTGAGAAATGCGTGTGTTGAAGTTTGCAAGTCTCGTAGCATGCACGTATGGTAAACGTTATGTAACAAATTTGAAACATGAGGTGTTATTTGATTGTCGAGTCCTTATGAGTGGCGGTCGGGGATGAGCGATGGTCTTTTCCTACCAATCTATCCCCTACGAGCATGCTTGGCGTAGTGCTTTGGTTTTTGATGTCTTGTAGATTTTTGCAATAAGTATGTGAATTCTTTATGACTAATGTTGAGTCCATGGATTATACGCACTCTCACCCTTCTCGGTACCGTGCATTGCCCTTTCTCACATTGAGAGTTGGTGCAAACTTCGCCGGTGCATCCAAACCCCGTGATATGATACGCTCTTTCACACATAAACCTCCTTATATCTTCCTCAAAACAGCCACCACACCTACCTATCATGGCATTTCCATAGCCATTCCGAGATATATTGCCATGCAACTTTCCACCATACCATTCTTCATGACACATCCATCATTGTCATATTGCTTAGCATGATCATGTATTTGACATAGTATTTGTGGCAAAGCCACGTTCATAATTCTTTCATACATGGCACTCTTGATTCATTGCATATCCCGGTACACATGGGAGGCATTCATATAGAGTCATACTTTGTTCTAGTATCGAGTTGTAATCATTGAGTTGTAAATAAATAGAAATGTGATGATCATCATTCAATAGAGCATTGTCCCAAAAAAAAGAGAAAGGCCAAAGAAAAAAAAAAGAAGGCCCAAAAAAATATATAAAAAAGAAAATAAAAAAAGAGGCAATGCTACTATCCTTTTTTTCCACACTTGTGCTTCAAAGTAGCACCATGATCTTCATAATAGAGAGTCTCTTGTTATGTCACTTTCATATACTAGTGGGCATTTTTCATTATAGAAATTGTCTTGTATATTCCAACGATGGGTCTCCTCAAGTGCCCTAGGTCTTCATGAGCAAGCAAGTTGGATGCACACCAACTTAGTTTCTTTTGTTGAGCTTTCATACATTTATAGCTCTAGTGCATCCATTGCATGGCAATCCCTACTCCTTGCATTAACATCAATCGACGGGCATCTCCATAGCCCATTGATTAGCCTCGTTGATGTGAGATCTTCTCCTTTTTTGTCTTCTCCACTTAACCCCCATCATTATATTCTATTCCACCCATAGTGCTATATCCATGGCTCGCGCTCATATATTGCGTGAAGGTTTATAAGTTTGAGATTACTAAAGTATGAAACAATTGCTTGGCTTGTCATCGCCGGGGTTGTGCATGATGAGAGCATTCTTGTTTAACGAAAATGGAGCATGACTAAACTATATGATTTTGTAGGGATGAACTTTCTTTGGCCATGTTATTTTGAGAAGACATAATTGCTTAGTTAGTATGCTTGAAGTATTGTTATTTTTATGTCAATAGAACTTTTATCTTGAATCTTATGGATCTGAATATTCATATCACAAGTAAGAAGAATTACATTGAAATTATGCCAACTAGCATTCCACATCAAAAATTATCTTTTTTATCATTTACCTACTCGAGGACGAGCAGGAATTAAGCTTGGGGACTAACCTATTAACCGGAGGCCCAACCCAGATTTGCTGTTTTTTGCCTATTTCAGTGTTTCGAAGAAAAGGAATATCAAACGGAGTCGAAACGGAACGAAATCAACTGGAGAAGTTATTTTTGGAAGGAAAGCTACCGGATGGACTTGGACCCCACGTCAGGAGCTAAGGGAAGTGCTCACGATGGTGGGGGGCGCGCCCACCCCCCTAGGGCGTGCCCCCTGCCTCGTGGGGCCCCCGAAGCTCCACCGACGTACTTCCTGCACCCATATATACTCACGTACCCTAAAACTTTCAGAACGGAGATTAGATCGGGAGTTCCGCCGCCGCAAGCCTCTGTAGCCACCAAAAACCAATCAGGACCTGTCACGCATTCTGCCCGAAGGGGATCCCTCACCGTGGCCATCTTCATCATCCGGCGATCTCCATGACGAGGAGGGAGTAGTTCACCCTCGAGGCTGAGGGTATGTACCAAGTAGCTATGTGTTTGATCTCTCTCTCTCTCTCTCTCTCTCTCTCTCGTGTTCTTGATTTCGCGCGATCTTGATGTATCGTGAGCTTTGCTATTATAGTTGGATCTTATGTTTCTTCTCCCTCTCTACTCTCTTGTAATGGATTGAGTTTCCCCTTTGAAGTTATCTTATCGGATTGAGTCTTTAATGATTTGAGAACACTTGATGTATGTCTTGCCGTGCGTATCTGTGGTGACAATGGGATATCATGTGATTCACTTGATGTATGTTTTGGTGATCAACTTGCGGGTTCCGCCCATGAACCTATGCACACGTTTTTGTCGTGATTCTCCGGTAGAAACTTTGGGGCACTCTTTGAGGTTCTTTGTGTTGGTTGAATAGATGAATCTGAGAATGTGTGATGCATATCATATAATCATACCCACAGATACTTGAGGTGACATTGGAGTATCTAGGTGACATTAGGGTTTTGGTTGATTTGTGTCTTAAGGTGTTATTCTAGTACGAACTCTAGGGCTGTTTGTGACACTTATAGGAATAGCCAACGGATTGATTGGAAAGAATAACTTTGAGGTGGTTTCGTACCCTACCATAATCTCTTCGTTTGTTCTTCGCTATTAGTGACTTTGGAGTGACTCTTTGTTGCATGTTGAGGGATAGGTATATGATCCAACTCTGTTATTATTGTTGAGAGAACTTGCACTAGTGAAAGTATGAACCCTAGGCCTTGTTTCCTAGCATTGCAATACCGTTTACGCTCACTTTTATCTCTTGCTACCTTGCTATTTTTATATTTTTCAGTTTACAAAAACCTATATCTACCATCTGTATTGCACTTGTATCACCATCTCTTCGCCGAACTAGTGCACCTATACAATTTACCATTGTAATGGGTGTGTTGGGGACACAAGAGACTCTTTGTTATTTGGTTGCAAGGTTGTTTGAGAGAGACCATCTTCATCATATGCCTCCCATGGATTGATAAACCTTAGGTCATCCACTTGAGGGAAATTTGCTACTGTCCTACAAACCTCTGCACTTGGAGGCCCAACAACGTCTACAAGAAGAATGTTGCGTAGTAGACATCAAGGCTTTGGCTTTTGACATTGGCTTCCTCTGAGCAGGAGCTTACTTATGCATACCAGGCTTGATGGCAGCAGCAGCAACTTGCTCCTTCTTGAGCAATTTTTCTTTGAAGTCACCTCCTAATCAACAACAAAGTCCTCATCTTCAGATTCTGAGGTTTTCTTCTTTCTTTGCCTAGTTTGCAGCCTTAGGCAAATTGCTAGGTGTACTTCTGTACCTTCATCGGAGTTGATGTTGGAGGGACTAGTGCCCTCACTAAGATTCACCTGCTCCTCTAACCTGTTCTGACTGTCCCTGCCTTCTGACATCTCTAAAGCTGATCCTGTGAAGAATTATAGGTAGAGTGGATGAGCATCACAAAGCACAGCTGTTTTTGAAAAAAGTTGAGACAAAAACTTAACTTTAGTTTTCTACAGAAAGCATTTCGGAGCTACCGATATGACAAACTCAGTGATACCGAAGCAACTTTAGAGTCTAAACATATAGTTTCGGTCAGACTGAAATGCAGTTCGGTGACTCTGAGGTGCTAGAGTTTCACAAAGAAAGTGAACTTGGTGACACGGATTATACACTTCAGTCAGACCGAGTAGTACATGTGTAATGTCTTGAGCCAAATCCGTGAGACTGAAATATTCAGATCGGTCGGTCCGATATGAGTTCGGAGGAAACCTAACCCTAAGTTTTTGCATCAAATCTATTCTAATGGAGTTTTTTGGTGGATAGATTTATCTCAATCGTGGCGAGAAACTAGGCATTGTTCTTTGTGAAGGAATCAGTGTAAAAGGACGCACAAAGAGATCGAGTGCATACCCTAGCTTGGTGACGAACTCGCTACAATGACAACGGCGGTGAGATTCCGTTGATGGCGACGGCGACCAGCGGTAGGAGGACGTTGGCGATGACGGAGATGATCTGGAGACCTGGAGGGCGGCACAGCTAGGTAGGCGCGGTTGGGGGTTTGAAGAATTTTCCAAATTTCAACCCGCGGCATATATATACCCAGTCACTGCCGGTGTGACCGAGTGGAATGACTCGGTGGCACCGAGATGCAGAATCGCAAGCGGTTACTGCAACTCGGTGAGACCGAACAGTTCTAATCAGTTGCACTGAGGTGAAAACCTAGATCAACTCAATGATTTCGGTGGGACCGAGGGAAATGAATAGGTCAGACCGAAAGCCATAAAGAGGTTTTGGAAGTTTAAGCCTTTGACAGATCGGTGGCTCCCAAAGCTTCTCACTCGGAGGGTCTGAATTCGACTTGTTCAAACTTTGTGATGTAGCATGAATAGAGTTTGAGACGAGAAAAGCATAGATAGCTAGAGGAAGTTCTTAGGCATTCTTGTCCATCCATTTGGCAAAAAGCAAGAGACCAAACAATCAAAGCAACAAATGGACGTCCTCGAATGGAGAAAATTATGCAACCAACATGCTCACACAGTAAGATAGCAAATGAAATATGTGGCAAAGCATGCACAAACTGTCGGCATTCTGGGAATGGGGGTACCTAGAATTTCCTGCCTATGGCCCATGGCGTGGCTCCACCAAAGGCCCGGTATGGCCCACCTTTAGCATCGACAACTCAAGACACTCGCAAGGGGCCAAGCCTCACGAGGCGGACGACACCAAGACCTCCAAGAGGAGCGGCCTCTTCAGGCTGGCTCCCGAGGAGCGGAGATTTCTATGGCTGTCACCCACCATGGCTACAATGTCCTCAAGATGCCAGGAAGCTGCGGCATCATCACGGTCGCCTGAGAGGAGAAGGACGCGGTGTGCTCTCTCGAGCACGCCTACCGGGCTGTGGCGGTCGAGGACCCAGATGACGAGGGCGCTGTCTACCCTCCTGAGGTTGTCCCCAAGAAGAAGAAGCAGCTGCTCGGCCAAGGACCTCAGGAGGGCGGGGTGTTTGGCGGCGCTTCCTCAAGACCTATGCCCACTTTTGGGGCGTCTCCCTCTCTCGCATAGGAAGGCGTGCCCGGTGCCCCTCTCTGGCTGGGCTCGGGGCTCTCCTGGAGGGCCTCTGACACAGCCAACATCACGAGGGAGGCGCCGGGCAACATGTGGAGGCGTGCTTCAACGCGCGCTTCCGTGAAGAAAGTGCAGGGCCTGAGGCACAAGGCGCTCATGAGTTCATCACTAAGGCAATCGAGGAGCTTCAGGAGGCAAGAGCTATGCGGGGTGACCGTTACCCACCACTCCGGGTGGAGCTCCTGCCCCAAAGAAGGGACAGTGAGCTACGCACCTACGTCAACATCCCTGGGCTCAACAGGGACGCATCTCAGGAGCTCTTCTGGCCATCCCACGTTGGCTGGTGCGAGGCCCCCCCTCACAATTATGTTCGCATGCCCTTCGGTTTGCTAAACAGGGCTACCATGCGCCAGCGCCACATGCGGGACTTCACGGCAGCTCATGAGGCCGTGCACCAAAGCGATCTTGACGGAGATGGCGATGGATCTTCGTGAGCCCCCAGGGTCCCTGGAACCTCCCGAGGGTCATGACCTGGGCGGCTCATGAGGAGCGACTTCTGCAGCATGCATCTCCAACTACCCCAACACCTCTTCAAAGAATGGTGCCAGGTGGATCGGCGTGCGCTCGGGAGCAGGGGTCCCCAGACTTGCCTTCGCCTCGCCCGCGGGCGTGGCTCAAGGGGAGGCCACGCACGGCCCATCTTCATCAGCACAAGCCCATGACCCTCGCGGGGCGGACGACAGGGAGCTTCCTCAGGCACGGCCTCATCAGGCTGGCTCGCGAGGAGGCGGAGAGATCAAGGTGGGGTACCTCACGAGGTGCCCATGACGTAAGCCATGACGACCGAGGGTGCCAGGCGGGCGCCAGCCCGCGCAGTGTCCTCCTTTCCTCTTTGCTGCAAAGGGAGCCAGCGCAGGCGAGAGCATCAAGCAAAGGCATCCGTTTCGGTGCAACAAGACCAAGACCGTAGCAACGGCAGGGAGGAAGTCATTGTGGAGCCCAAGCGTCAAGGCCACTCACCACGTGAGCCTTTGACAAAGTAGGACCAACTTTAGTCAGGATAAGTGTACCAGATGTTCCCCTTCAAAATGGCCAATTGGTGGCGCCCTTCCCGCTCAATATTTGGGGAGAGGCCCAGGGCCTTTGCCTATAAATAGGACTAGCCACCCACAGAAAGAGAGAGAGAGCGGGAAACCTGGAGAGAAGAGAGAGAGAGCGACTGAACTCCCCCTAGCAGTTCATCGCACCGGCCAAGAACAGGCCCTCGCGAGGTTGTTCTTCCTTGTATTGTTCATCATCATCAGCCCAAGAGGCAATCCACCACACCACAAACTAGAGTAGGGTATTACACCACAATGGTGGCCCGAACTAGTATAAACCCTGTGTCTCTTGCGTTGTTCCTTTCATAGCTTAGATCCTAGCGAGGCGGCGAGGGGCAGGTAGGCAGAGGGCGAGATCTCCGCGCGCACCCCCGTGTTCGAACCTAGAGGGTCTGTCGGAACCCGAAATCCGACATTTGGCGCGCTGTAGGTGCGCCAGAAGTTTTCCCTTCCACCGACCCACTCTGCCGACACCGCTAATTGCTCACGATGAGCAGCGCGCCCGCCTGGCCCGTCGCTGGCCACACAACATGGGGGCGAGGCTCTGAGCCTGCCCCAGCCTTTGCAACAAAGCGGCCGGACGGGTTCAAGCCGCGACGCCGCCACGCTACAACGGCACAACCGATCCGCTGGCCTTCCTGCTGGCGTACGAGGAGGCCGTCCTCGAAGCAGGAGGCGATGACAGGGCCATGGCAAAACTGGCTTCCCATGGTCCTCACCGACACTCCGCGCATATGGCTGCTCCACCTGCCGGCGGCTTTCGTGGCTCTCGAAGAGCTGCGTCCTCTTCCCTCACCCAAGACGCTGCCGGCGCCCAGTCGCCGCGCTCTCTGGCGGTTCGCAGGGCGCCGCTTTCAAGCCGCCGCGTCAAGCCATTCGTCTGCCAGGTCGGGCCGCCATTCGCTGCTGCAGGTGAGCTCCCAGTCGGTGGCGCCAAAGGCCGGTTCTGGCCTTCAGCTCGGAGGACCACCCCTCCAACTCAGCTTGCTGGCGCGCTCCCAATGTTGTGCACCCCACCATCTGCCAGTTGGCGTCACCAGACTCTCATCGACGCGGCGTGGGCCTCAAGGTTTCTCGGTTGAAGCCTTCAGCCTCCTCCACATACCCGAGCTGCTTCAGCCCAGCCGCCCTTTCTTGGGCGTCGGGGCGGGTCGCCCGGCTCCTTGGGGCAGATCCGACTCCGGTAACCTTCGGCACTCACGACAACTTCCGCACGGAGCTAGTCGATTTCACATTGCCCCATCGGCCTCCCATACAACGCCATCCTCGGCTATCCGCATCGCCCGGTTCATGGGTCATGACTCACCCAGCAGACAACCTCATGAAAGATGCCCGGGAGCAATGGCGTCCTCACCGTGTCCGGGGACACTGTGGATGCGCTGGTAAATTGCTTTCAAGCTTCGCCTTCAAGACGCGGCGGCGCGCAAGAGCTCCGCCGACTTCGGACGCCCCCGAAGCCCAAGGGGCTGCGCCAACCAAGAAGAAGCAGTTGTTCACCCAAGACAAAGGCGGAAACCAGCAGACATCTGCCGACGAGAGGGCGGATCCACTAACGCCACCTTCACGCCATAGGCGCCAACCTCGAGCCCGAGGGAGGAAGCCCTGGTCAAGTTCCTGCGCGCAAACGAGAAGGTATTTGCCTGGGAGCCTGATCAGCTGGCGGGGATCCCTAGAGGTGTAATCGAGCATCACCTCAACGTGTGCTCCAACGTGCGCCCTATGAAGCAGAAAGCGAGACGGCAGTCCACAGAAAAGCAGGCTTTCATCGTCCAGGAGACCCGCAAACTGGAAGCTGCAGGGGTCATTCGCGAGGTCCGATATCCAGATTGGCTGGCCAACCCTGTTGTTGTGCCGAAGAAGGGGGGGAAGGAACGCATGTGTGTCGACTTCACCAACCTCAACAAAGCCTGCCCGCAAGATCCATTCCCGCTCCCTCGCATCGATCAGATCGTCGATTCCACCACCGAGTGCGACCTGTTATGCTTCTTGGATGCCTTCTCCGGGTATCACCAGATCAAGATGGTGGTAGAAGACATGGAAAAGACGGCCTTCCTGACCCCGTGTGGGGTGTACTGCTACACATGCATGCCGTCGTGCTGCGCAATGCAGGGGCGACCTTTCAGTGGCTTATGCACATCGCCTTGGGCCCGCAACTCGGGAAGAATGTGGAAGCTTACGTCGACGACATTGTGATGAAGTCTCGTGAGGCCAAGACCCTGATACAAGGCCTGGAGGAAACCTTCATGAGCCTCAACGCAGTGAACCCATGGCTCAACCCGTAGAAGTGTGTTCTTGGGGTCCCCTCAGGCAAGCTCTTGGGTTTCCTCGTGTCCCATCGAGGCATCGAAGCTAACCAAGAAAAGGTCAAGGCGGTCAAGGACATGAGCCCGCCGAAGACCCTCAGGGAAATGCAGAAGCTCACTGGGCGCGTGACAGCACTAGGACGCTTCATCTCCAAGTTGGGGGAGCGAGCGCTGCCTTTCTTCCAGCTGATGAAGAAAAAGGGGCCCTTCGAATGGACTGAGGAGGCCGACAGGGCGTTTCAAGATCTCAAGAGGTACCTAACCAGCCCTCCGGTAATGGTGGCCCCGCGCCCGCAAGAACCCCTGGTGTTTACTCGCCGCCACTCCCTACTCCGCCAACAAGAGCCCTGGGTGGCGGTTAGGGAGGAGCGTCGACCAAAACCGAGGCAAGAGTCTGGTCAAGGCGGGATCAAGGAAGACCCACGAAACCACTACCACAGCCGAGAAGGATCACCGCCGGGCAGGAAGCGCACTTGGGACATAAGAGACCCCTCCCCCTGGCGACCAGCCTCTGGAGGCTCCATTGCCTCAGGAGGCGCCACGGTCTCCGGAGGGCGCCATCGACACCAACCCTCCAAACCTCGTTGAGCACCCTGTGTACTTCGTCAGCACGGTGTTGCGGGATGCGAGGGCGCGGTACCCATGCCTCAAAAAACTCCTCCTCGCTTATTGGTGGCCTCGCAAGTTAAGTGCATTATTTTCGTGGCCACCCCATCAAAGTTGCCTCAAAGATACCCCTTGGAAAGGGTGCTCGGGAGGCCTAACTCAGCCGGAAGAGTCGCTGAGTGGAACATTTAACTGCAAGCGTTTCAGCTCGAATTCAGCACAACCAGAGTCATCAAGGGGGCCGCATTAGCGGATTTCGTGGCAGAATGGAGGGAGGTGCCGGGCCTCAAGGCTAATGAGGATCGATCCCTCTCCCCGGGAAGTGAGGCCCCGGAAGGCTGGGTCATGTACTTCGACGGGGCGTTCTCCAGGCACGGCGCTGGGCTGGAGCAGTGCTCATATCTCCCACTCAGGACAAGCTCTACTACGCCGTGCAACTCTGTTTCCAGCAGTGAGAAAAGGTCTCCAACAACATAGCAGAATATGAAGGTCTAATAGCGGGCCCAAAGGCGCAAGAATTGCCCTAGGGGTGAAGCCGCCTTACCATCAAGGGCGATTCACAACTCCTCGTCAACTTCTCCAACAAGGTGTACGAGCCAAGGGATGAGCACATGGAAGCCTACCTTGCGGAGGTCCGCAGGATGGAGAAGCAGTTCTGGGGGTTGGAGTTGCAGCATGTGCCCCGTGGCACCAATCAGAGGCCGACGACAACGCCTAAACGAGCATCTAGGCGGCTGCCTCAGAGCCCAGGCGTCTTGAGGAGCGGCTCTTCAAGCCCTCGGCCATGCCATCACTATCAAGCGCGGGCGCAGCCTCGAGGAGCTCCCAGCACCACCAGCCTCGGAGCCCCGGCCTGCGGGCCCGCCTCGAGCGCACGCTTCTGACGATGGAGCCTCGGGAGGGTGCTGGATCACAGAGCTCCGGAGCTACTTGACGCAAGGGACCCTGCCGGAGAAGGAGGAGGAAGCGGAGCGTGTGGCACGGCAAGACACATCATACTGCATCAGGGATGTAGAGCTCTATCGGAAGTGACCAAATGATGTGTCCCTACGCTGCATCTCCAGGGAGCAACGGAAGGAACTGCTGGCAGATATACACGATGGAGACTGTGGGCATCATTCATCATCGCGACCTCGTGGGCAAGGCATTCGCAGCGGTTTCTATTGGCCCATCAAGGCCAAAGGATGTTGTCGAACTAGTGAAGGCTTGCGCGGCTCGCTAATTCCATGCCAAGCAGATCCATCACCGGCGGGAGGTCTGCAAACTATACACCTCTCGTGGCCGTTCGCGGTCTGGGGGATGGATATCCTGGGCCCATTTCCTCGGGCGCCCGGGGGCTATCGCTACCTCTACGTTGTCGTGGACAAGTTCACCAAGTGGGCTGAAGTGGAAGCCATCCGCACAATCCCCATAGGTTTTGCGGTTAAGTTCATCAAGGGCATCGTGAGCCGGTTCGGGGTGCCGAACCGCATCATCACCGACAACGGTTCGTAGTTCACCAGTAACCTCTTCAAAACATATTGTGCTAACCTTGGGGCGCAGATATGCTACGCTTCAGGTGGCGCACCAGCGGTGAGCAACGGTCAGCCGAGCGTTAACGCGGAGGTCCTGAGAGGCCTCAAGACCAGGACATTCAAGAAGAAGCTGGAGGCCTGCGGCCGAGGTTGGCACGAAGAGCTTCAATCCGTGTTATGGTCCATCCGCACGACCGCGACCAAGCCAACTGGCGAGACCCCATTCTTCCTGGTTTTTGGGGCTGAAGCAGTCCTCCCTCACGAGGTCAGACGTCGTTCCGCACTGGTCCTGGCGTTCGACGAGGTGTAGCAGGACGCCATGCGGGGGACGGACCTCGTGCTGGGGGAGGAACATCGTCGGGAAGCCACGCTTCTGAGCGGGCGTAGATACCAGTGCCCCTTGGCGATACCATCGCCGCAACATCCGCCTCAGACCCTCGGTAGGTAGGGACCTCAGACTCGGCGGGTTGTCTCTGTGGAGGGATTGCATAAGCTCTCTCCCATGTGGGAGGGCCTGCAAGGTTGTTCATGTTTCGGCCGGCTCCGTGCGCTTGGAGACTCGTGGAGGGGTGCCTGGCCCAGATCGCGTGGAACATCCGACACCTCGAAGGTTTTACCCTAAAAGGCCGGTGCGCTCGTGAAGAAGAAGGCAAACGCATGTGAAGCTGTCGCATTTTGGAAAAGGCCCAGAGCCTGTGAAGAAGGCGAACGCCTGTGAAGCTGTCACGTTTTGGAAAAGGCCCAGAGCCTGTGAAGAAGGCGAACGCCTGTGAAGCTGTCGCGTTTTGGAAAAGGCCCAGAGCCTGTGAAGAAGGCCAATACCTGTGAAGCTGTCGCGTTTTGGAAAAGGCCCGGTGCCTGTGAAGAAGGAAAACGCCTGTGAAGTTTATCTTTCTAAGAAAGGCCCAGAGCTTGTGAAGAAGGCCAATGCCTGTGAAGCTCGCCGGCCGTGACACTCTCACATAATAATGAGTTGGGGCTGTACACGCCTCGAGTCTCAGAGCGCCGCCTCGGGCTCCCTCGGGCTCCTTCCCACGCCCAGTGGCAGCACTTAGCTCCACGCTGGTGAGAAGACGTCGAAGACTAGACTAGGTGCCGGACGCGGCTTTTCTCGTTTGCTTTCTGCAGTTGGCATGTTCATCCCCATTCGAGGTTTTATTGAAGTTATTTGCCGCCTTTGGCTTGTGACTCTTTGCCTTTTTTCGCTCTCCTGCCTCGATTTCTCTCGCGCAAGGTCTTGCGAGGAGCAACGCGCTGCACCCTCACGAAAGTGTTTTCGCCCTTATCGCTTGAGGCTTCCCTACCGGGTCCACTCACAGGAGCACTCCTCCAAATTGCCGTGCCCCACGGCACCGCTGACAAAAACGCAGGTCGCCTCCAAATGAGGCCAGGAACTACCTACGCTACAGCGCAGGCGAAAAGCACAACAATACCGAAATAGCGGAAACAAAGACGATAATTAACGGTAATATTCCAACGCACTCACCCGGGCCCCTACACTACTATCTCTTTACACAGGAAAAGGAAAAAAGAACAAAATAGGCGCGACTCGCCCGACACCAGCCCGCAGGGGAGACTCGAGCTGCCTCCGGAGCTCAGGCGGACTCCCTCTCGCGCTTCACCGAGGCGCGACGGTGGGCGGACCCACTACCTCCCTCCAAGCGGGCGCGGCGGCGCGGAGGCTGATCGCGGCCACTGCTGGAAGACCCGCTACCCGAATAAGAACCGTCGAAGCTCGAGGAACCCCAAGCGCTGCCGACCACGCGCGCGCTGTCATCTTCATCATCGCCGGGGCTGGACCCACGGCCGCGGTCGTTGTCCTCAGGGTAGCACCCAGTACGGCGACCATCTTCCCCGAACACCCTCACGTAGAGGGTGGCATCGCCGTCGAACTTGAAGTGCAGGGTGCACCGCCGGCTCAGACCACGCGCGCGGGCAAATGTTTGCCAGCCACGGGTCAGGGCCAGGCTCCCGGCTGCAGAGACCTCCCAAGCCAGAGGCCAGGCTGCGGCAACCATCCGCTTGAAGCCGAGGCCGCCCGGGCACCAGCCGGAAGCTCACCTAGGAGGAAGCGAGAAGCCGGAGTCGGAAAGAAGTCGGCTCCGCCGACCACACAACGAACTCCGGCAGCACCTGCCAAGGCGTGGAATCATGCCTAGGGGTCAGCGGCCGTCAGAAGGCGTGCCCCAAGAACGGCCTGCCGCCCGTCACCATGCGGGAGATCACCTCCGCGGCCGCGGGGAGCACCATGGGAGCCACAATGTATTTGCGAGGACGGCCTCGGCCGCGCTTGGGCAGGGGAGAGTCAGGCTCAACCTGGCGGGCCTTCCCTTTCTCCGCGGCCGAGAACTTCTTTGACGGAGCCATGAAGAAGAAGGAGAAGCAAGAGGGGATAGAAGAAGGCACGCGCACTGCATTTCCTTAAAGCCGTGAGGAGGCCAACCATCGACCTCCACGATCGCAGGTAATCATGACCCGCTTTGCGTGCGAGGGGACTGGTCGATTCGTCGCGGCGGCCGAGGCGTCTTGGGTAGCGGAGCCGCCCACGCCCAATCAATCACGCTGTGGCGCCAAAGGTCAAGCATCTTGTTAGGGCCCATGATGCTGGCACTTGCCCCTTTCGCTTCTCCGTCAGCCAAGTCCGGGCGCCTTGGGCCCGGGCTACTGCCGGCGTTCTGGAACGGGGTCCCAGGACTTGCCTCATGCTGCGCCACGGCATGGCTCATGGGGGAGGCCCAGACGCCCATCTTCATTAGCACAAGCCCAAGACCCTCGCGAGGGGGCTGAGATTGCTGACGGATGACAGGGGAGCTACCTCGTGCATGGCCTCGCCAGTTGGCTCGCGAGGAGGCGGAGAGATCAAGGCGGGGTACCTCACGAGGTGCCCATGACGTAAGCCATGACGACCGAGGGCGCCAGGCGGGCGCCAGCCCGCGCAGTGTCCTCCTTTCCTCTTTGGTGCAAAGGGAGCAAGCGCAGGCGAGAGCATCAAGCAAAGGCATCCGTTTCGGTGCAACAAGACCAAGACAAGACCAAGAACAAGACCAAGACCAAGACCAAGACCAAGAACAAGAACAAGACCAAGACCAAGACCAAGACCAAGACCAAGACCAAGACCAAGACCAAGACCAAGACCAAGACCAAGACCAAGACCAAGACCAAGCGCAGGGAGGAAGTCATTGTGGAGCCCAAGCCGGCGTCACCACCCGAGCCTTTGACAGGCGAGGACCAACTTTAGTCAGGATAAGTGTACCAGATGTTCTCTTCAAAATGGCCAATTGTTGGCGCCCTTCCCGCTCAATATTTGGGGAGAGGCCCAGGGCCTTTGCCTATAAATAGGACTAGCCACCCACAGAGAGAGAGAGAGAGAGAGCGGTAAACCTGGAGAAAAGAGAGATACAGCGACTGAACTCCTCCTAGCAGTTCATCGCACCGGCCAAGAACAGACCCTCGCGAGGCTGTGCTTCCTTGTATTGTTCATCATCATCAGCCCAAGAGGCAATCCACCACACCACAAACTAGAGTAGGGTATTACACCACAATGGTGGCCCGAACTAGTATAAACCACTGTGTCCCTTGGCGTTGTTCCTTTCATAGCTTAGATCCTAAGCAGCTTGTGAGGGGCAGGTAGGCAGAGGGCGAGATCTCCGCACCCGGTGTTTGCACCTAGAGGACCGCGGAACCCGAAATCCGACAGTGACACTTCTTGGTCCGTTCACCGGCGGGGGGCATCGGGCTGCACTTTCCCAAGCCGTGTGGGTCCGGGCCCTCGTGGCATGTATCCTTCTTGCATCTACCAGAACTATCTTTACCTTATTCCCTGAGTTGCTTTATGATCATCACCCGTTTGCCTGGTATCTTATCGCCCCTCACGGCCTCCCCGCGCTGCTGGCCCGCCTCTTGCTCATCTCGCAATGGGGGCTACATATGCTCACACGGCGCTTGTGCTTGGGTCCGTCCCTACAACGCTGACAAATCTAAAAGGTCGAGCTCTGGCTCGTGGCCTGCCCCGCACACGTCACCTCACCAGATCCCTGGTGCCTTCATCTTCTTGCGGAAAGATTAGCGGCAGGACAGCAAGCGCGGTTATGTGTTATGTTCTCCTCCTCGGACTAACTCGCAAGAACGTCCGGAGCATAACTACGGGCGGCCTCGCCGTCCGTCCCTTTATTCACGCGACTCACTTGCACGTTAAAGCACGCAGAGGGGGGGGGCTCTGAGCATCGCGCTCGGGCTCCTACTAGCTCTCGAGCCTCGCCCCGCCCGACCATGGCATCACGACCTGGCATACTAGCGGCCAAGCCTCTCTCGAGGGCTAGCGCCCGAGGACGTAGATCACCAAGATGAGCGAAGAAAAAGGGGGGGACCGGCGTGAGCTCTACCCAAAAGCATCACCACTAAGGCATGATCAAACGACGCGCAAGGGAGTCACCGTAGGCTCACCAAGATAAGTCACTCATACATATCTCGTGTGAACCTCACGACCCAACACCTCGATTCTCGCAAACTCCTCACTCGCCGATGTCGCTTTCCATTTTGGCCTTCAGGGATCTGCTTGCATGCCAAAGGGGACCTCTTGAGCATCGCGCCTCGGGAGCTCTTACTGGACCTCGGGCCGCTCAACTCCTGGCCTAGATCACGACATCACAACCTGGCATACCAGTGGCGGTTGAAGCCTTCCTGGGGGCTTGGTCCTGTCGGCGTAGAGCACTAATCTACCGCGAGAACGAAAAGGGGGAACCGTGCCGGACCGAGATATGCGATTTCAACATCATACTAGAAAGGATAACATTGAAGCAAAAGACCTATAGTTTTTTACATACCCCCAGGGATTCGTCACAATTCCAAGTAGGGAAACAAAATAAGAAGATCTCGAAGGACCCCGGCCGCTGGGTATCACCGATGACGATGAGTAGACGCCGCTGCTACACTCCGGGCACGGCGAGAGCTCGGTGGCACATAGCTTTCGTCGCTGGACTCCAGAGACTCGCTGGGCTCGGGGGATTCGCTGGATTAATTCTAGGGAGTTTCTGCTGCTGCTGGAGGAGCTGCCGGCAAGGCTAGGGGCGAGTTCGACGCCGCTGGCCGCACCGCGTGGATAGCCTCTCCCGGAGCAACACACCAGGCGCTAACCGTCCTTGTCGAAGACCTTGAAGAACAGCGTGGAGGCGCCATCATACTCGAAGTGGATGGCGAGGGCCCCCTCTGGACAACAGGCGCGGGCGACCTCACCCTACCCTCGAGTCATGAAGATGTCGCCCGGGGGAACAACCTCGACCTCCGCCCCCGTGGCTAGGCTGCAGCACCCGGCATGTTGCAGCCACAACTCAAGTGGCCTCCTTGGCGACATCTCCTTGGCAAAGAACCTCGGGAGCCGGATCCACGTGCACGGCGGCATTGCCGCCCACACCACGAACTCGCGCAAGTTGCCCTCAGCGTGGGTTCCCGGGCCGGCTGACCAGAGACTCAAATTTTCCATCATGATTCTCTCCCGACTGCCATGACGATTGGTGCCACTGCCCAGTCTGTAGCTATATGCGATTGGCATACATGGGAGTCGGGAAGCCAGGAGGAGGCCGCTCGTAGCAAGGACGCGTCACCTCCTGCCCTTCGCCAGCGTCGCGAGGGCGGCTAAACCTCTTCTTCGGTGGAAGTGGCCAAGGATCCTCCCGGGGGGTTTTTCCCTTCTCTTCCGTCAAGAATCTCCTGATCGGGGCCATGGATGCTATAGCAAGACGGGGAGACAAGGAAGAAGAAGGAGGAGCTGGGCATGAGAAGATGGAGATGAGCGAGGGCTCCGCCCTCCCCCATTTATAGCCGGAGGGAGACCAACCACCGGCCTCCATGATCCCACGCAATGATGATCTTTCTCTGCATGCAGCAACCTCTTGTCAAGCCATTGACGGTTGCCGAGGCAGCATGGGGAAGCGGAGATGGCCACATCCCATCAATTGCCACACATCAACAAAGGCCGCGGGCGGTTAGGGCCCTCGACGCCGCACTTGCCCTTTGGCTTCGCCAAGCCAAGTTCGAAACCGCTTTGGGCCTGGGGCTACTGTCGGTGTTCGGGAATGGGGTACCAGACTTGCTCATACCCACGGGCGTGGTTCCACCAAAGGCCCGTACGGCCCACCTTCAAAGATCGACAAGTCGACCCTCGCGAGGGGCCAAGCCTCGCAAGGCGGATAACACCAAGACCTCCAAGAGGAGCGGCCACTTCAAGCTGGCTCCCGAGGAGTGGAGATTTCTATGCAAGTCTCATCTCGTGAGGCTCAGGTGACGTGAGCCATGACGACCAAGGCCAGGCGGGCATTAGCGGGCGCAATACTGTAGTTTCCTCTTTGGTGCAAAGGAGGCAAGTGCAGGCGCGGAGTCCCGTGGAATCAGCCAAAGGTTCCATTCCCGTGCAACAAGACCAGGACTGCTAGGACAGCAGGACGGAGGTCATCACCGAGCCCACCACAACGTCATGACCAGAGGCTTTTGCAGACGAAGACTATTTTTGTCAGGATAACTTGTACTAGTTGTCTGCCTTCGAATTTGGCTGTTGTGGGATCCCTTCCCGCCTTCATTTGGGAAGAGGACCAAGGCCACTATAAGTAGGGCCTAGCCACCACCATAGAAGGGAGAGACGGGATCAGATCTATTCCATCCTCACCAGTTCACTCGAGCACAAGAACACACCTTCTGAGGTTGTTCTCCCACTGTACTAGTTCATCCTCAAATTTCCACGAGGCCAATCCACCAGAGCAGGAGTAGGGTTTTTACACCGCAAGGTGGCCCGAACCTGGGTAAGCTGTTGTGTCCCATTTCCTTCCTGTTCATAAAGCTAGGCCATGAGATTGGTGAGTAGGCAGACTAGGGTGGTTGAGTTCTTCGCACGCACCCCAGAGTTTGAACCTCTCAAGGGTCTGCGGAGCCCAAAATCCAACACAAACACTCTCGCATCTATCAAGCAATTGGCGATGCCTAGGTCATCTATATATGAGTATGTTGACTGAGGAGTCAAATGAGAACATTTGATCATAGGTCATACTCATCGTTTAAGCACAAGTGGGGTTACCACTTTTATATAAAGCATTGTTGTGTTCACACCATTAGAGTTGCTTTAGCTCAATACTTAGAGCAAAGCTCCCCCTAGATGTGATATCCCTCTAAGAGGGATGACCTAACCTTAGGTTTTTTTTCGACGATGACTTCATGTAGGTGTTGAATATGTAGATGCTCAATGTTTATGTAGATCATTTGGAGCAATCCATTGGAGTGAGTTGCACTTTCAATACGTACACGGGTTAGTCCCACAAGGAACGTGCAAGAATACCCATAGACATAGGGTGAAATATACATATGATGATGTCCATGGAAGTATTAGGTTACCTTGTCCCTTGTCTTACCAACAATAGAGTTTGTGACTCCTTGAACTAGTGCAAGATATGGAAGTTGATTGCACTTGTCCTTGCCAAAGTGAATATGAGTGAAGTTTGTTGGCGGAGTCACCCTCAAGAACTCTCTAGTTCTTCTTCTTTGGGACCCACATCAACTTGATGGGGATCCTTCGAGTTTTAGTCGTACTTGATGAAGTAGTACTTGATGTAGTCTTGGGAACCCACTTGACCAAGGCCTTTGGAGCTTCTACAAATGAATCAATCTCTTCTTGAAGCTTGTCCTTTCCTTTTAGCTTGTGGTCTTGTGGTGGAAGATCATCCTGAGCTTGTGTTCCCTTCAACAAAGTGGGATCATACTTCTCTTGTTGAGGAACAAACTTCGTCTTGGGGTATTGATCTTCTTCCCACTTAACTCCATTGGCATTGTGTCGTGGTTATCTCGCGGGCGGGTTCGCGAGACGACAGATGCCACGGGGTGGCTTGAGGTGGGGGCAAGACTGATGTGGAGATCAAGGGATGGGATCGGGCAAGCAGCACGCGGTGGATTACCCAGGTTCGGGGCTCTCAAGAGAGATAATACCCCTACTCCTACATGTCTGAATATATATGCAGTGTACGTGTCTGGCAGTAGAGAGTTGCTCCTAGAGCTGTATTGGACTGAGAGCAGTGGCGGAGTGCTCGCTGTCTCCTATATATCTCATATATGTGTATGAGCTCACTAGCAAGTGGGAGTGGAGTGCTCCCAGGGAGCCATTGTGACTGCCAAGTGTGTGTGGCGTGGAGGAATGGTTGGATGGATGGCTGGCTAGCTAGCTTGCTAGCTTTTTCGTGTGAGGCCTCCCCAGGTGCTCCTTATAAAGGGAGCCCAGGGGACAAGGGGTGGCCCGCGGTGCCAATTACACTATTTGGAGGTCACCCGAAGTGACGCATGATGTATGCAAAGTGCCGCACTATTGGGGCGCAGCGAGGTGACGCGCTATAGAGTTTGCTTTATCAGCAATAATGTCCATGGTACTGCTATCTTGTCAGTGTCGCGTCGGATGTGATGTCGCGGTTTACTCTGGGAAGCTGGCTGGTTGACAGAGCTGGACGGCCGAACCCGGCCCGAGCAGTACTGGGATGGCAAGCCGACCGTGGCAGCGGGATGGTGAGCCGCACGGGTGGCTGTGCACACAGCCGGGTGTTAGTCGCCTCGATATTTTTGAAGCTTCGCTTGCCTTTGGGCCTACCCGGGGGTCATCCCCCCGATAGTAGCCTCCGAGCCTCCGGGCAACTTGGAAAAGTTGCGCGGAGGTTTTTTAGTGGGCGTCGATGAAGCAGAAGATGTCGATGACGGCCGGCTCTGGACCGCAGCCGGCGCGGATTGCTTCCGGTGGGGACACACGAGCGCACCCACTGGGAGTAGCCTCCGAGCCTCCGTGCAACTTTGGAAAAGTTGGGCGGAGGGTCTTCGTGGTTGTTGGTGCAGACGATGTCGTCGAGGATGCCGGTTGCAGCGGGCAGCGGGCATGCAACGGGAGCGGCATGTTCTGAGTGGGGGCACGCGAGCGCACCCACTGGGTGTAGCTTCCGAGCCTCCGGGCAACTTGGAAAAGTTGGACGGAGGGTATTGTTGTTGATGATGAAGCCGACGGTGACGTCAAGGGCGCCGGGCGCGGACACGGAGTCCGCCGGCTGATGGTAGCGCTGCCCCCGCCGGACGCAGATGCGGAGTCCGGCGGTGAAATTGAGTGGGCGTGAGCGCCTACCAATGGATGTAGCCTCGAGCCTCCGGGCAACTTGGAAAAGTTGGGTGGAGGGTCTTGCCGTTGTTGGAGCAGAGATGGCGGCATGAAATGCCGGTTGCAGCCGGGCGACGGCCCAGAACCCAAGGTAGCCTCCGAGCCTCCGGGCGAGGAGGGGGTTCCCCACAGAGATGATCGTGCAAAATTCAAGGTTAGTCTGTGCAGATATATCAAATATTTTCTTTTAGCGGTGCAAGATTTATGCAGAGGGTGCCGACTTGGTTTTGTCCGAGCCCCCTTAAGTCTTTTTCATGTCCCCTCTGCTAATTGGCTTTGCCTCTTGTTAGCTAGACAGCCCGGAGCTGGTCCGTAGCTATTACGAAGAGTGGCTGCGGAGTGGAGAGTACTATACTCCGATTATTGGAGCAGATTCGACCGAGTAGATACTCACAAAGGAAATGACTTGGTTGCCCAACCCGTCTTCTCCCGGACGTTTTTCACGGGGGTTGACATCGAGCTTTTGCTCTCGCTTACTAGACAGCCGCATGGCATTTTGTGGCTGGGAGGTGGGCTGCAATTCGGTACTGTGTGCTATTGTCTGTCGGGAGCGCATATCGGCCGAGTGGCTAGCCTCCGGCCAAGATCGGTCAAGGCGCCAATGAGAACAGTGAGTGCAACATATAAATATGTTGAGATTGTCCCCAGGGTCGCGGGTTATCCCCGCTTGCGCTGCGGGCGCCGAAAAGTATGCGGTTGAGGAGGTCACATTGGTTTTGGCACAGACGAGGCGGAGGTTGCTGAAGACAGACGGCACGGCTTGGCACTGGCGGAGCGTGCCGGCAAAACCACTGGGGGTAGCCTTAATGCCTCTAGGTGCTCGAAGGGGGTCCCGGCCGGTCGGGCCCGATCGGCTGGTCGGCGGAGCGGGACGCAGCCAAGCCAGCTTGGCAGAGCCGGCGAGGCGTCGAGGTGGGCGGAACCGTCGGCAGAACGGCGTCGCGGGCGGATAAAGGCGTCTGGTAGCCTTCTTTTTTCTTTTCTTTCTTTTGGCCGGCTAGGCACTCAGCCTTTGCTTTTTTCCAGCCGGCATCTCACTCTTTTCTTTCTTTCTTCTTTCTCAGCTGGCCCCTTGGGCAGCCGACCACTCTTTTCTCTGCATGAGCAGCCGGCAGGAGCGGGACGCGGCGAAAGTCGGCGGCCAGGTAGCGGGGAAGGCGACGCGGGGCAGAGCGGGGGGTCGGGTTGGGGAAGCCGCCATGGCCAGCAGGCCGGGTTAGGGGGAAGCCGCCCAGTCAGCGAGGAGCTAGCCGGCCGGGTTGTGGAAATCCGCCAGCGCGGAGCCACCGGCCGGTGTCGGGAAGCCGCCAGCGCGGAGCCGACCAAGCGAGGAGAGAAGCGTGAATTCGGTGGCCGCTGTGGTGCAGCGGGTTCGCGGGATGAAGCTGGCGGTGGGGAGCGCGCTTCTGGCGCATGAACTTGCGGCCGCGTGGGGAGGCACACACGACGGAGATGCATGGGACATGCGCTGCAAAATGAGGAGTGGAGCGCGGGCGCATGTGCCGCCCGGTTGGCGAGTGGGGGCACGGGCGCTGGCGCGGCGTGAAGAAGGAGGCTTATGATACGGGACCGCGGACGGAGCCGCGCGTGCAGGAGTTGGAGACGACGCATGGGACGCGGAGGATGCGCGTCGAAGGCGCAGGTGCCGGGAACGGAGCGAAGGCCGGGCACGGTGGAGCTGCACAGCGGCGCGAGGGAACTGGCCACGGGCGGAGCCGGCTGCCGGGGCGGCGCGCGCGGACGTCATGAAAGGGGCTGGCCGGCACGCCGTTGCCCGCCCGGGCGCCTCCGTGCTTTATGGGCGCGGACGGAAGCGGAGCATGGCCGGGCTGGCTGGAGGCGCCAAGCGCAGTGCCGATCGGCTCAAGGCGTTTATCGCCGATGTGTGCACAATGAGTCGGGCTAGCTAGCTAGCATACACGCAGCCGAATCGATTGGCTTCGCTAGCTTGCTAGCTAGGCATGAAGGCATGCATGCACAGGGACGTGGGTAGCCAGCTTGTGAACGCGTGGAGGTGTGACCGAGGCGAGGCCGCAGTGAGGCGAGGCAGCGCATGGTTGCCCGGCGGAGTGGGCCGTAGGTGGTCGAGATTGCAGGAGGCCGGGCGATGGAGGGGTTCGCCGGCGTCAAGGTAAGGGGCGCGTGACAATGCGGCTGTGCGGGAGGATCAGTAGTGAGGCACGACAGTAGCTGTAGCTACTGCGAGGCATGGGAGCGGCCACAGCTACAGCGACGCATGACAGCAGCTACAGCGAGCGGCGGGCAAGCGAACAGTGGAGGCAGGAAAAAGGCACGCGAGTGGAGGAGAGCAGCATGTAGAGAAACGGCCACCGCGAAGAGGTCGGCGGTGGTGCCGCTGGCCGGAGAGAAGCGGCATGGTGGAGCGGGCGCCTGGCTGTGGCGGAGCTACCGGAGGCGGAGGAGGACTGACGCAGTGCACGCGCGCGCGGACAGGAGGAGACGGCGAGGACGCGTCGCCCCACATGGGCGTGTCGGGGGCGTTGATACGTCTCCAGCGTATCTATAATTTACGAAGTATTCATGCTATTATATTATCCATCTTGGATGTTTAATGGGCTTTAGTTTGCACTTTGTATTATTTTTGGGACTACCTATTAACCCAGAGCCCAGTGCCAGTTTTTTTTTCCTTGTTTCAGTGTTTGCAGAAAAGGAATATCAAACGGAGTCCAAACTGAATGAAACCTTTGGGAGCGTGATTTTTTCGAACGAACGTGATCAAGGAGACTTGGAGTTGAAGTCAAGGAAGCTTCAAGGTGGCCACGAGGCAGGGAGGCGCGCCTGCCCCCCTGGCCGTGCCCCCCACCCTCGTGGGCCCCTCGTGGTTCTCCGACCGACTTTCTTTCAAGATATATATGTATCCATATACCCTAAAACCATCGGGGAACAGAATAGATCGGGAGTGCCGCCCGCCGCAAGCCTCCTCAGAGCCACGAAGAACCAATCGGGACCTGCTCCAAGACTGCACGAGGGGGGATCCCTCACCGTGGCCATCTTCATCATCCCGACGCTTCCATGACGAGAGGAGGGGAGTAGTTCACCCTCGGGGCGGAGGGTATGTACTAGTAGCTATGTGTTTGATCTCTCTCTCTCTCTCTAGTGTGCTTGAGTTGGCACGATCTTGATGTATCGCGAGCTTTGCTATTATAGTTGGATCTTATGATGTTTCTCCCCCTCTACTCTCTTGTAATGGATTGAGTTTTCCCTTTGAAGTTATCTTATCGGATTGAGTCTTTAAGGATTTGAGAACATTTGATGTATGTCTTGCATGTGCTTATCTGTGGTGACAATGGGATATTACATGATCTACTTGATGTATGTTTTGGTGATCAACTTGCTGGTTTAGTGACCTTGTGAACTTATGCATAGGGGTTGGCACACGTTTTCGTCTTGACTCTCCGGTAGAAACTTTGGGGCACTCTTTGAAGTTCTTTGTGTTGGTTGAATAGATGAATCTGAGATTGTGTGATGCATATCGTATAATCATAACCACGGATACTTGAGGTGATATTGGAGTATCTAGGTGACATTAGGGTTTTGGTTGATTTGCGTCTGAAGGTGTTATTCTAGTACGAACTCTATGATAGATCGAACGGAAAGAATAGCTTCATGTTATTTTACTACGGACTCTTGAATAGATCGATCAGAAAGGATAACTTTGAGGTGGTTTAGTACCCTACAATAATCTCTTCGTTTGTTCTCCGCTACTAGTGACTTTAGAGTGACTCTTTGTTGCATGTTGAGGGCTAGTTATATGATCCAATTATGTTATTATTGCTGAGAGAACTCGCACTAGTGAAACTATGAACCCTAGGCCTTGTTTCCTAGCATTACAATACCGTTTACGCTCACTTTTATCATTAGTAACCTTGCTGTTTTTATATTTTCAGATTACAAAAACCTATATCTACCATGCATATTGCACTTGTATCACCATCTCTTCGCCGAACTAGTGCACCTATACAATTTACCATTGTATTGGCTGTGTTGGGGACACAAGAGACTATTTGTTATTTGGTTTGCAGGGTTGTTTGACAGAGACCATCTTCAACCCACGCCTCCCACGGATTGATAAACCTTAGGTCATCCACTTGAGCGAAATTTGCTACTGTCCCTACAAACCTCAGACTTGGAGGCCCAACAACGTCTACAAGAAGAAGGTTGCGTAGTAGACATCAAGCTCTTTCTCGGCGCCGCTGTCGGGAGGTGAGTGCTTGAAGGTATATCTTTAGATCTTGGAATTGAATCTTTTAGTTTCTTGTTTTATCACTAGTTTAGTCTATAAAAGAAAACTATAAAAAAATGTAATTAAGGGTGCCTCATATGCTTCATCTTTTTAATGTCTTTCGTGAAAATGATGGGAAGGAAAATTGTGCTCAAGTACTAGAAGAAGAATTACATAGAATGCTTGGCATACAATATGTGAATGATGAGCATGATTGCAATGTTGTTAGTATGAATTCTTTGAATACCCATGATGCTAATGATATGCAAAGCCACAAGTGTCGGCATTCTGGGAACGGGGGTCCCAGAGACTTGCTCGCTCAAGGCCCACAAGATGGTTAGGCAAACGGGTCAGACGGCCCATCTTCATCAACAAGGCTTCCAAGACCCTTGCGAGGGTCCAAGCCTCGCGAGGCGGATGACACAAGACTTCCTCTGGAGTGGCCTAGGAAGGCGGCCTCACGATGAGCGGAGATATTAAGGCGGGGCAAACCTCACAAGGGACTCGTGACGTGAGCCATGACGAATGGTGCCAGGAGGGCGCCAGTGCGCGCAACGTCCCCATTTCCTCTTTGGTGCTAAGGAGGCAAGCGGAGACAAAAAGTACCGAGGCATCAGGAAAAGGTTGCCATATTGGTGCAACAAGACCAAGACCAGGAGGACGGCAAGGCGGAGGTCATCATGGAGCCCAAGACGGCATCACCCCAGGGCTTTTCGTAGGCGAAGACCGCTTTTGTCAGGATAGCTTGTACTAGCTGTCCCCCTTCAAATTTGCCCGCCGTTGTTGGCTCCCTTCCCGCTCAAAATTTAGGAAGAGGACCAGGGCCTCTATAAATAGGACTAGCCACCACAGTAGTGGGGCATCGGGCAGTTCATCGACTCCTCACACCACAAGTTCATACGCACAAGAACACCCCAACCTCAGGAGGCTGTTCTTCTCTTGTACTATTCATCATCAGCCCAAGAGGCAATCCACCACCACCACACTGGACTTGGGTATTACATCTAGCAAGTGGCCCGAACCGAGTATAAACCCGTGTCTCTTTACGTATTTGTGAGTTCGTCGAGTTCGTCCGCAAGACCTTAGCGAGCTAGAGCGCAGATCGGTAGGAGGGAAAGACTTCGCGCGCACCCTAGTGTTCGAACCTTAAGGGTTTGCCGGAACCCCACATCCGACATTTGGCGCGTCAGGTTGGGGTGCGCCGTGGTTTCCCTTCCATCGGTCCGTTGCTCCGTCGCTCCGTCGTTTCCATGGCGGACGCTCGCCGTACTCGAGCTGAGTGTCGGGCTGCCCTCTTCGCCCGCGTGGCTCAGACGGCTCCCATAGACGGGCCACCTCATCGTTCTTCGTCTCCCATCGCCAATGCTGTCACTGGCCCGGCGGGGAACGAGCAGCAGGCGTCCTCTCTTCATCCTTCGGTGCGGCAGGACGGCCGCACCGCTACTCCATACCCCTGCTGATTCTTCGTCTCGCGCGCACTTAGCTCCCATGGAGGCACGAGCTGCGCTCATCGCGGCGAACAAGCTCTGCGCTATCGCCTGTCGACGACGCTCACGAGGAGTGGCTCGACCGCGTCGCCGAGCTCGTCCGCGCTGCAGGGGGCTCTCCGGCGCCGTCCCACTCTCTGCCTCCCCTCAACCAGCAGTGGGCAACGGGGCTCGTGGCATGACTCCACCACCTCAACCCCGAGATGGCGCATTGGCTCCATGGCACGCGCCTCCGCGGCGTGATCCACCACGCCCGGCGCCCGCATGTGAATAAAGAAGCTGCCAAGAAACTTCACGGCCGAGAAGCTGCGCTGGGCCTCTGCCGCCAATTGGGTTAAGACCGCGCAGACCGCCCGCAGTGGTGCGGTAGCGAACCGTCACAAGACCAAGCTCCACCTCTGCGGCCCCCGGCAACCACAGCCTGCCGCCGCGCCTTCACCCGAGGCAGAAGGCGTCGCTTCGCCAGCAAGTTCAAACCAGATCTGCCTCCTCGCTACTGCGGCACGCGGACCCGCTGGAGTTCTCGTGAAGCTCTACGAGGTGAGCATCAAGCAGCCAACGGTGACGAAAAAGTCATGGCGATAACTGGTTTCTATGGCTCTCAAGGCGATGGGGCCCGCTCTTGGCTCTCGAACCTGCACTACCGGCTCGATCTCCTCTGGGGCGACGAGATCTTGCGACCCGCCGTCGCCAACTTCGAGGGCACTTTTCGCGACCGCCCCACCGACTCTGCAGGCGACCTACGCCGCATCAAGAAACAGCCAGGAGAGACTCTCCAGAAGTACATCCAGCGCTTCAACAACACGCGCCTCAAGATCCCCAAGGTCACGGACGAGGCCATCATCTCCTCACAGCCCGACGACGTCTGTCGACGCGTCAAGATGAAGTAAGAGCTGGCTATCCATGAGGAGCTCTGCACTTCTCAGGAGCTGTTCAACCTGGCGACCAGGTGCGCAAGAAATGAGGAGGGGCATCTCTCTCTCCTCGAGCTGCCAGCTGCAGGAGCGGGAGAAAAGAAGACCAAGGCCAAGGACTTGAAGCGCAAGGAGGCAGTTGTGCTCGCGGCGGATCCCGACACCAAGCGAGGGAGAGATCAGCCTGAGTCGTCCAAGAACCGCCGACCGTTCTGCGCCTTCCACAACCTGAACACCCACAACACCAGCCGACCGCTAAGAGCTCGGGGCCATCTGAGAAGGATGCAATCGTCGACGCCTGAAAGAACGCACTGTGGCTACGGCCGCGGAGGAGGATGTGGAGGAGGACGCTGGGACGACCGTGGCCCGTGCCAGGAGTGGCGTGATCGGCCTCGTGAGGACCGCTAGCAGGACCAACCTCGCGAGGGCGCCTGGAGAGACCCGCCTCATGAGGATCGCCCTCAGGGCAACACCGGTCTTCCCCCGCTACCGCCACCAAGGAGGAAGGACGACCACCACCAGGTCGAGGGGGCTGGGGGCTTCCAGGAGTCGCGCGCGATCGCTTGCATCTTAGGTGGCGCGCAGGCCGCAGCCTCTCAGCGCATCTTCAAACAGTTCGCTCGTGAGGTGAATGCGGCACTCCCCAAGCTCGAGGCCACGCGCCTGCTCACGTGGTCCCAATGTGCCATCACCTTCAACTCGGCAGACCAGCTCAAGTCACTGCGTACAGCCCACGGGCGCGACTCCCCTATCTTCTGCTCCCAAGTCATCAAAGAATGTGCAAGTTACAAGACTCTCATCGACGGTGGCGCCAGGCTCAACGTCTGTCCGTCGACACGCTCGACAACCTTCAAGTGCCCTATGAGCAGCTCCAGCCAACCAAGCCTTTCTCAGAGTGGTGATGGTTCCACCACACCGATAGGGCAAGTCCGGCCGCCTGGTCACCTTCGGCAAGAAGCGCGACAACTACAAGACCGAAGCTCATCGACTTTCGACGTCGCGCACATCCGCCTGCCGTACAACGCCATCCTTGGGTATCTAGCCCTGGCCAAGTTCATGGCAGTCATTCATCACGGCTACAACGTTCTCAAGATGCCGGGGAAGCAGAAGAATCATCACGGTCCCCTGTGAAGAGAGGGATGCGGTGTGCTCTCTTGAGCGCGCCTATCAAGCCGCAACAATCGACAACCCCGACAGCAGAAGTGAAGGCCCTCCGGTGACCGTCCCCAAGAAGAAGTTGCCGCGCCGCGCAGGACCCCAAGGAGATGGCGTCGCGTCAAGAGCCTCGTCAGGATCAGCGCTCGTTCCAGGGGCGCCTCCCTCCGTCGCATAGGAAAGCGCGCCCGGTGCCCTCTTGAGGCAGCGCTTGGGGGCTCTCTTTTGGAGGGCCTCAGACCTTGCCAACCTCATGAGGGAGGTGGGCACCACCTGGAGCCGCGCTTCGCGACACGTTTCCCTCAGGAGAACACAGGGCAAGGAGTGCCAACCACCCAGGAGTTCATCACCAAGACCACCCAAGAATTGCAAGAAGCAAGAGCCATCTTGCTGCCACAACCCCGCATTGGGGTGCAAGACACCCCGTCCGGGCGAGGATGTCGGGCTTCGTCTCTGCGTCGATGTCCCAGGGCTCAATAGGGCCGCATCTCAGGAGCGCTTCTGGCCATCACGAGCGGGCCGCTGTGAGGGCCCACCACACAGCTACGTTGTCACATCCTAGCTAGTCCTTGCATTAGTGTGTGCATCATGTTTAAGTTTCTTTTGAAATTGAAATGGGGAAGGCGATTGAAACCCCGTAACCCTTTTTGAATCCAAACTAGGGTTTACTAAAATTATTTTCAATGAACCTGAAATGCCCTTCAAAAAATGCCCATCACCTTTGCTTTGGCCTGCAGCCTCTGCCAAAAAGTGGTGCACCATTTTCTAGGTCATCCAAAGGTCTTTGAATTAAATCATAGTTATTTGAGTTTGGGCATTTAAAATTATATAAAATATTTCAAATGCCCAAATATTCAAACAGAAATGTTTCATGTTGGAAATAATCCAACTATGGACCAGGGAGCAGTTTGGTGATTTTTGAAGCTGTTTTAGTATTTTTAAAAACTCCACAAAGTTCTTGAGAGAAATAGAAAAGAAAACAGAAGGAAATACTTACTGGCGCCTACTAACGCCCACCACTGCCCGGCCCAGCCATTTGCCAATGAGCCCAGCTTAGCTCGGCCAGCAGCAGGTGAGGTTCATGGCGAAAGCACCGCATGGGTGCCACTTGACTTCGCCGCTTTCGGGCCCGCTCCCTCACTGAGCAACCGACGCGGATCGCTCCCCTCTCTCCCCGAACCCCTCGGACACCTCCTCTCCTCCCGGCTCCTCTCCCTCGCGTTCCCCTGCCATGGCCGACGCCACCGCAGCCACGCCGTCGTGGTAGACGCGCTCCCCGCCACCCGTGCTCCTCCTCGCCGTGTTTAGGAGCTCCGCCACCCTCCTCTACCCCGAGCTAGCCGAGCCCGCGATGCTCCGGAGTCTGAGGCCTTTGCACCGACCACTTCCGATCCCGCCACGCCGGAGATCCCTTCAACGCCGCTTGTCGCTCCGCCCGTCCCTGTCCCCTAACAGTGGTTCTCCGAAGTTTCCTCTGCGGAGCTCATCTATCTCCCCTTCTCTTCCTCTCTCGCTCTCGAGCTGTGTAGGAACCGAACGAAGATCACCGCACCGCCGCCGCGGAGCTCGTCGCCGACGTGCTCCCGGTCACCCTCCGGCCACCTCTCGGTGTCCCTCATGCTCACCACGTCATGTAGCACCTAACCAACTACTCCACGCACCTCACCGAACACCCTAGCCCCGAGTTCGCCTTCGGCCGAACTCCGGCGGCCGCCTAGGTCGTCGCCGGCGCCGATTCCGGCCGCCCACTTAACCCGACTCCACTCAAGAGCTGCGGCTCGACCCCAGCTCCACCTAGATGCCTTCCCCAGCCCATTTGGTCGCCGGAATGGCCAAATCCACTTCCACCGCCACGCCGGGCTCGCCGGCGGCTAAACGCCGGTGCAGCCGACGTTGACCTTGACCCGCAGGTGGGCCACTGGTTGACTACGATGAGTCGATGAGCGGGTGGGGCCCACCGTTAACTAATTAGGTTTAGTTTTAATTAAACTTTAGCTAAACTAATTACCACGACACCTGGACCCACTGATCGGGTTTGACACGGACGTCTCCGATTGACCACGACGTCATTACGTATCATGGTCGACGTAATAAATTAATTCTTGGATTTATTCTATTACGGAAATTCCGAATATAGTTCAAACTTCAAAAATTCATAACTATTAATCTGTAACTCCAAATGCAAAGATCTATATATGAAAAATGATCAGAAAAATCCATTCTATCCATTGGTACAGGTTTCATGCATGATAAAACAAGTTAACCTTGCTGTTTAAGAAGAATAAGATATTACACCTTTAGGGTTATCTTAAATGAGCTAGCATTTGAATCTTTGATTAAAATGAGTTCATCCCTTTTTGTTTCAGCTTGCATTAGGCCAACACACATCCATATTGCCATGTCATAGCATGCATCATATTGTTGCATATTGCCATGTGTGTTTATTTTTGGTATGTCTTTCGTGATAGGTTCTCGCCTCCAGGATAATCCCGAATATCCGCTCAAGAAGGCAGTATCCTACCACCACTCCATCGTGCAAGCAACCCATTGATCATTCCGATACAAACCCATGTTCTAAACGCTTCGCTCTTGTTTTACTGCATTAAGACAATGCGCTTTCAAAGCTGTCAGTGTGCTGCGGTAGTTGAACCCACTTCCTTTGCATGACTTGTCATTGCCACGATAACTAGATGAAACCCACTAGTATGTGTAGGAGTTGATTGAGCCATCTTGTGATTCCTACCATGCTATGCTTGCTATGCTTAGAGTTGTGTCGTGTCGGCTCATCGGGATGATGAACTAGAGTGAAAGGTTGTGTCGGGTTCGAGAGTGAAAGTGTTGAACACGCTTTTGGTAAAGGTATCGATGAGAGGCCATGTAGGAGTACATGGTGGGTTGTTTCATTGAAGCCGTAGTCTAACAAGCTGAGTTCTATGTTTGTGATCCATGAAACAAGCATTACTACTACGCATTGGGCCCAAAACCAATGGACCCTCTCGGCTTCTTAACCACCCTTGTTCTCGGTCCGGAGTTGCAAGTAGTTTACGGTGTTTGTAGCATCTTTGGGGCCGCACGCAACGCTGACCTTAGGGGTGGGTTGTGTTGCGGTAGGCAACCGGCCCGTGTACCGAAAGTGCCCGTTTGGTATCTCGGGAACCCTGCACACATCAAGCTCGGGCTGTATGGGAAACCTCGGCGGACTCCCTGCCGGATGGAACCCGAATAGGCGATAAACCTGGACTAGGGACTTGAGTGTTTAGGTAGGCTGTGGCCGACTAATGCGTTAGGCTTCCGCTTGAAGGTTGCCGAGTACATGTCGTGTAAACGGCGGTAAGTGGTGAGAGCATGCGTGAAGAAGTACACCCCTGCAGGGTTAATATGATCTATTCGAATAGCCGTGTCCACGGAGAAGGACTTCTGAGTTACCTATATCAGTTCATAGACAAGTAAATGGATACTACTAAAAGCCTCCAAGATAAGTGTGAGTATCAGCGGATGGCCCTCTCGTGGGTGACGAGAGAGGATCCGCAGTGGAGTATTGTGATGGTGATTAGTGGACTGTGGTGCGATAAATGCTTCTCCAAGTGGTGTCACGAGGGATAGCTTAGCCAAGAGTCAAAGCTGGCTTGCGTAATTAACTCCACCACCTTCTTGAGAATGTGCATGTATGATAGGATTCTGTGGTAAGACTTCTTTGAGTACCTCCGTACTCATGTTTGCTTAATTAACATTTTTCAGACGACAACACTGCCCCCTCCGATGGGTTCTATGTAGACCTTGACATCGATGAGTGAACTAGCCACCCAGGTGGTGATCCAAGGCTTGTGAAGGGCCACTGTAGATAGAAGGGCTTCAACAAGCTTTCTTTCTTTCTAGAGTCTGTACTCAGACTAGTTGCTTCCGCATGTGCTTGTATTTTTGTATGACTTGAGTGTTGGGTCATGTGACCCCTACCTGTATGGATATGTGATGTATGGCTCCTCGGAGCCTCTTAAATAAAAAGTACTTTGAGTTGTAGAGTTTTGTTGTGATGCCTTGTTGTATTTACTCATATCGGGCATATTGCGTGTATGATTGAAATGCTTTGGTATGAGTGGGATCCGACAAACTAGTTGTTTATCCTTGGCAGCCTCTCATATGGGGAAATGTAGTCTCGTGGCTTCGGCGATAGTAGTCACTTCTGGCCGGTTCACCGGAGTCCCGCTAGCCCAAAGACACTCGCTTGGACACTTGATCAAGCCGGCATGTGTCTCACTTAGTTCCTATATACATCCTTGAGGAAATGTCACGCTTGGTGATATTCGAGTCCTCGCTTAGCAAGCTGTACCGGATACGGAGTCCTGTTAGCCAGTGCTACAGCCTCAATTCATACGTTGATGACCGACATGCTCGATGTGATTCATGTATGCCTGTCCCCATAGGTTAGCGCGCCGCTTTGGGTTCACGACTAGCCATGTTGGCCCGGGTTCTCTGTCATATGGATGCTAGCGACACTATCATATACGTGAGCCAAAAAGGCGTAAACGGTCCGGGCCATGGTAAGGCGACACGTGGGAATACCGTGCGTGAGGCCGCAAAGTGATATGAGGTGTTACCGGCTAGGTCGATGTGACTTGGAATCGGGGTCCTGACATACGTTCGCATGTCCTTCGGCTTACCGAGCGTGGCCTCGGCCCATCAGCTCAACTGGCGGCAGGTCCTGGTGTCTCAGGAGGCCAGGTTCCACGCTGTTCAGGAGGAGATCGAGATGCTCTTCAGGGAACCTCCTGAGCCCCCAAAGCCTCCCGAGGCTCAGGGTCCCGTGGCTCATGAGGAGTCATCCCTTCGACGCGTGCCTTCAGCTAAATCAACTCTACTTCGTCTACAGAACCAGGTGACATCTTCCAAGTTCGTTTAAGATGGGAGCGCCCCTTGGGCTGCATTATTCCCAGGCTACACGGGTCCGTCCCTGTGGCATGTATACCTTTGCTTAAGTCTTTAGCTTACCTTGTTGGGGCGCCCTCGGCTGCATCATCCCCAAGCCACTCGGGCCAGGCCTAGTGGCATGTATCTTCCTGCATTTATCCAAGTCAATCTGCCCTTTATGCCTAGCCTGCAAACAGCTATCGCCTGCTCGATTGCCGCCCGCCGCGGGCCTGTTCACCCAATGCAATCCTCTTGCACGTTAAAAGGGGGGCTCCTGAGCAGCGCGACTCAGAGCTCCCATCGCCTCTCACCCCTCACCCACGGCCTTGACCACACATCACGACTGGCATACCAGCGGCCGAGCTTCGCTTCGAGGACTGGACCCGAGGACGAGAGTGCTTGCATCTAACCGCCTTTGCAGAACATCTGATCCACAAGACCCAAGACCGGCGCAACCCACCTTGAGGTGGAGCCTCGTGGAGTCCGCGATGGCTCACGAGTGCCTGGGATACACCTCGCAGCCTCGCCAGTGCAAGCCACGCGGTCGGCGGAGTCAGACACGCCTCGGGGCTCCTCCCGGAGGTGCCCCCCATCCCACGCCCAAGTGGAAGCACCATGCTCCGCGCTGGCTGACGACACTGCCGATGAGCGGCTATGCCCATGCACAAGCGGAAGCACTATGCTCCGCGCTGGTGATAAACAAGTGAGGGCGACCCCATGATCGTGCCAACCTCAGGGAGCCTAGAGCTCAGCGCCCAGCCGTACCGCAACACCTCCCCTCGGGAAAGCCGCGCATGGGGGCTGGGCACGGGGGCTGTGCACGGGTCACGCCCAAGCGCACGCCACCCAACCAGGTTCGGAGGACCTGGGCATCGCGCGCCCCTCCCGAGGCCTCGGTGAGGGCAGGTACGGGATTGTTTGCACGTCAAGGGGGACTCCTGAGCATCGCGACTCAGAGCCTAACTGTCACGTAGCCCCTCACTCCTTGGTCCGGCCCCGGGTCTCCGATCGGTCCAATGGCGGTTGAGGTATGCACGGGCCTATTCGCTGCGATGTTGAACAATAATCTATCCCAAAGAAACTCTCCCTATATGTCGCTTTGCATCGTTAAGGGGACTCCCCGAGCATCGCAACTCGGGAGCCTAATCGGTCATGTAGCCCCTCACTCCTTGGTCTGCCCCGGTCTCCGGTCGGTCCAATGGCGGCTGAGGTATGCTGTGAGGGGTTCGCCGACGGCGCAGAACGCATAAGCAAATAGGAAGGAAATCGCAAAATCTCGAAGCAAATATTACAAGCATATTGTCCTCACAATACCAAATAAAAAGTCTAAACGCCTCCACGAGGCCGGTTACATGTCGCAGGAACGGAACAAGAGAAATGGCCGCGGGTCACCTCCAGGCGTCGCCAACGCCTGCGGAAGGCGCTCAGTCGTGATCGGCTTTGTCTTCCCCACCAGCTGCAAGGTCGACGACACCGGACAGAGGAGGCGGAGAGAAAGCATGGAACCTCTGCAAAGAAGGCCCCAACCTGATCTGCGACACTGGCAGCTGCCTCAGATTGATCTTGACCATGTGGCTCCTAGCAACTCGTCAAGGTGAGCGTTGGGGTCGTGGAGGTGCAGATGGCTAAAGACCCGAGTCAGTGCAGCTGAGGACAGGACACGAGCTTCTGCCTCTGCCATGGGAGCGAGGCCGTCGACGACCTCCTCAAGCGCTTTCACCATGATAGGAAGCGGTAGTCAAGGGCCGTCCTCGTCGGTGTCTAGAGGCTTCTCCAGGCCGCGCTCGTAGAGCGTCTTCAGCGCCTCGCGCAACCTCCTCTCGAGATCGGCGAAGGCCATGCGATCTTCCGCCAGGACTCGCGCCTTGGCGTCAAGATCGGCCTCCCTCGTCCTCATCTTCCGCTCCAGCTTCCTCCAACTGCTGCGCTCGGCAGCCTGCTTCTTCCCACAGCTCCACCGATTCAGATCTCGGTTCTTGACGGCTTCCTCCCGGCCTTCATCTCCTCCTCCTTCTCCCGACGGCGGCAGCAAGACCTCTCCAGCGTGCTTGTCGCGCAGGCTCTGCAACTCGCTCTCCAGCTCTTGGCAGCGGTCGCGGGCAGCCTTGGCATCTTTCAGCGCTGCCTCACAATCGGGTGCAGCGCTGGCGGCGCCTTGTTTCTTCCTCTCAGAAGCCGCAGTAGCTTGGCCCAACGCCGCGCGAACTGCCAGATCAGAGTGAAGCCAGCCAGAGGCTAGTTCCAGACGCCCGGCCACCAAGCATGGGTCCACACTCAGGAGATCCGCCCGCAGCTGGGTCACCTCCGAAATGGCACGCTCCAAGGTGGCATCAGGAGCAGAAGGACTACGAAGTGGAGATGCAGCGGAAGGAGGAAGCGACGCCGTTAACAGGGCTTGGGAGACCGCGAGTTCCGAAGCAGTTGGGACGTTGTCAGCCGCGCCAAGTACCGGCACCTCCGGAGCCAAGGGGGCCATGGTGGGTGACTCCACGCGGCGAGGCTCCTCTTGGCCTTGCGAGTGGGGAGACACGGGCGCTGCTGCTTCCTTTCCCTATGGAGGGAGGCACGGCCGCCGAATACTCCTTCCTCTTCTTCGCCGAAGGTGTCGGCCTGATCAACCAGGAGCGAACATCAGGAAACAATGAGCACGAGCAAGGACAGGGCGAAGCCCAGGACACTTACCGATCCACTGTGATGTATTCCACCGACCGCTTGAGAAGCTTGAGGCCTCACAGCTGCGGGACCTGAGGGGCAGGCGTTTTGGCACCGGCGGCGGCGGGCGGAGAGGAGGCAGAGCCGGATCCAGCCCGGGAGGTGTCAGTGAAGCAGCCGCCTTTGCGCCACCAACGATGACCTGCTCTTCATCGGGATGGGAGGCTGCCCTACCCCTTGGTGGGCATCGGCATCGGCATCATCAGGAAGAAGCAATGAAGGAAAGAACTGCCCACGCCAGCCTTTGTTAGGGCGAGCAGTTGCCGAGGTAGCATGGGGAAGCGGAGACGCCCACGTCCAATCAACTGCGACACGCCGTATCGAGGCCGCAGAGCTTTTTGGGCCCAAGGCGCTGCCAATCTGGACCCTTGGCCTCACCACGGGCCAAGCCCGATCGCACCTTGGGCCCGGGGCTCTTGTCAAGATTTCCGGGAACGGGGTCCCAGGACTTGCTCACTGCCGCGTCGACATCGTGGCTAGGCAGCGGGCTGTACGGCCCATCTTCATCAACAAGCCATCCAAGACTCTCGCGAGGGTCCAAGCCTCGCGAGGCGGACGACACAAGACTTCCTCTGGAGTGGCCTAGCCAGGCGGCCTCACGAGGAGCGGAGATATCAAGGCGGGGCAAACCTCACGAGGGACTCGTGACGTGAGCCACGACGAATGGTGCCAGGCGAGTACCAGGCGGGCGCCAGTGCGTGCAGCGTCCCCATGTCCTCTTTGGTGCTAAGGAGGCAAGAGCAGACGTAGAGTACCGAGGCATCAGGCAAAGGTTGTCATATTGGTGCAACAAAACCAAGACCAGGAGGACGGCAAGGCGGAGGTCATCATGGAGCCCAAAACGGCGTCACCCCAGGGCTTTTCGCAGGCGAAGACCGCTTTTGTCAGGATAGCTTGTACTAGCTGTCCCCCTTCAAATTTGCCCGCCGTTGTTGGCTCCCTTCCCACTCAACATTTGGGAAGAGGACCAGGGCCTCTATAAATAGGACTAGCCACCACAGTAGTGGGGGACCGGGAAGTTCATCGACTCCTCACACCACAAGTTCATACGCACAAGAACACCCAAACCTTAGGAGGCTGTTCTTCTCTTGTACTGTTCATCATCAGCCCAAGAGGCAATCCACCACCACCACACTGGAGTAGGGTATTACACCAGCAACGGTGGCCCGAACCAAGATAAACCCCGTGTCTCTTTACGTGTTGTGAGTTTGTCGAGTTCGATTCATAAGACCTTAGCGAAGCCAGAGCGTAGATCGTAGCAGGTGGAAAGACTTCACAAGCACTTCCCAAATGCTCAACCTTAAGGGTTTGGCTTTGAACCCCACATCCGACAACAAGCTTGGGGAAGCTATGTTTGATGAACATGATATTTTTAGTCCCTCAAGTTTTGATGAGCAAATTTATTATGATGAAAGCATGCCTCCTATTTATGATGATTATTGTGACGACACATATGCTATAAAGAATAAAGATAACCACGAAACTTGTCATCATGATATTAATTTTCAATTGGATTGTGCTTCACATGATAGCTATTTTGTTGAGTTTGCTCCCACTTCTACGAATGAGAAGAATTTTTCCTATGTGGAGAGTAGTAAAATTTCTATGCAAGTAGATCATGAAAAGAATGCTTTCTGTGCTGGTTATATGGTTGAATTCATTCATGATGCTACTGAAATTTATTATGAGGGAGGAACATATGCTTGTACGAATTGCAATAATATCAAGTTTCCTCTCTATGTGCTTAAAATCTTGAAGTCATGCTTGTTTTTCCTTCCTATGCTAGTTGATTCTTGCTCCAATAAATTGTTCGATCACAAAATCCCTATGCATAGGAACTGGGTTGGACTTAAATGTGCTAGTCATATTCTTCATGATGCTCTCTTTATGTTTCAATTCTTATCTTTTATGCGAGCATCATTGAAATCATCATGCCTAGCTAAAAGGCATTAAAGAAAAGCGCTTGTTGGGAGACAACCCAATATTTACCCGTACTGTTTTTGTGTGTTCACATGATTAAGCTACTGTATTAATCATGTTTTATAGCTTTTGTTTCAATAAAGTGCCAAGTAGAACCTTTGGGAAGACTTGGGTGGAAGTTAATGTCATCTTGCTGTAAAAAACAGAAACTTTGCGCTCACGAGTTTAGCTGTCATTTTTTACAGAAGAGTGATTTTAAGTTTATTATTTTTTCAGAAGATTAATAGATAAATTCCTCAGGTCCACCAATTTATTTCAGAATTTTTGGAGTTCCAGAAGTATAAGTTTGATACAGATTAATACAGACTGTTCTGTTTTTGACAGATTATGTTTACTATGTGTTGCTTGCTTATTTTGATGAATCTATGAGTAGTATCGGAGGGTATGAACCATAGATACATTGGAATACAGTAGCTATTACACCAATATGAATTTAGAATGAGTTCACTACAGTACCTAAGTGGTGATTTATTTTCTTATACTAACAGAGCTTACGAGTTTTCTGTTAAGTTTTGTGTTGTGAAGTTTTCAAGTTTTGGGTAAAGATTCGATGGACTATGGAATAAGAAGTGGTAAGAGCCTAAGCTTGGGTATGCCCAAGGAACCCCAAGGTTATATTCAAGGACAACCAAGAGCCTAAGCTTGGGGATGCCCCGGATGGCATCCCCTCTTTTGTCTTCGTTCAACGGTAACTTTAGTTGGAGCTATATTTTTATTCACCACATGATATGTGTTTTGCTTGGAGCGTCATTTTATTTTGTTATTATTTGATTGCTGTTATTTAGAATAATGTTTTGCATCTCCATTTTCAATAAAAATGTCAAGGATAGCCTTTACCATGCTTATTTTGCAAGTATACATGTTGCTGTTTCAAAACAGAAAGTTTACCCCTGTTGCAAAAATTCCCTAGAAAAGTCAGAATGTGATAAAATGTTGAAACCTTTTGCATAATAAAGCTCGATAAATTTACTATGGTGGGAATTTTCCTTCATAATTTTTGGAGCTAGGAAGTGTCGATTGTACTAGGAGTAGGGGTACCTAGTATCCTCGAACTCGTGCACGGCAGTTAAAGACTCAGGGTAACAAGGCTTGCCAAAGCGACGGCCTTAAGATCCTCCATGGTTCCTTTGGAGCCATTCAAGAACAAAGTATTTAAGCCTAGGAGACAAGGCCCGGAAAGAGGAGCTTGCCGGAAGGCCAACCAAGGCACCTAGGAGACAAGGCCCCGCAAGAGGAGCTTTAGGAAGGCCCGATGAGCGACAAGCTTCCGGGGCGCGACAAGACAACAAGCGCGACAAGATGACGATCAAGGCAAGGCGCTTGCCGGCAAGCTACCACTCTTTTCCTCCGGCCAAAGCACATCCAACAACGTGTCGCCACAGGACCCTTCGGTAAGACGTGGCGAGAGGTCGTGCAGCTGTGGGTGCGAGGTGGCGAACGGCACGACAAGATTTCCATCGTGGCGAACGGTGGCGCCTCGACGGTCCCTTTTTGCAATGTTTGGGCGACTTAGACGGGCATTCAATGCTTTTGTCCCCGCCGTCGAGTTAGGTATGATACAATCGCATGTAGCTGTACCAACCGCTAGTCCTTTTTCCATTTTTACCCTTGTTTATGTTGCCACACTCGGTGACCCCTTGAGCATATAAAAAGGAGGCCCATGCGCAACGTAGAGAGGGGGTTCGGTTCATTCGAAAACCAGAGGACACTCACGCTTAGGTCTTGTAGCTCTCAGCGGCTCCCTAGCAAGAACACAATACAATCGACATAAGCAGCGGTAGGAGTATTATCTCCGGAGAGCTCCGGAGCTGGGTAACCGCTGCGTGTGCTTAACCGCCTCGACCGCTTCTTCGATGCGACCTCCGCCCCCCCACCGAACCAAAAGGGACTCGGTCCGCCGGTCCCATAGGTGTTCGTGGGTCCGATCAGCCTCCCCGACATCTTTGGCTCGCCAGGTAGGGGGCGTCGAGGCTGTGTGAACCTGATCCGCCGTTCACACGAGCTGCATCTTCATCATCTTCATCGGCATGCCACCGATGAAGAAGGCTTCGGCGGCGGCGGATCGATCCACATCGAACCCACCACCACCGGAGCAAGCGGGTGGTGGGGTAGACGCCGGGCGGAAGAACCGACGTAGACGAGGGAGCCCACGACGCCGCCAAGTCCAAGGACAAGGTCGCGCAGACCTCGGCGTCAGCACATTCACCGGCGTCCATCTCAGAGGGCGGGACCGACAAACGGCCATGGTATTCACAATACCATACGCTCGTTGGACCAAGATCGAGCTGGTGGATCTCGCGGTGCTCAAGACCAGCATGCACGCCAACATCTTTGGCATAAGCGAGGCACGGTCGCCGGACGGACGGGGACTGCTCCTTCTAACATAGATAGAAGTCCGAGCATATCTCTCGCTCGCGCCGCCGCCATCGCCGCCCATCACTCGAAAGCGTAAGCTTTGGCGCGAGCTCAACTACTCTGGATTACCCTCCGACGCCGGACAAGATCGACGTAATGGAGGGCCACCATTCGAGTCTCATCGGCTTCGTAATGGCGACACTCCACAGCAGCCGAGTACATCGCTGCCGCGGTAGGACTGCCAGGCACGAGCCGATGGCGACGAAACCCGTGGGGGTGCGACCACCATGCACTCTCCACTCCGAAGGCCAAGGTCGCCGACTTGCCGGATCCACCTCGACAGCGACTCTACCGCATCATCGGATCCACGAGCACGTCGCGATCAGCGCCAAGTTCTTCACGAACGACAGCAAGAAGACGCTCGAACTTCGTGATCGAAGCGTCGAAGAGAAGCGGTGTCAATCAGACCAGCCGGCAGGCCCTTCGTCGACATGCATGCGCCCGGGGAAACCAGGCGATTTGTCCGTGACGCGTAGGTTGCCCTGCGTTCACTCGTGAGCTGCGGCAAGTCATGTGGCCCAAAGAAGAAGAATTTCAAGCCTGACGTGCTGCAGAAGTACGACGGCAAGACGCATCCGTCGAAAGTTCTCGACATCTACACCATTGCGGTGCAAGCTGCTTAGGGGACGAGACGACAAGATCCTGGCCAACTACTTCCCGCTGGTACTCAAGCCCAATGTCAGATCCTGGCTCATGCACTTGCCGGACAACTCCATATCCTCTTGGGCAGATTTGTGCCATCAGTTTGTCGGCGCCTTCACAGGTGGCCACAAACCTCATGGCCAAGAGAGCGACCTTCATCTGCTCGCCCAGAAGGAAGGAGAGCCCCGCAAGTAAGTACATTCAGAGATTCAGCTGCAGGTACTACAACATCCCGGATGTCCACCCCGCCAAGGTAATCAGCGCGTTCCATCGTAACGCAAGGAACCGCAGGATGAGGGAGGAGATGGCGATGTGCAAAATCAAGGACGCCAGTGAGCTATATGCCTGGCCGACAAGTGCAAGTGTGCCGTCGAGGAAGGAGAAGACTCCCCGGGGAGAATGTAGAAGCGGAGGATCTAATAGTGAGGAAGCTGCCCCGGAAAGAAAAGTCGGCGGCGGAACAACAGAAAGAAGAAAGGCAAAGAAGTGCTAGTTGTCGAGCAGTCCGGCAACGGAGGTGCCGCCAAGAAAGCCAAAGTTGGTAGCTCCGGCAAGGAGGTTGCCACGGGCACCAACGACCAGGCTGTGGCGGTCGTATGGGCAAGCGGTGACAGCTCCAACAAACGATCTGCAAGATCCACCGCACCAAGGGTCATGACCTTGAGCTGCAAGAAGGTCGAGCAGCTTGTCGAATGCAGAAGGCTGAGTACGAAGCGGGCGCGACAAGGAGAAGGCCCAGAAGGTGCTGGAGGAGCCGGCAAGAAGCGCCTGCCGGGAGGACGCTGGCAAGGCCAAGCGGTAATGACAGGAGACAGACCTCATGCCGCGACATAAGGACCTAAGATGGCCAGCCGACGAAGACATGGATGATGACGAGGCCGATGAGCAGGAATTCCAGAAAGCCAAAGAGGTCTTGTGCGTTGACGGCGGTGCTTCTCTGCATACTTCACACCGCCAGCTCAAGCAGTGGATGCGGGAAGTCAATGCGGCAGAACCATCACGCCGAGTCACGCAGCCTCTCGAAATGGTCCAAAGACGCCTATCATCTTTGATATTGAGGACCACCACGATCGCATAAGCTGCGGGTTCGGTGCTTGCCCGATGTTGGTTTCACCAACTATCCGCAACCTCAAGGTCACTAAGATGCTAGTTGACGCGGGGCGGCTTGAACTGATCTCCTCCGCGGTACTCCAGAAACTCCAGATCCCTGACAGCGAGCTCGAAGAGACCGGCACATTCCAAGGAATCAATCCGGGAAGGAGCAAACCGAAGGGGAAGATCACGTTGCCGGTCACATTTGGCAGCGAGCTGAACTTCAGGACTGAGAGGGTCACTTTTGACGTCGCTGACTTCCCATTGCCTTACAATGGGATACTCGTCAGCCCAAAGACTCGGCCAAATTCATGGCGGCCTCTCACTATGCGCATAACATGCTGAAGATGCCAGGCCCGATAAGTGTCATCTCTGTCCCCTGGCGACAAGAAGGATGCTCTTATCTGCGCCGTACATGATCTATCGGGGAAGCGGCAGCCGCAGCGAGATCACAAGTCACTTGTCGCCGAAGCTCCCGGGGAAGAAGTCCAAGTCCGCAAGAGTTACGATGCCCACTCCGCAAGCGCACCTCTTCGGAGTGCTGCGCTACCGCCGAGGACGCACCATCGAGCTCCACCGGCAAGTGCAAGAAGAAGACGATGGCAGCTCCACCTGCAGACCAAGAAGGTGTCCGCCAAGGAGGACGGTGACCGGTGGTACCTTCACCATCGGTGCCACTCTCGACCCTAAATAGGGAAAGCGGCGCCGTTGCTTTCTGGCAGGGCGTAACGGCCGACGTGTTTGCATGGCAACCGCCCGACATCCCCGTGTTCCTGTGAAAGTAATTGAGCACCACCTAGCTGTCTGTCCTCATCGCGGCGCGCCCGTCAAGCTGTAGAAGTCAGGAAGAAGGCGTGGAGCGCCAAGAATTCATTGCAGAAGAAATCAAGAAATTGGAAGCAGCAGGCCTTGTCGAGGAGTGCTCCATCCCACGTGGTTGGCCAATCCTCGTAGTCGCATTTAGGCAAACGGGAAATGGAGGCTTTGTATTGACTTTACCGATGTCAATAAAGCTTGTCCCAAAGACCCATTTTCCTTGCCGCGCATCGACCAGATTGTTGACTCCACGGCCGGATGTGATTTGCTTTCATTTCTTGATGCATACTCAGGATACCATCAGATCTTCATGGCGTAAGAGGATGAGGAGAAACCGCATTCATCACCCCATGTGGCACATACTGTTTTGTACGGATGCCTTTCGGGTTAAAGAATGCTGGTTCAACATTTGCAAGAGTAGTCCATGCAGCTTTTGAGCCACAAATGCACAGAAATGTAGAAGCTTACATGGATGACATAGTGGTCAAGAGCAAGGACAAGACTACTCTGATTCAAGATTTAGATGAAACCATTGCAAATCTGCGCAAGAAGATCAACCTCAAGCTCAACCCCGAGAAGTGCGTGTTTGGAGTCCCCTCCGCAAGCTTCTCGGGTTCTTCGTATCTCGGGCCGGGAATTGAAGCCAATCCCAACAAGATCAAGGCCATTGAGCAGATTGAAGCTAATCGGGCTGCGTCAAGGATGTCTGAAGACTTGCTGGGCCATTCTTGTGCTGCTCTCAAAGAAAGGTTTATCTCTAGTTCTATCGAGCGCTTTGCCGCTTTTTTCAAAATTTTGAAAAAGGCAGGTCCAATGAAATGGACTCCCCGGCGGAGGTCGGCTACGCAGACTTAAAGAGATACCTGTCCTCCACTCCAACACTTGTCGCACCTAAGCCACAAGAGAAGTTGCTGCTATATATAGTGGCAACCAATCAAGTGGTTAGTGCTGCGTTAGTAGCGGAGAGGGAGGCGGATGATGAGCTAGCAACCAAGGCGTATGCATCCAAATGACAAGCAAGGCACTTCACCGACAAGCTCGGTCCCGACAAAGATGGATCTCAGCAGGGAGTGTGAGAAGGTGCAGAAGAGAATTGTGCAAAATGCCAGTTTACTTTGTCGGGCCCTCTTGTGTGAGGGGCTAGGTCAAGGTACTACGGTGTGCAGAAATTGCTTTTCGGCCTTCTCATGGCCTCGAGAAAGCTGCGCCATTACTTCCGGTGCACACGAGATCACACGTCACTCGCTTTCGGCCGAAGAGGATAATGCAAAATCCGTAAGCAGCAGTGCAGGATTGTTGAGTGGGCACTCGAACTGTCAAGCTTTGGCCTCAAGTTTGAAAGCACTTCAACTATCCAAAGCAGAGCATTGGCGGAGTTCATAGCAGAATGGACGCCAACACAAGATGAAGAAATTCCAGAGACGAGCATCCCCGTCAAGGAAGCAAGCAAAGAGTGGCTGATGTACTTTGATGTTGCCTTCTCGCTGCAAGGCACCGGTGTGGGCGTGCTGCTTGTCGCGCCCACCGGAGAGCACCTCAAGTACGTAGTCCAGATGCACTTTCCCAAGGAGCAAGCAACAAACAATACTACAGAGTATGAAGGTTTGCTTGCCGGTCTCAGGATCGCGGTAGACCTTGGGATCAAGAAGCTCATTGTCAGGGGTGACTCACAGCTTGTCATCCGCCAAGTGAACAAGAGTTATCAGAGTCCGTTGATGGAAGCTTATGTTGATGAAGTGAGGAAGCTAGAAGAGCTCTTTTGACCTCACATGATGGAACATGTTCCAAGAGCTCGTAACGATATTGCCGATGGCTCAGTCGAAATGCGCCGCACTTAAGTTACATGTGGAACTGTGGACCTTTGTGCTCAAGCTGACTCAACGGATCGTAGCGCCATCAATCGGATGTAACAAGAAAAGGAAGTTGATTTCGGCGATTATTTTCCTACCGAGCTCCCGAGTCCGGCCGCCAAGAAGGTCCCTGCAAGATCAACGCCAAGTGTCTTTGAGGAACAGTCTGCTCAGACAAGCCATAGGGTTTGTTTCACGTTGAAGCACACGCCCCGAGCAAGTTTTGTTTCCCGGCAAGGCTGCCGGGAACGTCAAGCTCCGGCTGAACCGCAGGTTCTTGCCGAGAAGCGGATGTTCCCGCAGCAGCAGTGTGCCTTTAGTCCTTGTTGTCGAGCCGCATAGCTCCAAAGATGGGCGCAGCAGATTGTCCATTTCCTTGAGCAGGAGAACTCCCCGAAGAGCAAGAAGAAGCGGAAAGAGTAGCCCGGCGGTCAAGTATGTACCGGTTTGTCGACAACACACTGCATGTAAGAAGACTCAACGGTGTGAAATTGAAGTGTATTCACTGGGAAGATGGATGAAGCTGTTGGCAGAGATACACGGAGGCATATGTGGTCACCACATAGGCGTTAGAAGAGCACTTGCCGCAAAGCATTCCTAAGAAGGTTTCTTTTGGCCGACAGCCCTCCGTGATGCAAGCGCACAAGTAACCAAGTGTGAAGCGTGCAAGTTCCATTCCAAGCAGATAGACCAGCCAGCTCAAGCTCTCCAGACGATCCCTTTATCCTGGCCATTTTCGGTCTGGGGGCTCGACATTCTCGGCCCCTTTCCCCGAGCTGTCCGGGGCTTTGAGTACTTGTACGTTGCAATCGACAAGTTCAGAAAGTGGCCGGAAGTGGAAGCAGTGACGAAGGTGACAAAGACAACAAGAGTCAAGTTCTTCAAGTCGATTCTTTGTCGTTCGGAATCCCTAACAGGATCATCACCGACAACGGCACCCAATTCTGAGCCGCACCTTCATGCGACGCCCAAGATCTTGGCGCCAAGGTTCCGCTTCGCTTCGTTGCTCATCCGAGAAGTAACGGTCAGCGGAGAGGGCGAATCTTTGAAGTGCTGCAGCGGACTCAAGACCAGGACTTTCGACGAGGCTGCACAAGTGCGGAAGAAAGCTGGATTGAGGAGCTGCGGTGGTTCTTTGGTCGATCAGGGCGACACCAAATCGAGCCACTGGCCAGACACCTTTCTCTCTAGTCTATGGAGCAGAGGCAGTTCTCCCCACGGAACTCGTATACGGGTCACCTCGAGTGCTCGCTTACGATGAGCTCGAGCAAGAGTAGTTGCGACTAGATGACGCACTGCTCCTTGAAGAAGACCGTCTTCAGGCTGCTGTACGAGCTGCTCGATATCAGCAAGCTTTGCGCCGCTACCATAGCCGCAAAGTTAATGCCTGAAGTCTCGAGGAAGGCGACCTTGTTCTTCGGCTGCTCAGTCCGCCAAGAATTACAACAAGTTGACGCGAAGTGGGAAGGCCCTTAGGGTGAAACGAGTCACTAGGCCCGGGCGCTGTCCGCTTTGGAGACCGAAGATGGCATTCCGGTGAGCAACTCTGGAACATTGAGCATCTTCGTAAGTTTTACCGTCAGAGCGCGGTTCGGAACTCTGTTCGCCGGCAACCACCTTTAATACAAGTCTTGCTGATGTTGCATGTAATCCTTTGTACGAAGCCGGGCGCAGACCCCGTGCATAAGTAAAGCCAGTGTGTTCTGCGCATCTTGTCGATTTCATGCTTTCTACTCTTTATTTTTGCATGCATTATCTGACACTTTGTGCAGCACCTACCCCGGTAAGCACTAACGAGCCATGAGGTTCCATATCTTTATTTTCTCTTCTTTCTCTTTCTCAAAGAAAGGAAGGTTCCCTCGCACACAAGTTTGCCGGGGGGGAAGGAGAAGATAACGGTGTGGACCAAGCGTCGCTCAAGGAGGTTTAGCCTTACCAGGAAGCAAACGACAGAAAAGCTAAGTTGCCAAAGTCTGAGCAATCAGTTTTAAAAATTTTAAGTTATTCTCCTCGAACGACCGCACTTTGTATGGAAAACCTGTGCGCGGAGGAACCAACTCGTAGCTAGTTGCGCCCTTACTTTGTTTCGAGTCCGCTCAACAATTTAAGTGAGCTGCGACTGGTTGCGATAGGTTGCTTGCCGGAGGCGGCACTGGCCAACAGTCGCTGACGTCTCAAGACTCAGCACAAGGGCCAAGGTGCTGCACACAAGAAGTTCCCTAAAAGCGTAGGGCAAAAACATACAAAGGAAGGAATCAGGTAAAGGAAATAACATAGCAATTACTACCCGAGATAGAGTTATATTACAAGATAGCTCCTATCGATGGCGCCGGCGGTATCCACGAGACCCTCGGTCCTGTGCTCCATGTTATCCCTGAAGGAATTTTGGGTTTGGCAGCACTTTTCGCCAGGCAGTCACTCGTCGTCCTCGACCGCTCCCCTGGCGCCCGTCCGGCGTCTTGGTTAGGGTGGTCAGCTTCAACTCCAGATCCTCGTTGGAGTCCTTGGCGGCGCTGAGCTCCTTGCTCCTCTCGGCGAGACGGCCCTGCAGCTCGCCAAGAGTGTAGGCGTCCTTCTCGCGCTCATGTTTGAGTGCAGCAAGTTCCTCGCTGCTCTTCTTTAGATTGGCCTCCAGCTGCGTCACCTTCGTCCCCAACTCCTTCTTGGCAGCCTCGGCAGCTGCGGCAGCATCCTTTGCTTCCTTGAGAGTCTCGCCAAATGATTGCTTTCAAGGCTGCAAGCTCCTCCTCGTGGCTGTCAAGATTGACCTTCCACGCTGCACCAGCTCGCCTTCTGCGTGGACAACTTCTCGGCGGCAAGCCTTTGTTGCTCTTCACTTCAGCCTTCTCGAGGAGGAAGGCTTTGCGCCTCGGCGAATCGCCTCCCGCTCCTCTGCCAAAGACCGGAGAGCTTCACGATTGATGCCCGGAGCTCCTCCGCCGCTTCTCTATGTCCACGCCTGCCTTCGCGACACGCGCTTCTCGGGAGGCCAGCTTGGCTTGTCGCGCGCGGTAGAGTGACCGCAGCGTCTGCAGCAGCTGCTCCTCCTCAGGCTCGCCATCGCTGCTGCTCGTTGGCGTCAACCAGCGTCAGCCAGCGTGAGGCGAGCAACTCTTCGTCAAGGTTTCCCCTTCAACTGGGCGCCTGGAGCTCAAGCCCGGGGGAGTTTGATGAAGACGCCCGTGCTTGACCTTCAAATAGGCGCCGGTGGGGCTCTTCGAACTGGGCGCTGCGGTAGCGATGGAGGGATCGGGCGGTCGGTGTAGCGCCTGTCGCCTCCTGCGGCTCGAGGGCCGTCAGTGTGATCGCCAGACCCCTCGCCCGGCTCTGCGGCGGCAGCATCTTGGCGGCCTCTCATGGCCGGATTCATCAGTACGGCTCCTTCTCCGGCGACCTCGGTCTCCATCGGCTCCGTGGCGAGATGGACACGAAGACAGAAAAGGAAGAAAAGTCAAGCAAATATTCAAAAAGAAGATCGAAGAAGAAGCCAAGGGAAGTTTTCAAGCAAGAGGAGTACTGTGCTAGGATCGACACGCCCTTGCCGAGAGGACTGTCCCTTGCCGGAGATTTCTCCCTTGCCGGGGAATCCTCCCTTGGCGGAGTAGTCGAAGCAGACTGCATGTCGGGAGCGGCTTCCGGGCACTCCTGGTGAGGCTGCTCTGCTCCTACACAAACAAGAAGTCAGATATCAACAAAGAAGAAGCACCCAAGCACGCCTAACAGCAGGAAGTAAACCAAACACTTACGCTGGGGGCTGCGCTGGGGGCTGCTTTGAAGAATGGTTGCCGGGTCCGGCAAGGTGGTTTCGGGCGCGCCTCCTGGTGCCTCGGGGGGATCGTCCTCGATGACAACCACCGGAGTCTTGGCTCTCTTCGACGCTCTCTGGGCCAGCGTCCTGAAAAGGAAAGGGTTCAGAATGAAGCAAATCAGATACAAGACAAAGCAACAAATTTGAAGAAATACAAGTACAACTCAGAAGCTTACTCTTCTTCTTCCTCGTCGGAGCTGAGCGCGGAGAGATCAAATTCTAGCTCGCCTCCGGTGCGACGAGGCGGAGGAGTGGTTTCCCTTGGCCGCTTGGCGGGAGTTGCAGCGGTGGTTCGGGAGGCCCCGCTCGATTGCTTCTTGATAGCGTGAGGTGCTCCAGCGGCAGCAGTGCTTGCAGCGGTGATGGGCGCGATCGCGTGATGCGGCGAGCTGATGGCCCGTCTGCCGCCGCTTCCGCTTCTCCAGCCTTGCGAAGACGCCTTCTTGGTGGAGCTGGGGTTCGCTCGCGGCAAGCTGCTAGATGGCGGGAGGAGGCGCCCTCGGCCAGCTCGCTTCGACTCGGCCCGGCAGCAAGCTCCTCCTCGCTGCAAACTCCCTTCACTCGAGAAGGCTTGCCGCCTCTGCTGCCTCGCCTCCTCCACGGTGAACCCGAATTCGCCAAATGGCAATGGCTACCGCCTCTTCCAACCTGAGTGGCGATCACGTTGCATCTCGGCCATCGATGGTGTCGCTGGTGAGGCTCTTTTGTTCGTCGGAGGCGGATCGGGCACTTCTTCCAAGCTGTCAAAGAATTGCCAGACGACGTCTTCTGCAGGCTCTTGCCAAGTTGGGACAATTCCATGCGAGTCGCATACAGTATCATCATTCTTGGCGGATGCGATCAAGCGAGGAATTGTTGCCTGACGGAACGACTCCCCTCGGCAACCTGAACCATTCGGGATGATCAGGGTCGTGCTTGAACAGCTCGGAAGCATCGCATCCAACTCCATGGCGGTGTAATTGCAGTTGAGGCCCGGGCGCAGCCTCATGATATCGGCCGCATTCTGGAACTACCAAGCAGGTCTCCTCCTCTCCTGCAAGTGGAAAGGCGGGCTGAAGCGAAATCTCTTGCTAACGGCGCCTACAAGTGAGTCCGGCAAGCCTGAGGCGCAGGATCCGGGTGACAACAATCTTCAATCTAGCATCTTCCGGCGCCAAGTTGCTCCAATCGTTGCCGCGCACTATTGGGGTTTGGTATTTGGGCGATCAAAGGCTGCGGGTTCTCCTCTACAATCCAACACCAATCTGCCCTCCACTCTCCCCACTTGCTGCGGAGCTCTCCTTCCAGATAGGCTTCTTTCTTGCCGATCCTTGAGATCCAAGCGATTCCTCCGGCAAGGGGCTCTCCTCTCTCAACTCGAGGCATGAAGAAGTGGCGGAAGAGGGCTACGTTTGGGTGGACTCCGACAAAGTTTTCGCAAAGATGTGCGAAAACTGCCATGGTCAGGACAGCATTGGGGGTGAAGTCAAGGAGGCTGAACGTGAGGTGTTCATGATATCGTAGAAAAATTAGAGAAGGCGGCGAGCCCGCATAGAAGAAGAGCCTTGAAGAAGGGGTACCTGCTCGAGCCGATTCAGCAGCGGGGAGCACCTTCGATGCGGCGGATGCGCCTGCGTCTCCGTCGACCAGAAGAGGTAGTAGTTATCCCTCAGCGCCCTTGCGGCGAAGGGAAGATGGCCCGCTCCTTTCGCAGCGCCGCGAGCCGCTGCGCCTCGACCGACTTCACGCCCTTCCCCTTGTCGGCTTTCGGAGCCATGGCGGAGGCGGTGGGGGAGACCGACGGCGTTGGTGGAGCTGGTGGCGATGGGGGGCGGAGCGCTGCTCTCTTTTCAGCTTTGGGAAGAAGGGAGGAGCAGCGGAGGTCTTTTCGAGATTGGGCGACAAGCTGGCGAGGTGGGCGGACTGCCTGCTTCCTCTGCTTATAAAGAGGGGAGGCGGACGTTCGCCCTTCCGAATAAAGAAACCACCCACGATCTCTCCCACGACGCCGCATTTGACGCGCGTGGCTGCCTCGCGTGGAGGGGCGTGGTGGGTCCGGGTGAGTTATGGCGTAAACCAGGCGCGTGTGCCCGTGCCTGTTTTGGGCCTGGCCCAACAACGGCGCAAGACCGTGTGGCCCAGGCCGGGGCTCTGCCGGTGTACTAGAGTAGGGTACCCTAGTATCCCGAACTTCGTGCCGCAGGCCGATTCTGACACCAGCGGCAAGGCTTGCCGAGCGACCGCCAAGATCCTCCGTGGTTCCTTTGGAGCCATTCAAGAACAAAGTATTTAAGCCTAGGAGACAAGGCCCGGCAAGAGGAGCTTGCGGGAAGGCCAACTCAAGGCACCTAGGAGACAAGGCCCGGCAAGAGGAGCTTGTCGGGAAGGCCCGATGAGCGACAAGCTTCCAGCGCCGACAAGACAACAACCGCGACAAGATGACGACCGCGGCAAGGCGCTTGCCGGGGCAAGCTACCACTCTTTTCCTCCGCTCCAGCACATCCAACAACGTGTCGCCCTGGGACCCTTCCAGGCGCACGTGGCGAGAGGCTGTGCAGCCAGGGGTGCGAGGTGGCGAACGACGCTGACAAGATTTCCATCGTGGCGAACCGTGGCGCCCCAGCGGTCCCTTTTGCACTGTTTGGGCGACTTAGGCGGGCATTCAATGCTTTTTGTCCCCTGTCGTCGGGGTTAGGTATGATACCTTTCGCATGTAGTTGTACCAACCGCTAGTCCTTTTTCCATTTTACCCTTGCCTATGTTACCACACTGTCGGTGACCCTTGAGCATATAAAAGGAGGCCCATGCATAGCGTAGAGAGGGGGTTCGGTTCATTCGAAACCAGAGGACACTCACGCTTAGGTCTTGTAGCTCTCAGCGCTCCCTAGCAAGAACACAATACAATCGGACAAGCGGCGGGAGGAGTATTATCTCTCGGAGAGAGCTCAAGCCGGGCAACTGCTCGTGTGCTTAGCCTCGATCTGCTCTTCGTCGACCTCCGCCCCCATCCGAACCAAAAGGGACTCGGTCCGCCCGGTCCCATAGGTGTTCGTGGGTCGATCAACTTCCCAAGCAGAAGTATGGATCTTGCTGCATTCTTTACATACTGTCCTGTTTAGGCAGATTGCTGTTATGTTTCCATTGTTTGCATATGTTTGCTTGTTTAATGATTCTATTTGAGGATACGAGTATTAAATTTGCAGAGACATTTAGTATGCAATGTTGAATAATAATTTTAGTGATTTGTTCTGATGAGAAAATGTTAAGGTTTTTGCATTGGTTTATACTAACTTACCTCACGAGTTCTTGTTGAGTTTGGTGTGGATGAAGCTTTCGAGATTTAGGAAACCGTGATTTAACAGGAATTAAGAAGACACAAATGATCAAGCTTGGGGATGCCCAAGGCATCCCAAGATAATATTTCAAGAAGTCTCAAGCGTCTAAGCTTGGGGATGCCCCGGTTGGCATCCCACCTTTCTTCTTCGACAACTATCGGTTAGTATCGGTTGATCCTAAGTTTTTGAGTCTTCACATGATGTTTGCTATTCTTAGATGTCACTTTATTTTGTTTTGCTTTCTGTTTGAATAAAGTATCAAGATCTGAAATTCTTAAAATGGGAGAGAGTCTTCACATACCTACATAATTATTTAAGTACTCATTAATCTTCACTTATATCTTTTTGGAGTAGTTTGTCATTTACTCAGTGTGCTTCACTTATATCCTATGAGTAAATGGTTGAATGAATTGAATATCATAAATCTGAAATTATATATGTTTCATTTGCTTATCCCATGGGGAGTAATGAATTTACATATAAGAAGTAGAGGTGGTAAATTTATTGAAGGTTAGCAAACATTGTATTGGTCACTTGAACAATTCATGAAAGAATATTGAAGGAACAGAGATTTCACATACAAATATACTATCTTGGACATCTTTTGTAATTGTGAGCACTCATTAAAATATGACATGCTAAAAGGTTGAGGTTGGACAAGGAAGACAACGTAATGGGTTATGTTTTCTTATATCCGAAATAAAGTATATTGTCATGGATCGCCCAACACGTTGAGCTTGCCTTTCCCCTTCATGCTAGTAAAGTTCTTTGCACCAAGTAGAGATACTACTTGTGCTTCCAAACATCCCTTAAACCAGTATTGCCATGAGAGTCCACCATACCTACCTATGGATTGAGTAAGATCCTTCAAGTAAGTTGTCATCAGTGCATGCAATAAAAATTGCTCCCTAAATATGTATGATCTATTAGTGTGGAGAAAATAAGCTTTATACGATCTTGTGATGTGGAAGTAATAAAAGCGACGGACTGCATAATAAAGGTACTTATCACAAGTGGCAATATAAAGTGACGTTCTTTTGCATTAAGATTTTGTGCATCCAACTATAAAAGCACATGACAACCTCTGCTTCCCTCTACGAAGGGCCTATCTGTTATTCTTGTCTTATACCTTATGCAGGAGTCATGGTGATCCTCACCTTTCCTTTTTACATTTTATCCTTTGGCAAGCACATTGTGTTGGAAAGATTCTGATATATATATATCCAATTGGATGTAAGGCATCATGAGCTATTATTGTTGACATTACCCTTGATGTAAAAGGTTGGGAGGCGAATCTATAAGCCCCTTTCTTTCTGTGTGTCTGATTAAAACTTTGAACCCATAAATATCGCATGAGTGTTAGCAATTATGAAAGACTAAATGATAGTCGAGCATGTGGAGTTTGCTAAATCAAAGCTCTGACATAGACTCTTCCTGAAAATAAGATGAATTTTAATTGTTTGATGACTAATAACACGGTTTGTTAGTTTTCAAAGAAAGTTATGATCTATACTTTAACATGTGAATAGCTTGTTACTTGAGCATGAGAAGCTTTACGAGTTGAGCTACTATTATTACATATAATGATGCTAGAAAAGGTGATTGAAATTATCAAACTTGTGCACCTGCTAGCATTCACACTTACTAAATTATTTCTTTTATCATTTACCTACTCGAGGACGAGCAGGAATTAAGCTTGGCGATGCTGATACGTCTCCAACGTATCAATAATTTATGTAGTATTCATGATATTATATTATCCATCTTGGATGTTTAATGGGCTTTACTATGCACTTTTATATTATTTTTGGGACTAACCTATTAACCCAAAGCCTAGTGCCAGTTTCTGTTTTTTCCCTTGTTTTAGTGTTTCGCAGAAAAGGAATATCAAACGGAGTCCAAACGGAATGAAACCTTCGGGAGCGTGATTTTTGGAACAAACATGATCCAGGAGACTTATAGTTGAAGTCAAGTAAGCTTCGAGGTGGCCACGAGGCAGGGAGGCGCGCCTGCCACCCCTGGGCGCGCCCCTCACCCTCGTGGGCCCCTCGTGGCTCCCCTGACCGACTTCTTTCGCCTATATCTATATCCATATACCCTAAAACCATCGGGGAATAGAATAGATCGGGAGGTCCACCGCCGCAAGCCTCTGTAGCCACCAAAAACCAATCGGGACCCTGTTCCGGCACCTCCCGGAGGGGGAATCCCTCACCGGTGGCCATCTTCATCATCCCAACGCTCTCCATGATGAGGAGGGAGTAGTTCACCATCGGGGCTGAGGGTATGTACTAGTAGCTATCTGTTTGATCTCTCTCTCTCTCTCTCGTGTTCTTGAGTTTGCACGATCTTTATGTATCGCGAGCTTTGCTATTATAGTTGGATCTTATGATGTTTCTCCCCCTCTACTCTCTTGTAATGGATTGAGTTTTCCCTTTGAAGTTATCTTATCGGATTGAGTCTTTAAGGATTTGAGGACACTTGATGTATGTCTTGCATGTGCTTATCTGTGGTGACAATGGGATATCACATGATCTACTTGATGTATGATTTTGTGATCAACTTGCGGGTTCAGTGACCTTGTGAACTTATGCATAGGGGTTGGCACACGTTTTTGTCTTGACTCTCCGGTAGAAACCTTGGGGCACTCTTTGAAGTTCTTTGTGTTGGTTGAATAGATGAATCTGAGATTGTGTGATGCATATCGTATAATCATACCCACGGATACTTGAGGTGACATTGGAGTATCTAGGTGACATTAGGGATTTGGTTCATTTTATGCCTTAAGGTGTTATTCTAGTACTGAACTCTATGATAGATCGAACGGAAAGAATAGCTTCGTGTTATTTTACTACGAACTCTTGAATAGATCGATCAGAAAGGATAACTTTGAGTTGGTTTCTTACCCTACAATAATCTCTTCGTTTGTTCTCCGCTATTAGTGACTTTGGAGTGACTCTTTGTTGCATGTTGAGGGATAGTTATATGATCCAATTATGTTATTATTATTGAGAGAACTCGCACTAGTGAAAGTATGAACCCTAGCCCTTGTTTCCTAGCATTGCAATACCGTTTACGCTCACCTTTATCATTAGTTATCTTGCTGTTTTTATATTTTCAGATTAAAAAAACCTATATCTACCTTCCATATTGCACTTGTATCACCATCTCTTCGCCGAATTAGTGCACCTATACAATTTACCATTATATTGGGTGTGTTGGGGACACAAGAGACTCTTTGTTATTTGGTTGCAGGGTTGTTTGAGAGAGACCATCTTCAACCTACGCCTCCCACGGATTGATAAACCTTAGGTCATCCACTTGAGGGAAATTTCCTACTGTCCTACAAACATTTGCACTTGGAGGCCCAATAACGTCTACAAGAAGAAGGTTGCGTAGTAGACATCAGGCGTCTTGAAGTTGAGCCCTGGAGCGCGACCGAAGAGACGATGACGGTGTCGCGGTGATGATGGCGAAAAACAGTGAGGCCGATGACGAGGACGTGTCGTCCCGTGCGGTTTTTCGGGAGCGTGTCGATGTCGAGCCTGCGAGCGCTACCGGAGAGACGGCGTGATGCCGCGGTGACGATGATGAAAAGGGTCCCGCCCGAACAGCGGTTCCATCAGCAGCTCACCCCACGGTGGGCGCCAAAACTGTCGTGGTTATCTCGTGGGCGGGTTCGCGAGACGACAGATGCCACGGGGTGGCTTGAGGTGTGGGCAAGACTGATGTGGAGATCAAGGGACGGGATCGGGCAAGCAGCACGCGGTGGTTTACCTAGGTCGGTGCTCTCCGGAGAGATAATACCCCTATTCCTGCATGTCTGAATATATATGCAGTGTACATGTCTGGCAGTACAGAGTTGCTCCTGGAGATGTATTGGACTAAGAGCAGTGGAGGAGTGCTCACTGTCTCCTATATATCTCAAACGTGTCTATGAGCTAGTTAGCAAGTGGGAGTGGAGTCCTCCCAGGGAGCCATTGTGGCCATCCAAGTTTGTGTGGCATGGAAGAATGGATGGATGGATGGCTGGCTAGCTAGCTTGCTAGCTTTTTCGTGTGAGGCCTCCCCCGGTACTCCTTATAAAGGGCCCAGGGGACAATGGGTGGCCCGCGGTGCCAACTACACTATTGGGAGGTCACCCGAAGTGACGCATGATATATGCACAAGGTCAAGACTATTGGGGCATGGCCGAGGTGGCAACGCTATAGTGTTTGCTTTATCAGCAATAGTGTCCATGGTACGGCTGTCTTGTCGGTGTCGCATCGGATGTGATGCCGCGGTTGACTTAGGGCAGCCGGCTGGTTGGCACAGCCAGACGGGAAGCCGGCCGGGCAGCCGGGATGTTGAGCTAGCCGGGATGGCCGGTCAGCCGGACCGGGGCGATGGTCGCCCGTGTCACATCCCTAGCTTCTGGTAATGCACTAGGCTAGCTTTATGTGTGCATCCTGTCTAAATTTTATTTAAACCTGAAATGGGGATGATCAAACCCTAGCAGCAAATGAAATTTAAATAGGATCAACCTAAAAATAATTCTCAGTTATTCCAAAGTGCCCTTAAAAATATTCATGATTTATGGGAAGTGCTGAAAAGCTCCTCCATAAATATTGCACACTTTCCATGGCATTTGTGGACTTTGAGTTAACTCCTAAATATAGAATTGGGGTTATAAATTCCTATAACTATATTTATAACTCCAATAATTCTGAAAGATAATGTAATGCTTTGGATTAGTTCATCTTACACCCACAAGAATTTCCAGAAGTAACTAGAATGATTTAGTGCTGGAACTAAATCAAAACAAACAGAACAAAAATATAAAACAAAACAGAAATAGGAAAAGAGAACAGAGAGAAGACCTACCATCGCCTAGCACTGTGATAGCCCAACCGGCCCGACTAGCCCAGTGGCCAGTCATCGTTCTCCTCCTGCCAGCTCCTGCTTGCCGCTTCTCCCTGGACGCCCCCGGAGATGCCACGCCCACCCTTGGCTCCCTCTCGACTCTTCCCGCACCCATCCCCCTCCTCTGTCTCTCTCCCTCGGATGCACCCTAGAACGCCGACGAACACCACCGTGGACACAAACCTCCCCACACCCGGCCAGCTACCCCACAAGCTCCGCCTCGCTGCGGTGCACCTCTACGAAAAGTCCCACGAGCCCGGATGCCCTGCAAAGATAGCTTCGAGCTCGTCTCCTACCTCGGACCCGTTGGCCGCTGTCGCTCGATTCGCTTCACTCCGGCCGTCTCCGAGCTCTCTGACCACCTCGCCCTCTTCGCCGTGAGCTCCGCCTCCTTATCCCGCCTTCTCCTGTCGCCCCGCGCTCCCTCTAGGCTTAGCCCCTATGGTAGAAGCTTGCGCCGCCGCGAAAGTTGCCATCGTCGTTACGTTGAGGCAATGCCGCATCTGAGCACCTAGTCAAGCTCCAGCTGCCCCGTAGCTTCTTCCAATGCTCTCCGTTCGCTCGGAATCGAGCTGCAGCCCCGCGCCCGCATCTAGCCGAGCTCCGGGTGCCGCCATGGTTGCCGCAGCCGTCGTCTCCGGCCACCCCGCAGCCTCCCGCGTGATCCCCTGGATGCGCGCGAGGATGGGCATCCCTCTGGTGCCTCCAGCGTGTCGAGCCGGTGCGTATAGCGCCATCCCGAGCAACTCCGGCGAGTCCCCGCCGTTTCTGTGGTCGCCGGCGTCAACTGCTGACGTGGCACTGGTTAGTTAGCACTAATGGGGCCGCTAAACACCCCTAGAGCCACCGCCACGTGGGCCTAGTGCCTAAATTAATTAGCTTAACTTCTCTGTTAGATTAGTACTAATCTCAGAGGGGCTCGCATGTCACCTTTGACTTGGCCACGTCAGCATTAACCGGGTCCCACATGTCAGCCTCTGTAGCTGACTCTGTGTCACTAACCAGTGGGCTCTACCGGTCAGGTTTGACCTGGACCAGCAGGTTGACCTGCTGACATCACTGATACGTCATGCTGACGTAGTAAATTTTTTCTGGGATTTAAAATAAATCACAAATGATTTATTTATTTCAGAAAATGTCCAAAACTTCAAAAATTCATAGAAAATAATCTATAACTTAGAATGAAATAAATTATATACGAAAAATGATCAGAAAAGTCCAATCTTTCCATCTGTACCATTTTCATGCATGTTTGAAGAACTTATACCTGTTGATCAGGTCAAATCAAGTAAATGACATTTACATAACCACATGTGGAGTTTGAAATTGAATCTTCGGTTCAAACCAACTTCACTTTTGTTGCTAGCTGCATTAGCTCAAATCATAGCATATTGCCATGTCATATTCATGCATCATATTGTTGCATTGCATTGATTGTGTTTCCTCTCTGTTGCCGGTAATTGTTCCCTCTCAGTAGACGTGGTTCCGATGATGAGCTCGATGACACCGATGAAGAACTCACTACTGCAGGATGCTGCTAACGCGACACTACGATCAGAGACCCTTCGAGAAACTGTGTGCGATGCCATAATCGCAAATGGTGCTGTATGAAAACCGTCAGAAATGTGTAAACGCGTTTTGCGATGAAGGATGCATCTAACACGGTTCAGTTTTTTGTTGCGTGTGCAATGAAGGGCATACGGTTCAGTTCAATGAATTGTTTGCGATGAGGAGTAACAAAAGAAATGGGCAGCCAGATGGAGGCGTGTGTGATACACGATCACGGTTCACTTTCGATGAACTGTTTGTGATTAGGAAACACAAAAGAAAGCGGTCAGCCAGATCAAAGGTGTGTCCGATAGGCGGCATGCGGTTCACTCGGATGAACTATTTGCGTTGAGACATGAGAACGTAAATGGTTCAACTTAACAAGATGTGTGTGATACGCGACAATCAGGTTTGTAATCAGAAATGTGTCTGAAGACCGATAAGAACACAGACGGTTGCTTCTAATAAGACGTGTGTGTTGTGCGATGGGATTGCATACAGAAGAACAACATATATATACACACACTTATAAGGACATGATTGCATAACCAAATTAAATATCCACTTACATAGGTGGCTACTACAACCATGGCATTTGCACACACCAAAGTAAACTATTACATGCATAATTACATAGGTGGCTACTACAGACATGACATTTCCGCACACACACCAATAAAGTAAACTATATATTACATGCATGATTAACTAGCATAAACGATCATCAGATCATCATCTACTTCTTGTGACGCTTGCTCTTCTTGTGGTTCGATCCAGGCTCATCGAGTTGGGTAATGAGGCACTTCCTCATGTCAACGATCTACCTGTGCATCTCGTAGCATGTGTACACGCTCTTGGCCACGAACCTGAGGTGAGGTTCATCCAGTTGCCGCATCCAGGCCTTGTGCCAAGATACGGGACTTGTTCTCTGGGCATCCTACTTCATCTTTTTAAGTAGTAGAATTCGATGATGGCCGAGGCGAGTTCGACCAGGGAGTCCTGCTTCGTGCTGCCCCAGACCCTCTAGTGGTCACGGATTCCGACAAGGTTCTTGCAGGCCAAGCCCATAACACTGAGTGCTTTTACATCGTCTTTGGTATCCACCATGGCAAACTTGTAGTCGGTGTTGTTGACAAACCTGTTGAAACGGCCGCAAGGCTCTGTGGCCATCTTGATGAGTGGTAGATGAGGACATGATGGCGCACGCCTGGCTGGGCGGACGACAACCATCTCGATCTATGCGGAGCGACCGGCGGTGTACTAGAGGTCGATGCCAACCACCTTGTACTTGTCTCCAGCAAGCAACTGCTCAACGCTGTTGATGTAGTCGTCCACCATGTCCGGGTCGATGGTGTACAGCACAGAGAGATCCATCTCCCTCGCATGGGTCTCCACTCTATGCTCACCGAACTCCATTGGAGCGCCGCCGGACATCCCCTCTCTATGTGTCGTCGTGGGTGTGCTTGTTGTGTTGTGGGGCGCGATCAAAAGGTTGAAGAGACTAAGGTTATAATGGCCGCGGGAATTAAAGAGGAAGCCAGACGGCCAGGAATATCGACAATCCCTGATGGCAGTTCTAATTTGCAGCACGTAACTCCATCGTGCCGCACGTAACTGCATTGCGTGGCAACGCGCGCAGCGCAACTGCATGCATATGGGGCCCCCGACATGATTGTGCGCAGGCCCAATCGCTGGCAGAGCGCACGCGGAGGGACGCGATCGAGCATGCCATGGTCGCCACAAGGAAGAGCTATCCACAAGCCGAGCGCGCCGACGGACGCGATCGAGCGTGCCGTGGTGCCTAACGGCGAGCACAGCACGCTGCAGCACCTAACAGCTTGTAGAGCTTGCCGAGGGACGCGAGCAGAGGACGACACAGTGATACGTGGGAAATAAGACGAACTGTGCGAGCGATGTCGGAGACATCAAGCACGAATCATATTAGAGTTGCGTGTGCGATACGTGGCAGATAGTTGATCCATCAGAGCTCTTTGTGATGGAATAAGCCGTGTGTGTTGCGGGCAAACGCCTGCTGGTGTATAACCTTAAATTTAACCAAAAAAGTGTTAATGCATGTTACAAAAATTGTATAGCTGGAAACTATGTTAAAATACGACTCCAACGATATAATCTATGGCGACATGCATTCATATTCTATTAATTAAATCCTACTTATAAACCAGGACGGGGTATAGTAGGTAATGAAATCACAAACGTTTTTTTATTAACTGTATGTGTACGTGTCCTCTCGTCCTCCTCTCGCACGTCTTGTCACCCCGCTGCCGCAGACGGCTTACAGCGCAAGCTTGCGCAGCACGCGGGGGCGTTCTTTTGGCCAAACGGTGGCGCCAATGAATCGTCGGTGAGCCCGTTCCCACGCAAGCTTCCCGCCCGACTCGGTGAAATCCCCCAAAATCCCAATGCTTACCGGCCTGCTATAAAAACCCTCACGGCCGGCGAGTCCTGCGTCGCATTTTCCCCTCCCTCCCTGTAGCTTATCTCGTCTGCTTCTCCCACAATCGCCAATGGCACCAGTCCGTCGTCGCTGCTCAGCCACTCCGCCGTCATCAGAGGACAGCTCCAGCTGGGAGGCTACACCGCGACGGCGGCACAGTCCCGGGCGTAGTGTAATGCGTGTGGCATCCATGTTGGGTGTGCGTGGAACACCCACCACACGCTCCACCGCCGCTGCCTGTCGACAGCTGTTGCAGGCCGCTGTTGCCGCCACACCACCGTCGAAAGCCAGTGCCATCTCCTGCTACACCGTCGTGGCCCGAAAGCGGGAGGTGGCCGTCGTGGCCGCCACCCCACTGCCGGTCACCGTGGCCATCACCCGCTCCGCCACCGCGGCCCGAAGGCAGGAGGTGGTGGCCGTGGCCGCCACCCCATCGTTGGCCACCGTGGCCGCTAGCCCACCCTCGACCGCCAGGATCACCACGCGCTCCACCACCGCCACCCGAAGGAGGGAGGCGGAGGTGGAGGACCGCACGTGCGTCAGCGACCTTGCACGCTACATTGAGTTCCTGTCGGAGGAGGAGGAGCGCCTCGTCGAGCACGCAAAGAGCCCTACCGTAGGCATGGCCGCAGCACACGTCGACGCAGAGGCGAGGAATCAGGAGATCTCCGAGCAGTCCGCCCGCTTCGAGAGGGATCATCTGGAGCGGCAGTGGGCGTTCGAGCTGGCGAGCTTCGCTGAACGTGCAAAAGCGGCAGACACCGTATTGCATTTCTCCGGCTCTTCGGTAGGCTCCTCCTCCTCCTCTGCCTCTCATTGAGCGCGCTCGGCAGAGGAGAGGCTTTCGGAAGTAGCACAAAGCCCCTCCATGGTACTAGTAGTATTTAGGGGCTATTTTGTTCAGTTCATCTGACTATAGATGTGTGGTCGAACTGTACAACGTACTTAAAATTAGCTAGTATATATAGTTGAACTAGCTATTTCAGTACGTGGTTGGCAACAATTGGGGAGAAGTTTGGTCGGTTCAGCTGTCGAGTTGAACTGTTTGTATAAATTAAGAATGACTGCTTAATTTATGAATGAAATCTATGCTTAATTACAGAATTTTAGTTGCAAAAATTACATAGTGCTAATGATTTGTAGCTGCATATTTTGACAAATCGCAGTGTTACAAGGATTGACAAATGGCAACATTACTAGATCATCAAACATAAATCTTTCCAGTTTGACAAATGGCAACATACCCAACATGACAAATGCAAATCTTACCAAATTGATTGTACGTGGTTGCACACGGGTCATCCAGAACAACGGTTTGCGTTGAAGGGATGCACAAATCCTGCGCTGCTCTAAGTTTGCGTACGGGTGTTCTATCTAAATCGTTTGCGATCAAGAGCTGCAGAAATCCCGTTCAGTCAAGGTCAAGCAGCTGTCCGCACGGCACCTCCTACAGCCATTAAAACCAAGACACGTGGCGCCACGTGAATGGTTAACAGAATTTTGGACTTACTAGAATTTAAAAACCAGGCATCCCAATGTTTTGCCGGCAATCAACGGTGCCCCGGTGTTTGAAATTCATGCCCATTTCTTGCATGGGACCTAAGCATGCACCCAAGGACACAGATTTGATTTTTCAACCAATTTATATGCACTGGAGCATGTGCATGTAGTTCAAATTTGAATTATGCACATAAATGCGTTGAAAACTTAGTTAATGCATAAAAATGTCCAAACGAACCCCGAAAATTGACAAAAATTCACACAACACTCCTGTTGTTCTATGTTGACACGAGAAATTTTTTTGGAAGAATAAGAGGCAATGGATATCGTTTCGTCCCCAAAGGTGGGACGTTCCCTACCGAAAACCATCATGCTTGTTGTGAGATGCTCTAGTTTGTGAGAAGCATATACCCAAACCTGCCCCAAATGGGACAAAATTTGTACCACGACATGTTGATGCCGCTCCATGATAGCATGCCAAGTTTCATGAATTGCATTTAGTTTTGGATTTACTAGAATTTAAAAACCAGGTATCTCAATGCTTTGCCGGCAATACACGGTGCCCTGGTGTTTGAAATTCATGCCCATTTCTTGCATGGAACCTAAGCATGCACCCAAGGACACAGATTTGATTTTTCAACCAATCTATACGGATTGGAGCATGTGCATGTAGTTCAAATTTGGATTATGCACATAAATCCATGGAAAACTCAGTTAATGCATAAAAATGTCCAAACAAACCCCAAAAAATCACAAAAATTCACACAACACTCCTGTTGTTCTATGTTGACACGAGAAAAAAATTGGAAGCAATAAGAGGCAATGGATATCGTTTCGTCCCCAAAGGTGGGACGTTCCCTACCGAAAACCATCATGCTTGTTGTTAGAAGCTCCGGTTTGTGAGAAGCATATACCCAAACCTGCCCCAAACGGGACAAAATTTGTACCACGACATGTTGATGCCGCTCCATGATAGCATGCCAAGTTTCATGAATTTCAGACGAGTTTTGGATTTACTAGAATTGAAAAATCAGGCATCTCAATGTTTTGCCGGCAATCAATGGTGCCCTGGTGTTCGAAATTCATTCCCATTTCTTGCATGGGACCTAAGCATGCACCCTAGGACACAAATTTGATTTTCAACCAATTTATATGCACTGGAGCATGTAGTTCAAATTTGAATTATGCAGATAAATGCATTGAAAAATCAGTTAATGCATAAAAATGTTCAAACGAACCCTGAAAAATCACAAAAATTCACACAACACTCCTGTTTTTCTATGTTGATACGAGAGAAAAAATTGGAAGCAATAAGAGGCAATGGATATTATTTTGTCCCCAAAGGTGGGACGTTCCCTACCGAAAACCATCATGGTTATTGTGAGAAGCTCCGGTTTGTTAGAAGAATATACCCAAACCTACCCCAAATGGGACAAAGTTTGTACCACGGCATGTTGATGCCGCTCCATGATAGCATACAAAGTTTAATGAATTCCAGATGAGTTTTGGATTTACTAGAATTTAAAACCCAGGCATCTCAATGTTTTCCCAGCAATCAACGGTGCCCTGGTGTTAGAAATTCCTTCCCATTTCTTGCATGGGACCTAAGCATGCACCCAAGGACACAGATTTGATTTTTATACCAATTTATATGCACTAGAGCATGTGCATGTAGTTCAAATTGGAATTATGCACATAAATGCTTTGAAAACTCAGTTAATGCATAAAAATGTCCAAACAAACCCCAAAAAATCACAAAAATTCACACAACACTCTTGTTGTTCTATGTTGACACAAGAAAAAAAATTGGAAGCAATAAGAGGCAATGGATATCGTTTCGTCCCCAAAGGTGGGACGTTCCCTATCGAAAACCATCATGTTTGTTGTGAGAAGCTCCGGTTTGTGAGAAGTATATACCCAAACCTGCCCCAAATGGGACAAAATTTGTACCACGGCATGTTGATGCTGCTCCATGATAGCGTGCCCAGTTTCATGAATTTCAGACGAGTTTTGAATTTACTAGAATTTAAAAACCAGGCATCTCAATGCTTTGCCGGCAATCAACAGTGCCCTGGTGTTTGAAATTCATGCCCATTTCTTGCATGGGACCTAAGCATGCACCCAAGGACACATATTTTATTTTTGAACCAACCTATATGGACTAGAGCATGTGCATGTAGTTCAAATTTGAATTATGCACATAAATGCATTGAAAACTCAGTTAATGCATAAAAACATCCAAACGAACCCCGAAAAATCACAAAAATTCACACAACACTCCTGTTGTTCTGTGTTGACACCAGAAAAAAAATTGGAAGCAATAAGAGGCAATGGATATCGTTTCATCCCCAAAGGTGGGACGTTCCCTACCAAAAACCATCATGCTTGTTGTGAGACGCTCCGGTTTGTGAGAAGCTGATACATCTCCAACGTATCTATAATTTTTGATTGCTCCATGATATATTATCTACAGTTTTGGGCAATATTGGGCTTTATTATCCACTTTTATATTATTTTTGGGACTACCTATTAACCGGAGGCCCAGCCCAGATTTGCTGTTTTTTGCCTATTTCAGTGTTTCGAAGAAAATGAATATCAAACGGAGTCGAAATGGAACGAAATCAAATGGAGAAGTTATTTTTGGAAGGAAAGCTACCGGATGGACCTGGACCCCACGTCAGGAGCAAAGGGAGGTGCTCACGAGGGTGGGGGCGCGCCCACCCCCTAGGGCGCACCCCCTGCCTCGTGGGGCCCCCGAGGCTCCACCGACGTACTTCCTGCGCCCATATATACCAACGTATCCTAAAACTACGAGCAGAGATTAGATCGAGTTCCATCGCCAAACTACAGAGCCACCAAAAGTCAATCGGGACCCTATTAGGCACCTGCCGGAGGGGGGAACCATCACCGGTGGCCATCTTAATCATCCCGACGCTCTGCATGACGAGGAGGGAGTAGTTCACCCTCGGGGCTGAGGGTATGTACCAGTAGCTATGTGTTTGATCTTTCTCTCTCGTGTTCTTGATTTGGCACGATCTTGATGTATTGCGAGCTTTGCTATTATTGTTGGATCTTATGTTTCTTCTCCCCCTCTACTCTCTTGTAATGGATTGAGTTTCCCCTTTAAAGTTATTTTATCGGATTGAGTCTTTAAAGATTTGAGAACACTTGATGTATGTCTTGCGATGCGTATCTGTGGTGACAATCGGATATCACGTGATTCACTTGATGTATGTTTTGGTGATCAACTTGCGGGTTCCGCCCATGAACCTATGCATAGGGGTTGGCTCACGTTTTCGTCGTGATTCTCTGATAGAAACTTTGGGGAACTCTTTGAGGTTCTATGTGTTGGTTTGAATAGATGAATTGAGATTGTGTGATGCATATCGTATAATCATACCCACGAATACTTGAGGTGACATTGGAGTATCTAGGTGACATTAGGGTTTTGGTTGATTTGTGTCTTAAGGTGTTATTCTAGTACAAACTCTAGGGCTGTTTGTGACACTTACAGGAATAGCCCAACGGATTGATTGGAAAGAATAACTTTGAGGTGGTTTCGTACCCTACCATAATCTCTTCGTTTGTTCTCCGCTATTAGTAACTTTGGAGTGACTCTTTGTTGCATGTTGAGGGATAGTTATATGATCCAATTATGTTATTATTATTGAGAGAACTTGCACTAGTGAAAGTATGAACTCTAGGCCTTGTTTCCTATCATTGCAATACCATTTACGCTCACTTTTACCACTTGTTACCTTGCTGTTTTTATATTTTCAGTTTACAAAAACCTATATCTACCATCCATATTGCACTTGTATCACCATCTCTTGGCCAAACTAGTGCACCTGTACAATTTACCATTGTATTGGTGTGTTGGGGACACAAGAGACTCTTTGTTATTTGGTTGCTGGGTTGCTTGAGAGAGACCATCTTCATCCTACGCCTCCCACAGAGTGATAAACCTTAGGTCATCCACTTGAGGGTAATTTGTTACTGTCCTACAAACCTCTGCACTTGGAGGCCCAACAACGTCTACAAGGAGAAGGTTGTGTAGTAGACATCAAGCTATTTTCTGGCGCCGTTGCCGGGGAGGTGAGTGCTTGAAGGTATATCTTTAGATCTTGCAATCGAATCTTTTTGTTTCTTGTTTTAGCACTAGTTAGTCTATAAAAGAAAATCAAAAATGGAATTGAGTTTGTCTCATACGCTTCATCTTTTTAATATCTTTCGTGAGTATTATGGAAAGGAAATTTGTGCCAAAGTGTTAGAAGAAGAATGCATTAAAATGTTTGGCACTAAATCATTGAATGATGAGCATGATTGCAATGTTGTTAGTATGAACTCCTTGAATATCCATAGTACTAATGATGATTGCACTAGTTATGATGAAAATGTCTCCTATAAACATGTCAATTTTTGTGGAGTGCATTGGGTTTGCAAGGACACTGTCAGGACCCCGATTCTAAGTCACACCGATCTAGCCTGTAACACCTCATATCACTTTGCGGCCTCATGCACGGTATTCCCACGGGTGTCGCCTTACCATGTCCCGGGGCCGTTTGCGCCTTTTGGCAAACATATATGATAGTGTCGCTAGCATCCATATGACAGAGAACCCGTGCCGACATGACTAGTCGTGAACCTAAAGTGGCACTAACTTACGGGGACAGGCATACATGAATCAACATCGAGCATGTCGGTCAACAGCGTGCGAATCCGGGCTGTAGCACTGGGCTAGCAGGACTCCGGGAACCCGGGCTGTAGCAGGCTAGGCAGGACTCCGGATGTCACCGCGTGACATTTCCCCGAGGGGACAGACATAGGAACGAAGTGAATCACATCTTGACCCGGTCGGTGTTCGGAGCGGTAGTCTTTGGGCTAGCAGGACTCCGGTGAACCGGGCTGTAGCGGACTACTATGGCTCATGGAAGCACAAGACTACATTTCCCCATAAGAGAGGCTACCAAGGATAAACAAGTAGGTTGTCGGATCCCACACATACCAAGCATTTCAATCATACACACAATATGCTCGATATGTGTAAATACAACATGGCATCACAACATAACTCTACGACTCAAGTATTTATTCATTAGGCTGCGAGGAGCGAGATATTACAAACATGGGTCTCTCGACCCAGCATTCAGAGCATACAAGTCAAACACATGCGGAAGCTTAACATGTCCGAAAGTACGCATAACTATAAATGAAAAAGGCTGAGAAGCCTGACTATCTACAAGATCCTGCCGAGGGCACATGATCGTAGCTGAGGTAACAAGCTAAACGTCGAAGTCCATGTGGTACTACTAGCGAGACTGAAGTCTCTCTGCAAAACATAAATAGGCAAATGTGAGTACAAATGGACCCAGCAAGACTTACATCAGAACTAACTACATATGCATCGGTATCAACAAAGGGATGGTGGAGTTTAACTGCAGCAAGCCAGCTTTGACTCGGTGGCTATCCTGAACTACGACTGCAAGTAACTCTTTTGAGGTGGCGCACACGAGTCCACATATTCACCATACCAATACACCACTATGGATCCGCTCCCGTCTACCTACGAGAACACCATCAATAGCACTCACGCTTATCTTGCGAGTTTTAGAGTATCCACTTTCACTTGTCTATGAACTGTACAGGCAACCAAGAAGTCCCTTACCGTGGACACGGCTATTCGAATAGATCATATTAACCCTACAGGGGTGTACTTCTTCACACACGCTCTCACCACTTATCGCCGTTTACGACATGTCTTCGGGCAACCTTCAAGCGGAAGCCCCGAGGGTGTCGGCCACGACCTGACTAACCACACAAGTCTCTCGTCCAGGTTTATCGCCTATTCGGGTTCCATCCGCAAGGAAATCCGGCTAGGGTGTCGCTCACGGCCCCAAAAGGTGTGTGCAGGGTTCCCAAGCCCACCTCGACGGGTGGATCTGCGCTTGGTACACCATGCCATGGTGCCTAGTCTGTCCCAAGCCCACCTGTACCGGGTGCCACTTGGTAGACTACTAACACTACCTACAAACACCAGAAACTAGTTGCAACTCCTAGGCAGAGATCATGTTGATTAATAAGTAGGGAGGGTCGAGTTACGAGGAACCCAATGTGTGGTAGTAACTGTTCATGAATCACAAACACGTAACTCAGTTCTCGAGGGCGGTTTCAATGAGACAACCCACCATGTACTCCCTACATGGCCTCTCACCGCTACCTTTACCAAATCGTGTTCACACACTTAGCTCACACACGATGAGGACATGTTCACACACCTCCGATTCATCCCCTCGATGAATCAGACCGACTCAACTCTAAGCGATAGAGGCATGACAAACAAGCATGAATGAGTAGGCACATCAGCGCTAAAAACAACTCCTACTCATGCTAGTGGGTTTCATCTATTTATCGTGGCAATGACGAGTCATGCAGAGGAGAGGGGTTCAACTACCGCAGCATGTAACAGTTGAATCGTTGTTGTCCTAATGCAGTAAAAGTGAGCAGGAGCGAGAGTGGGATTGTATCGGAATGAACAAGGGGTTTTGCTTGCAGCACCACGAAGATATTATATCTCTTCATAGGTGTGATCGATCTCATCGTCGTAACCTCTTCTATCGAGAGGGACAAACACGGCAAACAAGGAATAACACAATCAATGCAATGCACAATATGATGCATGATCATGACATGGCAATATGCTGTGATTTGAGCTAATGCAACTAGCAACAGATTAAATGAAGTTGGTTTGAATACAAGATTCAAATTCAAACTCCATATGTGATTATTCAAATGCCATTTAATTGATTTGACCTAAACAGTGAACAAAAGTTGTTCTAACATGCATGAAAATGGTACAGATGGATAGATTGGATTTTTCTGATCATTTTTCATATATAATTTATTTCATTTGGAGTTATGGTTGAATTTCTATGCTTTTTAGATGTTTTGGACAATTTCTGGAATTTTCAGAATTAAACTAAATCCAGAAAATGACTAACTGCGTCAACATTGCGTCATGCTGACCTCAGCAGGTCAACAGACCCGGTCTAGGTCAAACCTGACGCGTGGGGTACACATCGCTGAGACAATGACGGTTTGGTTAGTCGGCGCCGACAGTGGGTCGGTCGGCGCCCACGTCGTGAAGTCAATCTTGGCGTGTCGGTCCTTACGGGTTATGTACTAATCTAAACAAAAATTAAGGTAACCTAAACAGGCACAGGGGCCCACATGGCAGTGGCTCTAGGGGTGTTTAGTAAGGTCATTAGTGCTAATTAAACTGGCGCCACGTCGCAGTTGACGCCGGCGACCACAACAACGGCGGGGACTCGCCGGAGTTGCTCGGGACGGCGCTACAGAGCACCCCTTCGCGCGTGGTTTGCGGCTACGGTGAGCTGGCGGTGCGGCGCATCTGATGGAGCAAGCAGAAGGGTGCGGGGAGGCCGGGAACGACGGCGACGACGACAACCGCGGTGGCCGGAGTTCGGACCTCAGCGAGAACGGTGTTGCAGCGCACGGCAGGAACAGCGGGTGGGTGCTATGGACTCCTGACGGCGTGCTGAGCATGTTGCAGTGCTCGGTTGCGGTCATAGCTAGCTCTGGCCACGGCGGCGATGAGGCCTGACGGCGGCGAGCTTCGGAGCTCGTGGGGACGGCAGCTACATGATGCTAGGGACGACGGGGCAAGGGGGAATCGGGTCAGCGGCTCACCGCGGGCTCGGGGACGTCCCGTAGCTCTCGAATCGACGGCGAGGATCCACGGTGGCCGGCGAAGGAAACGGCGATGCTGGCGACATTGTAGGGCGCCTGAGGACGCGTGGCTTGTCTGGGATGATGCAGACGGCGAGACGGAGCCGATGGGCATGACAGTTTCTCGAGGGACGGCCAGTGAGCGCGGTAGCAATGTGCGGCGGCGACGGCTGTGGTCGGGCGAGAGAGAGAGATCCAGGGAAGGGGGTGAGAGCGTGGGAGAGTGAGGGAGAGAGGCAGGGAGGTGCGTGGCGCCATCTAGACGCGTCGGGGAGAAGGCGGCAAGCAGGACGTGGCCCTGCGCGTGCCGGCGTGCGGCGAACACACGCCTCGCGTCCTTCTGGCGCGAGGTGGGAGACGACTGGCAGCGGTGGTGGGCTGGGCCAGCTCCTGGGCTGCACAGTGTTGGGCCGCGGGCTGTAGGTAAGCGCCAGGTAAGGTCAGGTGAGCTTTCTCTCTTTTTTTATTACTATTTCCTATTTTCTGTAATTGTGTTTTGATTTATTAAAAATGCCAGAGCATTTCCAAAAATCATGCAACTGACTGTGGCCACTGTTTGGAATATTTCCAACAGTAAACATTTCAGTTTGTGATTATTTGGGCACTTAAAATATTTTATAGGATTTAAATGCTCAAATACAAATACTGTATGATTTAATTCAGTGACCCCCAATTGACCTAGAAAAATGTGCAATATTTTTGGCAGAGGTTCAAGACCAATCCAAAGATGATGAACATTTTAGAAGAGCATTTTGGGTTCAGTAAAATGATTTTTATTTGGACCCTAGTTGAGTTTCATTTGCTGCTAGGGTTTATCAGCCCCCATTTCAAAGTTTCATAAAAATTTAGACATGATGCATGGAGGCTAATGCAAGACAGGCAAGGCCAGAACTGGGGTTGTGACAGACACACCAAATAGGGAAGATAGATATTGCAAGAGGCTTAAGGACTTAGAAACTAAATGGTTGCAAGAAGGGCTGGATGCATGTCTTTGAAAATTTATTTTTTCTTAGCCATACTTGTGAACTTTGCAATGAACGTGATCATTTTAGTACCCAATGCAAATTGTTTCATGATCGTATCGTGTCCAAAATTGTGATGACTTGATTTCCCTTGCACATCATAATGGACTTAGTTTGCTCTTGGGTTATGAAGAAATAAAACGTATAAGTAAGGTTATCCCAGAATTTGCCCTTGATAGAGTTCTTCATTTTGATCTAGAAGAAATTTATATGTATTGTGCGGTGAATTGCATTGAAAATCCTTATATTGCCAATTACATAAAGAAAAGAAAACAAATAGAAGATGAAGAGAATAACAATGAAAGGGAAGAGACTTCCCAATATCCTCCTATTATTTCTTATGATGAATCAGGTAACGAGGGGGAGCCTTCTATTCAACCAATCTCATTAATAAGGAGCTCCAAAAAGAGGATTGAACCCACACATGATGTGGTGAAGAAGAAGAAAATAAAAAAGGAAGAGAGGTAAAAAGGTATCTCTCCCAAATAAAGTTGCTCCTATTATTGCTGTGCCTCATGAAAATGAAGATGATACACTTGATGATGATCTCGTTATGCCTATTGCTTGTTGTGATGATTATGATTGGGAAGATAATGATACTTCTTATGATCTTGAAAATCTTTTTGGCACTTGCTTGGAAGAATATAATAATTGCTATACTATTTGTGCTATCCATGCTATTAATGATGAGAATGATTATGCTTATGATATGAAAAGGCCCAAGCTTGGGGAAGCTATGTTTAATGAGGATGACATATTTGAGAATATATTTGCTGCAATTAATGTTTGTCCCAAGCTTGGGGATGCTATGTTTAATAATGGTGATACTTTTAGCCTCCCAAGTTTTTATATGCAAAGTTGTTATGATGATAGCATGCCTTCTACTCATGATGATTATATTTGTGAAAGTGGGTTTGGAAGAGTGTCAACTTTAGGAAGTAATGACCCCACTCTTTTGGAGGATGTTGAATCTTATAATATTTATGAAAGTGGATTTGGAGAGGTCATGACTTTATTTAGTGATGTGTCCACTATCTTGGAAGAGGTTTCAATCGATTATGATGAGAACAAACTTGCTACTTGTAATGATTATTGTAATGAAACTTATGCTATAAAGAGTAGTGATGATTAAATTTATAAAACTTGTCATGATTATGATTACCCTTTTTCTTAACAGTACTCTTTTAATGTGGAAACAATTTATAGTATTCAAGTCTCTTATGATACTCCCACTATTCCGAATGAGAAGAATTTTGCTTATGTGGAGAGTAATAAAATTTCTATGCAAGTAGATCATGAAAAGAATGCTTTAGGTGCTGGTTATATTGTTGAATTCGTTCATGATGCTACTGAAAATTATTATGAGGGAGGAATATATGCTTGTAGGAATTGCAATAATATCAAGTTTCCTCTCTATGTGCTTAAAGTTTTAAAGTTATGCTTGTTTTGCCTTCCTATGCTAGTTGATTATTGTTCCCATAAATTGTTTGGTCACAAAATACCTATGCATAGGAAGTGGGTTAGAATTAAATGTGATAGTCATATTCTTCATGATGCTCTCTTTATGTTTCAGTTCCTATCTTTTATGTGAGCATCATTGAAATCATCATGACTAGCTAGAGGCGTTAAACGTTAGCGTTTGTTGGGAGGCAACCCAATTTTGTTTTAGTTACTTGCTTTGTGGTTCTGTTTAGGAATAAATAATCCATCTAGCTTCTGTTTAGATGTGGTTTTATGTTTTAATTAGTGTTTGTGCCAAGTAGAACCTTTGGGAAGACTTGGGTGAAGTCTTTATGATCATGCTGTAAAGAACAGAAACTTACCGCTCACGATATTAGCTTCAACTTTTTACTCGAGAGCGATACTTAGTTGATTATTTTTGCAGATGATTAGTAGACAAATTTTCTCAGGTCCACCAACTTATTTTAGAATTTTTGGAGTTCCATAAGTATACGTTTGATACAGATTACTACAGATTGTTCTGTTTTTGACAGATTCTGTTTTTCGTGTGTTGTTCGCTTATTTTGATGAATCTATGGCTAGTAAAATAGTTTATAAACCATAGAGAAGTTGGAATACAGTAGGTCTAACACCAATATCAATAAAGAATGAGTTCATTACAGTACCTTGAAGTGGTGTTTTGTTTTCTTTCGCTAATGGAGCTCACGAGTTTTCTGTTAAGTTTTGTGTTGTGAAGTTTTCAAGTTTTGGGTAAAGATTCGATGGACTATGGAATAAGGAGTGGCAAGAGCCTAAGATTGGGGATGACCAAGGAACCACAAGGTAATATTCAAGGATAACCAAGAGCCTAAGATTGGGGATGCCCCGGAAGGCATCCCCTCTTTCGTCTTCGTTCATCGGTAACTTTACTTGGAGCTATATTTTTATTCAGCACATGATATGTGTTTTCCTTGGTGCGTCATTTTATTTTCTTTTGCTTTGCTTGCGGTTGAAATAAAATACCAAGATCTGAAATTATTAAATGGGAGAGTCTTCACATAGTTGCATAATTATTCGACTACTCATTGATCTTCACTTATATCTTTCGGAGTAGTTTGTCGTTGCTCTAGTGCTTCACTTATATCTTTTTAGAGCATGGTGGTAGTTTTATTTTGAATAAATAGATGAACTCTCATGCTTCACTTATATTATTTTGAGAGTCTTAAATAGCATGGTAATGTGCTTAATTCTAATATGCAAGGTATTCAAGACTAGTAAAAACTTTCTTATGAGTGTGTTGAATACTAAGAGAAGTTTGATACTTGATGATTGTTTTGAGATATGAAGATGGTGATATTAGAGTCATGCTAGTTGAGTAGTTGTGAATTTGAGGAGTACTTGTGTTAAAGTTTTTGATTCCCGTAGCGTGCACGTATGCTGAACCGTTATGTGATGAAGTCGGAGCATGATTTATTTATTGATTGTCTTTCTTATGAGTGGCGGTCGGGGACGAGCGATGGTCTTTTCCTACCAATCTATCCCCCTAGGAGCATGTGCGTAATACTTTGCTTTGATAACTTCTAGATTTTTGCAATAAGTATATGAGTTCTTTATGACTAATGTTGAGTCCATGGATTATACACACTTTTTCTTCCTTCCACCATTGCTAGCCTCTCTAATACCGCGCACCTTTCGCCGGTATCATACACACACCATATACCTTCCTCAAACTATCCACTATACCTACCTATCATGGCATTTCCATAGACATTCCGAGATATATTGCCATGCAACTTTCCACCGTTCGGTTTATTATGACACGCTTCAACATTGTCATATTGCTTTGCATGATCATGTAGTTGACATCGTATTTGTGGCAAAGCCACTGTTCATAATTCTTTCATACATGTCACTCTTGATTCATTACATATCCCGGTACACCGCCTGAGGCATTCATATAGAGTCATATTTTGTTCTAAGTATTGAGTTGTAATTGTTGAGTTGTAAGAAAAATAGAAAGTGTGATGATCCTCATTTTTAGAGCATTGTCCCAAGTGAGGAAAGGATGATGGAGACTATGATTCCCCCACAAGTCGGGATGAGACTCCGGACGAAAAAAAGAGGCCATAAAAAAAGGCCCAAATAAAATAAAATAAATGAGAGAAAAAGAGAGAAGGGACAATGTTACTATCCTTTTACCACACCTGTGCTTCAAAGTAGCACCATGATCTTCATGATAGAGAGTCTCTCATTTTGTCACTTTCTTATACTAGTGGGAATTTTTCATTATAGAACTTGGCTTGTATATTCCAATGATGGGCTTCCTCAAAATGCCCTAGGTCTTCGTGAGCAAGCGAGTTGGATGCACACCCACTTAGTTTCTTTTGTTGAGCTTTCATATACTTATAGCTCTAGTGCATCCGTTGCATGGCAATCCCTACTCACTCACATTGATATCTATTGATGGGCATCTCCATAGCCCGTTGATACGCCTAGTTGATGTGAGACTATCTTCCCCCCCCCCCCATTTTATCTTCTCCACAACCACCATTCTATTCCACATATAGTGCTATATCAATGGCTCACGCTCATGTATTGCGTGAAGATCGAAAAAGTTTTGAAAATGTTAAAGTATGAAACAATTGCTTGGCTTGTCATTGGGGTTATGCATGATTTAAATACTTTGTGTGGTGAAGATAGAGCATGGCCAGACTATATGATTTTGTAGGGACAATTTTCTTTGGCCATGTTATTTTGAGAAGACATAATTGCTTTGTTAGTATGCTTGAAGTATTATTATTTTTATGTCAATATGAACTTTTGTCTTGAATCTTTCAGATCTGAATATTCATATCACAATTAAGAAGAATTACATTGAAATTATGCCACGTGGCACTCCGCATCAAAAATTCTTTTTTATCATTTACCTACTCGAGGACGAGCAGGAATCAAGCTTAGGGATGCTTGATACGTCTCCAATGTATCTATAATTTTTGTTTGCTCCATGCTATATTATCTACTATTTTGGGCAATATTGGGCTTTATTATCCACTTTTATATTATTTTTGGGACTAACCTATTAACCGGAGGCCCAACCCAGATTTGCTGTTTTTTGCCTATTTCAATGTTTCGAAGAAAAGGAATATCAAACGGAGTCGAAACGGAATGAAATCAACTGGAGAAGTTATTTTTGGAAGGAAAGCTACCGGATGGACTTGGACCCCACATCAGGAGCAAAGGGAGGCGCTCACGAGGGTGGGGGGCACGTCCACCCCCCTAGCGCGCGCCCCCTGCCTCGTGGGGCCCCCGAGGCTCCACCGACGTACTTCCTGCACCCATATATACCTACATATCCTAAAACTTCGAGAACAGAGATTAGATCGGGAGTTCCGCCGCCGCAACTTTCTGTAGCCACCAAAAGTCAATCGGGACCCTGCTCCGGCACCCTGCCGGAGGGGGGAACCCTCACCGGTGGCCATCTTCATCATCTCGGCGCTCTCCATGACGAGGAGGGAGTAGTTCACCCTCGGGGCTGAGGGTATGTACCAGTAGCTATGTTTTTGATCTTTCTCTCTCGCGTTCTTGATTTGGAACAATCTTGATGTATCGCGAGCTTTGCTATTATAGTTGGATCTTATGTTTCTTCTCCCCCTCTACTCTCTTGTAATGGATTGAGTTTCCCCTTTGAAGTTATTTTATCGGATTGAGTCTTTAAAGATTTGAGAACACTTGATGTATGTCTTGCCGTGCGTATCTGTGGTGACAATGGGATATCACGTGATTCACTTGATGTATGTTTTGGTGATCAACTTGCGGGTTCCGCCCATGAACCTAGGCATAGGGGTTGGCACACGTTTTCGTCGTGATTCTCCGGTGTAAACTTTGGGGCACTCTTTGAGGTTCTATGTGTTGGTTTGAATAGATGAATTGAGATTGTGTGATGCATATCGTATAATCATACCCAGGATACTTGAGGTGACATTGGAGTATCTAGGTGACATTAGGGGTTTGGTTGATTTTGGTCTTAAGGTGTTATTCTAGTACGAACTCTCGGGCTGTTTGTGACAGTTATAGGAATAGCCCAATGGATTGATTGGAAAGAATAACTTTGAGGTGGTTTCGTACCCTACCATAATCTCTTCGTTTGTTCTCCGCTATTAGTAACTTTGGAGTGACTCTTTGTTGCATGTTGAGGGATAGTTATATGATCCAATTATGTTATTATTATTGAGAGAACTTGCACTAGTGAAAGTATGAACCCTAGGCCTTGTTTCATATCATTGCAATACCGTTTATGCTCACTTTTACCACTTGTTACCTTGCTGTTTTTATATTTTCTGTTTACAAAAACCTATATCTACCATCCATATTGCACTTGTATCACCATCTCTTCGCCGAACTAGTGCACCTATACAATTTACCATTGTATTGGGTGTGTTGGGGACACAAGAGACTCTTTGTTATTTGGTTGCAGGGTTGCTTGAGAGAGACCATCTTCATCCTACGCCTCCCACGGATTAATAAACCTTAGGTCATCCACTTGAGGGAAATTTTCTACTGTCCTACAAACCTCTGCACTTGGAGGCCCAACAATGTCTACAAGGAGAAGGTTGTGTAGTAGACATCAGAAGCACATACCCAAACCTGCCCCAAATGGGACAAAATTTGTACCACGGCATGTTGATGCCGCTCCATGATAGCGTGCCAAGTTTCATGAATTTCAGACGAGTTTTGGATTTACTAGAATTTAAAAACCAGGCATCTCAATGTTTTGCCGGCAATCAACCATGCCCTGGTGTTCCAAATTCATTCCCATTTCTTGCATGGGACCTGAGCATGCACCCTAGGACACAGATTTGATTTTTCAACCAATTTATATGCATTGCAGCATGTGCATGTAGTTCAAATTTGAATTGTTCACCTGAAATGGCTAGAAAACCAATTTAATGTATAAAATGTTCAAACAAACCCAGAATAATTCCAATTCTTTTACGACACACATATAGTTGCATGTTCACTCCAGATAAAAGGTCTGGCAATTCAAACACCGTCCATTGCCATTGTGACCCCATTATGTAATTCAAATCAAGATGAAAAATCAAGTAGATCGCACACAGTTTATTATCAGCAACCGTGTGAGATGTAGTACAAAATATCTTGGAGCACCGTCAGTGTATAGTACGCCAATGGCTTACGCGAGAAGGTGCGCCGGCTACAGTCCACAGCCGGCGTGTCAAGCACACTAGCTCGCTCCCCAAATATCATTTCACTATTCAATCATCGTCGGTGAAAGATGGGCACGTGGACCCGCGTCATGAGGGCAACTTTGGTGGCCCACTCGGCGAGAGCGCGGCCGTAGCCGCCATGCGCATGCTAACAAGGTGCATGAGCGCGGCCGCAATTTGCGACCGGACGGCAAAGGCAGCCCAAACGGCCGCTGTTGCTTCTCAGGTGGCGGCAGCAACATCTGCCTTGGGGATAGCAACTGGCGAGAGCGGCATAGCAGTTGTCCGTTCTGCAGCGGCGGCCTTGGCCCTGATGGAGGACGCCCACGATCATGTGGAGGCCGCCCACGCCCAGCTCCTAGCGGTCACCGCACAAATCGAATGAAGTTTCTCCGACAACGGTCGGCAACCCACGGCCGAAGAGCTAGCAATCGCCGAGAGCTTTCGAGCAGCCGTCCGTTCCTTCCCCGCATACCTTGCGACAACGGAGCCCGTCCAAGCCCAGTTCGCGTCCGCCCACGCCCAGCTCGTGGCGGCCTTTTCGGAAGAGATGGCGGACGTGGATGGCGAGATGCTTGCCGAGTATGGTGCGATGGATGCCATGGAGCCCCTTCCCCAGGAGACCGTCGGGCGCGAGCTGGACATGGAGGCGGTGGCGGAGATTGACGAGCACCAGCCGTAGCAGTACTCTTTGTTTGGTTTAATTAAGAGTGCTGGTCTTTAATTTGTTAGAGTCATGTTTAGGATAGCTAGCTCTGTTTAATTGCTGAACTTGCTCGATTAAGATGTTAGTCTCCTTTGTGTACCCAAATTATGCAATGACGTGGATGACCATTGTAACCAGGGAAATTCGAACCAAAATTTTTGACGTTCAAACTCAACACACATGGGTTAAGCTATCTAAATCGTTTGTGATGTTCACATATCGCATACTGATTCGAATAAGGGACCGTGGTTCCGATGACACTTTGCACGCCCGGTTTCTTGGCTGAAGCGATTCCAAATTTTCGGCTTCCGCGGAAATATCTACCTCCCCGCCCCCTCCCCCTTCCGCGGAAATATCTACCTCCAAGTTGAAACCTTCACTCAGTGCTTGCAGCGCCGCCGCCTCCTCGCCGGCGACCCTCCTTCACGCTCCTCTGCCTCGCCTATCCAGGCAGGTAATCCACACCCGACCCCCATCCTCCTCCTTCTTCCACATCCCACATGCCCCTACCGCCGGTGCGAGCGCGACACCTTCCACCCAAATCACCGACCCCTCCACCAAATGAGCGCCGCCCTAAGCCTTGGTGCACGCAGTATAGCCATGACCTCAAGGAGCATTTGGCAGCGGAGACGCATATCGCGGCCGCATGCGCGGATGAGGTTGCGATGGCTGCCGTTCGTGCCGACCCCCAGATCTTTAAGGAGCAATTTGCCATTTGCTAGCTATGCTGGTTAAGCATGCTCGGTTTACCTGTTGTGTGTGCTGCTCCTGCCTTTCCTTCACAAATTCTAGTGAATTGTGCTATCTAATTTTACCATGCAATCTGTTGCTCTATTGTATATGTTCTATATGTCGTGCAGTGTAGTGCTCACTTATTAACTGTTTTGTTAATTAGTTGTCGTCTTCAGTAAACTGGTTGGTTCAATTCTGCAAATGTGATGTTCAATTCTTCAGGCTGCAATTTTGTATTATCTTCCATGTGAGAAATAAATCGAATTTATCTTTACAAAATTGTAGGTGCATTCTGTTATTGTATACCATGTGAGGAATAAATTGAATTTGGTTGTAGTAAATACATGAGAAACAAATACAATCGCTACAATTGGCTAGAGTTAACTGTTTGGTTAACTGTCTAATCTTCTATTAGGAGTATGTTATATTGTGAAATGTGGTGCTCAGTTAATGTTTGGTTCATTTGTTGCGGTGTATAGTTAACTGCTTGGTTCAATGTTATATTTTACAATGTGGTGCTCAGTTAATGTTTGGTTCATTTTTTTGGTGTTTAGTTAACTGCTTGGTTCAATTCTGCAATGCGATGTCCAATTGTCGTGAGTAGAATTTTGTATTGTTGTGCATGTGAGGAATAAATCGAATTTGGTTGCACTTAATACATGAGAAACATATACAAGTGCTCTATTTCCTAGTTCTTAATCATGCTTGGTTTGGGTAAATGGGTTTTCCCTGTGGCTTGAATTAATCTGATGAATCTGCAATGTGCTTATTTTTCATCAACATATTTTACTGATAGCATGCGAACCCTTACTTAACCTGATGACTAACTACCTTATATGTGTTGCAGGGAAACAATGGGAAGCACTGAGGTTTACAATCGAGGTTAGCACGTGCATGGTCCGTTGTCTAATAGCACATTATTATGCAATTGCAGGAACCATTCTAATATTTAGGTTTTTAACAATTTGGTCTTGCACATGTAGGTCCTCCTGTCAGAGGTTTTGACCCACTATTCGACCCTTTTTGCATATGGGGAAATGAGTTGTCGATGAATACCAGTCAAGTCAAGAAACTTAGAAAGATTGTTAGGATAAAGAAATTAGCGACAAAAAACAACAAGATCTTTGTCTGCACAATGAAGGAGACATCAGTTCACTACAGGATGGTACTAACTATTATGTCCTTTGCCCCATTTCCAATATAGAGAAGATATTTATGCACATCCTTGTTTTCAGGCCTTTCCAAAGCAGTTCATTGATGATTACCTCTCAAACCACCTGTATGGCTAGGAGGCGAGGAAGGTATTCATACAACACCCACGGTTCAATATTGAAGTGTTCCTAAAGAGGACGAAGGATGGACGGTCAATCATCCACGGGCACTGGCCTAATGTTACGAAGACCTTCAACATCAATGAAGGCTCAATATTCGCCTTTCCCGCTTCAAAGAAGCTTTTCCAGATGTGATACATCCGTCATGTGTACCGCCTATGATGCTAATTTGAAAGGTTATAGATGTTGCATGTGAAACTTGGTCTTGGTGTAGTTGTGTAATGGGTAGCTGAGTCTTTGACGCTTATACGATGTTGTACTCTGATGTATTTCAATTATGAAAATGAAATATATTGTGTGCTTAATATGAACTATCAATTAGATTAATAAATGGATTATGAATAATCGGATAATTAGCCTGCTAGTGGAGAATTAGCCTGATAATTGGGTTTTGCTATTGCAAACGGTTGTTTAAAAAATACCGTGGGCGATGACCTCAGGCAACGCACACAGTTTCAAGGAATAAACCGTGTTGGATGAATGAACAATCACACACGACTTTCTCTTGAAAATTGTTTGCGTTAGGCCACCTTGCGCAAATGTTTACCACATGAAAACTGTGTGTGATGGACAGCCTTTGCCACACAGTTTCTTTCACGGACCGTGTGTGATTTATTTAATAACACAAGCGATTTAACGGGAAAAATTGTGTGTGATGTACCTGTGAACGGAAACGTTTTCCTTCGAGCCACTATGTGGGATGTACATACAAACGGAAACGTTTAGCGGGGACTCACTGTGTGGGATGTACTTGCGACCGGAAACAATTTTGCCGTATAATTGTATTTTTTAGCTCTATTGTACGTATTTCCGTATTTGAGCGCTCGCCGGTCGCACGACCTCATTTTGCCGAACATGTGTGCCAGGAGGGCGTATCCCCGACGGTTTCTGGGTCTTGTGGGAAGGACCCCCCTATCGCCCACACTCACTTGGCGACGGTTCCAGATGCCGTCACGGGAAGGGGTTTTAAACCGTTTGTTTAGGAGCTCGATGTACTAGTGACTGTACTATCTTCGAAAGTGCCAGGCAAGCAAACCCCCCTTGTTCATTCCGATACAATCCCACTATATCGCTTCTACTCTCTTTTACTGCATTAGGACAACAACGCTTCAACTGTTACCTGTTGCGGTAGTTGAACCCCTTTCCTCTGCATGACCTGTCATTGCGACAGTAAATAGATGAAACCCACTAGCATGAGTAGGAGTTGTTTGAGCCCTGATGTGCCTACTCATTCATGCTTGTTGTCATGCCCGCCATCGCTTAGAGTTGAGTCAGGTCTGATTCATCGGGGATGAATTGGAATGTGGTGAACATGTCCTACTGTTGAGAGCTAAGTGTGTGAACATGATTTGCTAATGGTAGCGGTGAGAGGCCATGTAGGAGTACATGGTGGGTTGTCTCATTGAAACCGTCCTTAGGAGCTGAGTTCTGTGTTTGTGATCCATGAACAGCTACTACCACGCATTGGAATGCTTAAGTGCCCCTCTCGAGTTATTAATCGCCTAGACTGTGTCTAGGAGTTGCAACGAGTTTCTGGTGTTTGTAGGATATGTGTTGGGGGCCATGCTTATCGCTGACCCTAGGGGTGGGCTATGATGCGGTAGAGACACGAGGCACAGTGTACCGGGACGCCCGTTTGGTGCCTCGGGAACCCTGCTCTCATTGTTTAAGGCCGTGAGTGAAACCCCGGCCAGATCTCCTTGTGGATGGAACCTGAATAGGCAATTAACCTGGACTAGAGACTTGTGTGGTTAGTCAGGTCATGGCCGACACCCTCGCCGGGCTTCCGCTTGAACGTTGCCAAGTACATGTCGTGTAAACGGCGATAAGTGGTGAGAGCGTGTGTGAAGAAGTACACCCCTGTAGGGTTACATGATCTATTCGAATAGCCCCGTCTGCAGTAAAGGACTTCTGGGTTGCCTATACAGTTCATAGATAAGTCAAAGTGGATACTCTAAAATGCGCAAGATAAGCGTGAGTGCTATGGATGGCCTATTCGTAGGGAGATGGGAGCGGATCCATAGTGGTGTATTGATATGGTGAATATGTGGAATCGTGTGTGCCACCACAAAAGAGTTACTTGCAGTCATAGTTCAGGATAGCCACCGAGTCAAAGCTGGCTTGCTCCAGTTAAAGTCCACCACCCCTTTGTTGATACTGATGCATATGTAGCTAGTTCTGATGTAAGTCTTTGGGTACATTTTTACTCACATTTGGTAAATTTATGTTTTTGGAGAGAGACTTCAGTCTCACTAGTAGTTCCGCATGGACTTCTACGTTTAGCTTGTTACCTCAGGTACGATCTTGTACCCTTGGGAGGGTCTTGTAGATAGTCAGGCTTCTCAGCCTTTTTCATTTGAAGTTGTCTGTACCCAGACAAGTTAAGCTTCCGCATGTGCTTATTGCTTGTATGACTTGAATGCTTGGTCATCAGACCCATGTTTGTAATATCTGGCTCCTCGGAGCTAAATGAATAAATACTTTGAGTCATAGAGTTTTGTTGTGATGCCATGTTGTATTTGCACATATCAAGCATATTGTGTGTATGCTATTGAAATGCTTGGTATGTGTGGGATCCGACAACCTAGTTGATTATCCTTGGTAGCCTCTCTTACCGGGAAATGTCTCCTAGTGCTTCCACTGAGCCATGGTAGCTTGCTACTGCTCCAGAACACTTAGGCTGGTCAGCATGTGTCCTTCTTCGTTCCAATGTCTGTAACTTCGGGGAAATGTCACACATCGTTCCTTTAAGTCCTTGTAGCTTGCTACGACTTGGGTTCATACATTGATGACAGACACGTTCGTTGCTGGGTCATGTATGCCTGTCCTTGTAAGTTAGTGCCAGTTCGGATTCACGACTAGTCATGTCTGCCCAGGTTCTCTGTCATATGGATGCTAGCGACACTATCATATACGTGAGCCAAAACACGCAAACGGTCCCTGGCCAGGTAAGGTGGCACCCATGGGAATACTGTGCGTGAGGCTGCAAAGTGATATGATGTGTTACATGCTAGATCGGTGTGACTTGATACACAGTTCATAGACAAGTGAAAGTTGATACTCTAAAATGCGCAAGGTAAGCGTGAGTGCTATGGATGGGCTTCCCATAGGGAGACGGGAGAGAATCCATAGTGGTTTATTGATATGGTGAATATGTGGACTCGTGTGTGCCACCTCAAAAGAGTTGCTTGCGATGAAATGATTCGGGATAGCCCTTGAGTCAAAGCTGGCTTGCTGCAGTTAAACTCCACCACCCCTTTGTTGATACTATTGCATATGTAGCTAGTTCTGATATAAGTTTTGCTGGGTACATTTGTACTCACGTTTGTTTAATTTATGTTTTTGAAGATAGACTTCAGTCTCACAAGTAGTTCCGCATGGACTTCGATGTTTAGCTTGTTACCTCAGCTACGATCTTGTACCCTTGGGAGGGTCTTGTAGATAGTCAGGCTTGTCAGCCTTTTTCATTTGTAGTTGTCTATACCCAGACAAGTTAACCTTCCGCATGTGCATATTGCTTGTATGACTTCAATGCTGGGTCATCAGACCCATGTTTGTAATATCTGGCTCCTCGGAGCTTAATGAATAAATACTTTGAGTTGTAGAGTTTTGTTGTGATGCCATGTAGTATTTGCACATATCGAGCATATTGGGTGTATGTTATTGAAATGCTTGGTATGTGTGGGATCCGACAACCTAGTTGTTTATCCTTGGTAGCCTCTCTCATCATGAAATGTCTCCTAGTGCTTCGTTGAGCCATGGTAGCTTGCTACTTCTCAAACACTTAGGCTGGCCGGCATGTGTCCTTCTTCGTTCTGTATACATCCTTCGGGAAATGTCATGCGTTGTTCCTTTAAGTCCTTGTAGCTTGCTACGACTTGGGTTCATACGTTGATGACCGACATGTTCGTTGCTGGGTCATGTATGCCTGTCCTTGTAAGTTAGTGACAGTTTGGATTCACGACTAGTCATGTCGGCCCGGGTTCTCTGTCATATGGATGCTAGCGACACTATCATATACGTGAGCCAAAAGGCGCAAACAGTCCTAGGCCAGGTAAGGTGGCACCCGTGGGAATACCGTGCATGAGGTCGCAAAGTGATATGATGTGTTACATGCTAGGTCGGTGTGACTTAGGATCGGGGTCCTGACAGCTTTGATATACAGTTCATAGACAAGTGAAAGTGGATACTCTAAAATGTGCAAGATAAGCATGAGTGCTATGGATGGCCTTCTCATAGGGAGACGGGAGCGGATCCATAGTGGTGTATTGATATGGTGAATATGTGGACTCGTGTGCGCCACCTCAAAATATTTACTTGCAGTCGTAGTTCAGGATAGCCACCGATTCAAAGATGGTTTGTGGTAGTTAAGCTCCACCACCCCTTTGTTGATACTGATGCATATGTAGCTAGTTCTGATGTAAGTCTTGCTGGGTATATTTGTACTCATGTTTGCTTAACTTATGTTTTTGAAGAGAGACTTCAGTCTCACTAGTAGTTCCGCATGGACTTCGACGTTTAGCTTGTTACCTAAGCTACAATCTTATACCCTTGGGAGGGTCTTGTAGATAGTCAGGCTTCTCGGCCTTTTTCATTTGTAGTTGTCTGTACCCAGACAAGTTAAGCTTCCGCATGTGCTTACTGCTTGTATGACTTGAATGCAGGGTCATCAGACCCATGTTGGTAATATCTGGTCCTCGGAGCTTAATGAATAAATACTTTTCAGTCGTAGAGTTTTGTTTTGATGCCATGTTGTATTTGCACATATCGAGCATATTTTGTGTATGTTATTGAAATGCTTGCTATGTGTGGGATCTGACAACCTAGTTGTTTATCCTTGGTAGCCTCTCTTACCGGGAAAAGTCTCCTAGTGCTTCCACTTAGCCATGGTAGCTTGCTACTAGTCCGGAACACTTAGGCTTGCCGGCTCGTGTCCTTCTTCGTTCCTGTGTTTGCCCCTTCGAGGAAATGTCACGCATTGTTCCTTTCAGTCCTTGTAACTTGCTACGACTTGGGTTCATACGTTGATGACCGACACGTTCGTTGCTGGGTCATGTATGCTTGTCCTTGTAAGTTAGTGACACTTTGGATTCACGACTAGTCATGTCGGCCCGGGTTCTCTATCATATGGATGCTAGCGACAGTATCATATACGTGAGCCAAAAGGCGCAAACGGTCCCGGACCAGGTAAGGTGGCACCTGTGGGAATACCGTGCGTGAGGCCGCAAAGTGATATGATGTGTTACATGCTAGATTAGTGTGACTTAGGATCGCGGTCCTGACATCTTTGGTATTAGAGCCTGAGTGCCTGTTGGATTACCAAGCTAAATTGGTCGAAGTCGTGTCTAGAAATGCTTTACTTATATAAGGGAATTGATTATGGAAGGTAACGTAAGGCTCTTTTTACTCCTTTAGCTTATGCCCTTCTGATCCGAGTCATCCTATCTTTCCTACGGGGTTAAGGAACTAGGCTTTCTATTCTTTCTATCAGGATCACGTGTTACTAATCCATAGACTTATAGGATTAAGGATGGCAATGGGTAGGGTATGGGCAGGGTAGAGCAATACCATACCCATACCCGTATAGTCAGTGGGTACAAAATTCTACCCATACCCGTACCCATGGGTATGAAACTTTACTCATACCCATACCCGACGGGTACCCGTACCCATTGGGTACCCAACGGGTAGAACAAATAGTACACAATTTTATGCTCATTGATTGCACATTTGAAAAAAAATCAATTATCTCAGCTCAATAACTGGCAGATGAGTAAATGACATATATCAAAATTTAGAAATCACAACATACTCTTAATTCAATAGGAGTAGACGCGTCACTTGACAAATTAATGACTAACTGACGACAACTTAACATTAGTTCACAAACGGGCAGGGTATGGGTATACTCGCGGATACAAGGTTATACCCGTACCCTACCCATGACTTAATGGGTAGGGTATGGGTACTACCCATGGGTATAAAAGTGTGCCCATACCCTGCCCATGCGGGTACGGTACCCGCGGGTACCCGTACCCATGGGTAAAATTGCCATCCTTATATAGGATTGATGGTTTCAAGTCTCAGTTCAGTTTCTACTACTTCCGTATCTTCATAGCTGGCATCAGAACCTTAATATTATGATGTTGAGTGGTCATGCCACTATTTTGCAGGATGTCTCAAATTTTTTGACCATTTACAGCCGTTATGCTGTCTGAGTCATCCCAGGTTTCGAAATAGTCTGATGCATTTGCAAATCCCTTCTTTCCGTTCCCGATGTTCTTTGGGCCAGATAACCCCCACTAATCGGTTAGTTGAGGTACTCTGTTGCCTCGACATATATGTTGGAGCTATTATTATTACCCTAGGTGTCTTAGAGGATCACCTAGTAATCTATCCATGTTTTGTGTTCCCAGTGTGATGATTCTGGCCATCATTCTCAAAAGCATCCCGTGATGCCACTTAGTTAGTAGGCATTCTATTCCTGGGTTCTTGAACCTGAGATTCACCCTACTTACTTCATGTTGATAGTGTTTGCTAGTGCTGAGGAAGTCCTGGATTAGGGGGTGTCCGGATAGCCGGACTATAACCTTTGGCCGGACTCCTCGACTATGAAGATACAAGATTGAGGACTTCGTCCCGTGTCCGGATGGGACTTTCCTTGGCGTGGAAGGCAAGCTTGGTGATACGGATATGTAGATCTCCTCCCATTGTAACCGACTCTGTGTAACCCTAGCCCTCTCCGGACGAACAACAATCATACCATAGGCTAGCTTCTAGGGTTTAGCCTCTCTGATCTCGTGGTAGATCTACTCTTGTACTACCCATATCATCAACATTAGTCAAGCAGGAGTAGGGTTTTACCTCCATCGAGAGGGCCCGAACCTGGGTAAAAACATCGTGTCCCTTGTCTCCTGTTACCATCCGCCTAGACGCACGATTCGGGACCCCCTACCCGAGATCCGCGGTTTTGACACCGACATTGGTGCTTTCATTGAGAGTTCCTTCCGTGTCATCATCTTTAGGCACGATGGCTCCTCCGATCATCAACAACGATGCGGTCCAGGTGAGACTTTTCTCCCGGACAGATCTTCAGATTCGGCGGCTTTGCCTGCGGGCAATTCACTTGGCCATCCGGAGCAGATCGAAGCTACGCCCTGGCCATCAGGTCAGATTTGGAAGTTTGAACTACATACCGACGTCCGCGGAGACTTGATCTTCGACGGGTTCAAGCCACAGCAAGCGCGCCGCCTTTGTTATGATGGGCATGATCTAGCTACGCCCGAACAGTGCCCTGGAGGCCGCACCCATGTCCGCTCGACCCTCAGCTCGGAGCCGACTGCGCCGATCAAGGACGGGTGGCTGGACACCGCCTCGAGGGCTCCAATCTCTACGGTGATCGAGCCGAACACCAGCCTTGTCCTCTGCGAAGCCCGTGACTCCAAGGTGCCGGACTCCTCTCCGGACTCCGAACCCTCCGCGCCCGCTAATCGAATCCGATTGGGCGCCGATCATGGAGTTCACCGCGCGGACATCTTTCAAAGACTCGCCCTTTGGTGACATTACGAACTCACTAAAGTCTCTCTCTTTATCAGAGAGCCCTGCCGGACTATGGTCGACAAGGTTGGGATGCGGACAACGAAGAAATCAAAGCCCACCCACCACCCACTTCGTAGCTAATCGATGATTTAACCGACATGCTCGACTTCGACTCCGATGACATCGACGGTATGGACGCCGATGCAGGAGACGACCAAGAACCAGCGCCTATAGGGCACTGGAAGGCCACCTCATCGTATGACATATACATGGTGGACACCGCAAAAGAAGGGAACGGCGATGGAATAACGGAGGATGACCCCTCCAAGAAGCAGCCTAAGCGCCGGCGTCAGCGGCGCCGCTCTAAATCCCACCAAAGCAAAAACGGCGATTCCGGCACAGGAGATAATAACACCCCGGACAATGCCGAAGACAACCCCCTCCAGCAGAATTCAGCACATGAGGATGGAGAAGCTAGCCCTCATGAGATAGCGGCAGACAAAGAGGTAGAGGACGATAATTACATGCCTCCCTCCAAAGACGAGGCAAGCCTCGACGACGACGAATTTGTCGTGCCTGAGGATCCCGTCGAACAAGAGCGTTTCAAAAGCAGGCTTATGGCCATGACGAGCAGCATCAAGAAAAAACAGCAACAACTTAGAGCTGACCAAGACTCGCTAGCCGACAGATGGACTGAAGTCCTTGCGGCCAAAGAGTACGGACTTGAATGCCCCTCCAAGAGCTACCCAAAGCACAGGCTACTACCCCGATTAGAGGAGGAAGCACCTAAACCTACATCACCAGCGCACGACGCGGCCGACCGGCCACCTCGTGGCATGACAGAAGGCCTCTCGGCCCTCCACTCAAGCCGCACCCCGGCGTCGCTCAAAAAATACCAAGGCACGAGGAAATGCGCCAGACCTGCGAGATATATCGGAGGACAAGGCAAGGCAAACAAGATCGATCTACGAATCGCGTGGGCGCCCCACGACACATGATGATAACCGTCACGCCTGATATGGCAAATCTGGCCGGGCCGAACACAATAGACAAAGCTCATTTGAGCTACGTCGTGATATAGCCCAGTACAGAGGCGCCGCGCACCCACTATGCTTCACAGATGAAGTAATGGATCATCAACTCCCGAGGGTTTCAAACCCAGAACGTCGAATCATACGATGGCACAACAGATCCTGCGGTATGGATCGAGGATTATCTCCTTCATATCCACATGGCCCGGTGATGATCTACACGCCATCAAATACCTCCCACTCAAGCTTAAAGGACCAGCTCGGCATTGGCTTAACAGCTTGCCGCCAGAGTCAATTGGTTGTTGGGAGGACACGGAAGCCGCATTCCTCGACAATTTGCTGTGGCACCTATGTGCGACCACCAGACGCCGATGACTTAAGCCACATAATTCAGCAGCGGAGGAATCGGACAGACAATTACAGACACGGTTCCTAACCAAGAAAAATCAAATAGTCGACCGTCCGGACGCAGAGGCCCTTGCAGCCTTCAAACATAACATCCGTGGACGAGTGGATTGCCCGGCACCTAGGACAGGAAAAGCCGAAATCCATGGCAGCCCTCACAACACTCGACCCGCTTTTTATGCGGAGAAGACAAGCAGCTAGCTTCGTAGTAATAACATGACCAAGAGCCACGGTAATTCGGATACCAAGGACAGCAATGGCAGGTCGTGGTCGCAACAAGCACAAGCGCCGCATTAACGACGACAATGCTGAGGATACGGCAATTAATGCCGGATTCAGAGGCTCTAAACCCGGTCAGCGGAAAAAGCCATTTAAAAGAAATACTCCGGGCCCGTCCAGTTTGGACCGAATACTCGATCGCTCGTGCCAGATACACGACACCCCCGAAAAACCAGCCAATCACACCAACAGGGATTATTACGTGTTCAAGCAGGCAGGCAAGTTAAATGCCGAAAACAGCGACAAGGGGCTGCATAGCGATGACAAGGAGGAGCCCCGGCTGCCGAACAATAGGGGACAGAAGGGCTTCCCCCCACAAGTGCGGACGGTGAACATGATATATGTAACCCACATCCCCAAAAGGGAGCGGAAGCTTGCACTCAGGGACGTATATGCGTTGGAACCAGTCGCCCCAAAGTTCAACCCGTGGTCCTCCTGCCCGATCACTTTTGCTCGAAGGGACCACCCCACTTGCATCCGCCATGGCGGATTCACCGCATTGGTTCTAGACCCAATCATTGACGGATTTCACCTCACTGGAGTCCTTATGGACGGCGGCAACAGCCTGAACCTGCTTTATCAGGATACAGTGCGAAAAATGGGCATAGATCCCTCAAGGATTAAACCCACAAAGACGACCTTTAAAGGCGTCATACCAGGTGTAGAGGCCAACTGTACAGGCTCAGTTACACTTGAGGTGGTCTTTGGATCCCCGGATAATTTCTGAAGCGAGGAGTTAATCTTCGACATAGTCCGTTCATGATGGCTATCATGCCTTTGCTCGGACAAACCGCATTGCCGCACTACGCATATCTCAAGCTCAAGATGTCGGGCCCTCGAGGAGTCATTACGGTCAATGGAAACACCGAACGCTCTCTCCGAAAGGAGGAGCATACGGCGGCCCTCGCGGTGGAAGTACAAAGTAGCCTCTCAAGGCAATTCTCCAGTCCGGCCATTAAAAGTCCGGACACCGTCAAGTGCGCCCAGAGTAACCTACAACAAGACCGCCTGGCACGTTCCGAGCAAGCGTAGCAATGCGGCCCCAACCCCAGCCCTTGCGAAATTGCGAAACCAGTACTACGCGTACATAATTACACTCTAGAAATACCATGGGCATAGGGGGAGGGGCACGACCACGGCATGCCCAAAATGCGGCTCAACTGCACTAGGGGCTCCCGATTTTGTCATTCTTTTTTCTTACTTTCAGGACTCCACTCTCCGGAAGGCCTGTCCGGCAGTACAATCGCCGAACACACGATGCAACAGCCAGGGAGGCAGAAAGCTACGTCGAATATCTAGGTGGTCTCTATAACGAGCTAAATACCTGTCTTACATACCATCCCGCAGCTCGCCCCTGGAGGGGGACATGTCAAATAGTCCCATCTCTTGCTTATCGCACTATTTGTAACGCTCGCTTTTACCGCAGCCTTTTTGAATAAACAATACATAGCTTTTGTCTATCATTGCATTCCTTTTTATGTAAATATGTTCAGTTATGACATTATGCAACCGTACACTTTGGTACGGCCAATACACCGAGGGCTTAAGTACCCCGAGAATAGGGTGTGAGAAGTCCGAACACTCTCACGAAAAGCGGCACCCGAACTTATAGCATTATATGCATCCGCTACGAATCATGTCTTGGGTCAATAGTTGGGTTTGCCCGGCTCCCATGTTTTGGTACCTTACGTTCCGTTATATCGGCTAAGGTAGCGCTGGGAGAACTACTGCGATTGTGCCCCGGTTGAGCAGGGTTAAGAACCTCAGTAGAGAAAGCTAAAACTGACCATCATGATAGGGCGAGAGCTGGTCGCTGTTCGAGAGGTTTTGAGTCCCTAAAGACTTATGCCGCTTAGAGCGAGGAGCCGGCTTTGTCCTGCCTAGGCGTGGATAGCGACCATAACTTGGTCTTCCGAATACTAGTGGCTTTGCCGAAATTTAAATTTATAGAATTCTATGGCTAAGTGAGAGTGATAAAGCATTATAGTCCGATTGCCTTGTTAGTTGTCGAGCACCTCCCACGAAGCACCCAAGAATGGGAACAAGAGCGCTCAGGTTTATCCCGAACACCCCAGCACTTTCGTGGCATGGGGAGGTTTACGACTCGCCATCTCTCAGATTTAATAAACGGCCGCACAGAAGGCAATATTTTAAATTCAAAACCGTTGCTTAGCGCATATGAACAAGTTTTCAGCGCACAGGATAACACAAGCGAGTTTACTCAAAAATTACATCCTTGGAACATTCATCCGCCATAAGGCGGGCACCCTTCAGGACGCCCTCATAATACATCTCGGGCTTGCGATGCTCCTTGCCATGCGGTGGCCAATCTGTCACCAGCTTCTCAGCATCCATCTTGCCCCAGTGCACTTTAACACGGGCAAGGGCCCTACGGGCGCCTTCGATGCATACAGAGCGCTTGATGACTTCAAGCCGTGGGCGAGCATCCGCCGGCCGCCTCACCAGCCCAAAGTAGCTCCAGGCATGACCTCCCGGGCCATAGCCGGACTATAAGGCCCTTCATGGCCTGTTCAGCCACCTTGTGGAGCTCGACCAGATTGCTTGACTGGTCGCTCAAGGGCACCGGGTGTCCGCCCTCAGCATACTGAGACCAGAACACCTTCTCCGTCGATCTCCCCACCTCGGCCCGGTAGTATGCTGGCGGCGTTGGACACACTGCGGCTGCGGTCTGCGAATGCTCTGGAGAGCTCCGGACTCGGGTAAGTAACAAGTAATTCACTTTCACATGCTTGCTTTGCATAAAGAATGCCTTACCCGCCGCTATCTTCTTCATCGCCTCAATTTTCTGGAGGGAGTTTTGGGCTTCGGCCTTGGCAGATTTGGCGCTCTCAAGGGCCGAGGCAAGCTCGGACTCTCGAGTCTTTGAGTCAAGCTCCAAACTCGTGTTTTTCCATGAGAGCCTGGAGCTCTTGCTGCACCTCCACCACCAAGGCCTCCTGCTTTTCTCGCTCGATGCGCTCCATGGCCGCATTGTCTTCGGCCTTGGACAGCGCTTTCTTCAGGGTCGCCACCTCGGTTGTGGCCCCTGTAATACTCACATCGGTCCTGTCATTTTTGGCAACCACATCTTTTTTATATATTTACATAAGGTATAACTTACCTTGTCCTCGAGCTGCTTCTTGGCAAGGCCGAGCTCGTTCTCGGACCGCTCGAGGCTCTGCTTCAATGCATCGACCTCCGCAGCCAGTGCGGCAGATGTCAGCAGCGCAGCCTGCATTCCCATATTGATATACTTATGTTAGACTACTGCGTATATCTTTTAGATCCTTAGTTCGGCTTTTCTTTTCCAACACCAAACTGAGCATCAGGGGCTACTTTCTATGTCGTAATATTTTTACATATCTTAAATACATACCTCAAAGCCTGTTTAGAGGGCTGGCACAGGCTTCAGTCAGCCCGCTCTTGGCGGACTGAACCTTCTGGATCACTGCACTCATAATAGTGCGGTGCTCCTCGTCGATGGAGGCGCCGTTAAGCACCTCCAGCAAATTATCCGGTGCCTCCGGTTGGACGGAGGTCACCGGCGTCGTAGGCTTGCCCTTCTTACTAGGGGGCCGCCTACCGGACTCCGGGACTATTGAAGATTCCGGTGCGATGTCCGGCCCAGGGCCGGACATGGAGCCCCTGGATGTCTTGCCCCCCTTGCGCCTGGAGTTCGGGACGTCCCCTTGAGGCGCTCCCAGGACTGCCTCCCCCGGATTTGGAACCTTTTGGGACAATACCTCGGCATCATCCGCAGGGCGAGGGGAGGAGGCGGCCGGAAGTGAAGTGTTATTCACATCCGACGAGCTTAAGGAGCCGCTCGACAACACGCCGACCTAGGCTCGGGGCGGACGGCATGATTATATTCGGCGTCAGAAGATACTGTGCAATAAAGGAACGCCATGAGTTATTCTGGTATCCGGATACTTATGATTTTGCCAGTGGCTTGGCCCTAGATGGCCACTCCTCTTCTCCGTCGTCGGCGTTGGTGGAGTAGTCCGGAGGAAGGGTCCTTCCCTTCTTGGACCCTCCGGCCCCCCAGTTGGGGGGCCTTCCTTTTCTTCTCTCCCATTTGGGAGAGACCTCTCTTTCCTCCTCCTCGTTTTCGTGGGAGGAGTCCGCCTCGGAGTCATCGGACGATGAGTCCGACACCACCAGGCGCCGGGAACTCTTTCGAGTTCCCGTGGCTTTCTTCTTGGCCTTCTTCTCCGGCACCACGTAAGAGTCTTGCGGGACCAGCAACTTTCGCCAAGCTGGCATCTGCTGGGCCTTCGGGCAAAGGAGCCGGACAGTCGATCTGTCTGGTCTTCTTCCGCCAGTCCTGTCAAAGGAACGGGAGCTTAGATCCCGCATAGAGTCAAACTATGAAAAACAAGTATCCCGTAAAGGGTAAAACAAGCTTACTACGCTGGCTTCGCGCTTCGCGCAGAATCCGCGATCCTCGGTAATGGGAGGGGGACCTCTGCACCCTTGAATAGCACCTTCCAGGCATCCTTGTGCATTGTGTCAAAGAGCCTGGTTAGAGTTTGGTGTTGGGCCGGGTCGAACTCCCACAAGTTAAAAGCCCATCGTTGACACGGGAGGATCCGGCGGATGAGCATGACCTGGATTACGTTGACAAGTTTAACCTTCTTGTCCACCAGGTTTTTGGGCCGCGAGGTTTGGAGTCCGGTTAGCTCTCCCGAATTACCCCACGACAGGCCCTTCTCTTTCCAGGAGGTGAGCCGTGTGGGGATGCCAGATTGGAATTCGGGGGCCGCTGCCCATTCAGGGTCACGCGGCTCGGTGATGTAGAACCACCCCGATTGCCACCCTTTGATGGTTTCCACGAAGGAGCCCTCGAGCCATATAACGTTGGGCATCTTGCCCACCATGGCGCCTCCGCACTCCGCTTGCTGGCCGCCCACTACCTTCGGCTTGACATTGAAGGTCTTCAGCCATAAGCCAAAGTGGGGCTTGATGCGGAGGAAGGCCTCGCACACGACGATAAACGCCGAGATGTTGAGGATGAAGTTCGGGGCCAGATCGTGGAAATCCAGGCCGTAGTAGAACATGAGCCCCCGGACAAATGCGTGGAGTGGGAAGCCCAGTCCGAGGAGGAAATGGGGTAGGAACACCACCCTCTCATGGGGCCTGGGGGGTGGGGATGAGCTGCCCCTCGTCTGGAAGCCGGTGCACAATGTCGTTGGACAAGTATCCATCTTTCCTCAACTTTTTGATGTGCCCCTCCGTGACGGAGGAGGCCATCCGCCTGCCTCCCGCTCCGGACATGGCTAGAGAAGGTTGAGGTGGGAAGTGCGGACTTGGGCGCTGGAGCTCAGTCTTGTGAAAATGAATAAGCGAAGGAGGAAGAAGGCGTAGATGAAAAGGTGGATCCTTATCCCTTATATGGGCGGATCGAAACTATGTGCCCCCACCACCGGTAAAACTCGCTTATCTCCCAAGCGCCAGTAATTAATGGCACGGTTGGGTTACCGCCCGTATTGATGAGAATCCCGGAATAAGGGGACACGATCTCTGCCTTGACAAGGCGTGCCAAGGAAACCGCCTCGTTAAGTCTTGTTGAGGTGGGACGATAAACACGATTCGAATAAAGGCTTGGCTGTGGTGTGATGTCATGTCATGGAATACGCCACAGATTGGATTTGTGTAAATATTATTCTCTCTACGGTGGTATGTGGAACTTATTTTGATGAGCCGGACACTATACTTGTGTTCAAAATCTTCTATGAAGTATTCGGAGGAGGAACCCGCCTTGCAATGCCGAAGACAATCTGCGCGCCGGACTCGTCGTCATTGAAGCCTGGTTCAGGGAGCTCTTGAGGAGTCTGGATTAGGGGCTGTCCGGATAGCGGACTATAACCTTTGGCGGGACTCTGGACTATGAAGATACAAGATTGAAGACTTCGTCCCGTGTCAGGATGGGACTTTCCTTGGCATGGAAGGCAAGCTTGGCGTCTGGATATGTTGATCTCCTCCCATTGTAACCGACTACGTGTAACTCTAGCCCTCTCCAAAGGTGTCTATATAAACCGGAGGGTTTTAGTCCGTAGGACGAACAACAATCATACCATAGGCTAGCTTCTAGGGTTTAGCCTCTACGATCTACCGAATGGTAGATCTACTCTTGTACTACCCATATCATCAACATTAATCAAGCAGGAGTAGGGTTTTACCTCCATCGAGAGGGCCCGAACCTGGGTAAAAACATTGTGTCCCTTCTCTCCTGTTACCATCCGCCTAGACGCACAGTTCGGGACCCCCTACCCGAGATCCGCCGGTTTTGACACCGACAAGTGCCTTTAGGATATTAGTAACCTTTGCGATAGTCCTCGAGGTCCGTGGTATTTTCCTCTTCCAAATACCATGAACTACTTATGGCATAAGTACCTCATTGAATCGAAACATCATAACCAGATTGCTCTTGATGAGTTCTCGATTCTATGTTGTGACTCTGCCAGTTCTACCTTTCTGCATGGTTTATCTGGAAGAAATATGTTGAACTCGTCCGACATGCTAATCTATGCACCCACAACTCAGAAAATTGTATGTTCCTTTGAGTTGTCCCTCTTTAGTTCTTTTCTGACTTCGTCTATCAATTGTTAGTCAAGAGTATGCGTGCATTCGTTCATCGATGCCTATTATTGTTGTGGTCCACCAAGCCATTCCATTCCGGAATGACTAGGAGAAACAAACTCCAGTACCTCATCCATCTCTGGGATTGGGTCAAAGCAGTTGTATTCCGCAGATCAAAATGCCAATCCAGCTTTTGTTCGGTTCTACCTTGGAGTGTTACCCTCTTTATATCGAGATTGTCATGAGAATAGCACCACCTCTTATGAATTCTTGACGTAGTGATACTTCTTGCCATCATTATTCATTGAACCGTTCCCGTGTTGTAGTAACTGGAATGCCGACAAATGAATCATGCTGTGTGAAGTCAATACTCCTAGCAACCCCGTTGATGGACAACAATCTCATTCTTAGTGTGTTAGCTATTGAATTATCATTCTAAGACTGATCATGCTATGTAGTCCTTATGTCCTGGTGTAGTCTTCGATCAATGAGTTGGGATCGTGTCGGTCCCTCGCTCTTTTGATCACATCGTCTGGCCCTGAAAGCAAGATTGTTCTCTAGCTTCATAACATATCGGTGGTTCGTGATTTTCTGAATATCTTCTCGGAAGTGTTACTGGGTTGTCACCTGACCGCTATGTTGAGTTTGTGATCAAGTTGATTTCTTGTAAACCACCCCATCTCCAAGAATCCATGTTGGATACCCGTGAGCTAGTTGGTTAAGCCAAACGACAACTTGGAGAGTTGGAAGATAAAAGCTTGCCTAGCTTAGTTCATTTTAAGGGATATATTTGTGTGTGTTGAAGAAAGATGATATCTTCATCGATTGGTCCCTGTGATTAGTTATTGGACCTATTGTCTTATCAAAACTTTGATTTGAGTGTGGGCTATCCTCAAATCAAATCAGAACCAACGATGTTCGTAATGTTGTCTTACTCGTGGTTTTTCCTCGAGCATACCCCGTTATATCTTTTATTCTAACCAATGCTATCACCTTGTTCACATAGTTGTGGAATTCCATCTTCTTGGGAATCTTGATGACTTGTTGTTGAGCCCATCAGCAACATTTTTATCTCCTCCATGGTTCGTGTTGAACATCCAGCTAGCGTTGGAAACTTCTAAAAGCATTATCTTCATGTCCCGTTCATGAAGCATATCTTGGATGAAAGAAGTGACTTTATCTGATTCACTTGCATTTGGTGCAAGTTGCTGCTGTGAGTTCGAGAAAGATTGTTTTTGTTTCCTCTGGTACCATCCCAAGTCAGTCATGCATGTGCGAAGTATGCTATGGTTTGACAGGCTCACTACCTCCATTCCATATGTATCTCCTAGTACACCAAGCCACTGACTGATTTGTTCAAGGAGAAGGAGTTCCTTCATAAGAGCTAATCCGGACTTATGAAAGGACTTTGATATCCCCGTTGATGGTTCCCAACCAGAACTCGGTAGTGTTTTGTTGTAAGACTACTACATGGTCATGCTTGTATGGGACAGCTTGTTCACATGTGTGTAGCAGAACCAACTCATCTTTTGGAGCTTGCTATCGTAGTTCATTCCCCGAGAATCTCGCAGCGCCATCTCATCAATTTGTGTTGCAAACTTTCATTTTTCTTTCTAGACATGATGAGTCTGGAATATCCTGACACCAACCAGATCTGAATCTCAGGCAGATATGATGCTTGGAACTTTTCCAAGATCTATGATGTAGGTCCCGGCAAGGTTGATGTTCTGGCTGACACACCTAGCCGGAAGGTCTATTATCTAGTATCTTGAATGAGAAATTTCTCCATCTTTTCCATGAGGATTTCGTGCGACTTATTCTAGAAGTTGTTCCTTATGGATTGTGTGCTTCCGAAGTCCGACCTATACTTGATGGCCATGTTAATGATTTTAAGCATGATCGTGATATCTAGTACATCAAGGAGAACATTAGAAGCGAAGTGCTAAATGTCTCTTGGTCGATCATCCAGGTTTTGTTCCTTGGAATTGCTAAGGTGAAATCTGAGGAAGTGTTGTCTTCCTTTTCATCTGCATCCTCCATCTCTATTCATCATGGTAGTACGTGGTGTCACCAAGATCTTAGCACAGATGTTGGTAAAACCCTGATGAGTATGGAAATGCTCAAGTTCTTGAGAGCATGCTCAGTCACTAGATTATAACCTCGGTATCAATTGTGATGTGCCTTCCGTTGATGAGTTATTCTATAACTGTAGTTTCCTTTGCAAAGTGAGTATTTCATTCCTTCAAACTCCTTCAAACGTAAATTTTCTCAGGCTGGTCTGAAGAGTTTCAACGATCTAGGTATCAAAAGTAATTCTTTTTAACACTTAAGGGAATAATTCTATGAGTCACCTCCCCCAAGGTTTCTCGTTATGGAATCATGGCAATTATTCCTTGCTACTTTGAAACCATGCACCATCTTCTAAGCATGGAATTTTTCCCTACTAATCTAAAACTCCGTCACCTACTTCTTCCCATCGCTCCTCATATGTGTTTTGTCCATCAGTTCAAGAGATGTTTCTACGTCTCGTTCCTTGAGTAAGATGATCCATCCCTATAGAGTTATCTCGCTCTTCTTTCCTTGTGTTGGATGGAGTTCTCAAAGCAAGACGTCGAGACAAAGATGATGATAGAATCTAGGGATGGCAATGGGGACAATCCCCTATGGGTATACCTAGAACATCCCCATCCCCATCTATTCCCATCATCCCATCCCCATCCCCGTTTACATGATTGGGGATGAAATTTCCCCATACCCATGCCCCACTAGGGAACGGGGCCCCATTAGGGTCCCCATCCCCATGAACAAATGATCATATACATAATGTGACACATACTATAATCAACAAATATAAATGGCATTGTCCGTGTTCTGCTAATATCGATCTAGGTCATACTCACTTCTTTGTCATGGTGGCGGCTGAGGTGAGGACGTGGGTTAAGTTTAAGGTTATCTTCAGAGTTTTTTTGTTTTCACAAGTTTATTTGTGAATATTTTAAGGTTGAGCGCAATGTCATAGTTCAAAAGTAGCTCCCCGATGGGTATTGGGTCTGGGGAACAGAATATCATCGCCATCCCCGTTGTACCCTATGGGGAATAAATTAGTTTAGTAAATATCCCCATGGGGAAGTTTTTCGCCCATCCCCACCCCCTAATAGATGAAATCCCCATGGGTTTTGCGGGTATGGGGCCCCATTGCCATCCCTAATAGAATCAACGTTTTTATGAGGTGCAACCTGGATCATGAAGATTGTGTTAGCTTTGCGTCCCCTCTGTCTTCTTACCTCACGTCTTGAATCTCAGGACGAGATTCTTGTTTAGTGGGGGCGAGTTGTCACATCCCTAGCTTCTGGTAATGCACTAGGCTAGCTTTATGTGTGCATCATGTCTAAATTTTATTTGAACCTGAAATGGGGATAATCAAACCCTAGCAGCAAAGGAAATTCAAAAAGGATCAACCTAAAAATAGTTCTTAATTATTCGAAAGTGCCCTTCAAAAATGTTCATGATTTATGGGAAGTGATGAAATGCTCCTCCATAAATATTGCACACTTTCCATGGCATTTGTGGACTTTGAGTTAACTCCTAAATATTTGAATTGGGGTTATAAAGTCCTATAACTATATTTATAACTCCAATAATTCTGAAAGCTAATGTGGGGCTTTGGATTAGTTCATCCTACACCCACAAGAATTTCCAGAAGTAACTAGAATGATTTATTGCTGGAACTAAATCAAAACAAACAGAACAAAAATAGGAAAAGAGAAGAGAGAGAAGACCTACTGTGGCCCAGCACTATGATAGCCCAGCTGGCCCGACTGGCCCAGTGGCCAGTCATTGTTCTCCTCTTGCCAGGAGGACGCTGAGAGCGTGCTCGCCGTGCGTGTGCACACGCCTGCCAGCTCCTGCTTGCCACTTCTCCTTGGACGCCCCCAGAGATGCCACGCCCACCCTTGGCTCCCTCTCGACTCTTCCTGCACCCATCCCCCTGCTCTGTCTCTCTCCCTCGTTCTCCCCCGGATGCACCCGAGAACGCCTACAAGCACCACCGTGGCACTGACCTCCCCACACCAGGCTAGCTAGCCCACGAGCTCCGCCTCGCTGCGGCGCACCTCTACGCCAAGTCCCACGAGCCCGGATGCCCTGCAAAGATGCCTTCGAGCTCGTCTCCTACCTCGGACCCGCCGGCCGCCATTGATAACCCACAAGTATAGGGGATCAATTGTAGCCTCTTTCTATAAGTAAGAGTGTCGAACTCAACGAGGAGCTAAAGGTAGAGCAAATATTCCCTCAAGTTCTATCGACCGCCGATACAACTTTACGCGCACTTGACGTTCGCTTTCTCGGAAACAAGTATGAAACTAGAAGTACTTTGTAGGTGTTTTTGGATAGGCTAGCAAGAAAGTAAAGAGCGAGTAAATAAAAAGCTCGGGGCTGTTTAGATGAAGACACAACTAAATTAGTTTTAGTAAAGAGCTTGTTGTCACGAGAAAGTTATTTGTCCCTAGGCAATCGATAACTAGACCGGTAATCATTATTGCAATTTTATTTGAGGGAGAGGCATAAGCTAACATACTTTCTCTACTTGGATCATATGCACTTATGATTGGAACTCTAGCAAGCATCCGCAACTACTAAAGATCATTAAGGTAAAACCCAACCATAGCATTAAAGCATCAAGTCCCCTTTATCCCATACGCAAACAACCTACTTACTCGGGTCTGTGCTTCTGTTCAGTCACACCACCCACCATAAGCAAATCATGAGCATATTGCAAACCCTACAGCGGGAATCCCTCACGCTTGCGCGACACGGAGAGCACCATAGGACAGCACCAATAATAAAACATGCAACTCAAACCAATCTTGATCATCAAATAGCCCATAGGACAAAATAGATCTACTCAAACATCATAGGATAGCCATACATCATTGGGAAATAATACATAGCGTTGAGCACCATGTTTAACTATAGATTACCGCAGGTAAGAGAGAGGTTACACCGTTGCATAGAGGGGGGGAAGAGTTGGTGATGATGGCGGTGAAGTTGTTGGTGAAGATTGCGGCGATGATGATGGCCACGGCGGCGTTCCGATGCCACCGGAAGAGAAGGGGAGAGGGGGCCCCTTCGTCTTCTTCTTCGTCCCTAGATGGGAGAAGGGTTTCCCCTCTGGTCCTTGGCCTCCATGGCTTGGGAGGGGCGAGAGCCCCTCCGAGATTGGATCTATTTCTCTGTCTCTCTCTTCTCGCTGTTACTGCTGCCCTTTCTCTCTGCTTTTTTATATCCGGAGATCCGTAACCCCGATTGGGTTGAAACCTTCGCCCAGATCTTTTTCCAAAAATTAGCTTTCTTGCGGCAAAAGTAGAGAATCAACCGCCTCCTGGGAAGGGCGTGGGCCCCACCCTCGTGGCCACCTCGGGCACCGTCTCGCATTGATTTTACTTCCAAAAAATCACAAATATTCCAAAATAATTCTCCGTCCGTTTTTATCCCGTTTGGAATCCGTTCGATATGGGGTTTGTGCAAAACATAAAACATGCAACAGAAAGGAAATGGCACTAGGCACTGGATCAATATGTTAGTCCCAAAAATAGTATAAAAAGTTTCCAAAAAGTATATGAAAGTTGAATAATATTGGCATGGAATAATCAAAAATTATAGATACGATGGAGACGTATCAGCCGTCGCTCGATTCGCTTCACTCCGGCCGTCTCCGAGCTCGCTGACCACCTCGTCCTCTTTGCTGTGAGCTCCGCCTCCTTATCCCCCTACTCATGTCGCCCCGCGCGCCCTCCAGGCTTAGCCCCCCCTACAGCCGAAGTTTGCCGACGCCGCGAAAGTCGCCATCGTCATTATGGTGGGGCAACCTCGCGTCTGAGCACCTAGTTGAGCTCATGCTGCCCCGTAGCTTCTTCATATGCTCTCCGTTTGCTCGGAATCGAGATGCAGCCCCGCGCCCGCATCTAGCCGACCTCTGGTTGCAGCCATGGTTGCCGCAGCCATCGTCTCTGGCCACCCCGCAGCCTCCCGCATGATCCCCTGGATGCGCGTGAGGATGGGCATCCCTCTGGTGCCTCCAGCGCGTCGAGCCGACACCTATAGGGCCGTCCCAAGCAACTCCGACGAGTCCCCGCCGTTTCTGTGGTCGCCGGCGTCAACTGCTGACGTGGCGCTGGTTAGTTAGCACTAATGAGGCCGCTAAACACCCCTAGAGCCACTGCCATGTGGGCCCCAGTGCCTAAATTAATTAGTTTAACTTCTCTGTTAGATTAGTACTAATCTCAGAGGGCCCCGCCTGTCACCTTTGACTTGGCAACGTCAGCATTGATCGGGTCCCATGTGTCAGCCTCTGTGGTGACTACGTGTCACCGACAAGTGATCCCTATCGGTCGGGTTTGACTGGACCAGCCAGTTGACATCTTGACTCCTCGATACGTCATCCGGCCTTGATGAAATATTTTTGGGATTTAAAATAAATCAGAAACGATTTATTTATTTCAGAAAATATCCAAAACTTCAAAAATTCATAGAAAATAATTTATAACTTAGAATGAAATAAATTATATATAGTAAATGATCAGAAAAATCCAATCTTTCCATCTGTACCATTTTCATGCATGTTTGAACAACTTATACCTGTTCATCAAGTCAAATCAATTAAATGCCATTTAAATAACCACATGTGGAGTTTGAATTTGAACCTTGGGTTCAAACCAACTTCACTTAAATCGTTGCTAGCTGCATTAGCTCAAATCACAGCATATTGCCATGTGATATTCGTCCATCATATTGTTGCATTGTAGTGATTGTGTTTCCTATCTGTTGCCGGTAATTGTTCCCTCTCAGTAGACGTGGTTCCGACGATGAGATCGATGACACCGATGAAGAACTATACTATCTTTACAAGTCCCAGGCAAGCAAACCCCCGTTGTTCATTTCGATACAATCCACTCTCTAAACCACGCTCTCTTTTACTTCATTAGGACAACAACGCTTCAACTGTTACCTGCTGCAGTAGTTGAACCCCTTTCCTCTGCATGACCTGTCATTCTCACAGTAGATAGATGAAACCCACTAGCATGAGTAGGAGTGATACGTCTCCAACGTATCTACTTTTCCAAACACTTTTGCCCTTGTTTTGGACTCTAACTTGCATGATTTGAATGAAATTAACCCGGACTGACGCTGTTTTCAGCAGAACTACCATGATGTTGTTTTATGTGTAGAAAAGAAAAGTTCTCGGAATGACCTGGAAATCAACGGAGGCACTTTTTGGAATATATAAAAAATACCAGGCGCAAGAAATACATCAAGTGGCCCAGGGCCTGTCCACGAGACAGGGGGGCGCCCCCCATGTAGGGCGCGCCCCCGTGGACCTCCTCGGACCTCAACTTCAACTCCATATATTCCGTCTCGGGGAGAAAAAATCAGAGAGAAAGTTTCATCGCGTTTCACGACACGGAGCCGCCGCCAAGTCCGTTCGGGGCTCCGGAGAGGCGGATTCGTCGCCGTCGTCATCATCAACCATCCTCCATCACCAATTTCATGATGCTCACCGCCATGTGTGAGTAATTCCAGCATAGGCCCTCTGGACGGTGATGGGTTGGATGAGATTCACCATGTAATCAAGTTAGTTTTGTTAGGGTTTGGTCCCTAGTATCCACTATGTTTTGAGATTGATGTTGCTATGACTTTGCTATGCTTAATTCTTGTCACTAGGGCCCGAGTGCCATGATTTCAGATCTGAACCTATTATGTTTCCATGAATATATGTGTGTTCTTGATCCTATCTTGCAAGTCTATAGTCACCTATTATGTGTTATGATCCGACAACCTCAAGTGACAATAACTGGATACTTCGGTGATGAGCGTAGTTTGAGGAGTTCATGTATTCACTATGTGTTAATGCTTTGTTCCGGTTCTCAATTAAAAGGAGGCCTTAATATCCCTTAGTTTCCGTAAGGAGCCCGCTGCCACGGGAGGGTAGGACAAAAGATGTCATGTAAGTTCTTTTCCATAAGCACGTATGACTATTTACGGAATACATGCCTACATTACATTGATGAATTGGAGCTAGTTCTATATCACCCTATGTTATAACTATTGCATGAGGAATCGCATTCGGCATAATTATCCATCAACGATCCGGTGCCTCACGAGCTTTTCATATATTGTTCTTCGCTTATTTACTTTTCCGTTGCTACTGTTACAACTACTACAAAAACCCAAAAAAATTTATCTTTAGTTTTGCTACCGTTACCTTTATTATTATACCACTTTTGCTTCTAAACACTTTGCTGCAGATACTAAGTTATCCAGGTGTGGTTGAATTGACAACTCAACTGCTAATCTTGTGAATATTCTTTGGCTCCCCTTGTGTCGAATCAATAAATTTGGGTTGAATACTCTACCCTCGAATGTTGTTGCGATCCCCTATACTTGTGGGCTATCAAGACCAATTTCTGGCACCGTTGTCGGGGAGCATAGCTCTATTCTCTGAGTCACTTGGGATTTATATCTGTTGATCACTATGAAGAACTTGAAAGACGCTAAGACCAAGATTTATGCCTCAACTACGAGGGGAGGTAAGGAACTGCCATCTAGCTCTGCACTAGATTCTCCTTCCGTTATTAATAAGCTTGCGACACCTAAACCTGCCATCGCTATGAATTACGATATATGTCGCATGTTATCGATGATGCCATACGCTATGCATGATGAAACTACTTACATGCGTGATACTACTTTGCCATTAGGTGAATTTCTAGATGAACAACTTGCTAGAGTTAGAGGGATGAAATTACTGAAGATCCTATTCTTGATGATAGTGATGATGAAGGTTCCCCCAATGATTATGTTTTACCTGTTGTTCCTAAGGGTTATGTTATGCATGAAAAAGCTGCTCTGGAAATCCATGCCTGCAATGGTAGGAATGATATTAAGAAATTACTAGCTAAATGGAAGCAGCAGTCTCTTAATGCTAGAATGAAACCCGATACTGCTATTGCTACTTCACCTATTTGTGTTACTGATAAGGATTATGAATTCTCTGTTGATCCTGACATTATTACTTTAGTCGAATCTAATCCTTTTTATGGCCTTCAATCTGAAACTGTTGTGGCACATCTTACCAAGTTGAATGATATAGCCACCCTATTTACTCATGATGAGAAGTCTCGCTATTTATATATCCTTAAGATATTTACGTTCTCATTAAAGGGTGATGCTAAGACTTGGTATAATTCTCTTGCTCACGGTTGTGTGCGTAGTCCCGGGATATGATTTATTACTTCTCGCTAAATATTTCCCTGCTCATAAGAAACAAGCTACCTTGTGGGAAATATATAATTTTGTGCAAATCAAAGAAGAGAGTCTCCCACAAGCTTGGGGGAGGCTTCTCCGGTTACTTAATGCTTTGCCTGATCATCCCCTTAAGAAAAATGAAATACTTGATATATTTTATAATTGACTAACCGATGCTTGCAAGGATCACTTGGATAGTTGTGCTGGTTGTGTTTTTAGGGGAAGAACAGTCGACGAAGCTGAAATATTATTGAATAATATGTTGACTAATGAAAACAATTGGACCCTTCCCGAGCCAGTTTCTGAAGCAATTCCTAAACCAATTGAGCCAACTACTGAGCCTATTCCTAAACCCACTCAAGAAGAGAGGTGTTTTATTTCGTAGTCCTGAGGATATGCAAGAGGCAAAGAAACCAGTGAAAGAAAAAGGTATTAAAGCTGAAGATGTTAAGAATTTACCTCCTATTGAAGAAATACATGGACTTAATTTACCGCTTGAAGAACCACATTGTCTTGATAACCCGTCACAGGTAGTAAAGGTAAATTATCTCTATAGATATGATAAAGTTGAAATACCCTCTACTAAATTTCATAGCCCTTGCTTAGATGAATTTGATGACTTTATGGCTAGGCAAGAAAGTTTTAATGCTTATGTTGGTAGAGAGTTAAAGAACAATGCTTTTCGAAAATAGGACGCGTAGGTGATAATCTAGCTAGAGTTAAAGATGAACTTCACCGCGTTAGCAAATATGCTTCTATGGTTTGCTACTCAAGCTGAGCAAGTACTTAAAGCTCAAAATGATTTTCTTGATGAATTAAATAATAAAAATGACTTTGTTGTTAGAGTGGCTACTAGAATTTGGTAGAATGACTCAGGAACCTTTGTATCACGAAGGCCACCCTAAGAGAATCGAGCAAGATTCTCAGAGAAATAATTTAGAGGCACCTAGTTCTTCTAAAAAGAAGAAGAAGAAAAATGATAGAACTCTGCATGCTTCTAGTGAACCTCACTGTAGACACACACGAGAATCCCAATAATATTTCTATCTCTGATGCTGAAACACAATCGGGTGATGAACATGAACCTAGCGATAATGTTAATGATAATGTTCATGTTGATGCTCAACCTAGCAAAGACAATGATGTAGAGATTGAACCTGCTGTTGATCTTGATAACCCACAATCAAGGAATCAACGTTATGATAAGAGAGATTTTGTTGCTAGGAAGCACGGTAAAGAAAGAGAACCATGGGTTCGTAAACCCATGCCCTTTCCTCCTAAACCATCCAAGTCAAAGGATGATGAGGATTTTGAGTGCTTTGCTAAAATGATTAGACCTATTTTCTTACGTATGCGCTTAACTGATAGGCTTAAAGTAAACCCTTATGCTAAGTATATGAAGGATATCATCACAAATAAAAGAAAGATACCGGAAGCTGAAATTTCCACCATGCTTGCCAATTACCATACTTTTAAGGGTGGAATACCAAAGAAACTTGGAGATCCAGGTGTACCAACTATACCATGTTCTATTAAAAGAAATTATGTTAGAACTGCTTTATGTGATATTGGAGCATTTTTTAGTGTTATGACTCTCTCTTTATTTCGTATATTTGAATTTAATAAGTTGTCACCTACTGAAATATCTTTGCAAATGGCTGATAAATCAACTGCTATACATGTCGGTATTTCTGAGGATGTGTCTTTTGTAGTGGCAAATGTCACTATCTTAACGGACTTTGTTATTCTTGATATTCCTGAGGACGATAGTATGTCTATTATCCTTGGTAGACCTTTTCTTAATACTGCAGGGGCAGTTATTGATTGCAACAAAAGCAATGTCACTTTTCATGTTAATGGTAATGAGCATACGGTATACTTTCCGAGGAAACAATCTCAAGTTCATAGCATCAACTCAATTGGAAAAGTTCCAACTATCATTTTTGGAGGTTTTGAATTTCCTCTCCCTACTGTCAAGAAAAAGTATGATATTCTTATTGTTGGGGATTTTCATATCCCCGTTGAGGTAACTTAGTGTTATTCAAATTTCTTCTTGCCTGTGTTATTCGGAATGAGTTTGTTAACAACACTTGATCAACCTTGTTAGTGGGTTCATTTTGATGATCACGAGATGGATGAAACTAGAAGGCACAACCTTCTGTACCCTCTTTTTACTTTATGTTATTTAGAATAAATAAAGCAAAATTAGTATTATCCGTCTATTTTCTGAATTACCCGTGCATTAAAAATAGCCCGAAAATAAAAGTGCTCCAAATGCCCTGCTAATCTAGTATGATTTTTTCTGGAATATTTGAGGATTTTAGGCACTGAAAACACTGCAGGAGGGCCAAGCACCATGCCATGAGAGAGGAGGGCACCCCCCCCTGTAGGGCGCGCCCCCTGTCTCGTGGGCCCCTGGTGGCTCCCCTCCACTTATGCCAGCACCCACACACTTCATCTTCTACCCCAAAAAATCCCCATCCAGCTCAAGCACGAGTTCTAGCTCTTCTTGCTGCGATTTTCGATCTCCTTGCTCAAAGCTCCATTCAAAAAACTGCTTTGGGAGATTGTTGCTTGGTATGTGACTCCTCCATTGGTCCAATTAGTTTTTGTTCTAGTGCTTTATTCATTGCAATTTTTTGTTGCATAGGTGACCATGTTCTTGAGCTTGCATGTTAAATTTTTGAGGTCCCAATCAATTCCAATGCATGATATAGGCTATAGGCATTTGTAGGAGTAGTTGCTATCAATCTTGTTTAGTTTTATGCACTTATATTTTGAAGTTACTTAAATTTCAGAAATTTTCAGAAAAAGAAATATGCTTATAAGAATGTACCAAGGAGGTTCCTCGGCAAAGAAAGGGCCAAGGATTGCTAAACGTGAGCAAGATGTTGAATTGCCGAGGGACGCAAATGTACGGGCTTGTGAGTGGCCATCCGATGATTTTATGGTCGAAGCAGGCTTCAAGGAGGAATTTGACGCATATGTGCGTAATGCCGAACTGGAGGACTTCTTACAAGATAAGTGTCCGCAGTACTATCAGTTGGTGATTCTTTTGTGCGGAGGTTTAGATACAACTGCTCGCATAATTCTCCTAGTGTCATGTTCGATATTTATGATACATCTTATACCATGGATTTAGAGGATTTCACAACCGCTTGCAAACTCCTTGGTGGGGTAATATTAATGATCCTCCTAAATCTGAATTTAGAGATTTTCTTGCTAGTATTATTGTGGGAGAATCTAGGGACGTAGCAAGCTACCATAGGGAGCATTCATTTTCCTGCTATACATTACTTTGCTCTCTTTATTGGTAGATGCGTTAACGGTAAGGACGAGGTATGTCACATGTGTGCCCCTGATCTTTCTCTCCTCAAGAGTGCTGTGTCAGGTTATAAAGGTTATAACTTGGGGGCAATAGTTGCACGTAGGTTGCAAATTAATAGTAGAAAGGGAGATTTATTTGGAGGAATTTATGCTACCCGTGTAGCTAAGTTTCTTAATATAGCTCCACGAGAGGTGGATATGATTTTACCTCCTGTTTATTTGGATAAAGAAGCTATGTTCCATCATCATTTTCTTGAGAGGAATGAACAATTCCTCCATTATCGACTAATCTATGACAGGCGTAATGTCGTCCCTGTTACTCTTCACCTTCCCCCCTAACTTTTTGATTATCAGGCAAGAGGAAGATACGTTGTCACCAGTGAAGAAGCAGCTGAATACGAGAAGGGAATGGAAGCAGCTCACCAACACGCTGCTGCTCAGGAGGGTGTTGCCTCTGCATCTCAGTACAACCCCAGTTTCACTTATGGATATCAGCCAGGCGGTCCTTGGTACTAGACCAACTTAGGCCAAAAGCCTAAGCTTGGGGGAGTACGATCTCTCCTGAGACTTTACATTCATGTTCACACACTAGTAGTCGGTGCTCATACTCTTTCATTGTATTATCCATGTTAATTTAAATTTCTTTTTCTAGTTTTCTTCTTGTGTGTTTGATAAACCTTAAGAAAAACCAAAAAAATTAGTTAGTTTAATTTCCATGCTGGTAGTAGAATTAAAATGAAAATCCAAAAATATTTCTAGTTCTTCTTCTAACTTGTTGGGAGCTTTCCCGTGTAAATAGTTTTATTTTCTTTTCTTTCTTTTAGGGGTCGAGAAGATCATATTGAAAATGCTTAGTGGCTCTTGTATGCATGAATGTTTGTTTAACTTAGAGCCCATATTACCCTGTCTTCTCTCTTCAGTTGAATGCTTGTAGATTCCAGCTTAGTCCAATGCACGTACACTCTTATTATTATTACGCATCGTTCGGTCGTGCGAGTGAAAGGCAATAATGATGATATATGATGAACTTATTGGGATGAGAAAAGCTGGTATGAACTCGACCTCTTTTGTTTTTGTAAATATGATGAGTTCATCGTTCATGAGTCAGCTATTATGAAGTAAACATATTTGCAATGACATTTAGAGATTATAGTTACTTGTGCCATGCTTGATTAGCTATGAGTTATAATGATTTACCTTATGCGCCAACATGCTATTAGAATGATTACGATATGGTATGATGGGATGGTATCCTCCTTTGAATGAATTGAGTGAGTAGACTTGGCACATGTTCACACATGTAGTTGAATCAAATCAACATAGCCTTCATGACATTTATGTTCATGGTAGATTATATCCTACTCATGCTTGTATTCGGTGTGAATTAATTTTAATGCATGCTTACGACTGTTATCGCTCTCTCAGTTGGTCGCTTCCTAGTCTTTTGCTAGCCTTCACTTGACTAAGCGGGAATACTGCTTGTGCATCCAAACTCCTTAAACCCCAAAGTTGTTCCATATGAGTCCACTATACCTTCCTATACGCGGTATCTACCTGCCGTTCCAAGTAAATTTGTATCTGCCAAACTCCAAACCTTCAAATGAAATTGTCTTGTATGCTCGAGCAGCTCATGTACAACTAGGGCTGCCTATATCTTCCATGCTAGGTGGGTTATTCTCAAGAGGAGTGGACTCCGCCTCATTCACGAGAAAGGGCGAATCTGGGATGCCCAGTCCCATGATCCAAAAAGATCAAAACTAAATCAAAATAATTGCAAACAAAACTCCTCATTCACGAGAAAGGGACGGTAACTGGGATGCCCAGTCCCATGATCCAAAAAGATCAAAACTAAATCAAAATAATTGCAAACAAAACTCCCCACAGGACCCGTTGAATGTTGGAGGCACTCGTTGTTTCGAGCAAGCCATGGATTGATGCTTGTGGAGGAGGGGAGTATAAACCTTTACCATTCTGTTTGGGAACTGCCTATAATGCATGTAGTATGGAAGATACAGCCATCTCATAGTTGTTACGTTGATAGCGAAAGTATGCCGCTCAAAATGTTATTCAATCTCTATTTTAAAATCGAGCTCTGGCACCTCTACAAATCCTGCTTCCTCCTCTGCGAAGGGCCTATCTATTTACTTTTATGTTGAGTCATCACCCTTCTTATTAAAAAGCACCCATTTGGAGAGCACACTGTCGTTTGCATTCATTACTATTGGTTTATATTGGGTATGACTTGTCTGGATCTCTTTTACCATGAATTACAATGTTTAGTCAGTCCTTGATCTTTAAAGGTGCTCTGCATTTATGTTTTGCGGTCTCAGAAAGGGCTAGCGAGATACCATTTTGTTATATCATGTTATGATTATTTTGAGAAAGTGTTGTCATCCGAGTTTTATTATTTTGGCTCGCTAACTGATTATGTCATTGATATGAGTAATTGTGAGACCTATGTGTTATTGTGAGTATGGTTAGTTCATAATATTTGCTGAAACTTGAATGCTGGCTTTTCATGTTTACAAATACAAGAGCAAACAGAGTTTGTAAAAGTTTTTCTTTATCACTTTCAGTTTATCAACTGAATTGCTTGAGGACAAGCAAAGGTTTAAGCTTGGGGGAGTTGATACGTCTCCAACGTATCTACTTTTCCAAACACTTTTGCCCTTGTTTTGGACTCTAACTTACATGATTTGAATGAAACTAACCCGGACTGACGCTGTTTTCAGCAGAACTACCATGATGTTAATTTATGTGTAGAAAAGAAAAGTTCTTGGAATGACCTGCACTTTTTGGAATTTATAAAAAATACTGGGCGAAAGAAATACATCAGGGGGCCCAGGGCCTGTCCACGAGACAGGGGGCGCTCCCCCTGTAGGGCGCGCCCCCCTATCTCGTGGGCCCCCTGGACCTCCTCCGACCTCAACTCCAACTCCATATATTCCGTCTCAGGGAGAAAAAAATCAGAGAGAAAGTTTCATCGCGTTTCACGACACGGAGCCGCCGCCAAGCCCTAATCTCTCTCGGGAGGGCTGATCTGGAGTCCGTTCCGGGCCCGGGAGAGGGGGTTCGTTGCCGTCGTCATCATCAACCATCCTCCATCACCAATTTCATGATGCTCACCGCCGTGTGTGAGTAATTCCATCTAGGCTTGCTGGACGGTGATGGGTTGGATGAGATTCACCATGTAATCAAGTTAGTTTTTGTTAGGGTTTGATCCCTAGTATCCACTATGTTCTGAGATTGATGTTGCTATGGCTTTGCTATGCTTAATGCTTGTCACTAGGGCCCGAGTGCCATGATTTCAGATCTGAACCTATTATGTTTCCATGAATATATGTGTGTTCTTGATCCTATCTTGCAAGTCTATAGTCACCTATTATGTGTTATGATCCGACAACCCCGGAGTGACAATAATCGGGATACTTCTCGGTGATGACCGTAGTTTGAGGAGTTCATGTATTCACTATGTGTTAATGCTTTGTTCCGGTTCTCAATTAAATGGAGGCCTTAATATCCCTTAGTTTCCGTAAGGACCCCGCTGCCACGGGAGGGTAGGACAAAAGATGTCATGCAAGTTCTTTTCCATAAGCACGTATGACTATTTACGGAATACATGCCTACATTACATTGATGAATTGGAGCTAGTTCTATATCACCCTATGTTATAACTATTGCATGAGGAATCGCATTCGGCATAATTATCCATCACTGATCCGGTGCCTACGAGCTTTTCATATATTGTTCTTCGCTTATTTACTTTTCCGTTGCTACTATTACAACTACTACAAAACCCAAAACATTTATCCTTACTTTTGCTACCGTTACCTTTATTATTATACCACTTTTGCTACTAAACACTTTGTTGCAGATACTAAGTTATCCAGGTGTGGTTGAGTTGACAACTCAACTGCTAATACTCAAGAATATTCTTTGGCTCCCCTTGTGTCGAATCAATAAATTTGGGTTGAATACTCTACCCTCGAAAGCTGTTGCGATCCCCTATACTTGTGGGCTATCAAGGAGTTGTTTGAGCCCTGATGTGCCTACTCATTCATGCTTGTTGTCATGCCTGCTACTGCTTATAATTGAGTCAGGTCTGATTCATCGGGAATGAATTGGAATGTGGTGAACATGTCCTACTGTTGAGAACTAAGGGTGTGAACATGATTTGGTAAAGGTAGCGGTGAGAGGCCATGTAGGAGTACATGGTGGGTTATCTCATTGAAACCGTCCTCAGGAACTGAGTTCCGTGTTTGTGATCCATGAACAGCTAATACCATGCATTGGAATGCTTACGTGCCCCTCTCGACTTATTAATCACCTTGATATCTGTCCAGGAGTTGCAACTAGTTTCTGGTGTTTGTAGGATATGTATTGGGGGCCGTGCGTAGCGCTGACCCTAGGGGTGGGCTATGATGCGGTAGAGACACAAGGCACGGTTTACCGGGACGCCCGTTTGGTGCCTCGGGAACCCTGCTCTCATTGTTTGGGGTCGTGAGTGAAACCCGGCCGGATCTCCTTGCGGATGGAACCAGAATAGTGAATAAACCTGGACTAGAGACATGTGTGGTTAGTCAGGTCGTGGCCGACACCGTCGCTGGGCTTACGCTTGAAGGCTGCCGACTACATGTCGTGCAAACGGCGATAAGTGGTGAGAGCGTGTCTGAAGAAGTATACCCCTGCAGGGTTAACATGATCTATTCGAATATCGTCGTCTGCGGTAAAGGACTTCTGGGTTGCATATACAATTCATAGACAAGTGAAAGTGGATACTCTAAAATGCGCAAGATAAGCGTGAGTGCTATGGATGGCCTTCTCGTAGGGAGACGGGAGCGGATCCATAGTGGTGTATTGATATGGTGAATATGTGGACTCGTGTGCGCCACCTCGGAAGAGTTACTTGCGGTCGTAGTTTAGGATAGCCACGAGTCAAAGCTGGTTTGCTGCGATTAAACTCCACCACCCCTTTGTTGATCTTGATGCATATGTAGCTAGTTACGATGTAAGTCTTCTTGGGTACATTTGTACTCACGTTTGCTTAATTTATGTGTTTGTAGAGAGACTTGGTCTCACTAGTAGTTCAGCGTGGACTTGACCTTTAGCTTGTTACCTCAGCTATGATCTTGTACCCTTGGGAGGGTCTTGTAGATAGTCAGGCTTCTCAGCCTTTTTCATTTGTAGTTGTCTGTACCTAGACAAGTTAAGCTTCTGCATGTGCTTATTGCTTGTATGACTTGAATGCTGGGTCATCGGACCCATGTTTGTAATATCTCGCTCCTCGTAGCTTAATGAATAAATACTTTGATTTGTAGAGTTTTGTTGTGATGCCATGTTGTATTTGCACATATCGTGCATATTGTGTGTACGTTATTGAAATTCTTGGCATGTGTGGGGTCCGACAACCTAGTTGGTTATCCTTGGTAACCTCTCTTACCGGGAAATGTCTCCTAGTGCTTCCACTGAGCCATGGTAGCTTGCTACTGCTCCGGAACACTTAGGCTGGCCGGCATGTGTCCTTCTTCGTTCTTGTGTCTGTCCCTTCGGGGAAATGTCACGCGTTGTTCCTTTAAGTCCTTGTAGCTTGCTACGACTTGGGATCATACGTTGATGGCCGACATGTTCGTTGCTGGGTCGACATGACTAGTCGTGAATCCAAAGTGGCACTAACGTATGACTAGTAGTTCTCTTGATTCCACTAATAATTCCCTTCAATAAGCTATTTTTTGCTCAAGTGTAACTTGGCTAAGAGAATCATTAGTGGAACCAAGAGAACTACTAGGACCAACAAATATTGGGTTTAGTATGATTATTGTTACTACTAGAAGAAGAATCTTTCTTGCTCTTGTTGCTAGATTTTACTTGTAGCATGTAAGTAGACAAGAGTAAACGCTTGGTAATGTAAGAAGAAGTTTTATTACGAAGATCATCATTGCTTGCTTTTAAGAACCCATGCTCTTGCTCTAAATTGAGCATTTCAGAGCGTAGCTTTTCATGAGTCTTTAAAAGCTCTCGATGATCCTCTAAGGTAGTTTCATGAGCTAACTTAAGAGTGTTTAGTTCTTTAGTTAGACGCTCAATCTCCTTCTTATTGTTGTCATTTGTTTCATCTTGATTAGCATGATTAATAACAATTTCATCATAGTTTTCATCACTAGTGCTGTCAAGAAGTAAATCATCATCACCTAGCAAATCATTTTCATCACTATTGAAATCAAAATACTCGGGGTGCGATACCTTGGGGACTTTAGCCATGAAGCATCTTCCAATCCCTTCATTTGGTGAGTCGAATGTGCCATAAGAGTTGGATGACACAAGTGCAAGACCGACAACACCTTCATCTTGAGTATATTCAGAGTCGGAGTGATAGAGTAGTTGAGTCGGAACCGGATACCCATTCACCAACATGAGCTTGATGTCTTCGTCTTGTGTAGCTCTTTGACGACTTGTCCTGTCACAGTGTCGGGGGGAAATCTGTACCACCACGGACACCTACGGGACCGGAGCCCCTTTTCGGTTCGGCAGGGGGCGGAGGATGCACAAAGAGCGGATCGAGGCGATGCACACGAGCAGATTTACCCAACCGGAGCTCTCAGGAGAGATAATACTCCCACCGCTGCTTTGTGGGTTGTATTGTGTTCTTGCTAGGGGCGTCGGGGAGCTACAAAACCTAGCTTGAGAGTCTATGGCCTCGCATTTAGCTGAGCCGAGCAGCCGAACCCTTTCACGCTGCACTCGGGCCTCCTTTATAGGCACAAAGGGGTCACCACAGGTGGCAAGTAGACAGGGTAGAATAGAAAAAAGCAGAGGTTGGTACACCGCTTTATGCAGGTGTCATGTGGTCTATACCTAACTTTCGGCGGCAAGGGACAAGAGCCATAAATGCCCGTCCACATTCGCCTGAAAAAGTGCAACATGGACCGTCAAGTGCGCCTCCGTTTGCCACGACGACGACTTGTCGGCGCCGCTTGTCGCCGCTTCTCCCCGGGCTGCCTGACACAGCCGACACGCAGCGCTGAGGAAGCCCCATGGCGACACGTTGGCGGATGAGCTGGAGCGGAGAGGAAGAGAGGTTACTGCGGCGGCAAAGCGCCTTGCCGCTGCAAAAGGTTTTGTCGCGCTTGGGAGCTTGTCGCTTCACCAAGCCTTCCCGGCAAGCTCCTCTTGCCGGGGCCTTGTTTCCTTCATGCCTTAAGTGGCCTTCCCGGCAAGCTCCTCTTGCCGGGGCCTTCTTCGCGCCTAGGGTGGCCTTCCCGGCAAGCTCCTCTTGCCGGGGTCTTGATTACTTTGTTCTTGACTGGCTCACCGGCAAGCTCCTCTTGCCGGGGTCTTGTTTTCTGAAGGGGCGCGGAGGGTCTTGGCTGGCGCGGCAAGGCTTGCCAGGGACGCCAGCTTGTTGCCCGTGCACGGAGTTCGGGGTACTAAGGTACCCCTATTTTAATACCGACAGGAGCCCCGGTCTGGGCCATACCACGGTGCAGAGCTGTTAGGCGAGGCCCAAAAACAGACGAGCACACGCAGCGGCTGGAGTCCAAACCAAATCCACTCCGTGTCCGCCGCGTTCCCCATGAGCAGCACGCGTCAATTCTTGGCGTCGTGGGGGAAGTGGGCGGCGTCTTGGTCGCTTCACCCGTCGTCTCGGTTCTGCATCCCATACGTGGTTCCCATGCTCTTGGGGTCATGAGACGGTGGAAGTGGGAAGCCCAGGGCTGTTGCGAGCAGAGGCAGCAGGTCGGCCCCGATTCCTGCTCTTCCTATGCCCTGATTTGCCGGAGGCGGCCGAGCCGAGCCCCACCTTGCTTCTTTAAAAAGAGCGGAAGGGGCCTGAGAAGCCCGCACTCTCCCATCTCCTCCTTTCCTCAGCTTCCTCCCCTTTCTCTCATTCGTCATGGAGAAAAGGAACCTTGGTTCTTCATCGGTGGCGGCGAGGGTCGCTAGACAACGATCCTCCCAACCCCACGCCTGGGGTGTGAGCCAGCCACAAGAGGAAGAGGGAGGCGAGGTCGTGGACGAGGTCGAGGCGCCTCGGGGAAGAAGCGGATGGGGCGGCGGCCGTCTCCCGCCTCCGGGCCGGGCGGTTCCCTCCTCACGGCCGGTCCATACAGGGGACGACACTTGCGAAGTTCTTCGTCGAGCTGCGCCCGGCAGGAGCCTCGTCGTCCGCCTCGGCTTCCGGCTCCGTTCATGGCCTTGATGAGAGTCGGATCCGCCGAGACACCGAGACTGCACATGAGGGCTGTGGAATCAGCGGTATGCGAGTCCGTGTTGTATTCCCAGCCCCTAATGTGATGTATCTTGATCGCGGGTGGAAGACGTTCACTCGCATCCACAGTCTGAGGGCGGGGTTTACCCTCCATTTTAAGTTAATGGAGGGTGATCTCCTCTCCGTCAAGGTCTTTGGGGATCTCGGCACTCGGGCGAAATGCTGTGTGGGTAGCTCCTCCGACAGCGAAGATTCCCCCTCGGCGAGAGTAGCGAGGAGGAGAGCGGCAATGACAGCGAGGGTAGCGGGCCCGATTAGTTGTCGGCGCCGCCGTCGCGTCACCGGCGACCCCATCATCCGCGTCGCGGCTCCTTGAACTCCCGAGGTCGTCTCCTTGGGCGATTGGCGTGGGGAGGCTGCGAAGGAAGAGGGATGGCGAAAAGGCCGTCAAGTCGGTCTGAGGCGTAGTGCCCTCGACAGCGTCTTGACGTCCTGCCGCCCGTCTTGAGCCCGCTTCGGTGCTGCCATCTCCGTCAAGCCCTCGGAGAGCTCCCGGGATGTTCCCTTGGTGCCTTCTGGCACCTGTAGCTCGCCTAGGCGTTCCTTTTGCCCTTCTCGCCTCCTTGACCTACCTCCTGAAGAGAGGGACAGGAAAAAGGATTACGGGCATCTTATCTTTTTAATTTGTAAGCCTTCGGGCCTTATCCGCATTTAAAACTTGTAATCCTCTCTTTCATGTTTTTCATTCTCCACGGACTGTATCCGAGTAGAATGTTTTAATGGAAAAGGATGCTTGAAAAGGGACGAAGGCTTATCGATATCGCAGCCCCGCAACTACGGCTTGCCGCGGCCCGGCAACTACGGCTTGCCGCGGCCCGGCAACTCGGCTTGCAGGGGCTTGGGTCTTGTAGCGCCCTTCTTCTCCCTCTTTGCTGTTATTTCAGTTCGAGAACAATTTAGCTTGATGCCGCAATAAGTTATTTTTGTAATATAACTTTATTACAGGCAATATTTGCCACGTTACTTCCTTTACTCGACTCTTGGCTTTGTATGTTACTGCCCTACGCTTTTAGGAAACTTGCGGGTGCAGCCACCCTTGCCGCATGAGCGCCGAGTGCGGAACTTCAAAGACTTTCTTTGGTCAAGCGGGTCGCTACCGACAAGCAACCTTGTCGCGGACTAGCCGCAGCTCACTTAAGTTGTTGAGCGGACTCGAAACAAAGTAAGGCGCGACCAGTCACGATTTGGCTCCTCCGCGCATGGGTTTTCCATACAAAGCGCGGTCGTTCGAGGAAGATAACTTTAAAAATTTAAAACTGATCGTTTAAACTTAGCAGCTTAGCTTCTCTGTTGCCCATTTCCCGGCAAGGCGACAGTTCGTCGAGCAACGCTCGGCGGCCCCACCATTATCTCTCCTCGCCCATGCTGGAGCCTGTGGCTCGACAACAAGGACTAAAGGCACATCTATCGCTGCGGGAACATCAGCTTCTCTGGCATGAACCTGAGTTTCGCCGGGCTTGACATTTCCGGCAAGCTTGCCGGAGCAAAACTTTGTCGAACGTTGCTTCAACGAAACAAACTCTAGGGCTTGTCGGAGCAGACTGTTCCTCAGCACTCTTGGCGTTGATCTTGGGGACCTTCTTGGCGGCGGCTTCGGGAAGCTCTGCCGGAAAGTAGTCGCCAGAAACCAACTTCCTCTTCTTATTCTGCCCAGTTGATGGTGTTACGGTTGGTTGAGTCAGCTTGAGCACAAAGATCCCTGGTTCCACAGGTAGCTTGAGCGGCGCGACTTTGACAGCCATCGGCAATATCATTACGAGCTCTTGGAACATGTTCCATTTGCAGGCCTTCAAAGTGCTCTTCTAGCTTCCTCACTTCATCTACGTGAAGCTTCCATCAATGGACTACGATAATCTTTATTTACTTGGCGGAATGACAAGTTGCGAGTCACCACGACAATGAGCTTCTTGATCCCAAGGTCCACCGCGATCCTAAGACCGGCAAGCAAACCTTCATACTCTGCGGTATTGTTTGTTGCTTGTTCCTTGGGAAAGTGCATACGGACTATGTACTTGAGGTGCTCTCCGTTGGTGCGATAAGCAAGACATGGCACCGGCGCCTTTGCAGCGAGAAGGCACCATCAAAGTACATCAGCCACTCTTTACTTGCTTCCTTAGCGGGGATGCGGCGTCTCTGGAATTTCTTAAATGCAGTGTCGGCGTCCATTCTGCTATGAACTCCGCCAATGCTCTGCTTTGGATAGTTGAAGTGCTTTCAAACTTGAGACCAAAGCTTGACAGTTCCAAATACCACTCAACTATCACACTGCCTGTAAACCACGGGTTTTGCAATATCCTCTTGACGGAAAGCGGTGACAAGCTGTTATCTCATGCGCTTGGAAGTAATGGCGCAGCTTTCTCGAGGCCATGAGGAGGCGAAAAGCAGCTACGCACGAGTACCTTGATCTAGCTCCTGTAAAAGGGAACTAACAAAGTGGTAGGCGCTGCACCATCCTTTTACGAATCTTGTCGCAATCCCGCTGCAGATCTGTCCTTGTCGGGACCGGAGCTTGTCGAGAAGCCCCCGCTTGTCGTTGGACGTACTTGCCGTGGTTGTTAGCTCATCATCCGCCTCCCTCTCCGGGCTACTAACGCAGCACTAACCACTTGATTGGTTCTTTGCTAAATATAACAACAACTTGTCTTGTGGCTTAGGTGCGACAAGCGTTGGAGGGAGGGCAGTACCTCTTCAAGTCTTGCAGCGCAGCCTCCGCTTCGGAGTCCATTTCATTGGACCCGCCTTTTTCAAGATTTTGAAAAATGGCGGTAGCCTTCGACTGACTTAGAGATAAACTTCACGAGAGCAGCTACGAACCTGCAAGTCTTCGCACATCCTTGACACGCTTTGGTGCTTGATCTGCTCAATGGCCTTGATCTTGTCGGGATTGGCTTCGATTCCCCAGCTGAGACACAAAGAACCGAGAAGCTTGCGGAAGGGACCCCAAACACACACTTCTCGGGGTTAAGCTTGAGGTTGATCTTGCGCCAGATTTGCAAAGGTCTCGTCCAAATCTTGGATCGAGTTGCTTTATCTTTGCTTTTGACCACTATGTCATCCATGTAGGCTTCTACATTTCTGTGCATCTGGGGCTCAATAGCGTCGTTGACTGCCCTTGAAATTGTCGTAACAGCTTTCTTTAATCCGAAAGGCATACGTATGAAACTGTATGTGCCTAATGGAGTTTTGATTGCGGTTTTCTCTTCATCCTCTTCGCCATGAAGATGCGATGATATCTGAGTATCGTCAAAGAAGCGAAAGCAGGTCACATCCGGCTGTGGAGTCAACAATCTGGTCAATGCGCGGCAAGGGGAATGGGTCTTTGGGACAAGCTTTATTAACATCAGTGAAGTCTATACAAAGCCTCCATTTCCCATTTGCTTTGCGCACTACTACAGGATTGGCCAACCATGTAGGATGGAGCACTCCTCTGACAAGGCCTGCTGCTTCCAGTTTCTTGATCTCTTCTGCTATGAATTCTTGGCGCTCCACCGCTTGCTTCACGACCTTTTGCTTGGCGAATTGTGCGCGTGAGGACTGACGGCAAGGTGGTGCTCAATTACTTTCACAGGAACACGGGGATGTCGGACGGTTGCCATGCAAACACATCGACATTCGCCTGCGGAGGAAAGCGGCGGCGCTTTCCTATTTAGGGTCAAGCGTGGCGATGGTGAAGGTACCACCGGTGCCGTCCTCCTTGGCGGACACCTTCTTGGTTCTTTGGCGGAGCTGCCATTGTCTTCTTCTTGCACTTCCCGGTCGAGCTCGATGGTGCGTCCTCGACGGTAGCGCAGCACTCAAGAAAGAGTGCGCTTGCGGAGCGGGCATCGAAGCTCTTGCGGACTTGGTCTTCTTCTTCCCCAGAGCTTGGCGGCAAGTGTCTTGCTGTTTGCTACGGCTCTGCTTCCCGGTAGATCTTGTCGGCACAGATAAGTGCGTCCTTCTTGTCGCCCGAGGACGTAGATGAGCCTGCTCGGGCCTGGCATCTTGAGCACATTGTAAGCATAGTGAGAGGCTGCCATGAACTTGGCGGTATTTGGGCGGCCAAGTATCCCATTATAAGGCAACGGAAATCAGCAACGTCGAGCGTAACCCTCTCAGTTCTGAAGTTTAGCTTCGCTGCCAAATGTCACGGCAGCGTGATCTTCCCCTTCGCTTGCTCCTTCCCGGGTTGATTCCTTGAATGTGCCGGTCTCTTCGAGCTCGCTGTCAGGGATCTGTAGCTTTTGGAGCACTGCAGACACCTACGGGACCGGAGCCCCTTTTCGGTTCGGCAGGGGGCGGACGATGCACAAAGAGCGGATCGAGGCGATGCACACGAGCAGATTTACCCAGCTTCGGAGCTCTCCGGAGAGATAATACTCCTCTGCTGCTTTGTGGGTTGTATTGTGTTCTTGCTAGGGAGGCGTCGGAGCTACAAAACCTAGCTTGAGAGTCTGTGGCCTCGTCTGAGCTGAACCGAGCGAGCCTAACCCTTTCTACGTTGCACTCGGGCCTCCTTTTATAGGCACAAAGGGGTCACCACAGTGGCAAGTAGACATGGGTAGAATAGGAAAAAGCAGAGGTTGGTACACCGCTTTATGCAGTGTACGATGGTCTATACCTAACTCCGACGGCAAAGGACAAGAGCCATAAATGCCCGTCCACAGCCGCTGAAAAGTGCAACATGGACCGTCAAGTGCGCCTCCGTTTGCCACGACGACTTGTCGGCGCCGCTTGTCGCCGCTCGCTGGCTGCACTGTCGACCTGTGGCGCTGAGGAAGCCCCATGGCGACACGTTAGCGGATAATTTGGGCGGAGAGGAAGAGGTTACCTGCCGCGGCAAGGTTTTTGTCGCGCTTGGGAGCTTGTCGCTTCACCAAGCCTTCCGACAAGCTCCTCTTCTTGGGGGCCTTGTTTCCTTCATGCCTTAAGTGGCCTTCCGGCAAGCTCCTCTTGCCGGGGCCTTCTTCAGCGCCCTATGGCCTTCGGCAAGCTCCTCTTGCGGGGTCTTGATTACTTTGTTCTTGATCGCTCACCGCAAGCTCCTCTTTCCGGGGTCTTGTTTTCTCGAAGGGCGGAGGGTCTTGGCGGACGCCCGGCAAGGAGCTTACCTGCAAGGGAATGACCTTCTTGTTGCAGTACTGCAGTTCGAAAGGTACTAAGGTACCCCTATTTTAGTACACCGACACACAGCCCTAGAATTTGTTTGCAATAGTTGCATCAGAGAGCATCCTTGCGTCATGTTTAAATTCAAGAAACTTGAATTGAGGAAATTTGAAAGCCTTAAAATTTTAATTAAAAGAAGGAAAATATACAGAAAATGCATCCAATGTTTCCAAAATGCTCTTCAATGATGTTTAATATTTTTGGCAAGGTTTTGGTCCAAACCAAAAATACGGAACATTTTGAGGAATTATTTTGGTACTTTGGATTTCAATTAATAACTTATTTGAGTTGGATTTATTTATGTTATATAAGAAATAAACTTCAAATATTTTTGCAAGTTTGCATGTGACCTTGAACTAGTTTCTTGAGCTCACATAAAAATTTACAGAAAGTTTAAAAATGATCTGGTTTGTAAACCAAATCAAAACAGAATGAAATAAATAGAAAAGAGGAAAAAAACAGAGAGGAGATAGCAACTTACCTGGCCTACCTGGCGGCCCAGCACTGTAGCTGGCCCAGCCCAGCCGCCCCACCGTCTTCAACCTCCTGCCAGTAGGCAGGAGGGCGTGTGCTCGCCGCGCGCGCCACCTCCACCTTGCCTGGATGCCCCCTCGTCGCCCTGGACCTCCCTCATTACGTCACGCACCTCCCTGGTCGCTCTCCCACTCTCCTCGACCGCTCTGTCCCTCATCCAGCTCTCTCTCTCTCTCTCCCACCCACCCGAGCGGAGTTCGTCGCCGCCGACACCATTCACCATGGCCACCGGCCCTTCCTCGCCCATCCAGTGTGTCCGGGAGAACCGTCGTAGCTCCGTCTTCCTCGTCATCGACGTACACAAGCCGGGACGCACCGCAGCGCTGCCACCGTCGTCATCTTCAACCTCGGGTGCCGGAGATCATCATCTACGCCCTGTCGCCATCCGACCTCCTCCTGGCTCGCTGATCGCTCCACTGCAACCGCCGTGAGCTCGTGCCTCTAACCCCCCTCCTCTATGCCCCAGATGCGCCCCCTAACCGCCACCTTCACCGAGCTCGAGAGCTCTGCTCTGCCGGCGACATGTTGTCGTAGGCCCACGAGCCCAGAATGGCCCCAGCACTCCTTTGTTCTCGGTAGCGTCCTCGGGGAGATGAGCAGCGTCTAGCCCGGCCCCCGCCGCTGCCGTAGCTCTCTCTCCCTCTCTGCCCGAACTTTGGCCACCGCTGTCGAGCTCGCCGACATTGTTTTCGGTGTCCCCCTGTCCAGCCACTCGCACCACTGGATACGGCAGCTACCCAGCTACGTTTAGCACGTCTCCACTGTCGATTTGGTCACCGGAGGACCAAATGTGAGGCCCTTCCTCAAGATTTCTGCCTCGGCCAAGGCGTCGAGTCGCCGGGCGGGAGTTTGACTTCACCGACCAGGGTTTGACCTCCCCTGGGTCACTGACAAGTGGGCCCAGGCCCCTGCTAATTTTGGTTAACTGTTAATTAAACTTAATTAGCCCTCCTGATACTGACATGTGGGCCCAGGGCCTTAACTAATCTACATTAGGATTAGATTAGTGCTAATTAACTTAGGTTAGTTACTTAGACACTAACATATGGTTCCCACTAGTCAGGTTTGACCTAGACCAACCGGTTGACCTGCTGACGTCACTCAGACGTCATGCTGACGTAGTAAAGGATTTTCTGGATTTTAATATAATTCAGGAAATTTCAAAAAATAGCTAAAACTTCTAAAAATCATAAAAAATAATCTGTAACTCCAAATGAAATAAATTATATATGAAAAATTATCAGAAAAATCCAATCTATCCATCTATATGATTTTCATGCATGTTAGAACAACTTATAGCTGCTCAATTGGACAAATCAAATAAATGACATTTGAATGATCACATATGGAGTTTGAATTTGAATTTAGTGTTCAAACCAACTCCACTTAAATCATTGCTAGCTACATTAGGTCAAATCACAACATATTGCCATGTCATTATCATGCATCATATTGTTGTGTTGTATTGATTGTGTTCCCTCTTGTTTGCTGGTGTTTGTCCCCTTTCAGTAGACGTGGTTCCGACGATGAGTTCGATGACACCGATTAAGAGCTATAATATCTTCAAAAGTGCCAGACAAGCAAAATCCCCTTGTTCATTACGATACAATCCCACTCACTCGCTCCTGCTCTCTGTTACCGCATTAGGATAACAATGATTCATCTGTTACATGATGTGGTAGTTGAACCCCTTTCCTCTGCGTGACCTGTCATTGCCACAGTAAATAGATGAAACCCACTAGCATGAGTAGGAGTTGTTTGAGCCTTGATGTGCCTACTCATTCATGCTCTTTTGTCATGCCTGCTACTGCATAGAGTTGAGTCAGGTCTGATTCACCGGGGATGAATTGGAGGTGTGTGAACATGTCATACTTTGGGAGCTAAGTGTGTGAACACGATTTCATAAAGGTATCGATGAGAGGCCATGTAGGAGTACATGGTGGGTTGTTTCAATGGAACCGTCCTTAGGAACTGAGATCTGTATGTGTGATTTAAGGTTAGCTAGTACCACACATTGGGATCCTTAATTGACTCTCTCCACTTATTAACCGCCCCTGTCCTCTGGCTAGGAGTTGCAAGTAGTTTCTGGTGTTTGTAGCATCCTGGAGGCCGTGCACAGCGCTGACCCAAGGGGTGGGCTGTGATGCCATAGGCACGTGGCCCGGTGTACCGAGTCGCCCGTTTGGTGACAAGGGATCCCTGCACACATCGTTCAGGGCCGTAGTGGAAACCTCGTTCGGACTCCCTGCGGATGGAACCTAAATAGGAGATAAACCTAGACTAGGGACTTGTGTGGCTAGTCAGGTCGTGGCTGACACCCTCGCCAGGCTCCCGTTTGAAGGTTGCTGAGATACATGACCTGTACATGGCGGTAAGTGGTGAGAGCGTGTGTGAAGAAGTACACCCCTGCAGTGTTAACATCATCTATTCGAATAGCCGCGTCCGCAGTAAAGGACTACTTGGTTGCTTATACAGTTCATAGACAAGTGAAAGTGGGTACTCTAAAATGCGAAAGATAAGCGTGAGTGCTATGGATGGCGTTCTCGTAGGAAGACGGAAGCGGATCCATAGTGGTGTATTGATTGGTGAATATGTGGACTCGTGTGCGCCACCTCAAAAGAGTTACTTGTAGTCGTAGTTCAGGGTAGCCACAGTCAAAGTTGGCTTGCTGCAGTTAAGATCCACCACCCCCTTTGTTGATACTGATGCATATGTAGCTAGTTCTGATGTAAGTCTTGCTAGGTACATTTGTACTCACGTTTGCTTAATTTAAGTGTTTGTAGAGAGACTTCAGTCTCACTAGAAGTTCTGCGTGGACTTCAACGTTTAGCTTGTTACCTCAGCTACGATCTTGTGCGCTTGGCAGGGTCTTGTAGATAGTCAGGCTTCTCAGCCCTTTTCATTTGTAGTTGTCTGTACTCAGACGAGTTAAGCTTCCGCATGTGCTTATTGCTTGTATGACTTGAATGATGGATCATCAGACCCATGTTTGTACTATCTGGCTCCTCGAAGCCTAATGAATAAATACTTTGAGTCATAGATTTTGTTCTGATGCCATGTTGTATTTGCACATATCGAGCATATTGTGTGTATGTTATTGAAATGCTTGGTATGTGTGGGATCTGACAACCTAGTTCTATATTCTAGGTAGCCTCTCTTACCAGGAAATGTCTCCTAGTGCTTCCATTGAGCCATGGTAGCTTGCTACTGCTCCGGAACACTTAGGCAGGCCGGCATGTGTCCTTCTTCGTTCTTGTGTCCGTCCTTTGGGGAAATATCACGCGTTGTTCCTTTAAGTCCTTCTAGCTTGCTACCACTTGGGTTCATACGTTGATGACCGACACGTTCGTTGCTGGGTCATGTATGCCTGTCCCTGTAAGTTAGTGCGACCTTGGGTTTATGACTAGACATGTCGGCCCCGGTTCTTTGTCATATGGATGCTAGCGGCACTATCATATACGTGAGCCAAAAGGCGCAAGCGGTCCCAGGCCAGGTAAGGTGGTACCCATTGGAATACCGTGCGTGATGCCTCAAAGTGATATGATGTGTTACATGGTAGATCGAAGTGACCTAGGATCGGGGTCCTGACAGCTTTGGTATGAGAGCCTGACTGCCTGTAGGATTACCAAGCCAAACTGGTCAAAGTTGAGTCTAGAAATTCTTTAGTTATGTAAGGGAACTGATTGCGGAAGGGAACGCAAGGCTCTTTTTACTCCTTTACCTTATGCCCTTTTGATGCGAGTCATCTTATCTTCCCTACGGGGTTAAGGAACTAGGTTTTCTCTTCTTTCTATCAGGTTCACGTGTTACTAATTTTCAGACTTATAGGATTGATGGATTTAAGCCTCAGTTCAGTTCCTACTACTTCCGTGTATCGTCAATTGGTCTCGGAACCTTGATATTGTGATGTTGAGTGGTTATGCCTCCATTTTTGCAGGATGTCTCAATCTTTTGAGCATTTACAACTGTTATGCTATCCGAGTCATCCCAGGTTTCTAACTAGTCTGATGCACTTGCAAATCTTTCTTCCATGTTCCCGATGTCTTTTTGGGCCAGATTAACCACACTAACCAGTGTGTTGAGGTACTTCGTTGCCTCGGTATATATGTTGGAGCTATTATTATGACCCTAGGTGTCTTAGAGAATTACCTAGTAATCTAGCCATGTTTGGTGTTCCATGGGTGATGATTCTGGCCATCATTCTCAAAAGCATCTCGTGATGCCATTTAGTTAGTAGGCATTCTATTCTTCGGTTTTTGAACCCGAGATTCAGCCTACTTTCTTCCTGTTGATAGCGTTTGCTCGTTCCTTTAGGATATTAGTAACCTTTGCGATAGTCCTCGAGCTCTGTGGTACCTCATTCTTCCAATACCATGAACCAGCCAAGGCAGATGTTCTCTAAACAAAAGGATCATAATAAGAGTGCTCTCGATGAGTTCTCCATTCTACATTGTGAATCTGCTTGTTCTACCTTTCTGCATGGATTATCCGCAAGAAATGTTGATCTTTGCTCGACATACTAATCTATGCATCCACAACTCGAGAAAGGTATATGTACCTTTGAGTTGTCCCTCTTTAGTTGTTATTTGACCTTCGTCATCAATTGTGGTCAAGACTAGTTGTGCATTCGTGTTATCGATGCCTATTATTCCTGTGATCCGTCAAGCCATTCTATTCCAGAATGACTAGGAGAAACAAACTCCAGTACCTCATCCATATCTAGGATTGGGTCAAAGCAATTGTATTCGATCTTGCCACCAGCCTTTGATCTGTTTCTACCTTGGGGTATTACCATCTTTATGTCAAGAATGTCATGGGAATTGCACCACCTCCCATGCACTCTTGATACAATGATACCTCTCGCCGTCATTGTTAAATTCTCGGTCTCCGTGTTATTGTAACCGGAATACTGACAAGTGAATTGTGAGGTGTGAAATCAATACTCCTAGCAACTCTGTTGCGTGGTAGTTAATGGACAATACTCTCACTCTTAGTGTGCTGTTTATTGAATCATCATCCTAAGATTGATCATGCTACCTAGTCCTTATTTTCGGTGCACTCTTTGATCAATGAGTTTGGATTATGTTAATTACTTGCTCTTTCGATCATATCATGTTGCCCTGAAAAGCAAGATTATTCTCGAGCTTAGTAACATATCGGTGGTTCGTGATTTTCCAAATATCTTCTCGGAAGTACTACCAGGTGGTCACCTGACCGCTATGTTGAGTTCGTGATCAAGTTGGTTTTTCTGTAAATCACCATTTCTCCAAGGATCTGTGTTTGATACTCCTGAACTAATTGGATAAGCTAAACAATAACCTGGAGAGTTGGAAGATAAAAGCTTTATCTGATTTAGTTCATTGCCAAAGGGATATCCTTGTGTGTGTGTGTGTGTGTGTGTGTGTGTTGAAGAAAGATGGTATCTTCATCGAGTGACCTCCGTGTTTAGTTTTTGGATTTATTGTCTTAACCAATCCTTTGATTTGAGTATGGGCTATTGTCAAATCAATTTAGAACCAACGATGTTTGTAATGTTGTCTTTCTCGTGGGTGTTTTCCTCGAGCATACACCATTGTGTCTTTTGGGTCTGACCAGTGCTATCACTTTGTTCACATAGTTGTGGAATTCCATCTTCATGGAAAAACTCGATGATTTGTTGTTGATCCCATGAGCAGCATGTTATCTCCTCCATGATTCATGTTGAACATTAAACTAGTGTTGGAAACTTTGTACGCAATGCCTTCGTATTCCATTCATGAAGGATATGTTTGGATGAAAGAAGTGAATTCCTCTAATTCATGTGCATTGATGCAAGTTGCCACCGTGAATTCAAGAAGGCTTGTTTTTAATTCCTCTGGAATCATCCCAAGTCAGCCATGCATGTGCAAAGTATTTTGTGGTCTGCTGATTGATCATCTTCGTTCCATATGAATTCCGTAGCACACCAAGCCACTGACTGATTTGTTCTAGGAAAAAGAGTTAAGTGCTAATCCATGGTGATGCACAAGACTTCGATATCCTCGATGATGGTTCCCCACCTGAACTCGGTAGTGTTTCGTTGTAAGACTACTGTGTGGTCATGCTTGTCTGGGACAACGTGTTCACATGTGTGTAGCAGAACTAGCTCATGTTTTGGATCTTGCTATTGCAGTTCATTTCCCGAGAATCTCGCAACATCGTCTTGTCGATTTGTGTTGCAAACTTTCTTTTCCAGACATGATGTCTTAAATATCTTGTTCCCAACCAGATCTGAATATCAGGCAGATATGATGGTTGAAAAACTCCCATCATTTGCATTTTGTTCCCAGCTTGCCTTGCCATTGTGCCAATTTCCCATGGGCTACCCCTCTCAGTAATTACTCTTCAGGATCATCTTCAAAAGTGGTCCTACCATGGGTCCCGTCCATTTCCGATGATAAGCAAAAATCATCCGTTGCGTTTTCTTCAACAAGGTAGTCCACATCATCCATTCTAGTCCGAGTATGTCATTCTTTCGAAGTTCTTCAAATGATCGATCGTTTGTGATTACCTTAGGCTGGTATAAAGATTTTGAATGATCTTTGTATCAAAAGTAATTCTTTTTGCCACTTAAGGGAATAATTCTACGAGTCACCTTCTCTAAGGTGCCCCATTATGGAATCATGGCAATTATTTTCCTCACTATCTTTAAACCATGAATCATCATCTTAAGCATGGAATTTTTTCCCCATCCAACTAAACCTTTTCATCTACCTCTTCCCATTTCTCCTGATGTGTGTTTTATGCCTCAACTCAAGAGATGTTCTTACCTCTCATTTCATGAGTTGATCTTGAGTGCTCGATCTTTGAGGAGATCGTTTTCTGTAGAATTTCCTTCCGTCTCCATCGTGTTGGATGAAGATCTCGAAAGCAAATACGTCAAGATCAATTTGAATCAATGAATCAACATCTTCGAGAAGGGCAATTGGATCATGAAGATTATGTTAGCTTTGTGTCCCCTCGGGCTTCTTACCTTGCGTCTTGAATCTCGGGACGAGATTCTCGTTTAGTGGGGGTGAGTTGTCACAGCCCTAGAATTTGTTTGCAATAGTTGCATCAGAGAGCATCCTTGCGTCATGTTTAAATTCAAGAAACGTGAATTGAGGAAATTTGAAAGCCTTAAAATTTTAATTAAAAGAAGGGCAAATAATCCTGGAAAATGCATCCAATGTTTCCAAAATGCTCTTCAATGATGTTTACTATTTTTGGCAAGGGTTTTGGTCCAAACCAAAAATACGGAACATTTTTGAGGAATTATTTTGGTACTTTGGATTTCAATCAATAACTTATTTGATTTAGATTTATTTCTGTTCTATAAGAAATAAACTTCAAATATTTTTGTAAGTTCGCATGTGACCTTGAAATAGTTTCCTGAGCTCACATAAAAATTTACAGAAAGTTTAAAAATGATCTGGTTTGTAAACCAAATCAAAACAGAATGAAATAAATAGAAAAGAGAAACAGAAATAAAACAGAGAGGAGAAAGCAACTTACGGCCTGCACTGGCGGCCCACCATGCCCAAGATCAGGCCGGACCAGCCCAGTACCCCCACCATCTCCAGCCTCTTGCCAATGGGCAGGAGGGCGTGTGCTCGCCGCGCACACGCCACCTTCACCCTGCCTGGCTGCCCCCTCGTCGCCCTGGACCTCCCTCGTGACGCCACGCACCTTCCTAGTCGCTATCCCACTCTCCTTGAGCGCTCTTCCCCTCCTCTAGATCTCTCTCTCACCCACCCGAGCGGAGTACGTCGCTGCCAACGCCATTCACAACGGCCACCGGCCCTCCCTCGCCCATCCAGTGTGTCCTGGAGAACCACCGCAGTTCCGTCTTCCTCGTCGTCGACGTACACAAGCCAGGACGCACCGCAGTGCTGCCGCCATCGTCATCTTCAACCTCGGGTGCCGGAGATCGTCATCGCCGCCCAGTTGCCATCCGACCTCCTCCTAGCTCGTTGATCGCTCCATTACAACCGCCGTGAGCTCCTGCCTCTAGCCCCCTCCTGTGTGCCCCAGATGCGCCCCCTAACCGCCACCTGCACCGAGCCCGAGAGCTCTGCTCCGCCGGCGACACCACCATCGTGGCCACAGCCACGGGAGAACGCAACTGAGCACTCCACTGTTCTTAGTGCGTCCTCAGGAGATGAACTCGCCTAGCCCCGGCCCCTGCGGCGCACCGTACACTACTAGGGAAAACGTTATACACAGAACTTTAGAAGTAGCACTTGTTAAAAAAGCTCGCTACTGATATATAACAGTAGCGAGTGCGAAATAAGCATGCTGCAGATGCATATATATGAGTAGTGCGTCTCAACGAAAACTCGCTACTACTAAAATTCCAACTACTAAGCCGATGGGCTACACATAGTAGTAGCGACCTTTAATAAACAGCTTTACCGCTAATATTCTTATAGGAGCGCGTTTATGTGTAAAGCGCTACTGCTAACGAAAAGAAAATAAAATGAAAAACAAATAGAAAAGTAAATGAAAATGAAAGAAATAGAAAAAGGAGAAAGGAAAAATTTAAAATTTAAAGAAAAATAAACGAAAAAGGGAAAAAAAGATGAAGGCATAGCAGTAGCTCGTTTGCTAAAACGCGTTATAGCTAACTTAGCTATAGCGCGTTTTCCCTAACGCCTTCTGAATTATTGACTTAACATAAAAAGGTTTCCCCCGGCCACCACTTCTCCCCAAATCCCTCGCCCGCCACTTAGCACTGCGTCTACCCCACTTCGCCATCGGCCCCCACTTCGCCTTCTCTCCCGTAGGCGTCGACGCCATTCCGTCCTCACCACCGCCCGAGGCCGCCTTGACCCTCACGCCGCCGCCGCCTCTTGGGCCGCCCTCGACCTCACCGCCGCCGCCCTCGACCTCACCGCCGCCGCCCTCGATCACCACCCCCGAGCCCGCCCAGGACCGCGGCCTCCCGATCCCGAGCCCGCCATCACCGCCCCTACCTTCCGCCACTGAGAACCTCCCAGCCACCGTCTCTCCCCTCATTGTAAGCCCCCCACCCCTCCCCCACCCCCTCTCTCTCTCAGCTTTTTCTTCCTCTGCCATGTTAATTAGCAGTTGTAGTAGATGTTAATTACTACTAGGGTTCATACATAATGATTTTTAGTAGTAGTACTAGAGTTAATTAGTAGTATTGATGTTACTAGTTAACTAGGGCACTATGGTTAATAGTAGATGTTTTTTAATTAGTTAGGGTAATAATAGATGTTAAGTAGTAGATAATGTAGATGTTAATTATTTCAGTAGGGTATAGTTTTTGAATTGGGTTTGTTTAACTAGATGTTAATTAGGGCAGTAGGGTTTAGTTTGGAGTAAAGTTTAGTTCAGTAGTTAAGTAAATATAATCTATATTTGGTTTTTGAATTGAGTTTGAGAGAGCATGAGATTTGTGTAGATTTTCTTGAAGTATCAAACGCTAGGACATGCAAATTTGAAGTGGTCAGGATATATGCAAATTCCTCAATTGTGTTTGCCCATGTTTTGATTGTGCCTAAGTGGCCTTTTGTTGTTTCCAGGGAATGAAGCTGAGTGGCCTATGTTTTGCCGGAATGTTGATTCATTTCCGTTCCGGCAAATTTTAGGTTCTCGATTTGTCCACATTTTAGCAAAGGTCATGACGAAATTTTCCATGAATTTCAGCATGACTTGTGCTACAAACTACGACATGTCGAGTGCCCGGGATTTGCCGCACCGGGAAAGAGTCAACGTTCCTGCAAAACATAGGCCATTTTATGTCATTATTCATTTAATTAGGTCTATAATTAATTGACTAGATTTAATCGTAGGAAGCATGGCTAGCAACGATGAAGGACAGGTTCTCGGTTATTATGGACGACGCTCACTCGGGCGCAAGTGCATTTAATTTTTGAGCCTTTGCCGACCATCAACTGATGTTATTGCTGGCCCACCGTCGCATCGGGATCGAGACCGACACGCGGACCGGTGCTGAGACAGAGACCGACGCTGAGACTTAGAGCGGCATCGAGACCGGCGCTGAGACTGAGGCCGGGCTGCCTCAGGGAGCTGAGCCGGTGTAGAACCGAAAGCAAAGAGGCAATGACTTCCTAACAAACTCAGGACTACAAGACTGGTGGTCACGGCGGTGGACGACGGCCATTTTGAGCTAACCGTGCCCGAGGAGGCGCGCGTGTGCTACGACAATCAAATAGGTTGCATGGTACGGACAACCACCACCATCAACGATGAGAAACTACAGAAGATAGATAATATGAGGCCCTCCCTCCTAAAGAAGCTGCACCAGATATTGTTGTTTCCGGTCCGGAATGAAAAGGATTATAAAGATCCAGATAATGACCCGGCAATGAAGAAGATAAACAAACACGCGATGTCCAAGTTTAGAGACGTGGTTGCCGCCTGGAAAATAAGGGTGAAAGCAAAGATCGACAAAAAGGAACCCTACTCCGAGATTGTAAAGGATAATCCGACAATCACGGCAGAGCACTTTGACATATTCAAGGCGGCTTGCAAGGCCGAAGATGCCAAAAAGGCGAAGTACATGAAGGGGCTTCAACTGAGGAACATTTGGTGCCACCACCTCGGAAGCAATGGTTACGGCGGGAAGAGGTCCATATGGGCCAAGGAGGACGCGGAAACCGCGAGTCTGGGCATCCCAGACCCCCTGGTGGAGTTCACCGTCCCGCAGGAGCGTGACATCCTCAGGGCCCGGCACCATTGGGACCCAGTGAAGAAGGTTTTCGAGACGAACCCAGTCACGACGGAGTTAATGAGACTGCTGGTAATTTTAGTTTTTGATCAATTAGACTACATGTTAGTCATATTTGTAAACGATCCTTGTGCCTTTTAAAGAGAGAGCAGCACAGGATTGCGGCCGAAAGCGACTCGCCGTCTGAGGCGTTGGCGAGGCCCAAGTGGGACACTCCATTCAACTGGGCCTTGAACATATTGAAACAACTCCCGGTGGAGACTCGTCCGTTGTATGGACTCATGCATGGTGTCGGAGACGGCGCCACGTGGAAGAAGTACTACTGTAAGACCACGGAGGAGAGAAAGGAAAGACGGAGGTTAACTGAAGAAAACATTGACAAGAAGGTTGAGATTACGGTTGAGAAGAAATCATCTTAGAAAGTCGCAACAGCTGTAGCTGCCGCAATACAGGCAATTGTAGATATTTCTACTTTCTTGGTTCCGGCCGTTTTCAATTAGACCAGGCAAAATCCAGAAAAAAAATGCGGCGGACTTTCCCCTTGTTGACTTCTTGGGGAGCAGCTCGACTAGCGTTGCTCCAGCACCTACTCTCGCGCCGGCTCCGGCACCGGACGTGCTCTGCGGTGCTTCGTCTTTGGCTGAGCTCGACGCCCTCACGGTATCTGTCACACCGCCCCACTTTAATAAATGTATAATCTCCCATTTTCATTGCCTTTCGGATGTCTCACGTCGCAGACTTTTCTTTGCAGGCCGACGAAACCCCGTGCACCATATTGTACACCATCGGTGACCAGAAGGTGGACGTGGGGAAGGCGACGATAATGAAGCCGAAGGAGCCATTATTCCACAGCCGTCCGATCCCCCCGAACGTCTTCAAGTTTCCATGGCCAGTGTCAAACCGGGCCACAAGAATTTGCCTCCTCTTGTACTAGTGGGGGATGACGACGAGACCCCGCGGCGGCTTGGTGATTGTTGCAATGGGTGGGTCCTGTTGTGGCCAAAGAGTCTGCTTCGTCTGGAGGCGACCGGGAGCACACCCACGAGCACGCAGCCTCAGAAAGGTATGAACACCAACACCCCACCTACCCAATTAGCGTCGGGTGTCGGGTTAGGTGATAGCGGATGTGGTAAGGAAGAGGCTCCATTAGTCGCTGATGATGTCGCCATGGATGAGGATGAGGATGACGATGGCACTCAACAGTATGTCTATACGGGCGCCTACTCAGGGTTTGAGCGTCATGAGTCCGTGCCTGAATTGCCGTGTCCGGAGGATGAATGTATTATGGGCGACCTTCCGGTAGTAAAGAAGTGTAGGAATAGAGCGAGGAAAGGAAAAAAGCTGATTCTATGATCCAGCCGCCTCAGCAGCCTCGGGTTCAAGACCGTATAGATATCCCCGGTGCGGATAAATGGCATATCCCCGGTGCGGATAAATGGCATATCCCCGGTCAGCCAATCCTACCTGCAAGAGCGCTAGGGGCCAGATTCGGCGATCTAAGGGGACTTCATGATGATGTGCTGCGGATAGAGAAAGGCCTCATCGCCTCGAAAGATCCAGGATACCCACTCTACGTGGTTAACATTCTGCGGCAATTGTCGTACGTCGACTTCTTCCCCGCGGATAAGTTCTTCCTTTGATTCGATTACATATTCGACATGTTTCACGTGAAGAAGCTGGATTTTACGTTTGTCCGCCTTTATGACTTTCACATGAACTACATCATCGGGGTTGAGCAGATACCTCATGTCTGTGTCGCTGCCCGTACTTCATGCACGATGGCTTCCCTGGAGTCTGCGCAAAGCACCGTGAATGCGCGAGGGAATACATCGTCAGTTTCATGCTCGCCAATAAGGACAAGGAGGCGATTCTGGTGCCTTATCATCCCCTGTAAGTCATCCGAGCGGATATCCTTCCTTCGATTTCAATCATTCATTTGCATGGTGGAGGCTAATTAATTTGAGGTGTACTTATTTTGCGCAGCGGCGGGCGCGCCGTCCTCATCATCCTCTACCCCCGATACTCCCACGCTCTTTACTTGGACTCGTCGAAGAACATTCACAAAAAGGATTACACCCACATCAAGGATGTTCTCGATAGTGCTATGTTTTACTACGAAGCATGGGGTGGAGAGGTCAAGGACAAGAAGAGAAGGGGCGGCAGGCTAGCCTTCGTCCATAAGACCGAGTTCTGTTGCATCCAACAACCGAGTGATTCTCTTAATGATGGATTCTATGTCCTACACCACATGCTGGAGTACAGACGGGATCACCAGAACCTTCGCATGTCACCTACATCCGGCGATGCCCATATTCTGCAACGGGCAAAGAACGTAGGAGATATCGAGGATCATCGACTTCGAGCTGAGTTCTATCACATCCAACGCGAACTTGCCCAAGTCATCATGAAGAAGGTCGTCGGAAAAGCAAGGATGTTCTACGAAGAAGGACAAATGTCGCGGGAAGACGTCCCAACACGGGTAGCCTCTTAGCGTCTCGACCTGAAGCCTTTCACTAGGCTCGGGAACTTTCTCCCTGACTTGGATGGATGGCACGACATGTTGGAGTGATTGTCGATATATGACAATGTGTCCATTTAGTCCATACTTTCTGTATGACGAAACTTTGAGTTATGCACGACAAAACTTTATTTGTGATATAATTAAACCGTCCTCCTCAACTAGCGACGATCACTCTAGTTAGGGCATTTTGGGTACGATCAACTTTGTTATTTATACTTATGATATGTTGCTTCTATTTTTGCCAAGTCTGTTTCTTTCTATTGCTCAACTATATATGTTGCCTATCATCGACTCATGTGACGATGCAGGTGCATAGATCATCAATGGCGAAGAAGTGCTACACCAGGAGTATATATATGACGAGTGGTCGGAGTGTCAGGCCTAGGAGTACCGGGCTTTCCTGCTTTCCGACAACAAGAGTTAGTTTAGGTTCACGCTAATGCGAGAGAGTGACACGAACTCATGTACTGCATAGTTCATTCTCAGTCAAAGTGATAGCTCTTCTCACGTATATCACTGTTTAGATGGATAACGATGTAGTTGCAAGTAATCGAGACTTCTATCGCTATTTTCAAGATGATGACGAGAGACCACTTTGTGTTGGATGATGATTATGATGATGACATGATTTGATGAGACTAGTTGTATGTATATGCTATGATTACATTTGTATGTGTATGATATGCTAAAGATTATTGTATAAAGCCTATTAAAATACAAAACAAATATGCAGAAAAAAACTAATAAAACTAGCAGTAGCGAGTGGAACAAAGTTAACAGTAGCGCTGCCTTACCAGTAGCTCTTCCTTCTAAAAAGCGTTGAAGATATTAGCAGCAGCGCCACCAAAGCGAGCTGCAACTATCCATGTATAGCAAGAAGCGTAGAATGACAGTGCCATCGCTACACGTTAGTATGGCGCTTATCGATGTAGCTGACGTCCCGCTTCTTGATAGGCAAAATACCCGCGCTACTGCTAGGGTTTTCCCTAGTAGTGGTAGCTCCTTCTCCCTCTCTGCCCGAACTCCGGCTGCCGTTGTCAAGCTCGCCGGCATCGTTTCCGGTGTCCACGTGTCCAACCACTTGCACCGCTGGATGCAGCAGCTCCCTAGCTATGTGTAGCACATCTCCGCCGTCGATTTGGTCACCGGAGGACCAAATCTGAGGCCCTCTGTCGCGTCGGCCTCAAGGCCGAGTCACGGCTGGGTTTGACCTGCCGACTGTGGGTTTGACCTCCCCTGGGTCGCTGACAAGTGGGCCCAGGCCCCTGCTAATTTTGGTTAACTGTTAATTAAACTTAATTAGCCCAGCTGATACTGACATGTGGGCCCAGGGCCTTAACTAATCTACATTACGATTAGATTAGTGCTAATTAACTTAGGTTAGTTAGTTAGAATCTGACATATGGGTCCCACTGGTCAGGTTTGACCTCGATCGAATTTGACTCATCAAGGCCACTAAGACGTCATGTCAGTCCGTGACTAAAGGATTTTCTCGATTTTCAAATTATTCACCAAATTTCAGAAAATAGCTAAAACTTCTGAAAATCATAGAAAATAATCTGTAACTCCAAATGAAATAAATTATATATGAAAAATTATAAGAAAAATCCAATCTATCCATCTGTACCATTTTCATGCATGTTAGAACAACTAATAGTTTCTGAATTGGACAAATCAAATAAATGACATTTGAATGATCACATATGGAGTATGAATTTTAATTTAGTGTTCAAACCAACTCCATTTATATCATTGCTAGCTACATTAGCTCAAATCACAGCATATTGCCATGTCATTATCATGCATCATATTGTTGCATTGCATTGATTGTGTTCCCTCTTGTTTGCTGGTGTTTGTCCCCTGTCAGGAGACGTGGTTCCGACAATGAGTTCGATGACACCGATGAAGAGCTATACTATCTTCAGAAGTGCCAGGCAAGCAAAACCCCCGTGTTCATTCCGATACAATCCCACTCTCTCGCTTCTGCTCTCTTTTACTGCATTAGAACAACAACAATTCAACTGTTACATGCTGCGGTAGTTGAACCCCTTTCCTCTGCATGACCTATCATTGCCACACTAAATAGATGAAACCCACTAGCATGAGTAGGAGTTGTTTGAGCCCTGATGTGCCTACTCATTCATGCTTGTTTGTCATGCCTGCCATCGCTTAGAGTTGAGTCAGGTCGATTCATCGAGGATGAATTGGAGGTGTGTGAACATGTCCTACTGTTGAGAGCTAAGTGTGTGAACACGATTTGGTAAAGGTATCGATGAGAGGCCATGTAGGACTACATGGTGGGTTGTTTCATTGGAACCGTCCTTTGGAACGAGATCTGTATGTGTAATTTAAGATCAGCTACTATCACACATTGGGATCCTTAATTGACTCTCTCGAATTATTAACCACCCATGTTCTCTGTCCAGGAGTTGCAAGTAGTTTCTGGTGTTTGTAGTATGCTGGAGGCCGTGCGTAGTGCTGACGCGAGGGGTGGGCTGTGATGCGGTAGGCACGTGGCCCGGTGTACCAAGTCGCCCGTTTGGTGACCCGGGAACCCTACACACATCGCTCGGTCAGAGTGGAAACCTCGGCCGGACTCCCTGCGGATGGAACCTGCATAGCCGATAAACCTGGACTAGGGACTTGTGTGGTTAGTTAGGTCGTGGCCGACACCCTCGCCAGGCTCCCGCTTGAAGGTTGCCGAGATACATGACGTGTACATGGCGGTAAGTGGCGAGAGCATGTGTGAAGAAGTACACCCCTGCAGGGTTAACATCATCTATTCGAAAAGCCGTGTCCGTGGTAAAGGACTACTTGGTTGCTTATACAGTTCATAGACAAGTGAAATTGGATACTCTAAAATGCTCAACATAAGCGTGAGTGCTATGGATGGCATTCTCGTAGGGAGACAGGAGCGGATCCATAATGGTGTATTGATTGGTGAATATGTGGACTCGTGTGCGCCACCTCAAAAGAGTTACTTGTAGTCGTAGTTCAGGGTAGCCACAATCAAAGCTGGCTTCCTGCAGTTAAACTCCACCACCCCCTTTGTTGATACTGATGCATATGTAGCTAGTTCTGATGTAAGTCTTGCTGGGTACATTTGCCCTCACGTTTGCTTAATTTATGTTTTTGCAGAGAGACTTCAGTCTCACTAGTAGTTTCGCGTGGACTTCGATGTTTAGCTTGTTACCTTAGCTACGTTCTTGTGCCCTCTACAGGGTCTTGTAGATACTCAGGCTTCTCAGCCTTTTTCATTTGTAGTTGTCTGTACTCAGACGAGTTAAGCTTCCGCATGTGCTTATTGTTTGTATGACTTGAATGCTGGGTCATCAGACCCATGTTTATAATATCTGGCTCCTCGGAGCCTAATGAATAAATACTTTGAGTCATAGAGTTTTCTTGTGATGCCATGTTGTATTTGCACATATCGAGCATATTGTGTGTATGTTATTGAAATGCTTGGTATGTGTGGGATCCGACAAGCTAGTTCTTTATTCTTGGTAGCCTCTCTTATCTGGAAATGTCTCCTAGTTCTTCCACTGAGCCATTGTAGCTAGCTACTGCTCCGGAACCCTTAGGCTGGCCGGCATGTGTCCTTCTCCATTCTTGTGTCTGTCCCTTCGGGGAAATGTCACATGTTGTTCCTTTAAGTGCTTGTAGCTTGCTACGACTTGGGTTCGAACATTGATGACTGACACGTTCGTTGCTGGGTCATGTATGCATGTCCCTGTAAGTTAGTGCCACCTTGGGTTTACGACTAGACATGTCGGCCGGGTTCTTTGTCATATGGATGCTTGCGGCACTATCATATATGTGAGCCAAAAGGCGCAAACGGTCCCGGGCTAGGTAAGGTGGCACCCGTGGGAACACCGTTCCTGAGGCCACAAAGTGATATGATGTGTTACATGCTAGATCGATGTGACCTAGGATCGGTGTCGGATTTCGGGTTCCCGCAAGACCCTTGAGGTTCGAATACTAGGGTGTGCATGATGATTTCCCCCTACCGAATCACACCCTCACCCTCACCGTGATCTCAAAACCTGGCTCGACGAACTCACAACACAAGAGACACAAGGTTTATACTGGATCGGGCCACCGTCGTGGTGTAATACCCTACTCCAGTGTGGTGGTGGTGGATTGCCTCTTGGGCTGAGGATGAACAGTACAAGGGGAAGAACAACCTCCTGAGGAGATGTGTTCTTGTGCTTGGTGCTGTGGGGATGATCTCAACCAGTTCTAGCTGAGTTGCCTCCTACTGTGGTGGCTAGTCCAATTTATAGAGGCCCTGGTCCTCTCCCCAAATATTGAGCGGGAAGGGAGCCAACAACTGCCAATTTATCTCACGAGGGCAAAGAAGCGCTCCTGTTCCAAACTATCACAGCCCTAGAAATCTTCTTGTAATTAGTGGCATTGCATCCATGCATCATTTTCGATGTCAATTAAACTTGAAATGGGGATGTTAAAACCCTAGCACTAAATGAAATACAACTAGGGTCAAATTAAATCCTTTCCATCTACCCAAAATGGCCTTCAGAAAAGTTCATCAATTTTGGAATGGGTGAAAACTTCTCCCAAAAATGATGCACACATTTCTAGGACATTTATGGATTTTGGAGTAAATTCATAAGTATTTGAATTTGGACAATTAAATTCTATAAATACTTTTAAATGTCCAAATAATCTTGAAAGCATTTGAGGGCTGTGGGAAATAATTTCCCAAGTGCCACAAATATTTTAAGCATTTTACAAAGTGGTTTGGCATTTTTGCTAAATCAAAACCAATTGCAGAAAATAGGAAACATACAGAAATAGAAAGAGAAGGGAGAGAAAGTTACCTGGACTTACCTACTGTGTAGCTCACCTGGCCTGGCCCTGTGCCGGCCCAGCCCACCTCCACCTCCCCTGTCGTCTTCCTCCCTAGGCCAAGAGGGCGTGTGCAGTGCTCACTGCCACAAGACACGCCTCGAGCCACCTCCTGCTCGGCTTGTCCGCTTCCCTCGACGCCTGGGCGCCTCCATGCGCCGCCACGCAGCCCCGACTTCTCTCCCACTCTCCCGTGCCTCTTCCCTCTCTCTGCTCTCCCTCGCGGCCGCTCGAGCAGCAGGTGCGCCGACGAACACCACTTCGCCACCAGCATCCCACGCCCATCCAAAGCAAGCCAAAAGCTCCGCCGGATCCGTGGAAGTTTGGCGCATGCGCATGCGACGGGTGCCCGGCCACGCCATCACCGTCGTCTTCATCACCACGGCCGGCGATCGCTGCTGCTCGATTCGTAGCAACGAGGACGTCCCCGAGGTCGCTGACCACCTCATCGTATTCTTTGTGAGCTCCTGCGCCCCCTTTCCTTTCTCTTCGTCCACGGATATGGCTGCTAGCTTCGATACCCGCCGTGCCCGACCTCGCTGTCGCCCTGCCGTGTTGCTGCCGTGGCCATAGCTATCGCCGTACCTTTCTGAGCATGCCGTTCTGCTCACCGAGCTCCCAGGAACCGCACGCACGCACCATCTCCTCCCCTAGCGCACCACAACCCCAAACCCGCAACCCACCGAGCTCCGGCCGCCGCCGTTGAGGTCGCCGCCGCCATTTCTGGCCACCCAAGCCGCTGACTCCGGTCCCGTTGGATGCGAAAGAGCGCCAGCTACACGTAGAGCCTCTCTGCCACTTGTTTGGTCACCGGACGACAAAACCCGACGCCCTGCGCCGTGTCTGTGGTCGCCGGCGTTGAGCCGTGGACCAAGTCCGGCGGGTTTGACCCCACTGACCTGGGGTTTGACCTCCCCTGACGTGTAGGTCCAGGCGCCTGTTTAATTAGTGTTAGGTTTAGTTAGTGTTAATTAACTTAGCTAATTAGATGAGCCACCGACATGCGGGCCCCGCCCGGCTAATTAAGTTAAGTTAGTATTATCTAAGCTAGGTTAGTTTAGTTACACACAGACACTCGGGACCCACTGGTCTTTTGACTGGGTCGCCTGCTGACTTCTTGATGTCACAAAGGACGTAGTGTCGACGTTAGTGATAAATAATTTTCTGGATTTAAACTTATTCAGAAAATTCCAGAAAATGTTATAAACTTCTAAAAATCATATAAAATGAACCGTAACTCCAAATGAAATAAGTTATATATGAAAACTGATCAGAAAAATCTAGTCTATCCATTGGTACTGGTTTCATGCATGTTAAAGCAACTTAACCTTGCTGTAAATATCAAAACATGTTTATGCACTTTGGGAATTCATATTTTGAGTTTGAATTTGAACCTTGAGTTCAAATCAACCCAACCCTTCTGTTACTAGCTGCATTAGCTCAAATCACAACATATTTCTATGTCATGATCATGCATCGTATTGTGCATTGCATTGATCGTGTTTCTTATCTGTTTGCCGGTGTTGTTCCCCTTCGGTAGACGTTGTTCCGACGTTGTGATCGTTGACACTGATGAAGACTCAATGCTATCTTCAGAAGTGCCAGGCAAGCAAAACCCCCTTGTTCATTCCGATACAATCCCACTCTCTCGCTTCTGCTCTCTTTTACTGCATTAGGACAACAACGATTCAACTATTAGATGCTGCGGTAGTTGAACCCCTTTCCTCTGCATGACCTGTCATTGCCACACTAAATATATGAAACCCACTAGCATGCGTAGGAGTTGTTTGAGCCCTGATGTGCCTACTCATTCATGCTTGTTTGTCATGCCTGCTTCTTCTTAGACTTGAGTCGGGTCTGATTCATCGGGAATGAATTGGAATGGTGATGAACATGTCCTACTATGTGTGAGCTAGGTGTGTGAACACGATTTGATAAAGGTAGCAGTGAGAGGCCATGTAGGAGTACATGGTGGGTTGTCTCATTGAAACCTTCCTCAGGAACTGAGTTGTGTGTGTGATCGATGAACAGCTACTACCACACGCTGGGCCCTGAAATATGACCCCGCTCTACTTATTAACCACCCATGTACTCTGTCCAGGAGTTGCAACTAGTTTCTGGTGTTCGTAGGATATGTGTTGGAGGCCGTGCGTAGCACTGACCCTAGGGGTGGGCTATGATGCGGTAGATACACTGTGGCACGGTGTACCGGGCACCCGTTTGGTGTCTCGGGAACCCCTTTTACACATTGTTTGGGGGCTGTGAGCGAAACTCCGGCCGGATCTCTCATGGATGGAACACGAATAGGCGATAAACCCCGAGTAGAGACTTGTGTGGTTAGTTAGGTCGTAGTCTACACCCACGCCGACTTTTCGCTTGAAGTCCGCAAGAGCACATGTCGTGGTGCAAGACGCTAAGTGGTGGAGAAGTACACCCTGCAGGGTTATAAATGATCTATTCGAATAGCCGTGTCATGGTAAAGCGACTTCGGGTTGCACTGCAGGTTCATAGACAAGTGAAAGTGGATACTCTAAAATGCGCAAGATAAGCGTGAGTGCTATGGATGGCGTCCTCGTAGGGAGACGGGAGCAGATCCATAGTGGTGTATTGAATGGTGAATATGTGGACTCATGTGCGCCACCTCAAAACAGTTACTTGCGGTCGTAGTTCAGGATAGCCACCAAGTCAAAGAGGGCTTGCTGTAGTTAAAGTCCACCACCCCCTTTGCTGATACCGATGCATATGTAGATAGTTCTGATGTAAGTCTTCCTGGGTACATTTGTACTCACGTTTGCACATTTTAAGTTTTTGCAGAGAGACGTTAGTCTCGCTAGTAGTTCCGCGTGGACTTCGAAGTTTAGCTTTTTACCTCAGCTACGATCTTGTGCCCTTAGCAGGATCTGGTAGATAGTTAGGCTTCTCAACCTTTTTCATTTGTAGTTGTCTGTACTCGGACAAGTTAAGCTTCCACATGTGCTTGTTGCTTGTATGCTCTGTATGTTGGGTCATGAGACCCATGTTTGTAATACCTGGCTCCTCGGAGCCTAATGAATAAATACTCTGAATCGTAGAGTCTTGTTGTGATGCCATGTTGTATTTGCACATATCGGGCATATTGTGTGTATGATTGAAATGCTTGGTATGTGTGGGATCCGACAATCTAGTTGTTTATCCTTGGTAGCCTATCTTATGGGGAAATGTAGTCTAGTGCTTCCACTTAGCCTTGGTAGTCCGCTACAGCCTGGTTTACCGGAGTCCTGCTAGCCATTACTCTGTTACCGAATTCACGCTGGCCGATTGCAGACATGTTCGATGTTGTTTCATGTATGCCTGTCCCTGTACATTAGTGCCACTTTGGGTTCACGACTAGTCATGTCGGCCCGGGTTCTTTGTCATATGGATGCTAGCAACACTATCAGATACGTGAGCCAAAAGGCGCAAAGCGGTCCGGGCTGTAAGGTGGCACCATGGAATACCGTGCGTGAGGCCGCAAAGTGATATGATGTGTTACATGCTATATCGATGTGACTTAGGATCGGGGTCCTGACAGCTTTGGTATCAGAGCCTGACTGCCTGTAGGATTACCAAGCCAAACTGGTCGAAGTTGTGTCTAGAAATGCTTTAGTTATATAAGGGAATTGATTGTGGAAGGTAACGTAAGGCTCTTTTTACTCCTTTACCTTATGCCCTTCTGATCTGAGTCAACCTCTTCTTTTCTATGGGGATTAAGAACTAGGCCTTCTCATCAATCTATTAGGATGACGAGTTAGTATGTTAGAGAGTTATATGATTGTTGGTTCCAGGCCTCAATTCAGTTTCTACTACTTTTAGTATGTTGTCAGTTGAACCAGAACCTTGATATGATGATGTTAAGTGGTTACGCCACTATTTTGCAGGATGTCTCAAATCTTTTTGAGCATTTACAGCCGTTATGCTGTCCGAGTCATCCCAGGTTTCTAAATAGTCTGATGCATTTGCAAATCCCTTCTTTCCGTTCTCGATGTTCCTTTGGGCCAGATTAACCACACTAATCGTCGAGTTGAGGTACTCCATTGCCTCGGTGTATATGTTGAAGCCATTATTATGACCCTAGGCATCCTAGAGAACCACCCACTAATCTAGCAAAGCTTTGTATTCCCAGTGTGATGATTCTGGCCATTATTCTCGAAAGCATCCCGTGATGCTATTTAATTAGTAGGCATTCTATTTCTGGGTTCTTAAGCCCAAGATTAACTCTACTTACCTTGTTTTGATAGTGTTGCTCGTACCTTAGGGATATTAGTAACCTTTGCGATAGTCCTCGAGGTTCGTTGCACATCCTTATTCCAATTACCATGAACCATCCTTGGCAGAAGTTCCTAATTGAACCTAAAGATCACAACAAGAGTGCTCTCAATGAGTTCCCCATTCTATATTGTGACTCTGCCAATCCTACCTCTCTGCATGGGTTATCCGGAAGAAATATGTTGAATTTGTTCGGCATACTTATCCATGCATCCACAACTCAGAAAAAAATATGTTCCTTTGAGTTGTCCCTCCTTAGTTGTCTTCTGACCTTCGTCTATCAATTGATAGTCAAGAGTATGCGTCCATTCGTTCATCGGTGCCTATCATTCTTGTGGTCCGTCAAGCCATTCTAGTTCAGAATGACTAGGAGAAACAAACTCGAGTACCTCATCCATTTCTAGGATTGGGTCAAAGCAGTTGTATTCCGCAGATCAAATGCAATCAAGCTTTTGGTCTATTCTACCCTAAAGTATTACCCACTTTATTTCAGGAACGTCATGAGAATTGCACGTTCTCTTATGAATTCTTGACATAGTGATACTTATCGCCTTCATTATTCATTCCTCGGTGTTGTGTCGTCGCAACCGTTATGCCGACAAGTGAATCGTGATGTGTCAAATCAATACGCCTAGTAACTATATTGCTTGGTAGTTAATGAACAATAATCTTATCCTTAGCGTGTTGATTACTGAGTCATCACCCTAAGGTTTATCGTGCTACCTAGTCCTTATTTCCGGTGCACTTTTCGATCAATGAGTTAGGATTTCAATCCCTTGCTTAATTGATCACGTCATCTTGCCTCGGAAGCTAGATTGTTCTCGAGCTTAATACCATCTTGGTGGTTCGTGATTTTCCAAATATCTTATCGGAAGTATTACCAGGTTGTTGTAACATCCCAAATTTTGGAATGTTAATATAATTACTTGAATTGTTTGTTTGTTTGCTTGAGTGAATTAAACTTGAGTGAAATTTGAACCTTTTCAAAAACTTTTTGAATGAGAGGGAATAAAATGACTTTCCCTTCTCCGTAAATTCAAATTCATCCTATTAAAATCAATGAGAGAAGATGACATGACTTCTTCAACTATAAAGAATTTGAACGGAGTTTTGCAATTTAATTCTTTCAAATATTTGCACCTACTTCTCTATTTTTCTTCCCCAAGAAATACCCCGAAAAATAAATTCTTGCAAGCAAGAAAGAAGCGGAGGAAAATGACCCTCCAAAATCGGGGGCATTTTGAAAATATTGAGCCCAGAAATACCAAAGTTTTTATTTTAAATATTATTTTCAAAAATTAATAAAGCCTTTAGGGATTTTCTGAAAAACATTTTTTTAATTTTTTATTTTGGCCGTGGAATAATGCTCATCATCTACATTTTATTTTTCTGATAATTTTAGTATATAAAAACTCTTTATTCCGAATTGATTTGATTTCCTTTTTATTGTTTTAGTTTCCTAATTTTAAAAATAGGAATGGAATCGCTTTTTATTAGGAAAAACCTGCTGGCCCATTAAGCACTTTCCTATTCTAGCCCAACAAGAGATCATCTCCTTCCTCTGCTTTCCTCTCACGTTCTGAAGCTTTCCATATCCATGGAGACAGAACTCCACCTTCCCGATCTCCCTCGTCTTTCCATCCAGGCGCCTCCCGAGGAGGCGAGAAACTCCACCTTCCCGATCTCCCTCGTCTTTCCATCCCAAGCGCCTCCCGAGACCGCCTATAAAACCCCTCCCTCTCCTCGCTCCATTTTTCCCATCACCACGCCTCCCCTGCCCGTAGCCTCCTCGCCACCATCCTCCTTTTCCTGCCTAGAACGCTCACCAGAGCTCTCCTGAACCTCCCCATCGTCCAGCCGCCACCTCCCCAAGCGCCCGACCCTCCTCCACCACCCCCACCCCTCTTGGCGACCTCGCCTCACTTGAGCAGCCCTCCACATCGCCGTCTCCTTTCTCGCCATCTCTGCCTCACGTCTGTGTAACTCCGTTTTCGTTTTCAGATTTATTTCCGTAACAGATTTAGTTCCGTTCTTGTTTAGCTTATAACTTTTGATCTAGAAGTCCAATGATGCTGATTCTTTTTTGCGTTAGATCACAATTTTCTTGTAGTTTCCAAAAATATATAATTTGTCTATGTTTGGATTTATAAAAATTGAGTTAGATCAGATTTGAATTAAAGCTTGTTTTGCTTATTCCGGGAGTTTAAAAATAGGTTTTTAATTAATTCTTTTTGCTCCTGGTCTCTAGGACCTTTGTTTATCCAGTAGTATTTAGTATTTTATTTTTAGGTTAATTTAAATTAGGTTTTTAGCAAAACAGTACTGTTTTATTATTAGTTCTGTTTTAGCTTTTTCTTTATTGTTTTTATTAGTTTTAAATTATTTCTTTTTGTCACTTTTGACAAAATTAGTTGTGTTTCTGTTAGACAACAGGAAAATTTTATTTTTATTTAAAAAATTTATTTTCCTTAGTTTTGTATGAAACCTTCTATAGGTCATAGTTAGAGTTTTATAAAAGCTTTTTATTTGTTTCTTTTGCAAATAAAATTTTATGGAAAAAAAATACTTTCTGTTAAATTAGTTATTTTACATTCTATTTTCTGTTAATTTATTAGTTTAGTATTTTAATTGTTGTTAAGTTTTTACTTACGGCAAAACTATATTAGATGTTTGTAGCAAAGTCATAGATCTTCGTTAGTAGTTTTTTCTTTGTAGTTTTATTTGAAGTTTCTTTTGATTTTGTTTGAGTTTTATTATCGATTTTCCTTGCTGTTTTGATTGTTATTTCGAGTGCTAAAATTGTTTGCTAGGATGTTTGCTTATGTGAATGCTATGTTTGACTATATAGATTTTCAAGGGAGTGACGATTAGTTCTACCAAGTCATTTTCTGACAGCGTTGTTATCTTCATCAAGTATTACCAGGCAAGTTCACTTTGACCATGCTTTCATACCTATGTTTTTATTGCATTTAGTGACATCTTTGCAACCATCCCTCGTAGTGTTATTGAATCCTTGTAGTTGAGTAGTATGCATGAGGTAGGAACCCATCCCCTGTTACCAAGCCCGGGACGATAATTTATTTTATGCTACGCTATAGTAGAGCGGGTTGGTATGAGTACTGGGAGTGGTGTGAGAATGGAGGATTCTACGTCAATGGCGACAACTCCATGATGGAATCTGCAAGGACTGCATCTTCAAGACCTCAAGACTTCAAGACTCGAGACAGAATTCAATACACACTCATCGGGTGAAGGATTTGTGGGCACCTGGAGAACCCAGGTGGATGGCCGGGATGCATGGAGAAGCGCCATGACATCTTGCGGAAAGCTTCACCCAGACTCAAAGAGACGGAAGAATACTTCATGCGGAAGCTTACACCTGCAACCGCAAGTCATTATGGGCTCTGGCGGGTTGACCTTAGTGGTGACTACAGGTGGGGCGGTACTAGCAGATGTAGAACTACGGTAGGATGGGATGAAATCGGGCGTTAGTGGGTCGAGAACTCTTCGGAAGACCATGTTTGGTCATCTTGTTCTCAAACACTCGAAGTGCGAGAACGTAAAGAGAGGGATCGAATCTTGCGGGTAAAGTGTACAAACCTCTGCAGAGGGTTAAAACCTAATCGATTAGCCGTGTCCCCGGTTACGGACAATTTGAGCCTCTGGACTTGGATCTATCTCGGAACTCTCAACACCGGACTGATAACTTAATTATGGGCAACTTATGATGAATTTGGGCTATGAGACATCGGTTGGCGGAACCATGTCATGATAGAAAACTCTATAGTACAGACTTCATTTATTCCTTTGATGTAGGGAAAATAAAATCCAGCTTTTACGCATAAACAAAACTCAGGATCTGAGCCATAAAGCCAAATTGCATATAGTATAGTTTTACCATCTGTTTATTCATGTTGTGATCTTGCTTACATTCAATGTCTCGACCTACACGGCTGCAACGTATCATGTTGCAGGATTTTCTTCGACGAGTAAGAGTTACGATCACATGTGGTTACGGTTCACACTCAACTTGCCGATGGGCGTTGATGGGACTCCACACCCGCTTGATTGTTTCCTTGAGTATTATGAGGTATATATCATTTTACGTTATTTATACATGTGATTGCACTTTGATATATACATTGATGTACCGTGGTGTGCCAAAGATACTTGATCCGTGGATGGCACAGAGATACGGAAGGCTTGACCGTCTCGAGGTCGGGTCGCTCTGAGATGGTATCGAGCACATGTTGACTGTAGGACGTGACCCTAGAAATCGGAAAGCCCTAGGACAGAAATCTCTAAAACTTTGTTTTCAAAAGATCCTTTACTTCTCGTCTTTCCGATTTTATCAAGTAGTCCCTCGACCTCAAATAGTTAGAATATACACCTTTCCTTTTGACCACCACGGAAGATCAATCTGAAGTCACTCCAAGAATTGAAGATATCGGACAAGCGATGGCCATTTCAGAGTAAAGAGGATTTCACCATGCATTAGAAGAGTTGAAGCTGCAACAATTGAAGACTCAAGAAGACTCTTAAGACTTGAAGAATCGAAGAATTATTTGACCTTTAGAAGTCCAAACCCTGTTACATTACACTTACGTTAGATGCGGCGTATTTGTGAGCTGTCATTTGTTTGATGTTTTCCGACAGCCACAAAGTAAAACCCGTTTCTTCAAAAACTATTGTTTGTATTGTGTGTATCCTCCCCACCTCTCTCATATCTCATCCCAAAACTTTTGGACCCCATAGATGATGAATGAATTTGATGCGCTATTCTCTCGGACCGATGATTTCGATTGGAGGCAGAGCTATGGATTCAAAACATGGAGGATCAATTTAGAAAAATTTGATTCCAAGGAAGTATGAGGTTCAATACGCTCTTGATTGCTTTATAGAAAGTGCTGCAACTTCGGTGGAAAATGCATCAAGCCATACAAGGATTTAATGGAGCAAGAACTTGGGAGGAATTCAAGAAGACTCTGATAAGATCTCGTCTTATCCGGAAGCACCATGATACACCAAGAAATAAACCTTGTGCCTGCAAGATTTGCGGAGAAATAGGACACACCCAGGAGGAACACAAGGATGGATGCCCTCATTGTGAGGAGAAACACCCAGCTGAGGAATGCCCAACTAGTCAAGTGACTTGTTTCTTGTGTGAAACCACCCACTACTCCGACTCGATGTCACATTTACCCCATGGTGCAACAAACTATTCAGGAGCAGGAAGAAGGAATGAAAGAAGCCCTCCAAGAAGTTATGAAAGAACATGTGATGAAGGAATGTGTTGAAGACCCTGATGGAGAAGGCATCAACAGATATTACTCCAATGCCTGCTATTCATGTGGAGAAGAAGGACATTTTTCACGATTGCACCAAGGAAAGAAAAGAGAATGCAGGATACTTCCCGACGGAAGCAATAGAGTTTGATCCACAGGGGAATAGAAGGTTTGATCGAACGAAGAAACCGGAAGAGAAAACAAACACACCCTCGAGAACAACCCAATTTACGCAAAGAGGGACAAGAGTCGTATTACCTGTTTTTGAATGTAAGGACGTCGGGCATTATGCCAATCATTGTCTTGAAAGGAAGCAAGGAACTCAAGGAGCAGGCACCATCTCCAAGAAGCCCAAAGACTTATCGAAAGTTATTTGTTTCGCTGCAAGGAAGCAGGACATTATGCTACTAAATGTCCCGACAAGATGAAAGCTTCGAGTTGAGTAGTTGGAATTTTAATATTGGAAACAAGAGTAATAGAAAGCAATTTCATGTTTATGAGTATAATAAGTTGAGTTATGTAATGGGTGCTCGAGTTTGTAATGGATTCATGAAATCAATAAAGTTAAGGTGACACGATTTCATATGTTGAATTTTATGAGTTGTTACTCTGTGAACAAAGATTTTGACCATTTTCGAGGATATGAGAAATATGGTCTATGGAAGAATTTGTGCATTTCAAGGGTGGTAGTACCCTGTGAGGACACGACCCATGGAAATGATAATGATATTCCACGGAGCTAAGTTTGGACAAAATGAGTTGGAGTTTTATTTGATATGATCAATATGAAGAAAGGAAATCTTGATGGAATTAAAGTCGGTGTAATGTTGGAATATGGAACAAATGTAACTCCAAGGATGAGTTAAAGCTATACAAGTATTGAAGTGGGCCCACAACCCACAGGCCCAGGAATTAATAAGGGTCAAGTACCTTTGGAAGAAGAAATTTGGAAGACTGCGATTTGATCGTGAGACGTTTACGTAGGAGGTTACGCAAAACCCGAGAGAGTTGTGAAGAAAGCGATAGATGTTTTGTTCAGCTTGCGGAATCAATGGAATTATCGAACTAAGTTCGTTGAGAAGAGAAATTCTGCAATGCTTGTGAGTATGCCCAAGTGTTAGAATACGTGATTCCTTTGTTTACGTATGTGGTAATGATTCAAATGCAGGATGGATTGGCTCCCATACCGGAGACTTCTATCATGAACTATCATATGTTGATGGAAAATCAGAGAGAGACTTGAAAACCTTAGAAGAGTGTCGACGCGATAAGCCATAAAACCATAGAATGGTAGTACGATGGACCCTTTACAGCAACCGTTGCCAATCGTAGGGTATACGGTGAAGTTCAACCAGACCCGCTTTTGCAGGAGAAACCAATAATGGTAGACCACCATGAGTGTTTCGATAGTGGTTTAGAGTGGACACGGACCCATCGACTAAGAAGATCCAGTCTCTGACGAACTTCAACTTTGACGAACCAACCCAAGCTTTTGAGGAAAACTCTATGCTTCTGACAGAAGAGCGTTAAATGAAGGAGCTATTGTAAGATATGTGCAGAGACATACATTGTCAGCCCTCGGAGGAAATATCTGAGTTTATTGGAACCATGACCTTGTTTTTAAGTGTGGTAGCACCCTGACCTTCGACCAAAACATTCGCTAGAGACCCCAACCCCTAACCTTTTCTTGTTTGGCCTCTTGAATCTCGAGGGCGAGATTCATTTAAGTAATGGTAGGTTTGTAACATCCCAAATTTTGGAATGTTAATATAATTACTTGAATTGTTTGTTTTGTTTGCTTGAGTGAATTAAACTTGAGTGAAATTTGAACCTTTTCAAAAACTTTTGAATGAGAGGGAATAAAATGACTTTCCTTCTCCGGTAAATTCAAATTCATCCTATTAAAATCAATGAGAGAAGATGACATGACTTCTTCAACTATAAAGAATTTGAGCGGAGTTTTGCAATTTAATTCTTTCAAATATTTGCACTGCTTCTCTATTTTTCTTCCCGAGAAATACCCGAAAAATAAATTATTGCTAGCAAGAAAGAGCGGAGGAAAATGACCCTCCAAAATCGGGGGCATTTTTGAAAATCTGTGAGCCAAGAAAAACCAAAGTTGTTATTTAAAAAATTATTTGCAAAATGAAATAAAGCCTTTAGGGATTTTCTGAAAAACATTTTTTTAAGTTTTTATTTTGGCCGTGGAATTATGCTCATCATCTACATTTTATTTTTCTGATAATTTTAGTATATAAAAACTCTTTATGACGAATTGATTTGATTTCCTTTTTATTGTTTTAGTTTCCTAATTTTAAAAATAGGAATGGAATCGTTTTTATTAGGAAAAACCTGCTGGCCCATTAAGCACTTTCCTATTCTAGCCCAACAAGAGATCATCTCCTTCCTCTGTTTCCTCTCACGTTACAGAAGCTTTCCATATCCATGGAGCGAGAAACTCCACCTTCCCGATCTCCCTCGTCTTTCCATCCAGGCGCCTCCCGAGGGAGGCAGAAACTCCACCTTCCCGATCTTCCTCGTCTTTCCATCCCAAGCGCCTCCCGAGACCGCCTATAAAACCCCTCCCTCTCCTCGTTCCATTTTTCCCATCACCCCCCCTCCTGCCCGTAGCCTCCTCGCCACCATCCTCCTTTTCCTGCCTAGAACGCTCACGGGAGCTCTCCTGGAACCTCCCCATCGTCCAGCGCCACCTCCCCAAGCGCCGAGCCCCTCCTCCGCCACCCCACCCTCGCCCGGCGACCTCGCCCCCTCGCGGAGCAGCCCTCCACATCGCCGTCTCCTTTCTACGCCATCTCTGCCTCACGCATGGTAACTCCGTTTTCGTTTTCAGATTTATTTCCGTAACAGATTTAGTTCCGTTCTTGTTTAGCTTATAACTTTTGATCTAGAAGTCCAATGATGCTGATTCTTTTTGCGTTAGATCACAATTTTCTTGTAGTTTCCAAAATATATAATTTGTCTATGTTTGGATTTATAAAAATTGAGTTAGATCAGATTTGAATTAAAGCTTGTTTTGCTTATTCCGGGAGTTTAAAAATAGGTTTTAATTAATTCTTTTTGCTCCTGGTCTCTAGGACCTTTGTTTATCCAGTAGTATTTAGTATTTTATTTTTAGGTTAATTTAAATTAGGTTTTTAGCAAAACAGTACTGTTTTATTATTAGTTCTGTTTTAGCTTTTTCTTTATTGTTTTTATTAGTTTTAAATTATTTCTTTTTGTCACTTTTGACAAAATTAGTTGTGTTCTGTTAGACAACAGGAAAAATTTTATTTTTATTTAAAAATTTATTTTCCTTAGTTTTGTATGAAACCTTCTATAGGTCATAGTTAGAGAGTTTTATAAAAGCTTTTTATTTGTTTCTTTTGCAAATAAAATTTTATGGAAAAAAATACTTTATGTTATATTAGTTATTTTTATTTTTTTTTTCTGTTTATTTATTAGTTTAGTATTTTAATTGTTGTTAAGTTTTTACTTACGGCAAAACTATATTAGATGTTTGTAGCAAAGTCATAGATCTTCGTTAGTAGTTTTTCTTTGTAGTTTTATTTGAAGTTTCTTTTGATTTTGTTTGAGTTTTATTATTGATTTTCCTTGCTGTTTTGATTGTTATTTGAGTGCTAAAATTGTTTGCTAGGATGTTTGCTTATGTGAATGCTATGTTTGACTATATAGATTTTCAGCGGAGTGACGATTAGTTCTACCAAGTCATTTTCTCGACAGCGTTGTTATCTTCATCAAGTATTACTGTGCAAGTTCACTTTGACCATGCTTTCATACCTATGTTTTTATTGCACTTAGTGACATCTTTGCAACCATCCCTCGGTAGTGTTATTGAATCCTTGTAGTTGAGTAGTATGCATGAGGTAGGAACCCATCCCCCTGTTACCAAGCCCGGGACGATAATTTATTTTTTTATGCTCACGCTATAGTAGGCGGGGTTGGTATGAGTACTCGGGAGTGGTGTGAGAATGGAGGATTCTCGTCAATGGCGACAACTCCATGATGGAATCTGCAAGGACTGCATCTTCAAGACCTCAAGACTTCAAGACTCGAGACAGAATTCAATACACACTCTGGGTGAAGGGCAGTTGTGAGCACCTGGAGAACCAGTGGATGGCAGGATGCATGGAGAAAGCGCCATGACATCTTGCGGAAAGCTTCACCCGGACTCAAAGAGACGGAAGAATACTTCATGCCCGAAGCTTACCCATGCAACCGCAAGTCATTATAGGGCTCTGGCTTGGTTGACCTTAGTGGTGACTCTGGCTGGGGCGGTACTAGCAGATGTAGAACTACGGTAGGATGGGATGAGTCACGGACGGTGGTCGAGGAACTCTTGGAAGACCATGTTTCGGTCATCTTGTTCTCAAACACTACGAAGTGCGAGAATGTAAAGAGAGGGATCGAATCTTGCGGGTAAAGTGTACAAACCTCTGCAGAGGGTTAAACCTAATCGATTAGCCCGTGTCCCCGATTCACGGACAATTTGAGCCTCTGGACTTGGATCTATCTCGGAACTCTCAACACCGGATGATAACTTAATTGTGGGCAACTTATGATGAATTTGGGCTATGAGACATCGGTTGGCGGAACCATGTCATGATAGAAAACTCTATAGTACAGACTTCATTTATTCCTTTGATGTAGGGAAAATAAAATCCAGCTTTTACATAAACAAAACTCGAATCTGAGCCATAAAGCCAAATTGCATATAGTATAGTTTTACCATCTGTTTATTCATGTTGTGATCTTGCAGGTACATTCAATGTATCGACCTACACGGCTGCAACGTATCATGTTGCAGGATTTTCTTCGACGAGTAAGAGTTACGATCTGTGGTTACGGTCTACACTCAACTTGCCGATGGCGTTGATGGGACTCCACACCCGTTTGATTGTTTCCGCTGAGTATTATGAGGTATATATCATTTTACGTTATTTATACATGTGATTGCACTTTGATATATACATTGATGTCTTGTGTGTGCCGATATCTTGATCCGAGGATGGCATGAGATACACTGAGCTTGACCGTCTGAGGTCGGGTCGCTACAGTTGTCCCCTGACCCATATGTTGAGCTCTTGATCAAGTTGGCTTCTTGCAAACCATCTATTCTCCAAGATTCTGTGTTGGATACACGTGAACTAGTTCGATAGGCTAAACAATAACTTGGAGATTTGGAAGATGAAAGCTCGTCCCACTTAATTAATTTGCATAGGGATATCCTTGTGTTTGTGTGGTTGTTGAAGAAACATGATATTGGTCCCTGTGATCAGTTGTTGGACCTATTGACTTATCAAATCTTTGATTCGAGTATGGGCTATCCTCAAATCAAATCAGAACCAACGATATTCGTAATGTTGTCTTACTCATGGTTGTTTCCTCGAACATACACCATTATATCTTTTGGGTCTGACCAATGCTATCACCTTGTTCACATAGTTTTGGAATTCCATCTCCATTGGAATTTTGATAAATTGTTGTTGAGCCCATCGGCAACATTCCTATCTTCTCCATGACTCGTGTTGAATATTAAAGCTAGCATTGGAAAGTTTGTAAGCATTGCCTTCATGTTCCGCTCATGAGGTATACGTTTGGATGGAAGGAGTGACTTCCTCTAATCCGCGTGCATTTGATGTAAGTTGCCATCGTGAATTTGAGAAAGCTTGTTTTGCTTCCTCTGGAATCATCCCAAGTTAGTCACGCATATGTGCGAAGTACTCTATGGTTTGATAGATTTGCCGCCTCCATTCTATATGTGTTTCCTAGCACACCATGCCACTGATTGATTTGTTCAAGGAGAAGAAGTTCCTTCATAGGATCCGGACTTATGCAAGGGCTTCGATATCCTCGATGATGGTTCCCAACCAAACCCGGTAGTGTTTTGTTGTAAGACTACCATGTGGTCATGCTTGTCTAGAACAGCGTGTTCACATGTGTTTAGCAGAACCAGCTCATGTTTTGGAGCATGCTACCATAGTTCATTTCCCGAGAATCTGGCAACGTCATCTCGTCGGTTTGTGTTGCAAACTTTATTTTCCAGACATGTTGTCTAAAATATCCTGTTACCAACCAGATCTGAATCTCGGTGAGATATGATGGTTGGAACTTTTCAAGACCTATGATGTAGGCTGAGCAAGGTTGATGTTACGGCCGACACACCTAGCCGGAAGATCTATCATTGTAGTATCTTGATTGAGCTATTTGACTATCTTCTCCATGAGGATTTCGTGCAAATTATTCTAGAAGTTGCTCCTTAGGGATCCTTGTGCTCTCGGTTTCCTTGGTTATGTTATAACCTTTCCAAATAGTGGGCTCACTCTCTACTGTTGGGTTTCTCCCCAGTTACTAGAATCATTCCCAGCATTTGCCTTTTATTCCCATCTTGCACCGCCGTTGTGCCATCCTACCACGGGTTCCATCCATTTCCGATGATAAGTAGAGATCATCCATTACGTTGTCTTCAACAAGGTAGTCCACATCATCCATTCTAGTCAGGGTATGTCATTCTTTCGAACTCCTTCGAATGATTGCTCGAGATTTGCCCTAGGCCGGTATAGAGAATTTTATTGATCTCTGAATCAAAAGTAATTCTTTTTGCCACTTAAGGGATAATTCTAAGAGTCATCCTTCTCTAGTGTGTCTCGTTATGGTATCATGGCAACTCAAATCCTCGCTACGTTGACAACCGTACACCACCCTCTTAGATGTGCAATTGTTGTCTACCTAGTGAACCATTGTCATCTGTTCCATTCCATCCCTCTAGATGTGTGCTTCATGTCTCAGCTCGAGAGATGTTGCTATGTCCCATTCCGTGAGTTGGTCCTGAGTCGTTCGATCTTCGAGAAGATCGATCCTTCCAGAGTTTCCTTTTCCTCTCCTTGTCATGTTGGCTCGAGTTCTCAAAGCAAGACATCGAGACAAAGATGGTGATCGTATCAACATTCTTATGAACTGCAATCTGGATCGTGAAGATTCTATTATCTTGTGTCCCTTCCGTCTTCTGACCTCACGACTTGAATCTCGGGACGAGATTCTTGTTTAGTGGGGGTGAGTTGTCACAACCCTAGAAATCTTCTTTTAATTAGTGGCATTGCATCCATGCATCATTTTCGATTTCAATTAAACTTGAAATGGGGATGTTAAAACCCTAGCACTAAATGAAATACAAGTAGGGTCAAATTAAATCTTTTCCATCTACCCAAAATGGCCTTCAAAAAAGTTCATCAATTTTGGAATGGGTGAAAACTTCTCCCAAAAATGATGCACACATTTCTAGGACATTTATGGATTTTGGAGTTAATTCATAAGTATTTGTATTTGGACAATTAAATTCTATAAATACTTTTAAATGTCCAAATAATCTTTAAAGCATTTGAGGGATGTGGGAAATAATTTCCCAAGTGCCACAAATATTTTGAGCATCTTACAAAGTGCTTTGGCATTTTTGCTAAATCAAAACTAATTGCAAAAAATAGAAAACATAAAGAAATAGAAAGAGAAGGGAGACAAAGTTACCTGGACCTACCTACTGTGCAGCCCACCTAGCACAGCCTATGCAGCCCAGCCCACCTCCACCTCCTGTCATCTTCCTCCCTAGGCGGTGGGGCAGGCGTGTGTGCTCGTCGGCGTGCGCCTGCGTGCTGAGCCACCTCCTGCCTGGCTGCCTGCGTCCCAGCGCCCTGGGCCGCCTCCATGCGTGCGCCACGCAGCCCGACCTCTCTCCCACTCTTCGTGCCTCTTCCTCTCCTCTGCTCTCCCCATCACGGCCGCCTTGAGCAGCAGTCTTGGCCGACGAACACCACTGCGGCCACCAGCATCCCCGCGCCCATCCAGCAAGCCAAAAGCTCCGCCTCGGATCCGTGAAGCTCTACGCCGACGCACCCGACGTCGAGTGCCCCGAAGCCATGCCATCACGTCCGTCTTCATCGCCGCGGCCGGCGATCGCCGCTGCTCGATTCGCAGCAACGAGGACGTCCCCAAGCTCGCTGACCACCTCATCGTATTCTCTGTGAGTTCCTGCGTCCCCTTTCCTTTCTCTCCGTCGACGGATATGGCTGCTAGCTTCGATCCCCACTGTGCCCGAGCTTGCCATTGCCCTGCCGTGTTGCTGTCGTGGCCACAGCTGCCGCCGTACCTTTCTGAGCCTGCCGTTGTGCTCACCGAACTCCTAGGAACCGCACACACACACCATCTCCTCCCCTAAAGCACCACAACCCCAAACCCGCAACCCACCGAGCTCCGGCCGCCGCCGCTGAGGTCGCCGCCGCCATTTTCGGCCACCCTAGCCGCTGACACCGGTCCCGTTGGATGCGGAAGAGCGCCAAACTCTGGCGTGAAACCTCTCCCACGCTTGTTTGGTCACCGGGGCGGGAAAACTCCGGCGCCCTGCGCCGTGTGCTGTAATCGTCAAGGCGTCGAGCCATGGACCAAGTCCGGCGGGTTTGACCCCGTTAACCAGGGGTTTGACCTCCCCTAACGTGTGGGCCCAGGCGCCTGTTTAATTAGTGTTAGGTTTAGTTAGTGTTAATTAACTTAGCTAATTAGATGAGCCACTGACATGCGGGCCCCGCCCGGCTAATTAAGTTAAGTTAGTATTAACTAAGCTAGATTACTTTAGTTACACACTGACACTCGGGACCCACTGGTCAGTTTGACCTAGGCCGCCCGTTGACTTGCTGACGTCACAGTGACGTAGTGCTGACATAGTAAAGAATTTTCTGGATTTAAACTTATTGAGAAAATTCCAGATTATGTTATAAACTTCTAAAAATCATATAAAATCAACCGTAACTCCAAATAAAATAAGTTATATATGAAAAATGATCAGAAAAATCCAATTTATCCATTGGCACTAGTTTCATGCATGTTAAAGCAACTTAACTTTTCTGTATAGATCAAAACATGTTTATGCACTTTGGGAATTCATAGTTTGAATTTGAATTTGAGCCTTGAGATCAAATCAACCCAAACCCTTCTGTTACTAGCTGCATTAGCTCAAATCACAGCATATTGCTATGTCATGATCATGCATCATGTTGTGCATAGCATTGATCGTGTTTCTTCTCTGTTTGCCGGGGTTGTTCCCCTTTGGTAGACGTTGTTCCGACGTTGTGATCATTGCCACTGAGGAAGACTCAATGCTATCTTCAGAAGTGCCAGGCAAGCAAAACCCCCTTGTTCATTCCGATACAATTCCACTCTCTCGCTTCTGCTCCCTTTTACTGCATTAGGACAACAACGATTCAACTGTTACATGCTTTGCGGTAGTTGAACCCTTTCCTCTGCATGACTGTCATTGACACAAAGAATAGATGAAACCCACTAGCATGAGTAGGAGTTGTTTGATCCACGATGTGCCTACTCATTCATGCTTGTTTGTCATGCCTCTCATCGCTTAGAGTTGAGTCGAATTGATTCATCGGGAATGAATTGGAATGGTGATGAACATGTCCCTATCGTGTGTGAGCTAAGTGTGAACACGATTTGGTGAAGGTGAAGTAGCTTGAGAGGCCATGTAGGAGTACATGGTGGGTTGTATCATTGAAACCGTCCTCAGGACCTGAGTTTTATGTTTGTGATCCATGAACAGCTACTACGACATGTTTGGCCCTGAAATATGACCCCGCTCGACTTATTAACCACCCCTGTCCTCTGTCCAGGAGTTGCAACAAGTTTCATGTGTTGTTAGGATATGTGTTGGAGGTCGTGCGTAGCGCTGACCCTAGGGGTGGGCTATGATCACGGTAGATACACTGCGGTACATGATGTCTGGGCGCCCGTTTGGTGTCTCGGGAACCCTGCACACATCGTTTGGGGCTGTGGCGAAACTCGGTGGATCTCCTCGCGGATGGAGCCAGAATAGGCGATAAACCTGGACTAGAGATTTGTGTGGTTAGTCGTCGTAGTCTACACCCACGTCGACTTTTTCGGTTGAAGTCTGAGAGCACATGTCGTGTCTGGAGACACTAAGTGGTGGAAACATGTGTGAAGAAGTACACCCCGCAGGTTAGAAATGATATATTGAATAGCCGTATGCGGTAAAGGACTTCTGGGTTGCCTGTACAGTTCATAGACAAGTGAAAGTGGATACTCTAAAATGCGCAAGATAAGCGTTTGTGCTATGGATGGCATCCTCGTAGGGAGACCGGAGCATATCCATAGTGGTGTATTGAATGGTGAATATGTGGACTCGTGTGCGCCACCTCAAAACAGTTACTTCGGTCATAGTTCATGATAGCCACCGAGTCAAAGCTGGCTTGCTGCAGTTAAACTCCACCACCCCCTTTGTTGATACCGGTGCATATGTAGATAGTTCTGATGTAAGTCTTGCTGGGTACATTTGTACTCACGTTTGCCCATTTTATGTTTTTGTAGAGAGACGTCAGTCTCACTAGTAGTTTTGCGTGGACTTCGACGTTTAGCTTGTTACCTCAGCTACGATCTTGTGCCCTCATCAGGATCTGGTAGATAGTCAGGCTTCTCATCCTTTTTCATTTGTAGTTGTTTGTACTCAGACAAGTTAAGCTTCCGCATGTGCTTGTTTCTTGTATGCTCTGTATGTTGGGTCATGAGACCCATGTTTGTAATACCTGGCTCCTCGGAGCCTAATGATAAATACTCTGAGTCGTAGAGTCTTGTTGTGATTCCATGTTGTATTTGAGCATATCGAGCATATTGTGTGTATGATTGAAATGCTTGGTATGTGTGGGATCCGACAATCTAGTTGTTTATCTTTGGTAGCCTCTCTTATGGGGAAATGTAGATGCGGTGCTTCCACCGAGCCTTGGTAGTCCGGCTATAACACGGTTTACGGAGTCTTGCTAGCCCAGCACTTTTCGCTCCGGAACACCTAGACTAATGACATGTGATACACTTCGTTCTGTGTCGCCCCTTCGGGAAATGTCGCATTGGTGACTTCCGGAGTCTGCTAACTGCTGGCCGGGTTCCCGAGTCCTGTTACTCTGACACAATTCACGTCTTCTTGTGGCAAACATGTTCGATGTTGTTTCATGTGCTCGTCCACATGCGTTAGTGCCACGTTGGGTTCTACGACTAGTCATGTCGGCCGGGTTCTTTGTCATATGGATGCTAGCGACACTATCATATCGTGAGCCAAAAGGCATACAAGCGGTCCCGGGCAGTAAGGTGGCACCCGTGGGAATACTGTGCGTGAGGACGCAAAGTGATATGATGTCTTACATGCTAGATCGGTGTGACTTAGGATCGGGGTCCTGACACAAACCTACACTGATCGCCTGGGTACTTCACGACCTGCAGAAATCAAATTTAACTTACCTAACATTCCGCAGCGCCACGATGATCTAGACCAGCTAACTGAGCCATTTACCCTCGAAGAGATTGATGCGGTTGTTAAAGAAATGCCGGCTGATCGAGCACCCGGCCCTGATGGTTTTAGTGGAGCATTCTTTAAAGCATGCTGGCCTATTATAAAACATGAGTTTTACAACCTTTGTGAGGCTTTCCATCAAGGGGACTTGGATCTCACTAGCATAAATGATGGCACGATAACATTAATTCCAAAGTCCAACTCACAAATCACAATGACTACCGCCCGATCACACTCCTCAACTGCTGCCTTAAGATGATCACTAAGCTGCTTGCCAACTGCCTGCAACGAGTCATTCTGCTGATTATTCACAAGAACTAGTATGGTTCTATAAAGGGGAGAACGATACAGGACTGCCTTGCTTGGGCCTTCCAATATATTCACCAATGCCATGCATCGAAGAAGGAAATTATCTTACTAAAACTCGACTTTGCCAAAGCCTACGATACAATTGAACATGCTCCCATGCAGAACATTATGAAACACTTGGGATTCAATGACAAATGGCTCTCTTGGATCAAATACATCTTCCCGACCGGGCGTTCATCGGTTCTTTTGAATGGTGTGCCCGGCCGGCAATTTCATTGACGCACCGGTGTACGGCAGGGGGACCCGCTGTCCCCCTTGATCTTCGTGATTGCAGCTGATCTCCTCCAAGCAGCTATCAACGACGCATTTAGGCAGGAAAAAATTCAGCTACCCTTCCCTTGCGCTAGTCAAATGGACTATCTAGTAATCCAATACGCCGATGACACGATACTGGCTATGCCTGCTTGCCTTCAGCAAGCTGCGGTCATCAAAGGAATCCTTGTGGACTATGCATCCTCCATCAGCCTCCGGAATAACTTCCGCAAATCTACGCTGATCCCAATCAACATGTCGGAGGAAACCGCCCTGGAATTTGCAAACTATTTTGGATGCTCAGTTGGGTCGATGCCATTTACTTACCTGGGACTTCCTCTCGGCACAAATAAACCGACCGTCCTAGACCTAATGCCACTAGGTGTGCAATGCTATCTTTGAGCAGCGCCTCACCTCCACGATCGCGATGATGTCCTACGGTGGCAAACTCTCTTGGCTTAATGCTACCATCACATCCCTCCTCATTTACACCATGTGCACACTCAAGTTCTCACCCAAACCGATTGAGATGATCGATAAAATGAGAAGGAGATGTCTCTGGACCAAAAAGACAGAGCAAGGGGAAAAAATGCAACTCCCTTGGTGCATGGGACATGGTTTGCAAACCCAAAAAGCATGGTGGCCTGGGTGTTATCAACATAAAGGTGCAAAATGATGCTCTTCTCATGAAATTCTTACACAAGTTTTACAACAAGCTCGACGTCCCTTGGGTGCATATTGTTTGGAACACATACTATGCCAAGAAAGTCCCTCATGCCAAGAAACCGGTTGGCTCGTTCTGGTGGCGTGACATCCTAAAGCTCACCCCTATATTCCGAGGGATCACACAAGTCCGGGTGGTTCGGGCACAACTGCTCTAGTTTGGAATGATCTTTGGACTGTGGATGTTTTGGAAAGCTTGCACCCCCACGCGTTCTCCTTTGCCATGCATGAGGACGAGACCGTCAAATATTTCTTGGAGAGCACGGCGTTGTCAGAGGCCTTTCGTCTACCGCTCTGCCCACATGTCCTGGCCGAGGTACGAGACATTCAACGGCTTTCTACGCACATGCACGCATCCACATCTGACAATGATGTCTGGCACCATACCTGGGGGAAATCTGTTTATCAACCAGCCGACTACTACAAGTTCTTTTTTTGAGACGCCAACGCCCACCCAGCTTTCTTTCTTCTCTGGCGCTCTCGATGCATCATGGGGATCAAAGTTTTTGGCTGGCTTCTCATGAACGATAGATTGAACACACGTGACATGCTCAAACATCGACACTACGATATAGGGGATGACCATAGTTGTCTGCTCTGTGGCAACCACGAAGAGGAAATGGTAGATCATATGATCTTCACCTGCCCCTTCAGTCAATCTTGCTGGCAAAAGCTTGGTATTAGCTGGCCCTCCTTCACCTGCCATCTCCAACTTCTTCAACAGGCTAAAAACTCTTGGGGACACCCACTATTCTTTGAAATCTTTTTGGTGGCTGCTTGGAGTCTATGGAAGGAAAGAAACAACAAACATTTTAGGAGGATTGCTCCAACCATCGGTGGGTGGCTGAAAAGATTTAAGGATGATTTTGACCTCCTCCAACATAGGACTAGGGTGTTCACCTGCTTTCACTTTTTCTTTTTATTTCTCGAGTTGCAATAGTGGTACCAACCCCTCTCTCTCTCGACCTTAACTGCTGTCTGGGCAAGTTAATACCCACCGTAAAATGTAAAACACTTGTAACTCTCTTCTGTTCATATATATATATATATATATATATATATATATATATATATATATATATATATATATATATATATATATATATATATATATATGAAAATACAAGAGAGAGCTCTTTAAGACCATCCCTCATCCATCCTTTCAAAAAAAACAACTACCAATTTGAAAGGGGACAACTAGTACAAGCTATCCTGACTAAAGGTTGTCTTCGCCAGCCAAAGGCTCTAGTGGTGACGCTGTCTTGGGCTCCACGGTGACCTCCATCTCGGCGTCCTACTGGTCTTGGTCTTGTTGCACCGATATGGAAACCTTTGCCCGATGACTCGGTACTCATCGCCTGCGCTTGCCTCCTTAGCACCAAAGAGGAAGCAAGGACACTGGCCATGCATCTTGGGGCGCCTGGCTCGGGCGCCCGCCAGCCTTGGTCAAGCCACGGGCCGACATCGTGAGGAACCTCGTGAGGTTTGCCTTGCCTTGATCTCTCCGCCCCTCGCGAGTCAGCCTGGTGAGGCTGCTCCGGAGGAGGTCTTGTGTCGCCCGCCTTGTGAGGCTTTGCCCCTCGTGAGGGTTTGGAATGCTTGCTGGTGAAGATGGGCCGCACTGGGCCCCGAGTGGAGCCACACCGCGGGCCGCAGGCATGCAAGTCTCTGGGACCCCATCTGTAGAGAACGCCGCAAGACGGTAGCCCCTGTAGCGCTTGGACTTGGCTTGCATGGCCAAAGGGCAAGTGTGGAGCCCCAGGTCTGTGAAAACAAACAACTGCGGCCTTGGTAGATGCATGGCAATTGATTGGACGTGGGCGTCTCCACTTCCCCACGCCGCCTCGGCAACTGCCCAATTTGACGAGTCCCTGCTGCATGCAAAAAGGGTTATCATTACCTGCGATCGTGGAGGCCGGCGGTTGGCCTCCCTTGGGCTATAAATGAGGAGGGGGCGGAGCCCCCGTTGCTCATCTCTTCTTGCTCCGCCCGCTTCTTCTCTTTTGGTCCATTGCCAGTAGCGACTCCCATGGTGCCTCCAAAGAGGTTTTCTACCGCGGAGAAGGGGAAGGCTTGCCAGGAGGGGGCCCGGCTCTCTGCCGCCCAAGCACCGACCCGGCTGTCCTTGCACGCACTCCACGACCCCTACCGTGACCCCTCACGGCCGCGGTGGTGCCCCTTCACGTGGTGGGAGCCGCCTATGTCGAAGCAGCACCGTTGATGAAGGGAGGCGCGCCATGGTCGCACGGCCTACCCGGCCGTGCTTCCACTCGGCGGAGGTGCTGCCGGATTTCGTGGTGTGGTCGGAGAACCATGCCGGCTCTTGGCTTCAGCTTCTTCGCCCAAGGCAGCAAATAACCGCCTACTACGTGTCGAGGCGGGCTCTGGCTGCAGCGGATGTATTGCTGCAACCAAGCTTCATGTGGAGTCGCGATGCCGAGACCTCCGTCAATCGCAACGCGTGGCTCGCTCACAAAATTGGCAGACGTTTGACCGCGCCCGTGGCTTGGGCAGGCGGTGCACCCTCCACTTCAAGTACAATGGCAACGCGACCCTCTACGTGAGGGTGTTCGAAGACGACGCCCGCCGCGCCGGGTGCTGCCGCAAGGACAACGACGGCGAAGAAGTGCTTGGCCTTGGCGACGGTCGGGATGATGGTGAGGATGATCTCGCACCCAACTACAACTATTCTCCCTCTGGCGACAGCTCCAGCAGCGGTGGCTACGACCAGCCACCACGCCGCCGCGCTCGCTTCGAAGGTGGCAGCGGGTCATCTCGCCAGCCGTGCATGCGCGGTGAAGCGAGGAGGTCCGACCAGGCTCGAGAGCGCGTATGGGCCGCCACGTCTCGCGAAAGCTCATGAGGGCACGCGCTGCTTTTGTTTTGTTCTTCTTTTCCTTCTTGCGTCAAGAGAGACAAGTATGGGGCCCCGTGGGGGCATGCAACAAACTATGATTTCCAAGTTGTTATGTTGTGTTCATCATTCCCGTGCCGCGTTGCAATATCAATGTTTTATATAGGCACGTAGGAATAACTTAGCTTGACGCGCTTTGAAGTAGTTTCCGCCTCACGAAGCGCGCGTTTCCTAGTACCTGGCGAGGAGGAACTGCAAAAATTGGTTAGGAGATCCAGGCCGTGGTCGCAGGCGCACGACACAACGCCAGATCAAGGGGCTTGGTTAACCGAGGGGCACGGAATTTGAGAGAGGCGTGCCATCTTAAGGTTTCGAACGAGGGTGCCTCGCGAAAAAAAAACAAGACGCTCACGAGTGCACCTGTTCAGCCGGCCCCTCGCGCGAGGGACGCAAGAGAGTCCGCTTGTCTTCAATTAAACAGGCGAAGGTGATGGAACAAAATCGGCAAGGAACACCGGAAAGCAAATTTCAATTAAAGAGGGCAAGCCAACTACGGAAAGTAAAATGAAAAGCCAGTCTGGCACCTAGTCTAGTCTCGCTTGTCTTCTCACCATTGTGGAGCTAAGTGCTGCCACTAGGACATGGGAGGGAGCCCTAGAGGTCTGACGGTGGCACTCCTCGGACTTCCGGGCGTGTACAGCCCACTTTATTACGTGCTGAGTGTCACGGCGGAGACCTTCGAGTACGGGCCTTCTTCACAGCGCCTACTTCTTCTTCTTCATGGGTAGAACTTCCGAGATGCTTTGGATGTTCGAGGCGTTCTGGATGGGTACCAGGTGCCTGCGTCGTGGGCGGCGCGAGCACAGAGCGGTGGTTTACCCTAAACGGGCCCTCCCCATGGGTGAGAGCTTATGCGATCCTTCCCTGAGAGCACCCGTCGTGAGGACGCAGGTCACCCACCTCGAAGCGTCCCGAGCCCGCGACGCCGCTTGACAGTGGTACTGCCGTATCGCTTCGCTGCGATATCTTTGTCGCCGCAAAGATAGCTTTCACGGTGGCGTTCCTCCCAAAGACGAGGTCCATCTCTCGCATGGCGTCCCTCAGCCGCTGCCTCATCAAACGCCAGGACCCACACGGAGCGATGTTTGACCTCGTGAGGGAGAACCGCTTCAGCTCTGTAGACGAGGAAGAATGGGGTCTCGCCCGTTGGCTTGGTGGTGGTGGTGCAGATGGACCACAATACGGACTGGAGCTCGTCGTACCAGCCCTTGCTGCAAGCCTCGAGCTTCTTCTTGAAGGTCCTGGTCTTGAGGCCTCTCAGGACCTCTAATTTGGGCAGCTGCTCGCCTGGCCATTGCTCCGCAGGTGGCCATCGAAGCATAGAAGATCTGCATTCCAAGGTTAGCACAATATGTCTTGAAGAGGTTACTAGTGAACTGCGAGCCGTTGTCGGTGATGATGCGGGTGGGGACCACAAACTGGCTCACGAGACCTGTGATGAACTTGACTGTGGAACCGGCCGGGATGGTACGGACGGCTTCTACATCCGCCCCCTTGGTGAACTTATCGATGGCGACGTAGAGGTAGGGGTAGCCCCCAGGCACTCGAGGGAACGGGCCCAAGATGTCCAGCCCCCAGACCTTGAACGGCCACGAGAGTGGGATGGTCTGGAGGCCCTGAGCCGGCTGATGGATCTGCTTGGCGCGGAACTGAGAGGCATCGCAGGACTTCACCAGCTCAGTCGCGTCGTTGAGTGCCGTAGGCCAGTATAATCCACTGCGAAACACCTTGCCGACGAGGGTCCGACGACGAGAGGTGCATGATACCCCGCCGTGTATGTCGGCTAGCAGCTTCTTCCCCTGCTCCACTGGAGATGCAATGCGGTGGAAACGTCTATTCGCCGCTACATTGTACAACTCACCGTCCCGGATGCAGTATGCCGTGGCTTGTCGGGCCACACGCTCCGTGTCCTCCTCCTTCTCCGGCAGCGTCCCTTGCGTCAGGTATTCCTTGAATTGCTTGGTCCAGCACCCTTCCTGAGGCTCGAGCACCAAGAGAAAGTGCGCTCCTGAGGTCGGGCCACAGGCCGGGGCTCCCGACGCAGGTGGTTGAGGGAGTTCCTCCCGAGGCAGCGCTGTCCTTGAGAGTGGCGGTGTTCCTGATGGTTTGAAGAGCCGCTCCTCGAAGACGCCAGGCTCTTGGGGTAGCCGCTTGGATGCTCTTCTGGCGATGTCGTCGACTTCCTTGTTGGTGCCACGGGGCACATGCTGCAACTCTAGGCCCAAGAACTATTTCTCCATCTTGCGCACCTCCGCGAGGTACGCCTCCATGTGCTCATCCTTCAGCTCATATACTTTGCTGGAGAAGTTGACGAGGAGCTGCGAGTCACCCTTGATGGTGAGACGCCTCACCCCCAGGGCCACCGCAACCTTGAGGCCATCATCGTGCCCTCGTGACTCTGCTATGTTGTTGGAGACCTTCTCGCCTCACTGGAAGCAGAGCCGCACGTAGTAGAGCTTGTCTGGGTGGGCGAGATAAGCACGCTTCCAGCTCCGCGCCTGCGTGAGAGCCGTCGAGTACATGACCCAGCCGTTCAAGGGCCAAGCCCCTAGACATAGGGGATTGGTTCTCGCCTGCCGAGATCTGGGCGCCTGTCGGTGTGGAACGACACCTATGGGATCACAAGAATCCCTACTACGGTTGCCGGGCACAGGTGGTTGCTTGAGAAGAGCAGGATTCAGTAATCAGCACAAGGATCGTTTACTCAGGTTCGGGCCACGAGGATGCGTAAAACTCTAGTCCTGCTTTGGTGGATGTATTGTAGAGTTCTTGAGCTCTGTTGAACTAGGGTATGGCTGGTGCGTGGTTCCAAAGAGCGAATCCTCCTCCAAGATAGCCATGGGCCTCCTTTTATAGCCAAAAGGGGCTGCCACAAGGGCACACACAGGGAGGTGGAAGAGGCATGCAGTGCTATGAGCTTATCGCTTGTATTACGTAACAAGACGCATTTAATGCATGCCACCGAGGTGTCCCCTAGCTTTATTGGGGACGGGCGAGGCCCATTCCCGGCTCCATCACCGCTCCTCGCCTTGCTTCTCGACATGGCGCCTAGCCGACGATGCAGCATGTACAGCCAAGTAAGGCGAGCAGGCAAGCTGAGGTGGCACGGTGGTAGGGTCTTCACGAAGATTCTGCATGCCGCCACGCGAGCGCCTGTGAGTTGGCTCGAGCTGCATGTTGCCATCACAGAGTGCTCGACCAGCTGGTTTGGGCTGGTAGATGCGAATCTGAACGGCAAGTGAGAATTGGTCGGTGTGGGCCTGCAGTGGCGTTAGCCTCACTTTGGCCCTCGGTGAGAGTTTGCCGGGTGGTCTGGAAGGGTCTGCTGCTGTATGCTGTCAGGCCGCCCCCGGCAAGGATCTTGCCGGGGTCTTGCAAAGTCTGTCCTCCTCGGCTAGGCGATCTTCTGCCGAGATCGTCATCACTGCCTCTCAATCCTCATCCGATCTTGCACATTCCTTGGTCTTGACAAAGATCTGCATGCCACCATGGAGGTGCCTCCCGAGCCCTAGTTCCAACGTGGTTGGTTGAGTTGGAACTCCTGGGTGGCCCGGGAGGTGGCTCACTCCGGCTGGTGTGGCGAGCCCTACCCGGCAAGGGTCTTGCCGGGTCATGAGGGCTACCCCCGGCAAGGATCTTGCCGGGGAACCTCGCTTTCTCCTCTACGCTTCTTCGTGGTCTCGGTCTTATGCGTTACTCAAGGTCTTAGGCTTGGATTTACCTTTTGGTTCACCTCCCACGTTACGCTTGGTGTGGTCATATGGCTCCACCGCCCGTGCAGATAAAGGGAGTACAAAGATGCGCCCCTTCTTTTGTATACCGACAGAGCCCTGCCTAGGGCTACACATAAAGCGCGACACGTTGTTGGGCTAGGCCCAAAATTGTAGCAAGGGCGGGGCGGCTTTTACCAGAATCTCACAACAAGGCTTTCCCATGTATGCCTTCCTGACTTGGCTAATGCGCTGACGTGGAGGGGGTGCAGGATGTGGGCGGACATGCGGGCGGTTCCCTCACGCATGCGCCACATCCTGATAAATGGGCCACACTCCACACCTTCCCCATAAAAGGGATAAATCATGAAGACTGCTCCTTTTACACTGCTGGAATCCCAATCTCGTGAAGCCTCCATTCGGCCCATAAGCTTACATCCTGCTTCGCCACGCTGTTGCCCCCGCCGTTCCCGCCTCTCGCCCCTTCTCCCAGCCTCCGCCATGGCGCCAAAATCCACCAAGGGCAAGGGAGTGGCCAAGGATGCCTGGAGGCATGAGGCCGGGCCGCTTGAGGCGCCGTTGGTCAGGTAAAGGGCCTAATCTGCCTCACTTCCTCAACGGTTGATGTGTTCGAGGCTCCATGAAGCATTCAAGCCTCTTGTGGGGGGTGAAGACGGAGGAGAGAACACGGGCACAAACTTAATGACCCAGCGATCATCACCACCAATCATACGCATGAGGCTGCCCCGAATCTGCAGACTCCTTCTTTGTCGACTATTTCTCCTCCGGACTTTTGTCCTCCTTCTCCGATTTCTTCAGCGGCGACATCATGCACCCTTTGGCTTCTGCCTCTTGGATTTCAATTTCGAATGTCGAAAGTGGCGTGCATGGCCCTTTTCGCGCACCTCTGCGAAGGTGGGGTGCACCCCAACACGGCACTCTTCCGCCATTACTTCTTCCCTCGGATCCAAACGGGAGGCGCCATTTATGGTTGCATCACTTGGATCCCAAGGTCCAAGGGAGCGTATCCGGATGGCGCCATGAAGGAGATGTCGGAAGAATGGCGGGCCGGTGGTGCCGGACCGAAGAGAAGGACCCGCCGCCGCGTTACCGCTGGTTCGCCAGCGCCTGGGCCGGTCCGAGAGGCCGATTGAGCGACAAGGCTGACGCCCGGCAAGCTCACGATCGCGACCGGATCCGCTGGTTGTCGGAACGGGGTCCCTAGACTTGCTCTGCCTCAAGGCCCACAACGATGTTTAAGCATAGAAGAGCCGTGCATTTGCCCATCTTTCGTCAACAAGGCACCCAAGACCCACGCGAGTGTCCAAGCCAAGGAAGCCGGGCGACGCAAGACCTCCTCTCGGAGTGGCCTAGCCAAGCAGTGCTCACGAGGAGCGGAGATATCAAGGCGAGGCAAACCTCACAAGGCCTTTGACGTGAGAGCCGCAGCCAAGGACTTAACGACGGCACCAGCGATGCCGGGCGCCCAAAGTGCGCCAAGAACGCCTCTATTTCCTCTTTGGTGCAAAGGAGGCCAGCACAGCTAAGAGTACCGAGAGCATCACCAAAGGTTGCCATATTGGTGCAACGAGACCAACACCGTGAGGATCGGCAAGGCGGAGGTCATCGTGGGAGCCCAAGACGGCGCTCACTCCCTGTAGCCAGCATTTCGAAGACCGCTTTTGTTAGGATAGCTGTACTAGTTGTCCCCCTTCAAATTTGCCCGGCCGTTGTTGGCTCCTTCACCTTTCGATATATTTGGGAAGAGGACCGGGAGCCTCTATAAATAGGACTAGCCACCACAGTGGGGAGGGGACGGATCCTAACCTGGTAGTTCAGATCATCCTCACACAAGCACAAGAACACCCTCAACCTCGGGGAGGCTGTTCTTCCCTTGTAATCGCTCATCATCAGCCCAAGAGGCAATCCACCACCACCACACTTAAGTAGGGTATTACACCACAACGGTGGTCTCAACCAAGTATAAACCCACGTGGTTCTTCCGTTGCAAGTTCGTCCGAGTTCATCCGCGTAGATCTTAGCGAGCTAGAGAGAGATCTAGAGGGAGAGGAGACTTGCTGGCCGCACTCCAAGTGTTCGAACCTTAAGGGTTTGTCGGACCTCACACCCGACATCATTTGGCGCTGCCATAGGGAGTGCGCCTTGAGCCCTCCGGGCCGGCCGCCTTCTCCGACGCTTCCCCGTACCATAATGTCTGGCGATTCAAGGGCCGGTTCGGGACTCACAGAGCTCCGGTAAGCCCGGCAGCGCCGCCCATGAAGGTCTCGACCGTGACTCCAGCGGCATCTGGGCGCCGCCAAACCCTCCGGGCGCTGGCGCAACAAGAAAGCTAGGCGCGCCATCCACCCTTTTCACCCCACGACAGTAACGCTCCACGGCAAGAGCAACAAGCCATGCCGACCAACGGGCGCCGCCGCACTTCACGGGTGAGCAAAGCAAACACGCTGCGCAGCGCCACTGGCAGGTGAGCTGCTGCAAAGGTGTACGATGGAAAGCGGCCGGATACCGGAGCGTGTTCTTGGGCTGAAGCCGCCTTAGATGCGCCGATCTGTCGGGGGGCACCACCCTTCTGCTATCGGCTTCCTCCCCAGGCCACTAGAGGGCCGCACGGCGAACCTCACCACATCCGCACTCAATCAACTACGCCCGGAGGCTTCATCAACATCAGCACGGCCGGGCGGGCGTAGGGGCCCAACTCCCATGCCGCCTCTGAACAAGCACGAGCGCAAGCGTCGCCCGCCTCATGGTCCCGGCCGGGATGTCAGATTGTCATCCTGTGACGCCATCAAGGGCGTGGAGCAACATGGAGCGTGGAGGCACCACGGCGAGGTGGAAACTGGGTGATACGGAAGCTTCCACGTGCCTCTGCATGATGGACCAAGGGTACACACCATAGGGACTCGACCTCGGCTCATTCATTGGAGAAGAGTGGAGAGGGGCGTAGGAGCCAAGCCTTCCAAGAACCAACGAGAGAACCACAACTGTCAATTAGCTGGCAACATGAATTCAAGGTGGTACCGCTTAGTCTCTTAGGGAACAGGCTTGTGCTAACCATGGACTACATGAATCGAGCACAGGCCGGATCGATGACCCGGTGCACGACGGCACCAGCCCAAATAAGGAGACACCTTTGAGGGGCCTGGAGGGAAGCCAGAGCACAGGCTCCATCCCATCCCGGCGCATTTACAATTGCAGGAAACCCTAGGTAGGCTCCTCCGCTGGGGGAGGCTCACAACCTTCCCCTGCTAGTGAGACCTGTGGTCACAGCTTAAGGATCACAAGGCCCTGAGGTGTCCTTGAGGAGTCTGGACTAGGGGTGTCCCGGATAGCTGAACTATCACCGCTATCGGACTCTGGACTATGAAGATACAAGATTGAAGGATCATTCCGTGTCCAGGTAGGGGATGGGACTTTCAGCCAGCGTGGAAGGCCAAGCTTTACGATACGGATATGTAGATCTCCTACCATTGTAACCGACTGCGGTAACCCTAACCCTATCCGGTGTTCATATAAACTGGAGGGTTTTAGTCCCAGAGGACTCAACAACAATCTATACCATAGGCTAGCGTCTAGGGTTTAGCCTCCTTCATCTCGTGGTAGATCTACTCTTGTACTACCCATATCATCAATATTAATTGCCAGGAGTAGGGTTTACCTCCATCGAGAGGGCCCGAACCTGGGTAAAAACATCGTCCCTTTGTCTCCTCTGCTACCATCTGCCTAGACGCACAGTTCAGGACCTCGTCTTGCATCCAAGTGCTTTGGGTTTTTTGACACCGACATTGGTGCTTTCATTGAGAGTTCCTACATGTCGTCACCTTTAGGCCCGGATGGCTAACCTTCGATCGATCGACAACGACGCCCGTCCGGTGAGACTTTTCTCCCAGACAGATCTTCAGATTCGGGCGGCTTTGCACTGCGGGTTAATTCACTTGGCCATCCGGAAGCAGATCGAAGCTATGCCCTCGCCATCGTGTCAGATTCGGAGTTTGAACTATAACCGACATCCGCGGAGACTTGATCTTCGACGGATTCGAGCCACGCCTGCCGCCACGACTGTCTCACTGGCATGATCTGTACTCTACTAATATTAGTGTCCCCGAGGTCGCATCAGGTCCGGCCTCCTCACCCCTTAGCTCGAGCCGACTTCGCTTCGATCGAGGACGCAGTGGTTGGACACCGCCGGGCTACGATCTCACGGCGATTGAGCCGAACACCTTCCCCGCCCTTCGCAGTGCCCATGACTCCGAGGGGGTGCGGGACCTGTCTCCTGACTCCGAACCGTCCTGCGCCTCCTACCAATGAATCCGATTGGGCGTAGGTTATGGAATTCACTGTCATGACATCTTTCGGCCCTCAAGACCTTTGGCGATATCCTGAATTCACTAAAGTCTCTCTTTATCGGAGAGCCCTGGCCGACTATGGTCGAAGGTTGGGATGCGGACTTAATTAAGAAATTCAACGCCCACCCACCACCCACTTTGTAGCCACTGCCGATGATTTAACCGAGCATACCATTACGACTCCGAAGACATCGACCGCATGGACAACGATGCGGAGATAACTAAGAACCAGCACCCATCATAATCGGAAGGCCACCTCGTGATACGACATATACATGGTGGACATCCCAAAGATAGAAACAGCGATGGAACAACAAATGGAGGATGACCCTCCAAGAACTAAATCAAAGGCCGCGGCCAAGGGGCGTCAGTGGCACATTCGCTCTAAATCCCACCACGCAAAAACGGTGATTCCGCACGTGAGATAATAACACCGGATGTTGTCGAAGACAACCCCTCCAAAGCAGGATTCCAAAGACAGAGGAGGAGGGAGAAGCCATCTCATGATAGAGCTTGCATGTAGAGGTAGAGGATGATAATTATATGCCTCCTCTCCCAAGATGAGGCAAGCCTCGACGACGACTTGTAATTTGTCGTGGCCCGAGGATCCCAACGAACAGGAGCTGCGTTTCAAACGCAGGTTTATGGCCACGGCAAGCGGCCTCAAGAAAGTGCCAATGCCAGCTTCGTGAGTCGACTCAAGACTTGCTAGTCGATTGCATGGATCAAGTCCATGCACCGAAGAGTACGAACTCAACGCCTCCAAAAGCTACCCAAACGCAAGCTGCTACCCCAATTAGAGGAGGAAGCACCCAACCCTACATCACCAGCGCATGCCCAATAGTGACGCCGACCGCCACCTCGTGGCCTTGTGACGATGTAGAGGCCTCCTAGGCCCCTCCACTAAAGCCGCACTCCGACTGCTCGTCAAAAGTACAAAGCCACGGGAAAGCGCCAGACTTGTAAGGACATATTGGAGGACAAGGCAAGACATATAAGATCGATTCCACGGATAGCGTGGCCCGCCTACTACACGTGATGACAACCACACGCCGATACAACAATCCTAGGGGCCGAATGTAACATGTGAGACAAAGCTCATTTGAGCTGCGTGCATTGATATAGCCTAACATGTAGGCGCCAAGACACCCACTATGGCTTCACAGACGAAGAGTAATGGATCATCAAATCCCTGAGGGTTTCAAACCCGTAAACATTGAATCATTGACGGCACAATGTATCCCGCGGTTTTGGATCGAGGGACTATCTCCTCACACATCCACATGGCCATGGGTGATGATCTACATGCCATCAAATCCCTCCCACTCGAAGCTTAAAGGACCAGCTCGGCATTGGCTCAATACCTTTGCCAAGAGAATCAATTGGTTGTTGGGAAGACTGAAGCCAAGCATTCCTTGATAACTTCTAGGGCACATATGTGCGACCACCGTATGACCGATGACCTAAGCCATACATAATTCAGCAAAATGAAAATGAATCGGCCAGACAATTCGACACGGTTCTTACTAAGAAAAATTCAAATCGTTGGATCGTCCGGGATGCAAGTAGGCCCTGCAGCCTTGAAACATAACATCTGTGCGATTTAGTGGCTTGCCCTACACTCTAGGACAGGAAAAGCCAAATCCATGGCAGCCCTCACATCACTCATGACCCGCTTATGTAGGGAGAGGACAAATGGGCTAGCTTCAGCAATAACTCGAACCACAAAAAACCCCGGTAGTTCGGATACCAAGGACAGCAATGGCGGTGTCGCTGTCAGAATTAACAAGCACAAAGTTACCGCATTAACGGCGACATAATGTCAAGATACTATATCGTCAATGCCGGATTCGAGGAAGGCTCTAAACCCGTCAGCCGGAAAAAAGCCGCTCAAAAAGAAATACTGTGGCCCGGCCCAATTTGGACCGAATACTACGATCGGCTCATGCCAAATACATGGCACTTCGAAAAACCCGTACCAACCACACCAACAGAGGATTGTTGGGTGTTCAAGCAATGAGCAAGTTAAAATGTCGAACGCCTCAATGACAAGGGGCTGCATAGAGATGACGAGGAGGGAGCCCCGTCAACGAACAATAGAGGATGTATGGGCTTTCCCCTCCACAAAGTGCGGATGGTGAACATGATATACGCAACCCACATACCCAAAAGTGAGCGGAAGCATGCACTAAGGGACGTATATGCGATGGAGCCGCCGCTTAAAGTTGAACCTGCGGGTCCTCCCCACTCCGATCACTTTTGGATCGAAGGGACCACCCCACTAGTCATTCCGCTTAAGTATGATTCACCGCATTGGTTCTGACCCAATCATTGACGGATTTCACCTCACAAGAGTCCTCGATGGACGGGCGGCAAAGAGGCCCTAGAACCTGCTTTACCAGATATAGTGCTAAAATGGGCATAGACCCTCAAGGATTAAACCCACAAAGACGACCTTTTAAAGGCGTCATACTGTGTAGAGGCCAATTGTACAGTGGAGTTACACTCGAAGTGGTCTTCGGATCCCCGGATAACTTCCGGGTTTAAGCGAAGTTAATCTTCGACATAGTCCCACCTGCATGACAGGTTATCACGCGACCTGCTTTGGACGAACCGTGACGGTAAAGTTCAATGCGGTGCCGCACTACGCATACCTCAAGCTCAAGATGCCAGGCCCTCGAGGAGTAATTACGGTTAATGGAAACACCGAACGCCTTCTAAAGATGGAGGAGCATACGGCTGCCCTAGAAGCGGGCGGAAGTACAAAGTAGCCTCTTAAAGGCAATTTCGGTCCGCCACTAAACGTCCGGACACCGGCCAAGCCGCATCTTGAGTAAACTACAACAAGACCGCCTGGCACGTTCCCGAGCACGCTCACAAATTGTGAAGCCGCATTACCACGCTGCATACATAACCACGCATCGAGATACCATGGGCATAAGGGAGGGCACGACCACCATGGCACGCCTGAATGCGGGGCTCAACCGCACTGTGAGGCTCCCAATTGTGTTCATTCTTTTCTTCTTCTTCTTTCTCTTACTTTCGTGACTCCGCTTTTCCGTAAGCCCCGTCCGCACTAGCATTGCCAAACTCACGATGCAACAGCCAGGGGAAGCGTAGTTACGTCGAATGTCCAGTGGTCTCTCTACTACTAGCATTATACTTGTTTTACATACCATCCCGCAGCCTTTACCCTCGAGGGGGACATGTTAAATAGTCCCATCCCTTGCTTATCGCAGACTATTTGTATCGTTACGCTTTCATTGGCAAGATCTTTTGAATAAAACAATACATAGCTTCTGGGCTATCATTGCATTCCTTTTTTCCATATATGTTCATCTATGACATGTTGCGCTCAGACACTTTGGTACAGCCCGATACACCAGGGCTTAAGTACCCCAAAGTATGGTGTGATAAGTCCAAACACTTTCACAAGTGCGGCATCGCCGAACTTATAGCATTATATGCATCGTTCCGAATCATGTCTTGGGTCAATAGTTGGGTTTGCCCGCTCCCATGTTTTGGTACCTTACGCTCCGCTATATGCCGGCTTAAGGTAAGGCCGGGAGAACCACCGCGATAATGTGCCCCGGGTTGAGCTGGGTTGAGCAATCCTCGTTGAGAAAGCTAAACTGACCATCATGATAGGGCGAGAGCCGGTCGTTCACTGACCGAGGTTTTTTCGTCCCTAAAGACTTATGCCGCTTAGAGCGAGGAGCTTGCATTGTATCTGCCAAGGCGTGATAGCACCTCAACTTGGTCTTCCGAATACCAGGGGCTTCATGGGGGCTTTTAAATTTAAAATTATAGAATTCTATGGCTAAGTGAGAGTGTTCGCTAATTATAAGTCCGTTGCCAGTTGGTTCGCTATGCGTTGAGCGCCTCCCTCAAGGACCCAAGAATGGGAACAAGAGCGCTTAAAAGTTTATCCCTACCACCCCAAAGACTTCATGGCATGGGGGTCAAGCCAACGACTTGCCATCTCTCAAATTTGATAGACAATGCACGTAATATAGGAGTAATATTTTAAATTCACAAGCATTGCTTAGCGATATGAATAAGTTTTAAGCCGCATGTAATAACAAATGCGTGTCTATTCAAGAATGTACATCTTTGGAGCATTCACCCGCTATTAGGGCGGGTTACTTCCTCAGACGCCCTCATAATACATTTCCCCAGGCGGCGATGCTCCTTGCTCGCTGGTGGTCCATCCTTCACAAGCTTCTCATGAATCGCCCGCCTTTTGCCCCATTCACCTTTTTAGCATGGGTAAGGCCCCACGGACACCTTCAATGCAGGAGCGCTTTGATGACTTCAGTAATCCATGGACAAGGCCCCACCAACCGCCGCATCGAAGTCTAGCCCAGTAGCTCCCAGCATGGCTTCCGTAGGGCCACACCGAACTAAGAGGCCCTTCATGGTCTCTCAGAGGCGCGGATGTTCGCCTCAAAGATATCGAGACCAGAACACCTTCCACAGCCGAGCTTCCTCCCTCGGCATTTCGGTAGAAAGCGGCAAGATCCGGACACATCATGGGGCTGATTCACGAACGCAGCTCCCGGAGAGCTCAGTGATACGGGTAAGTAATAGATAATTCACTTTCACATGCTTGCTTTTGCATAAAGAATGCCTTACCCGCCGCTATCTTCTTTTAATGATTCCAATTTCCTTAGAGGGCTTTTTGGGCTCGGCCTTAAAAGCTGGCACTCTCAAGAGCCGAGGCGAGCTCGACTCGAGTCTCGAAGTCATCAGCCTCCAAACTCTACGTGTTTTTACACGAGAGCCTGGATCTCTGCCGCACCTCCGCCCACTCCAAGCGCCTCCCCGCTTCTTCTCAAGCGGAGGCGCCTAAGCTGTCATGCCGCTTGCTGCTTCGGCCTTGGACACCTGCACTTCCTTTAGGGTCGCCACCTCGCTTCGTGGCCCCCACTAATACCCATGTTATTCTCGTCTTTTTGCAACCAACTCCTTTCTATAAGGTATTACTTTAATGTTAGGTATTACTTACCTTCCTTGTCCTCGAAATACTTCTTGGCAAGGCCGAAGCCGTGCTCTCTGAATAGCCGAGGAATTCGGCTTCAATGCATTGACCTCGGCGATCAAATAAGTCTGCGGTAGAGGTCGAAGAACAAGACCCTGCAAGATTCCCATATCATGACATATTTTATGTTAGACTCCTCACAGATAGCTCTTTTAGATCCTTAGCCCCGCTTCTTCTTTCCTCGAACAATCGAACTAAGCATCAAGGGCTACCGCCTATGCATTAATATATTTAATATTATTCTAAACTTACCCTCAAAACCTGTTAGGAAGGCTGGTACAGTCAACAGCCCAATACCGCCTCTTGGCGTGGATCGAATCTTTCTCGGATCATCATGCTACCCATGTTAGTGCAAGGTTGCTCTTCTGCCGATGGAGGCATCACAGCCGTATGCCAAGAAGCTATCCGTGCATTCTCCTGGGCTGACCTGAGGTCATCCGCTCGCTTCGTAAAGTATTGCCCCTTCTTCACGAAGCGGGCCGCCTCGGGTTGGACTTCTGGAACCGCCACTCTACCGCAGGTTCTCGCAGACGGAGTCTGGCTACAGTGGCACGGACTTAGAAGCCTCCGCTCGGTTTTGCCTCCCTTTGCGCGGAGTCCGGGAGGTCGCGCCTTAACTACGGCGCCTCCTCCAGACCACCTCCTCCGTTGGTGCAGGCCTTTGGGACTCCACCAGCAGTGTCAATCTGCGTCACGAGGAGAGGAGGCGGTTGAAGTGAAGTGATCTTTATTCAGCATCGAACGACATATCTAAAAGAGCCGCTTCGACAGCATGGCAAGCCTGTTTGCCCTGGGTGCAGGCTAACATGGTTTATATTCGGCGTTAGGAAGACACTACATGCGACAAATGAAAAGCCATGAAGTTATTCTCGAGTCTGACACTTACGTGATCTGGCCAGGGGCTTGAAACAGCGTTGCTATGCCACTCCTCCCTCGCCGTTGTCGGCGCTGGTAGGAGAAGTCCGCAGGATGGGGTCGCTTCCTTTCTTGGACCCTCCGGCCTCCCCTACCGAAGCGGCGGCCTTCCTTTTCTTCTCTTCACGTGGGAGAGGCTTCTTTTCCTCCTCCTCATTCTCGGGGAGAGGATTCTCGCCCTGCATCTCGACAAGACTTTTGGGCGCTGGAGCTCCCTCACAGAGTTCCCTGTGGCCTCCTTCAACCTTCTTCTCCGTCTACCACGTGAGGATGCCGGAACTAGCCTTCCCTGTCCAAGCTGGAGCGTCGCATGGTGGTCTTCGGGCAAAGTCGAGTCGGACTTAAGACTGTCCGGACGCCTTCACCTAACCCGATCTGTCACAAAGGTTATGGAGTTTTAGATCCCGCATAGAGTCAAACTATGAAAAAAGAGTCCGCATAAAGGGTAAATAACTTACCTCGCTGGCTTGATACCTTTCGATTTGAATCCGCTGCGATCTTCGATAGCGGATGCAGGAGTCAGCGCTCTTGAACAACACCTTCCGTGCATCTTCCGTCACGTAGTGTCAAGAGCCGCTCAAGGTCCGGGGTGCTTTGCGTCGATAAAAACCCTTCCACAAATTGATAGCGTTGTCGGGCATGGGAGAATCCGCTGGCCGGATATGAGCATAACTCGGACTACGTTGACAAGTTTGAGCTTCTTTTTGGTCCACTAGGTTTCCTTTGGACGCAGTGGTTGGAGTCCCATCATTTCCGCCGAATCACCCCACGCCAGGCCGTCTGCTCTTTCGCCATGATGTGATCGGAAGTGGGAGGAAGCGAGATCTGAATTCGAGGGGCATTAGCCCATTTTGGGGAGGTCGCGCCCGGCTCGGTTTAAGGATGTAGAAACCACCCCGATTGCCACCCCCTTTATTGTCTCCACGAAGCGAGCCCTAAAGTTATAGAACATATGGGCATCCCCGCCCACCATGGCACCTCCAAGACTTTTCACTTCGTCGTCGCGCCACTATCTTCGGTTTGACGCTAAAGGTCTTCAACCATAAACCGAAGCGGGGCTTTTATGCAGAGAGAAAGCCTTCGCACTGACCCATTTATAAACGGCCGAGATATTGAGGATGAAGTTTGGGGCCGGATCGTGGAAAATCCAGTGGACGTAGTAGGAACATGAGCCCCTGACTAATGGGTGAAGTGGAAAACCTAGTCCATGCGGAGAAAGTGGGTGAGGAACTACCACCTCTCCCCATGGGGCCTGGGGTGGGGATGAGTCGCTGCCCTTGTTGGGGAATGCCGACATTTACGTCGCTTTGACAAGTATCCGCCTCCCGCCCGGCTTTATATGATGTGCCCTCCGTGACGGAGGAGTGGCCATCCACTCGCCTCCGCGGGCCTCGACATAATTGGAGAAGGTTGAGGTGGGATGTGCGGACTTGGGAGCTGGAGCTCGAAAGGCTTGTGAAATGGATGAGCAAAAAGGAGGGAAGAAAGCGTAGGGTGAAAAGGTGGATCTCTTATCCCCTTATATGGACGGACGCACCTAAGTGTACCCCCACCAGCCCGGTAAAAAACTCGCTTATCTCCCAAGCCACCAGTAATCAATGGCAGCAGTTGACGATTACCCACATCCGTAGCTTGATGAGAATCCGGAATAAGGGGGACACGATCTGCTTTGACAAGACGTGTTACCGAAACCACCTGCCAAACGCTACTGAGGTGGTATGGTAAAAACGATTGAATATGGGAAAAAACTTGGCTGCGTGATTACACGCCATTGCGGAATCACGCCGCCAGCAATTCATTTTGTGCTAAATATTATTCTCTCACTGGTGTTATGTGGAAATTATTTTGCGTAGATCCGGTTGCACATCGCCCTTGGTGTTCAAAATCATCTATTAAGTATTCGTGAGGAGGAACCTACTTGCAATGTCTGAAGACAATATGTCACCTTGGCCATTGACCTCGTCAGTCAGTCATTGAAGCCCCGGTTCAGTGGGCCATCGAGGGAGTCCTGGATTTAGGGGGTGTCGGGATAATAGAAGACTATCATCATATCGGACTCACGGGACTATGAAGATACAAGATTGAAGACTTCTCGTCCCAAGTGTCCGGATGGGACTTTCCTTGGCGTGGAAGGCAAGCTTCTGGCGATGGGATATGTAGATCTCCTACCATTGTAACCGACTTTTGTGAACCCTAACCCCAATCCCAAGTGTCTATATAAAATGTAGAGGTTTTAGTCCCGTAGGGACTTAACAACAATCATACCATAGGCTACAGCTTCACAAGGGTTTACCCTCCTTGATCTCTACATGGTAGATCTACTCTTGTACTACCCATATATCACATCAATATTAATCAAGCAGGAGTAGGGTTTCACCTCCATCGAGAGGGCCCCAACTCGGGTAAAAACATCGTGTCCCTTGTCTCCTGTTACCTGTATCCAGCCTAGACGCCGCAGTTCAGGACCCCCTACCGAGATCCGCCGGTTGGATATGGCCTCGACACCATCCTCTCCCTCCTTAGGGTCGCTCTTGGTGACGGTCGGCCGCCTCCAGAGGGAGGTCAAGTGCGGGCGTAGGCCCGGGGCCCACGTCTGGCGATATGGAAAGCAAGCCCGATACCTGCTAAGAAGGCCTTTGCACAGCCGCCAGAAGCTGTTGCCGCGTGACACTCTCATACACGTAATAATGAGTTGGGGCTGTACACTTGCCGCCCGAAGTCTCGGGGTGCTGTACCAGGACCTTGGGGCTCCTCTCCATGCCTAGTAGCAGCAATTAGCTTCGTACCATGGTGAGGGCACCGAGACTTGGAGACCGTAAGGACTAGACTGAAGGTGCGACGTGGCCATTGGCCTTTTCTTTGGATCTCTCTTCAGAAGGCACAACTTTAAGATACTGGATTTGAATTGACCAGCTGGAGTTTTTATCCCGATGCGCGCGGGGAGCCTTTTTCTCGCTTGTGCAATTTCTGCATCTTCGATCTCGCTTTGTTGGGACTCATGTACCTGCGTCCGCCATTTTTTCCCTCATTTGCAAGGCTCTCGCGAAGGGATCATGCCACAGCACGCGACGCTAAGCGCCGCTAACCTTCTTCTAACTAGCGGTGCTCACCACTCGTGGGGCCCCTTCCGGACAGGGCGACGAGCATCCGTAAGGTTCTCGTGAACTCGACACACTTCCAAGTGAGCTTCCAGCTTGAAAGTCATGCCACTAAGAGTAAACCAAGATGTAAAAAGCTCGCATCAGGATTCACAAGTTCACGAGGACACAAACTCACATCGCATGGAAAACTAAAAACTGCAATTTGCTTACATGAGGGGCTCCCCCTCTCAAAATGATCTTACAAGTTTCCAAGGGCCACCCCCGAGTTTGTGCGCAGGAAGAATTGCCGTGGGGAGAACAAAGGGGATCGGCCGGAAAGTAGTCGCTCGCTTTCGCCACGTCACCCTTGCAGACGCTGCCATCACAGCTGCCGTCGTCAGTCTTCATCGGCATCGCCATCGTTGCCATCGGGCGATTGCCGCCACCGTCATGCCAAATAAACCCCACGCCGCGCTTCAATACTGCGGACGACACATCCACCACGTGTCATCCTCCTGTTGGCAAGAAATTGCCCCGACTCAATGCGTGCACATTACGGTCCTCTTGACGCCAAAGACATTAGGTCGCCAATTTAGCCAACCGTGGGTTTCTGGGGCGCTTATGGCGGCGCTAAAGTCAAATTTGGGTCGGCATTAGGGAGGTGGCTAAAGACACGGGAGAAAGCTGCTGCTGAGCAGGCCGACGCGACCCCTTTCCTCCACAAGCCGGCGATCTCTGGCAGATCGGGCCTCCAGGCGCGTCACCACCTCGTAGAAGAAGGTCAGGTGGCTGTCATAATCATTTGAGTGAGGGGTTGGCGCCTCCACATCGCAAATATGGCCCATGGAGATATTGGCCCTGTTCCGGGGATCCTAAGTATAAGCAGGCAATGTCGCTGGCCTGCCTTCGAGCGTTGGAGAGACACCTCCTCCGTGTTTTGCCTCGCGACGGCCTCTCTGCGTCATCAACTCCGCCTCCGAGGGATTGCAGCTCAAGGAAGCCGGATGCAAGTCCTACCAAGGGCTGCGGACTGTATGGCGGCTATGGCTAAGCCAAGGCTACCTCCTCGGCCTCGCCCAACCTGGGCCCAGGAGGGCAGCAGATTTCCTCATCCTCATACACCTGCTGAAGCTTCAGCCTTTCAGTCGTACTCAGCCTCGTGTCCAAGCGTGGAACCTTGGCCACCCTACAGTTCACGTCCTCCTCAGAAGTCTAGCCTCACAGTTCTAAGCGTGCGTCTTGGCTTGGGCAACTTGACCATCCCTCATCTCCAGATTGCTCAAGCTGCGGACGCCACTGTTACGATGGCCTCGAGGCCAGTGCCTCCTCACACTTCCGGACCTCCTCTTCCTCCGCGGGCGTCCCCCTCAGCAATGCAAGAGTGCCCCTGCGCGCCTCCACTTGCTTCTCAAGAGACGCTCTCTGCCTCAGAGCTCCCACCTTGCTGCTGCCTCCCGCAGCCTCGCTAGCTTCTGCCGAGTCAGCCACATGAGCCTTTTCCAAGAGCTCCAAGTGAGTGGGCCGTCGGGCGAAACCTTGAGAGACCTCGGCCCCTTCCAGCCTTCTCAAGGTTTCCGTCACGCAATGGAGAAGTACCAGGCCGACGGGTTGATAGCCACCTTCACGCTTACGCCGCCTCCGCACTTCAAATGTAGGAGACCTTTCACCTCAAAGACTAGCAGTCGACACTCACTTGAGCTCTTTCACCAAGTCGAGCTCATTATGTTTCATCGCCTCTGGAAGAGCTTCATGGCGAACCCGTGAGCACGCTGTTCACTGGCCAGTTGTTCAAGGCTTCAAACGCTCTTCTTCGTCCTTCCCACCTCGGGGAGCCTCAGGGCTGCAAAGGGCGCCAGCAGCGGTGCGCACCCCAGCCCGGCAGGCTGGCCGGGCTGATGCCACACCCAACTCCAAATTGCCCTCGCAATAAGCCCTGTAATGCCGGCCCAAAAGCAGTGAGCTCGCCTCAAGAGGAGCCAAGATCAAGCCAACAAAGTTTCCATCAAAGACCAGTGGAGGAGTTCTTGCACGCACTTTGCCAAGCTACACGCCTTAATTGACCAAGGGGAGGAGCGATAAGCGCCAAGAGGTTCAGCATGCCAGGAAAGGTGGGGAGTGCCTTGATCAACCAACTCCGCCTCCAGGGCAACCAAGTGATTAGACTCCTGAGCGCTCGAGCGATCGGAAGAGTTAAGGAAGAAGGAAGTCGCTTTCAGAGACTCAAAGCAGCCTCAAGGTGGAAGGAGCTCCCCGACGAAAGACGGGCGCCAAGAAGAAAGCAACACAGAGAGCTACAAGGTCCACGATACTTACACGCCGTGGCGATGATACGCTTCCTCCGCTTCAGCCGGGCCAAGAGTTAAAGATGTTGTTCTCCGTGAGATCCTTTCCTCTTAAGTGCGAGCTCCTCAAGTCCACACAAAGACGACCAAACGCAATGGACGGATGGCGGTAAGGCCAAGGTGAGGCAAGAAGAGCTTGGATGAGCCTGATGACTGGGGGTGCCCCGGTTGCGTTACATAACAACCGGGCACCATTTTCACCATAACCTCCCGAGGCTCGGAGGCTCTTGGCCTCGAAGTCGCATGCACGCCTCCCTCGTAGCAACCGACGCCTCAGGAGGGAGAGTGGCGTGCCCCCGACGACGATGCCCCAGATCACCACTTGCACGTGCTCCTCAAGACTCGAGCCAGCTCTGGCCCTCCGCCTCGAAGCTCGGCTACACGCCGCACCGGCTACTTGGGGCGAGCTCATGATCGTGGGCAAGGAAGTGAACCAACACGATGGGGTTCTCACGAGGCCCCTCCAGCCGATCGGCCACGACCCCATTCATCGAAGCAGAGGCATGTCCTTTACGAATTCATCCTTATTCTTGCAGGTTGGCATGCAATGGCGGTTCTTCCGGCAGTGATGGCGTGCGGCGAGAAAGACACCCGTCGGGACCTTGACCACGCTTTATTTCTCGGGCATCCGAGGAGGAGCCTCGGACTCCTCGAAAGCCTCATGTGGTCAGCTGGCTGCCGAAAGCGAAAAGGTCCCACATTGGGCGCAGAATGAGGCCTTTGTTTGCGAGCCGCACCGGCTGCGTTAGACCAATTCCTTCACCACCATTGGTGCAAGCTACAATCATGACCTTCAAAGAGTCCTCACCTCGGCAGCCAGACGTGGGCAAAAGTAGAGGCTAATGAGCCGATAGCTCCGGTGCGAACGTGAAGCCTTGGCAGCGAACTGAGCTCTGGGAGGCAGAGCACACTGACGTCGGCAGACACCCATGTGTATCCGGGTCCGGCACCATGGATGGAGGGAGGCTGGAAATCGATCCCTACTTGGCCGTCAGCCACGGCTGGAAGCTCTCCACGTACCCCGAGCATTGCTGGGGTCAATGAATACAATGAGAAAGAAGTGACGGAGGAGAGCCACCGGAAGGGCGATGCACCATGTAAACCCGCACACAAAGGCGAAATGACCAGAAAGAATCCTGGGGCCGAGGTCGAGATCTGACATATGGATCCGATAATGCTCTAAGCACAACATTGAAAGAAAGCGGAGAAGGAGGAATCAGTCAGCCAGAGGGCATCTATGAAAATTGGGACCTCGGTGGCCCGTGCAGGCCCCGTCTCACGAGTAGACGGGCAACAGGCCAAGCCACCGTCTCCCCCCACTCGTGGAAGGCCAGGGCTGCAAGCATCGGGCACCACCTTGTCCACTTAGCCTCGTTGTTGAGCACCACGAGGCCAAGCGGCTGCGGCGCAAAGGACAGAGATGCGGTTGGAAGAAGATAGAAGACTCTTCCCTTCTCGGCTTGTTTGGTATCATGGCGATGGAGGCGGTAGGGAAGTATGAAATCAGTTGGAGAAGAGAAGTAGAGCCACAAGGCGGGGGGAATTAGGGAAGCGAGCCTTGAAGGAGGCGGAGGAATAGCTGTGTAGGCAGCGGGGCGCGCAGCCCAAGCAGATTCAAAGGCAGTGAGAGCGAGAGCGCCCACGTCAGGTCCAACCGCCATACATCAATGGTAAGTAGGATTTGGTGCCCTTGATTATAGAACTGATCACCCACTTGACCTTGGCTAAGAAAAGCCAAGCAGCGCACCTTAGGCCTTGTTTACTAACGGCGTCGGCCTGGCGTTAAGCTTCTAAACAGCGAGCATCTGGCCCATCTTCATCAACAAAGCATTCAAGACCCTCGCGAGGGGCCAAGCCTCATGAGGCGGACAATGCAAGACCTCCTCGGGAGCGGCCTCGCCAGGCAGGCTCGTGAGGGGCGGAGAGATCAAGGCAAGGCAAACCTCGCGAGGCTCTCGTGACATGAGCCATGACGATCGAGACCAGGAGGGCGCCAGCGCGTGCAGTGTCCTTGTTTCCCCTTTGGTGCTAAGGAGGCAAGCGCAGGCGCGGAGTACCAAGGCATCATGCAAAGGTTTTCATATCGGTGCAACGAGACCAAGACTAGCAGGACGGCAAGACGGAGGTCAATATGGAGCCCAAGGCGGCGTCACCACCAGAGCCTTTTGCAGGCGAAGACTGCTTTTGTCAGGATAAGCTGTACTAGTTGTCCCCTTTCAAATTGGCCGTTGTTGGCTCCCTTCCCGCTCAATATTTGGGGAGAGGAACAGGGCCTCTATAAATAGGATTAGCCACCACAGTAGAAGAAAGTGAAGTGAGAGCGGATCGAACCCACACACGAGTTCGTCGAGAACAAGAACACCTCAACCTCAGGAGGTTGTTATTCCCCATGTACTGTTCATCATCAGCCCAAGAGGCAATCCACCACCACCACACTGGAGTAGGGTATTACACCACAACGGTGGCCGAACCAGTATAAATCTTGCGTCGTGGATCGGTAGGAGGGAAAGAACTTCGAGCACCTCAGAGTTTGAACCTTAAGGGTTTTGCCGGAACCCGTGATCCGACATTTGGCGCGTCAGGTAGGGGTGCCCCAAAGCTTCCCTTCCGTCGCTCCGTGTCTCGTTGCTCCGTCGTCTCCATGGCGGACGCTCGCCGTGCTCGTGCTGAGCACCGGGCTGCCCTCGCCACCCGCGTCGCTCAGACGGCTCCCGTCGGTGGGCCACCTCGTCGTTCACCGTCGCCTGCCGCCAACGCCACCATCGGCCCGGCGGGGAACGAGCAGCAAGCATCCTCACTGCACCCCCCGGTGCGGCGGGGCGGCCGCACCGCCACTCCATCGCTGACCCCGGCCGGTTCCTTGTCCCATGCACGTCGTGCTCCCATGGACGCGGGCCGTGCTCCTCATGGAGCACAAGCTCCTATGCTACAGCCCAGTCGACGACCTCTACGAGGACTGGCTCGACCGCATCGTCGAGCTTGTCCACGCCGCAGGGGGCTCCCCTGCACCGTCCCTCTCTCCGCCTCGCCCTCCGCCAGCTACGGGCTACGTAGCTCACGGAGCACCTCCACCACCTCTTCCCCAAGACGGCGCCCTGGCACCAAGGCACACGGCTCCATGGCGCGACCCACCGCGTCCGGCGCCCGTGCGTGGAGAAAGAAGCTATCAAGAAGTCCCTCGACCGCAAGAGAATGCTCCGCCACTCCTCGCACCGCCGCGCCAGGATCGTTTGGTGTGGCAAGGCCCCGCACTGCTTTCCGTAGCGGCGCGCGGGCGCCAAGACCAAGATCCACCTCCAAGGCGGGCCCTGGTGACCACGGCAGGCTGCCGCGCCTTCACCCCCGAGCTGCATAGTGTCGCCTGGTCAGGCAAGTTCAAGCCAGATCTGCCTCCTCGCTATGACGGCACTCCCGACCCCGCGGAGTTCCTGCAGCTCTACGAGCTGAGCATCGAGGCGGCTAACGGCGACGAGAAAGTCATGGCGAACTGGTTCCCCATGGCTCCAAGAACTTCTTCGCCAACTTCCAGGGCACTCACGACCGCCCGCCAACCGCGGGTGACCTGCGCCGCGTCAAACAACAATTGGGAGAGACCCTCCAGAAGTACCTCCAGCTCTAAAACAACGTCCGCCTTAAGATCCCCAAGATGACGGACGAGGCCATCATCTCCGCGTTCTCTAATGGCGTCCGCGACGTCAAGATGAAGGGGGAGCTTGTTATCCACGAGGAGTTGTGCACGTGTAACGCCCTGGATTCGATGCGCCAGGTGTCTTCCAGTTATTTGCCGTAGTTGCCATGTCAGCTGCTTGCGTGTTGCACTTTGCCATGTCATCATCTGCATTTCTTATCATGTCATCATGTGCATCGCTTTTGCATACGTGTTCGTCTCATGCATCCGAGCATTTTCCCCGTTGTCCGTTTTCCAAACCGGCACTCTTGTGTTCCCCGGCGCCCCCTTTTGCCTCTTTTCATGTGCGGGTGTTGAACATTCTCGGAATGGACCCAGGTTTGCCAAGCGGCCTTGGTATAGCACCGATAGACCGCCTGTCAAGTTTCGTGCCATTTGGAGGTCGTTTGATACTCCAACGGTTAACCGGGTACCGCAAAAGCCTCTTTTGTGTGCAGCCGAACACCCCTTCCAAAGTGGCCCAAAACCCATCCAAACCCCCTCCATGCTCTCGGTCATTCGATCACGATCGCGTGGCCGAAAACCGCTCCTCATTTGGACTCTCCTAGCTCCCTCTACCTATAAATATGCCTTCCCCTTCCAAATTTATGATGAAACCCTAGCCTCCTCTTCCTCCACCACCCGGACGCGTCTCCATCGCCGCGGACTCATCCAGCCTCCACCTCACCCCAACCAATCCCCACGCGACACGTCACCCGCGCGCTCTCCTCCAACCAAGCGCCACGTCGTCTCTGCGCGCGCCCGCCGCACCAAGGCCCACTGGGCCATCCCGGCCAGGTCGCCCGCGCCCTCACTGGCGCCCGAGCCCGCCGCCGCGCCACGCTCAGCGACTCGCGCCGCCTCTCGGCGCCGTCTGATCGCCGCCGCCAGTCACTCGCCGCCGATCCCTCGCCGCCACGGATCCTCGCCGGCGCCTCTCCGCCTCGCCCTCGGCTCCGGCCGTGGCCCGAGCTCTGCCGCCGGAGGCGGCGCCCGCCTCGCGGCCTCGCCTCCTCCGAATCGTCGTCGGCTCACGGCGGATCTCGATTCCCGGCCGCCGGATCCGGCCCCCCTGAGCATCTCCGGCCGCCACCGAGCCCCGCCGTCGTAATTCTCCTCATCTCCGGCGAGATCCGGCGCCGTTGACTTCCCGAGGTCCAAATCGTCTAAGTCCCGAAATATTTTGCATAATGATGCCATGTCCATCGCGTCATAACTATCTGCATACTGCTCCGTTTTGTGCGTGCTATATGTCAAATTGTTCGTCTCAAAGAGTAATTCATTTCATTCCAATGCGCCGTATTCATTTGAGCTTATCTGGATGCCTGAATCTTCGTTGCAAGAGTGCTATGTGATGTTAATCTGCTGAAACTGTTATAACTTCATGATTTGTCATTTTTGTTGCATTTGATGTGTGCATCTTATGAGCATGAGCCCTACATGAGTTTTGATCTATGTCATGCCATCTTTACAGGGTTGCTATCCATGTATTTTTGTAATTCCTGTAGTGAGCGCGTCAAGCTTGTTAAATAGGGTACTTGTTGTTGCTGTTTTGCATGTCTGAATCTGCTATATCATGATGCTATGTTAACCTGCTGCTACAAGTCATTCTGTGCATAATCTGGAGATGTTCAATAAGTATGTTTCGTTCTACATATCATGATCTATCCATACATGCCCCTGGTTGAATTTATAGCTTGCTGTAGCTTGTTGTAATCTTGCTCTCAAATTGCTAAAAAATGTTGCTGTCAGCCTGTTAACATTTAGTTCAATGTTGCCATGATTGTTGTTAGTGATCCATGCACCCTATGAACTTGTTCTTGCCATTTCTAGCTTCCTAAACATGTCTTCTTACTGTTGGTTGCCTTTCCATGCCATGTATCGCTCTGTGTTGAGTGGTTCAAGCTCACCAACATGCCTACTTATTGTTGTTCCTGCCATGTATGAATCTGTAATATAACTTGCCATGTTTACATGAGTGCCAGCATATGTTTTGTGCCCTTTTGCTCATGGTCAGTAAGAGTCTTTTGTTATATGCAATTAGTAGATTCATGCCACGCCTTTGTTTGCCATGATAAGTTCCTGTAACATGTTGTTTGATAGCTCTAAACATTGCAACCTGATGTTATTTTCTGCAAAGTCAACTGATATTATTAGCAATCTTGCCATGTCTTTTCGAGCAAGTTCTAGTTATTTCTGGAGATAGCTCATTGTTCATGTTCTGTCATGTTTTACCTGTACTTCATGCCCATGCCTTTTGTTTTCTTGTTGAGATGCTGTAGCATAGTGTTTTGATGCTTGCAATATGCCTAGTTGCTGTTTTGGACAGCTTGTCCTTTAAACTTGTATAGGGTGCATGTGTTGAACCGTTGCTCCGTTTTGAGTGTGCTGTACATGAAACTTGCTTAGAATTGTATGTAGCTTCATATTATCATGTTTCATCTTTGTTTTGAGGTGTTTGCTTCATGTTTGAATGCATTTTGCATCAATGCCATGTTTATCTTGTTTTGCTCATATCTTCTAGGCGTAGCTCAATCTAATGAACTTTATATGTAACTTGACTAGAATTTCGTGTAGATCATCGTGGTGCATCTTAACTTGCTGTTTAACAACTTGAACATAAGGTTTATTCAGATCTGGACCAATTTTGAAATTTGCATATGAGGACTTCTAGGAGTTGTTCTATGTCGTTTTCGGCCTCATTTAAACTTGCTTTGATGTGTTGGTCTTGTATGCATAATCTTTTGCCATGAGTAGCTTCATGTAGCCTTGTCATGCATCATACTTGGTTGAGCATCATGCCTTGTTCATGTGTGGTGTGTTTACCATGTTGTGTGCTTCTTCTCTATAGTTCCGTTTGCTATGCGATCGTGAGGATTCGTTCATCTACGCTTGTCTGCCTTCGTGGCTTCATCTTCTTCATTGAATCGTTCTTCTTCCTTGCGGGATTTCAGGCAAGATGACCGTCACCTTGGATCTCATTACTATCATTGCTATGCTAGCTGCTTCGTTCTTTCGCTACGCGCGCTACCTATCACTTGCTGCTCAAGCCTCCCAAATTGTCATGAACCTCTAACCTTTGTCACCCTTCATAGCAAACCGTTGTTTGGCTATGTTACCGCTTTTGCTCAGCCCCTCTTATAGCGTTGCTAGTTGCAGGTGAAGATGAAGGTTGCTCCATGTTGGATTATGTTTATGTTGGGATATCACAATATCTCTTATATTATTAATGCATCTATATACTTGGTAAAGGGTGGAAGGCTCGGCCTTATGCCTGGTGTTTTGTTCCACTCTTGCCGCCCTAGTTTCCGTCATATCGGTATTATGTTCCCGGATTTTGCGTCCCTAATGCGGTCGGGTGATTTATGGGACCCCCTTGACAGTTCGCTTTGAATAATACTCCTCCAGCAAGGCCCAACCTTGGCTTTACCATTTGCCTCACCACCACCTACTTTCCCTTGGGAGTAATTAACCCAAGGGTCATCTTTATTTAGCCCCCCGGGCCAATGCTTGTCTAAGTGTTGGTCCAAACTAGAGCACCGTGCGGGACCATCCCTTGGCAACTTGGGTTACGTCGGTACCTGTACGCTTTGCTTATCCGGTGTTGCCCTGGGCTAGCATTTGGTTGTGGCATAATTTCACCTCAAGTTTTGAGATGTTTTTGATAAGTCCACATCAAGCTTATTCTTTCGCTGCTGAATTCCTCAACAACTCCGTTCAATCCTTCCTTCTAAGTTCTTTCCATTCCATTCTTTTAATTCTTCCGGAGGAATTGAGTTGTTTATCTCATCAAGTGCCATCCCGTCTTGAGAAGTTATTGTTCTATTCTTTCCATTTTCAGTCGGAGTGCTGCCTAAATCCTTTCAGTCTTATTCGTTTCTTATCTCGTTCTAACCGGAGTGGTTTCATAATCTATCTGATTCCGTGAGCTTTCGATTCTCGTCATTCTCGTTGTTTCTCTCTTCTTCTCGTGTGCTCTCGATTCTTTGCTTCTTCTCTTGAGTTCTTGTTTCACCTCATCCCTTTTTCCCTTCCGTCTCGGTCCTAAGATCTCGGGACGAGATCTCTTGTTAGTGGAGGAGTGTTGTAACGCCCCGGATTCGATGCGCCAGGTGTCTTCCAGTTATTTGCCGTAGTTGCCATGTCAGCTGCTTGCGTTTTGCGCTTTGCGATGTCATCATCTGCATTTCTTATCATGTCATCATGTGCATCACTTTCCATGTCAGCTGCTTACGTGCTCGTCTCATGCATCCGAGCATTTTCCCCGTTGTCCGTTTTCCATACCGGCACTCCTGTATTCCCCGGCGCTCCCTTTTGCCTCTTTTCATGTGCAGGTGTTGAACATTCTCGGAATGGACCGAGGTTTGCCAAGCGGCCTTGGTATAGCACCAATAGACCGCCTGTCATGTTTCGTGCCATTTGGAGGTCGTTTGATACTCCAACGATTAACCGGGTAACCGCAAAAGCCTCTTTTGTGTGCAGCCCGACAACCCTTCCGATGTGGCCCAAAACCCATCCAAACCCCCTCCATGCTCTCGGTCATTCGATCACGATCGCGTGGCCGAAAACCGCTCCTCATTTGGACTCTCCTAGCTCCCTCTACCTATAAATATGCCTTCCCCTTCCAAATTTGCGGATGAAACCCTAGCCTCCTCTTCCTCCGCGCCACCGGACGCGTCTCCATCGCCGCCGGACACGTCCAGCCTCCACCTCACCCCAACCAATCCCCACGCGACACGTCACCCCGCCGCCGCACTCCTCCAACCGGCAAGCGCCACGTCGTCTCCACGCCTGCGCCCACTTTGCCGCACCCGCGCGGGCCCGCCGGGCCCAGCCGCGGCCCTCCCGGCGGTCGCCGTGCCGCCTCCAGGGCGCCCGTGCCCGCCGCCCGCCGCCCTACGCCTTCCGCGACTCCCGCCGCCTCGCGGCGCCGTCAAATCGCCGCCGCCCGATCCCTCGCCGCCCGCGGATCCTCGCGGCGCCTCTCCCGCCGCCCGATGTCCGCGCCGCCGTCCCGCAGCTCCTCCGCGCCCTCGGCTCCCGGCCGTGCCGCCCGCTCCGCCGCGGAGGCGGCGCCCGCCTCCTGGCCTCGCCACCTCCTCCGAACCTTGTCGCTCCGCCCGGCCGGATCTCGCGCGCGGCTCACTGAGCCGCGGATCCGCCCACCCCCCTGAGCATCTCCGGCGCCCCGAGCCCCGCTGCCGTCCTTCTCCTCATCTCCGGCGAGATCCCGGCGCCGTTGACTCCCCAGTGTCCAAATCGCCATCCGAAATATTTTGCATAATCATGCCATGTTCATTGCATCATAACTGTCTGCACACTGCTTCGTTTTGTGCGTGCTATATATCAAATGTTCGTCTCAAAGAGTACTTCATTTCGTTCCAATGCACCATATTCATTTGAGCTCATCTTGATGCCTGAATCTTCGTTGCAAGAGTGCTATGTGATGTTAATCTGTTGAAACTGTTATAACTTGATGATTTGTCATTTTTGTTGCATTTGATGTGTGGATCTTATGAGCATGATCCCTACATGAGTTTTGATCTATGTCATGCCATCTTTACATGTTGCTATCCATGTATTTTTGTTTTTCCTGTAGTGAGTGAATCAAGCTTGTTAAGTAGGGTACTTGCTGTTGCTGTTTTGCATGTCTGAATCTGCTATATCATGATGCTATTTTAACCTGCTGCTACAAGTCATTCTATGCATAATCTGGAGATATTCACTAAGGATGTTTTGTTGTACATATCATGTTCTATCCATCCGTGCCCCTGGTTGCATTTATAGCTTGCTGTAGCTTGTTGTAATTTTGCTCTCAAATTGCTAAATAATGTTGTTGTCAGCCTGTTAACATTAAGTTCAATGTTGCCATGATTGTTGTTAGTGATCCATGCACCCTATGAACTTGTTCTTGCCATTCTTAGCTTCCTAAACATGTCTTGTTACTGTTGGTTGCCTTTCCATGCCATGTATCGCTCTGTGTTGAGTGGTTCAAGCTCACCAACATGCCTACTTATTGTTGTTCCTGCCATGTATGAATCTGTAATATAACTTGCCATGTTTACATGAGTGCCACCATATTTTCTGTGCCCTTTTGGCTCATGGTCATTAAGGGACTTTTTCTATATGTAATTAGTAGATTCATGCCACGCCTTTGTTTGCCATGATAAGGTCCTGTAACATGTTGTTTGATAGCTCTAAACACTGCAGCCTGATGTTATTTTCTGCAAAGTCTGAACTGATACTATTAGCAATCTTGCCATGTCCTTTCGAGCATGTTGTAGTGATTTATGGAGATAGCTCAGTGTTCATGTTTTGTCATGTTTTACCTGTACTTCATGCCCATGCCTTTTGTTTGCACGTTGAGATGTTGTAGCGTAGTGTTTTGATGCTTGCAATATGCCTAGTTGCTATTTTGGACATCTTGTCGAACTTGTATAGGGTGTATGTGTTGAACCGTTGCTCCGTTTTGAGTGTGCTCTACATGAAACTTGCTTAGAATTGCATGTAGCTTCATATTATCATGTTGCATCCTTGTTTTGAGGTGTTTGCTTGATGTTTGAATGCATTTTGCATCAATGCCATGTTTATCTTGTTTTTGCTCATATCTTCTAGGCCGTAGCTCCGAATCTAATGAACTTTATATGTAACTTGACTATAATTTCGTGTAGATCATCGTGGTGCATCTTAACTTGCTGTTTAACAACTTGAACATAAGGTTTATTCAGATCTGGACCAATTTCGAAATTTGCATATGAGGACTTACCGGAGTTGTTCTATGTCGTTTTCGGCCTCATTTAAACTTGGTTCGATGTGTTGGTTGCCTTTCCATGCCATGTAAACTTGTTCTTGCCATTTCCAGCTTCCTAAACATGTCTTCTTACTGTTGGTTGCCTTTCCATGCCATGTATCGCTCTGTGTTGAGTGGTTCAAGCTCACCAACATGCCTACTTATTGTTGTTCCTGCCATGTATGAATCTGTAATATAACTTGCCATGTTTACATGAGTGCCAGCATATGTTTTGTGCCCTTTTGGCTCATGGTCAGTAAGAGTCTTTTGTTATATGTAATTAGTAGATTCATGCCACGCCTTTGTTTGCCATGATAAGTTCCTGTAACATGTTGTTTGATAGCTCTAAACATTGCAACCTGATGTTATTTTCTGCAAAGTCAACTGATATTATTAGCAATCTTGCCATGTCTTTTCGAGCAAGTTCTAGTTATTTCTGGAGATAGCTCATTGTTCATGTTCTGTCATGTTTTACCTGTACTTCATGCCCATGCCTTTTGTTTTCTTGTTGAGATGCTGTAGCATAGTGTTTTGATGCTTGCAATATGCCTAGTTGCTGTTTTGGACAGCTTGTCCTTTAAACTTGTATAGGGTGCATGTGTTGAACCGTTGTCTGCTTTTGAGTGTGCTGTACATGAAACTTGCTTAGAATTGTATGTAGCTTCATATTATCATGTTTCATCTTTGTTTTGAGGTGTTTTCTTCATGTTTGAATGCATTTTGCATCAATGCCATGTTTATCTTGTTTTGCTCATATCTTCTAGGCCGTAGCTCCGAATCTAATGAACTTTATATGTAACTTGACTAGAATTTCGTGTAGATCATCGTGGTGCATCTTAACTTGCTGTTTAACAACTTGAACATAAGGTTTATTCAGATCTGGACCAATTTCGAAATTTGCATATGAGGACTTACCGGAGTTGTTCTATGTCGTTTTCGGCCTCATTTAAACTTGCTTTGATGTGTTGGTCTTGTATGCATAATCTTTTGCCATGAGTAGCTTCATGTAGCCTTGTCATGCATCATACTTGGTTGAGCATCATGCCTTGTTCATGTGTGGTGTGTTTACCATGTTGTGTGCTTCTTCTCGATAGTTCCCGTTTCGTTGCGATCGTGAGGATTCGTTCGTCTACGCTTGGTTCGTCTTCGTGGCTTAATCTTCTTCATGAAATCGTTCTTCTTCCTTGCAGGATTTCAGGCAAGATGACCGTCACCTTGGATCTCATTACTATCATTGCTATGCTAGCTGCTTCGTTCTTTCGTTATGCGCGCTACCTATCACTTGCTGCTCAAGCCTCCCAAATTGCCATGAACCTCTAACCTTTGTCACCCTTCCTAGCAAACCGTTGTTTGGCTATGTTACTGCTTTTTCTCAGCCCCTCTTATAGCGTTGCTAGTTGCAGGTGAAGATGAAGATTGCTCCATGTTGGATTATGTTTATGTTGGGATATCACAGTTTCTCTTATATTATCAATGCATCTATATACTTGGTAAAGGGTGGAAGGCTCGGCCTTATGCCTGGTATTTTGTTCCACTCTTGCCGCCCTAGTTTCCGTCATATCGGTATTATGTTCCCGGAGTTTGCGTCCCTAACGCGGTCGGGTGATTTATGGGACCCCCTTGACAGTTCGCTTTGAATAACACTCCTCGGCAAGAAGGCCCAACCTTGGTTTTACCATTTGCCTCACCACCACCTACTTTCCCTTGGGAGTAATTAACCCAAGGGTCATCTTTATTTAGCCCCGGGCCAATGCTTGTCTAAGTGTTGGTCCAAACTAGAGCACCGTGCGGGACCATCCCTTGGCAACTTGGGTTACGTCGGTACCAGACGCTTCGCTTATCCGGTGTTGCCACGAGAACGAGATATGTGCAGCTCCTATCGGGATTGTCGGTGCATCGGGCGGTCTTGCTGGTCTTGTTTTATTCTTGTCGAAATGTCTTGTAGCCGGGATTCCGAGACTGATCGGGTCTTCAGGGAGAAGGAATATCCTTCGTTGATCGCGAGAGCTTATCATGGGCTAAGTTGGGACACCCCTGCAGGGTATAAATTTTCGAGAGCCGTGCCCGCGGTTATGTGGCAGATGGGAATTTGTTAATATCCGGTTGTAGTAAACTTGAAGTAAACTCTTCTAAAATACACCAACCGTGTACATAACCGTGAGTGTCTCTTTTCGGGGTTGATCGAGAGGAGAACACGGTTTCCGGTTATGTCTGACGTAAGTAGGAGTTCAGGATCACTTCTTGATCATTACTAGTTGACGACCATTCCTTTGTTTCTCTTCTCGCTCTCATTTGCGTATGTTAGCCACCATATATGCTTAGTCGCTGCTGCAACCTCACCACTTTACCCCCTTCCTTTCCCATTTAGCTTTGCTAGTCTTGATACCCATGGTAATGGGATTGCTGAGTCCTTGTGGCTCCTGATTACTACACCATGATTGCCAGGTGTACAGGTTATGCGATGATCTTGACGCGAGAGCGGTGTTAGTGTTTTGGAGTTCTTCTTCTGCTTCTTCGATCAGGGGATAGGTTCTAGGTCGGCAGCCTGGGCTAGCAGGGTGGATATTGTTTGAGTTTCTGTTTATGCTTCATCCGTAGTCGGATGTTGATCTTATGTAAGTTGTATTGTTGTATTCATGTGACATTGTATATTTGGATGTATCCCCACTATTATGTAATGTTGATGTAATGATATCCACCTTGCAAAAGCGTCTTCAAGATGCGCTTCTATCCTTAGTGGGACCTTCGAGTTCTTTTAGGATAGGGTCGCATCTTGGGCGTGACAGCACGTCTCAGGAGTTGTTCAACCTGGCGACCAAGTGTGCGAGAGCTGAGGAGGGGCGGAGGAGAAGAAAGCCAAGGCCAAGGACGTGAAGCGCAAGGGAGTAGCCGTGCTCGCGGCGGAACCAGACACCAAGCGAGGAAGAGACCAGCCCGAGTCATCCAAGAGTAGCCAACAGTTCTGCGCCTTCCATAACCTATATACCCACAAGACCAGCGACTGTCAAGAGCTCAGAGCCATCCGCGAAGGGCGCTTCGGTCAACACCCCGAGCGCAACGGCCGGGGCTACGACCGGGGAGGAGGACGTGGTGGCGGATGCTGGGATGACAGTGGCCTGCGCCAGGAGTGGCGCGACCAGCCTCGTGAGGACCGCTGGCAGGATCAGCCTCGCGAGGGCGCCTGGAGGGACCAACCTCGTGAGGATCGTCCTCAGGGCAACGCCGGTCTTCCCCCACTACCGCCAGTGCCAAGAAGGAATGACGACCATCATCAAGACGAGGGGGCTGGGGGCTTCCAGGAGCCATGTGATATCGCCTGCATCTTGGGTGGAGCTCAGGACCCAGCCTTGCAGCGTATCTTCAAGCAATTTGCTCGTGAAGTGAATGTAGTCCTCCCCAAGCTCGAGGCCACACGCCCGCTCAGGTGGTCCACGTGCGCCATCACCTTCAGTTCGGCGGATCAGCTCAAGTGCACGGCCACCGCTGGCACCCTCCCAATGCTTTGCTCCCCAGTCATCAGCAACGTGCAAGTCACCAAGACCCTCGTCGACGGTGGCGCAAGGCTCAACGTCCTGTCCGTCGACACGTTCGACAACCTCCAAGTACCGTATGATCAGCTTCAGCCCACCAAGCCTTTCTCAGGAGTGACCGACGGCTCCACCACACCGATAGGGCAGGTCCGCCTCACTGTCACCTCCGGAGAACGCAAGAACTACCGCACCGAGCTCATCGACTTCAATGTGGCGCACATCCGTCTGCCGTACAATGCCATCCTCGGGTATCCAGCCGTGGCCAAGTTCATGGCGGAGACCCATCACGGCTACAATGTCCTCAAGATGCCGGGGAGCGGCGGAATCATCACGTTCCCATGCGAAGACAGGGATGCGGTGTGCTACCTTGAGTGCGCCTTTCAAGCTGCGACAATCGATGACCCCGACAACAAGGGCAAGTGTCCTCTTGAGGCCCACCCCCAAGAAGAAGAAGCAGTTGCGCCGTGCAGGACCTCATGAGGGTGGTGCCGCAGCTGGAACCTCGTCAGGATCAGCGCCCGCGCCAGGGGCACCTCCCTCCATCGCATAGGAAGGCGCGCCCGGCGCCCTCCTCGGACAGGGCTCGGGGGCTCTCTTCTGGAGGGCCTCAGACCTTGCCATCATCACGAGGGAGGCGCTGGGGCACCACTTGCAGGCGTGCTTCACGACACATTTCCCTCAGGAGAGCACACGGCAAGGAGCACCCACCGCTCAGGAGTTCATCACCAGTACCACTCAGGAACTGCAAGACACAGGGGCCATGCGCGGCGGCCGCCGCTCACCAGGCGCAGCTCCCCATCCAGGCGAGGATGCCGGTCTGCGCGTCTGCATCGACGTCCCAGGGCTCAACAGGGCGCATCTCAGGAGCCCTTCCGGCCTTCGCGTGTGGGACACTGCGAGGGACCACCGCACAGCTACATTCACATGCCTTTCAGCCTGCCGAGCGTGTCGTCCTCCTATCAGCACAACTTGCGGCGTGTCATGGCAGCTCAGGAGGCCAGGCATCACGCCGTCCTGACGGAGATGGAGGCAATCCTCAAGGAACCACCTGGACCCCCGGATCCTCCCGAGGCTCAGGGCCCCGGTAGCTCGTGAGGAGCAATTCCTTCGCCGCGTACCTTCAGCTGCCCCAGCTCTCCTTCGTCAACAGAACCAGGTGATATTTTCCAAGTTCATTTAGCTGGGAGCGCCCCTCGGGCTGCATCATTCCCAGGCCGCGTGGGTCCGTCCCTGTGGCACGTATCCCTTTCCTTATGTCTTTAGCTTACCTTGCTGGGGGCACCCCTCGGGCTGCATCATCCCCAAGCCGCTCGGGCCTGACCCAGTTGCATGCATCTCCCTTGCATTTACTTGAACTAGTTTGCTTTCCATGCTTAACCCATCTATGACTGCTACTTCTTTGATCGTCGCCTCCCACGGGGGCTACTCACGCCGGCACGGCGCTGGTGCACGGGTCCGTCCCTGCCACGTCGACAAACCTGAGCGGTCGAGCTGTGGCTCGCGGCACGCCCCGCGCACGTCACCTCACCAGGCCCTCAGTGCCTTCGTCTCCTCGCGAAGTAGCCGGCGGCGGACTGGCAACCATAATGGCAGACTGTGTTCCTCCTTGTACTGACTTGCAGGAATGTCATGAGGATAACAGCAAACGGCGCCGCGAGCCCCCACTTCTTCCATGTAATACGCTTGCACGTTAAAAGGGGGGCTCCTGAGCATCATGACTCGGGATCTCTTATTGGCTCTCCAGCCCCCACCCCGTGGCCTCGACCACGGCACGCGACCTGGCATACCAGCGGCGGCTGAGCTCGCTCGAGGTCCGGGACCTGAGGACGTAGAGCACGAAGGAGAGCGTGGGAGAGGGGGAGACTGTTGGGGATCGTAGCAGAAATTTAAAATTTTCTACGCATCACCAAGATCAATCTATGGAGTCATCTAGCAACGAGAGAGAGGAGTGCATCTACATACCCTTGTAGATCGCGAGCGGAAGCGTTCAAGAGAACGGGGTTGATGGAGTCGTACTTGTCGTGTTCCAAATCACCGATGATCCTAGCGCCGAACGGACGGCACCTCCGAGTTCAATACACGTACGGAGCGGAGAAATCTCCCGCGCCTTGATCCAGCAAGGAGGAGGGAGAGGTTGAGGAAGAGAGCTCCAACAACAGCACGGCGGCGTGGTGGTGATGGAGTGGCAGTACTCCGGCAGGGCTTCGCCAAGCTCTTAACGGAGGAGGAGAGGTGTTGGGGCGGGGAGGGGATGCGCCTTGGATGTGGTGTGCAGCCTCCCTCGCCTCTATTTATAGGGGAAGGGGAAGGGGGCGGCCCCTCTCGCTGCGATCTCGAGGGGGGGGGGGCGGCGGCCAAGGAGAGGGGGCTTGCCCCCCAAGCAAGGGGGCGCCCCCTCTAGGGTTTCCCACCCCCCCAACCCTAGGCGCATGGGCCCAAGGGGGGTGCGGCCGGCCCACCTAGGGGCTGGTTCCCTTCCACATACAACCCATAAGGCCCTCCGGGGCAGGTGGACCCTCCCAGTGACCCCCGGAACCCCTCCGGTGACCCCGGTACAATACCGGTATGCCCCCCGAACTTTTCCGGTGGCCGTATGATAACTTCCCATATATAAATCTTCACCTCCGGACCATTCTGGAACTCCTCGTGACGTCCTGAACCTCATCTGGGACTCCAAAAAACATTCGGTAATCACATACATATCTTCCTTATAACCCTAGCGTCATGGAACCTTAAGTGTGTAGACCCTACGGGTTCGGGAATCACGCAGACATGACCGAGACAGCTCTCCGACCAATAACCAACAGCGGGATCTGGATACCCATGTTGGATCCCACATGTTCCACGATGATCTCATCGGATGAACCACGATGTCCAGGATTCAAGTAATCCCGTATATAATTCCCTTTGTCAATCGGTACGTTACTTGCCCGAGATTCGATCATCGGTATCCCAATACCTTGTTCAATCTCTTTACCGGCGAGTCACTTTACTCGTTCTGTAATGCATGATCCCGTGACCAACCACTTGGTCACATTGAGCTCATTATGATGATGCATTACCGAGTGGGCCCAGAGATACCTCTCCGTCATACGGAGTGACAAATCCCAGTCTCGATCCGTGCCAACCCAACAGACACTTTCGGAGATACCTGTAGTGCACCTTTATAGCCACCCAGTTATGTTGTGACGTTTGGTACACCCAAAGCAGTCCTACGGTATCCGAGAGTTGCACGATCTCATGGTCTAAGTAAATGATACTTGACATTAGAAAAGCTCTATCAAACGAACTACACGATCTTGTGCTATGCTTAGGATTGGGTCTTGTCCATCACATCATTCTCCCAATGATGTGATCCTGTTATCAATGACATCAAAAGTCCATGGTCAGGAAACCGTAACCATCCTTGATCAACGAGCTAGTCAACTAGAGGCTCACTAGGGACATGTTGTGGTCTATGTATTCACACATGTATTACGATTTCCAGATAACACAATTATAGCAGGAACAATAGACAATTATCATGAACTAGGAAATATAATAATAATCATTTTATTATTGCCTCCAGGGCATATTTCCAATAGTCTTCCACTTGCACTAGAGTCAATAATCTAGTTACATTGTGATGAATCGAACACCCATAGAGTTCTGGAGTTGATCATGTTTTGCTCGCGGAAGAGGTTTAGTCAACGGTTCTGCGACATTCAGATCCGTATGCACTTTGCAAATAACTATGTCTCCATCTTGAACATTTTCACGAATGGAGTTGAAGCGACACTTGATGTGCCTGGTCTTCTTGTGAAACCTAGGCTCCTTGGCAAGGGCAATGGCTCCAGTGTTGTCACAGAAGAGAGTCATCGGCCCCGACGCATTGGGAATAACTCCTAGGTCGGTAATGAACTCCTTCATCAGATTGCTTCATGTGCTGCCTCCGAGGCTGCCATGTACTCCGCTTCACATGTAGATCCCGCCACGACGCTTTGCTTGTAACTACACCAGCTTACTGCCCCACCATTCAAAATATACACGTATCCGGTTTGTGACTTAGAGTCATCCAGATCTTTGTCGAGGCTAGCATCGATGTAACCCTTTACGACGAGCTCTTCGTCACCTCCATAAACGAGAAACATATCCTTAGTCCTTTTCAGGTACTTCAGGATATTCTTGACTGATGTCCAATGTTCCATGCCGGGATTACTTTGGTACCTTCCTACCAAACTTACGGCAAGGTTTACATCAGGTGTGGTACACAGCATGGCATACATGATAGACCCTATGGCCGAGGCATAGGGGACGACACTCATCTTTTCTCTATGTTCTGACGTGGTCGGACATTGAGCCGAGCTCAATTTCACACCTTGCAACACAGGCAAGAACCCATTCTCGTACTGATCCATATTGAACTTCTTCAATATCTTATCAAGGTATGTGCTTTGTGAAAGACCTATGAGGCATCTCGATCTATCTCTATAGATCTTGATGCCTAATATGTAAGCAACTTCTCCAAGGTCCTTCATTGAAAAACACTTATTCAAGTAGGCCTTTATGCTCTCCAAGAGTTCTATATCATTTCCCATCAACAGTATGTCATTCACATATAATATGAGAAATGCTATAGAGCTCCCACTCACTTTATTGTAAACGCAGGCTTCTCCATAAGTCTGCATAAACCCAAACGCTTTGATCATTTCATCAAAGCGAATGTTCCGACTCCGAGATGCTTGCACCAGCCCATAGATGGAGCGCTGGAGCTTGCATACCTTGTTAGCATTCTTAGGATCGACAAAACCTTCCGGCTGCATCATATAAAATTCTTCCTTAAGAAAGCCGTTAAGGAATGCCGTTTTGACGTACATTTGCCATATCTCATAATCGTAGAATGCGGCAATTGCTAACATGATTTGGACGGACTTAAGCTTCGCTACGGTTGAGAAGGTCTCATCGTATTCAACCCCTTGAACTTGTCGATAACCCTTAGCGACAAGTCGAGCTTTGTACATGGTAACATTACCATCCGCGTCCGTCTTCTTCTTAAAGATCCATTTATCTTCTATTACTCGCCGATCATCGGGCAAGTCTGTCAAAGTCCATACTTTGTTTTCATACATGGATCCTATCTTGGATTTCATGGCTTCAAGCCATTTGTTGGAATCTGGGCCCGCCATCGCTTCTTCATAGTTCGAAGGTTCACCATTGTCTAACAACATGATTTCCAGGATGGGGTTGCCATACCATTCTGGTGTGGAACGTGTCCTCGTGGACCTACGAAGTTCAGTAGCAACTTGGTCCAAGTACCTTGATCATCATCATTAACCTCCTCTCTAGCCGATGCAGCACCACAGAACATCTTCCCGAGCTGCGCTGCTACGCTTCAAGAGGCAGTACTTCATCAAGTTCCACTTTCCTCCCACTTACTTCTTTCGAGAGAAACTCTTTCTCGAAAGGACCCATTCTTGGCAACAAAGATCTTGCCTTCGGATATGAGGTAGAAGGTATACCCAATGGTTTCCTTAGGGTATCCTATGAAGACGCATTTTTCCGACTTGGGTTCGAGCTTTTCAGGTTGAAGTTTCTTGACATAAGCATCGCATCCCCAAACTTTTAGAAACGACAGCTTAGGTTTCTTCCCAAACCATAATTCATACGGTGTCGTCTCAACGGATTTCGACGGAGCCCTATTTAAAGTGAATGTGGCAGTCTCTAAATCATAGCCCCAAAATGAGAGCGGTAGATCGGTAAGAGACATCATAGATTGCACCATATCCAATAGAGTGCGATTACGATGTTCGGACACACGATTACGCTGAGGTGTTCCAGGCGGCGTGAGTTGTGAAACGATTCCGCATTTCCTTAAGTGCGTGCCAAAGTCGTGACTTAAATGTTCCCCTTCACGATCTGATCGTAAGAACTTTTTTTCCTGTCACGTTGATTTTCAACCTCACTCTGAAATTCCTTGAACTTTTCAAAGGTCTCAGACTTGTGTTTAATTAAGTAGACATACCCATATCTACTCAAGTCATCAGTGAGGGTGAGAACATAATGATAGCCACCGCGTGCCTCAACACTCATTGGACCGCACACATTAGTATGTATGATTTCCAATAAGTTGGTTGCTCGCTCCATTGTCCTGGAGAATGGAGTCTTGGTCATTTTACCCATGAGGCATGGTTCGCACGTGTCAAATGATTCGTAATCAAGAGACTCCAAAAGTCCATCTGCATGGAGCTTCTTCATGCGTTTGACACCAATGTGACCAAGGCGGCAAAGTACACAAGTATGTGGGACTATCATTATCAACCTTACATCTTTTGGTATTCAAACTATGAATGTGTGTAACATCACGCTCGAGATTCATTAAGAATAAACCATTGACCAGCGGCATGACCATAAAACATATCTCTCATATAAATAGAACAACCATTATTCTCGTATTTAAATGAGTAGCCATCTCGTGATTAAGCGAGATCCGGATACAATGTTCATGCTCAAAGTCGGCACTAAATAACAATTATTGAGGTTTAAAACTAATCCCGTAGGGTAAATGTAGAGGTAGCGTGTCGTGGCGATCACATCAACCTTGGAACCATTCCCGACGCGCATCGTCACCTCGTCCTTCGCCAGTCTCCGCTTATTCCGCAGCTCCTATTTTGAGTTACAAATATGAGAAACCGCATCGGTATCGAATACCCAGGAGCTACTACGAGCGCTGGTTAGGTACACATCAATAACATGTATATCACATATACCTTTGGTATTGTCGGCCTTCTTATCCGCTAAGTACTTGGGGCAGTTCTGCTTCCAGTGACTATTTCCCTTGCAATAAAAGCACTCAGTCTCAGGCTTGGGTCCATGCTTTGGCTTATTCCCGGCAACTGGCTTACCGGGCGCGGCAACTCCCTTGCCGTCCTTCTTGAAGTTCTTCTTACCCTTGCCTTTCTTGAACTTAGTGGTTTTATTCACCATCAACACTTGATGTTCCTTTTGATCTCCACCTCCGCTGATTTCAGCATTGAATATACCTCGGGAATGGTCTTTCACATCCTTGCATATTGAAGTTCATCACAAATCTCTTGTAGCTAGGTGGGAGCGATCAAGGATTACATCATGACCGCATCATCCGGGAGATTAACTCCCAGCTGAGATAAGCGGTTGTGCAACCCAGACATTTTGAGTATGTGCTCGCTGACATAACTATTCTCCTCCATCTTACAACCGTAGAACTTGTCGGAGATTTCATATCTCTCGACCCGGGCATGAGGTTGGAAAACCATTTTCAGCTCTTGGAACATCTCATATGCTCTGTGCTGCTCAAAACGCTTTTGGAGCCCCCGTTCTAAGCTGTAAAGCATGCCGCACTGAACCAGGGAGTAATCATCACTACGCGACTGCCAGGTGTTCTTAACGTCTTGAGTTGCTGGGAAAACAGGTGCTTCACCTAGTGACTGCCAGGTGTTCATAACATATGCCTCACCTAGCAGTCCGTGTAGTTGCTGCCATCGTCTTTCAGCTTGGTTTTCTGTAACGCCCTTGATGCGGCTATATCTCCCACGTGTCGAAGCACGACTTAGAGGCATAACCGCATTGAAAGCAATGTCGCAAGTGAGGTAATCTCCACACAACCCATGTAATACATAAGGGAAAGAGATACATAGTTGGCTTACAATCGCCACTTCATGCAATACATGAGTAAAGCATTACATCATACAGATACAATCAAGGTCCGACTACGGAACCAAAATAAAAGAAGACTACCCCAAATGCTACATGATCCCCGATCGTCCCCAACTGGGCTCCACTACTGATTAAGCGAAGCGAAACAACACAATGAACAAGATCTTCATCGAAGCTCCTCCTTGAGCTCTAAAAGGCCACTGCACGGTTTCATCGGCACCTGCAAACTGGTTTTGGAAGTATCTGTGAGTCACGGGGACTCAGCAATCTCACACCCGCGAGATCAAGACTATTTAAGCTTATGGGTAGGAGAAGATAGTGAGATGGAGCTGCAGCAAAGCGACTAGCATATCTGGTGTCTAACATACGCAAATGAGAGCGAGAAGAGAAGGCAAAAGCACGGTCGAACAACTATGATCAAGAAGTGATCCTAGAACAACCTACGTCAAACATAACTCCAACACCGTGTTCACTTCCCGGACTCCGCCGAGAAGAGACCATCACGGTTACACACGCAGTTGGTGTATTTTAGTTAAGATCAACTTCGGGTTTTCTACAACCGGACATTAACAAATTCCCATCTGCCTCATAACCGCGGGCACGGCTTTGAAAGATAATACCTGCAGGGTGTCCCAACTTAGCCCATGATAAGCTCTCGCGATCAACGAAGGATATTCCTTCTCCCCGGGAAGACCCGATCAGTCTCGGAATCCCGGCTACAAGACATTTCGGCAGTAATAAAACAAGACCAGCAAGGCCGCCCGATGTGCCGACAAATCCCGATAGGAATTCGCACGTACCTCGTTCTCAGGGCACACCGGATAAGTCAAGCTACGAGTAAAACCAAGCCTCGAGTTTCCCCGTGGTGGCCCCGCAGGCTTCTCGGTTCAGACCAACACTAGGAGGAGCACTGGCCCGGGGGGGCTAAAATAAAGATGACCCTTGAGTCTGCAGAACCCAAGGGAAGGGGTATATGTGGTAGGTAGTCAAATGGTAAAACCAAGGTTGGGCCTTCTTTGGAGGAGTCTTATTCAAAACTAACTATCAAGGGGTCCCATAAATCACCCAACCGCGTTAGGGACGCAAAATCCGGAACATAATACCGATATGACGGAAACTAGGGCGGCAAGAGTGGAACAAAACACCAGGCATAAGGCCGAGCCTTCCGCCCTTTACCAAGTATATAGATGCATTAATTAAGATAAGAGATATTGTGATATCCCAACATAAACATGTTCCAACATGGAGCAATCTTCAACTTCACCTGCAACTAGCAACGCTATAAGAGGGGCTGAGCAAAGCGGTAACATAGTCAAACAACGGTTTGCTAGGAAAAGATGGTGAGAGGTTTGACATGGCAACATGGGAGGCATGATATAGCAAGTGGTAGGCATCGTAGCATAGGCATAGCAAAAGAGAGAGCATCTAGCAAGCAAAGATAGAAGTGATTTCGAGGGTATGGTCATCTTTCCTGAAATCCCATAAGGAAGAAGAACGAGTCCATGAAGAAGACAAGCGGACGTGGTCGAGCGAATCCACACAACTCCGGAGCGAAACCCGAAGCTAACGAGAGAAGCAACCGGAAAGAAACAAACAACATAGTAAACAACCATCACATAAACATGGCATGATGCTAAACAAGTATGATGCATGCCCGGTTTAAATAGCATGGCATGGCAATATGCACAAACAAAACTACAAGTTAAATGGAGCTCAATATGCAACGAGTTGCATATTGACGAAACACCACATCAATTATTTAGTTCTCTCTTGGTTATGTACCCAACAATATTAAATATTGGTTAACATGGCAAGTGGTGAAGCATAACAAAACTATACCATCTAAACAATTTAAATGGGGCCGGATATAAAAACAACAAATCTGGTAAATCCCCATATGCATTTAGCAATTTAATGCAACAACAATTTTAAACATTTAAATGTTGTTATCATGATGCGGATGACATATACAAGTTATATGCAATTTTTATGAAAATGTTGACATAAGCATGTTATGAAGCATTTGGTCACCATGGCGGAACAAAAAGGGTGCCACGGTGGCGAATCCGAAAATGATGCCACGGCAACATATCGGTTCGGTAGCTCATGGAGATGCCGGTGCAAAAGGAGGCGTGCGGATGTGCGCAACAAGCTAGAGATGGTGGGGTGCTCCCGACTACCGGGTTCCCACGGGTCGACGGCATGGCAAACGAGGAGGAATGTGCATGAAGCAAACGGGCACGATGCAAACACGAGCATCTCATACAACCCACATTCATTCTCGGAAGGTCATCTCGGGGTTATACCTTCTAAGCGTGCATTTTCGAAGCGAATCGGTTCGGAGGGGAAGTAGTCGTTCTCGCGATGGTAGTGGTTCACGTTTCGTAGTCGTACACATTCCGTAGATGTTCGAGGTCACGGCAAGGAACTTGACGTCCACGGAGTCTTCGAGGGTCGACGGTAGTCGTACACGGCAACCGTAGTTGAACTTGGCAATGGTAGTAGTACAGGGGTCGTAGACGTTCGAGCCATCAGTAGCGGTACTTGATGAATCCCGAAAACGACTTGGCGTCTTCGTGCGTAGGGGTACTTGACGCGTCGTTGTGGTACTTGGCAAAAATCACAGAGAAGATGCTTGGCGGTCCTGGTATGGTCTTGGCGTCCATGTAGTCGATCTTGCAGATCTTGACGGTCCAACACAAAACATCACAAGGGGCCTCGGGGCGGCGGAAGCAAGGAGACGACGGTGGTGGTGAGTGGCAGGGGCTCGCCGGAGTAGCTGGTGGCGACTGGGCGCGACGCGAAGGGGCCCCTGGTCGCCGTAGAGGAAGCAGAGGATGGCGCAGGTCCGGCGACGACGGAGAACGGCAGGATGCGGCGAGGAGGAGGCCGCAGGTGAGGGAGGAGGTTGGGCGCGCGGCGCATGGTGGTGGAGGCGAGATCCGGGCGCGGGGTTCCGTTCCCGGCGCCGGAATGGAGGGGGGCGCACCGGCGAGGAGAGGACGGCGGCTTGACGCGGCTATGGCAGGGAGGCGAGCGAGGAGGAGGCAGAAGGGATCGGGCGAGGCGCTCATCTCGTGCGTGGTGACGGCGCGAGTGAGGAGACGAGGGAGAGTGGGGGATCGGGGAGGGGGGTTCGGGCTAGGGTTAGGAGGGATTGGTGGGGGTGGCTGGGCCTTGGCCTTGGGCCGGCGCGGGAGGTTGGGAGGCCCAGGCTGCTGGGCTCCTTCTCTCTCTCTCTTTCTCTAATTCTCTTTTCAAAACAGAAAATAAAGAGAAAGCAAAAGGGAAGAAAAGAAAGGTTAGAGAAAGAGTTGGGCACGGGGATAATTTTTACGGACTCGTAAAAATGTGCACGGTCCATGAAAAATAGGAGTGGCAAGATTGCAGGAATTAAATTCAAAGTCATTTGAATTTAATTCAAAAGGTTTGAGCAAGGACTAGGAATTAGAGGTTTCCAAAAATGTTGGGATTTTTGGTGGAGCTCCGGAAGATGATGAAAGAATAAATGGCAAAGTTGGAGATCAAGAATTAAGACAACAAAGGCATTAGGATATTTTGTAAGTGTGTTTGCGGTAAATCCAAATAATTGGAATATTTACTATAGCTCTCTAAGTATCGAGAGGATATGTTTTAAAGAGAATCACCATGTGAATTCCCTCGATTTAAATGGATCAAAGATCCATGCAATTTATTAGTTAAGGTTTTTTTTTAAATTAAATGACATGCTGGCATGATGACATGATGCAATGCAAAAATTAAAAGAGCAAGCACAAACGGAACACACGGAGGTCACAAAAATATGGAAGTCTTCTGGATCTTCGGTCTCGAGGCGTTACATTTTCTCTAGGAACGCGTTGAAGTTGAGGGCAACATTAGCTCGTCAAGTACATGTCTGTACATGCTAGGCTCGTCAAGTCAACCTAATTGTATTGCGTGTGTAAGTCTGGCTTACACCCGTTGTATTCGAACGTTAGAATCTATCACACCCGATCATCACGTGGTGCTTCGAAACAACGAACCTTCGCAAACGTGCACAGTTAGGGGAACACTTTCTTGAAATTATTGCGAGGGATCATCTTATTTAAGCTACGTCGTTCTAAGCAAATAAGATGCAAAAACATGATAAACATCACATGCAATCAAATTGTGACATGATATGGCCAATATCATTTGCTCCTTTTGATCTCCATCTTCGGGGCGCCATGACCATCATAGTCACCGGCATGACACCATGATCTCCATCATCATGATCTCCATCATCGTGTCTTCATGAAGTTGTCTTGCCAACTATTACTTCTACTACTATGGCTGACGGTTTAGCAATAAAGTAAAGTAATTACATGGCGTTATTCATTGATAACTCCTATGGCTCCTGCCGGTTGTCATACTCATCGACATGCAAGTCGTGATTCCTATTACAAGAACATGATCAATCTCATACATCACATATATATCATTCATCACATCCTTTTGGCCATATCACATCACACTGCATATGCTGCAAAAACAAGTTAGACGTCCTCTAATTGTTGTTGCAAAATTTTTACGTGGCTGCTATAGGTTTCTAGCAAGAACGTTTCTTACCTACGCCGAAACCACAATGTGATATGGCAATTTCTATTTACCCTTCATAAGCACCCTTTTCATCGAATCCGATCCGACTAAAGTGGGAGAGACAGACACCCGCTAGCCACCTTATGCAACTAGTGCATGTCAGTCGTTGGAACCTGTCTCACGTAAGTGTACGTGTAAGGTCGGTCCGGGCCGCTTCATCCCACGATGCCGCCGAATCAAGATAAGACTAGTAACAGACAGTAAATTGACAAAATCGACGCCCACAACAACTTGTGTTCTACTCGTGCATAGAAACTACGCGTAGACCTAGCTCATGATGCCACTGTTGGGGAACATAGCAGAAATTTAAAATTTTCTACGCATCACCAAGATCAATCTATGGAGTCATCTAGCAACGAGAGAGAGGAGTGCATATACATACCCTTGTAGATCGCGAGCGGAAGCGTTCAAGAGAATGGGGTTGATGGAGTCGTACTCGTCGTGATCCAAATCACCGATGATCCTAGCGCCGAACGGACGGCACCTCCGCGTTCAACACACGTATGGAGCGGAGACGTATACCGCGCCTTGATCCAGCAAGGAGGAGGGAGAGGTTGAGGAAGAGAGTTCCAACAACAGCACGACGGCGTGGTGGTGATGGAGTGGCGATACTCGGTGAGGCTTGCCAAGCTCTTAACGGAGGAGGAGAGGTGTTGGGGAGGGGAGGGGCTGCGCCTTAGATGTGGTGTGCAGTCCTCCCCTCGCCCCTCTATTTCTAGGGAAAGGGGGAAGGGGGCCGGCCCCCTCTAGATGAGATCTAGAGGCGGGGCGGCCAGGGAGGCGCCTCTAGGGTCCCCCCCCAACCCTAGGCGCATGGGCCCAAGGGGTGCGCCCAGCCCACCTAGGGGCTGGTTCCCTTCCACCTGCAGCCCATAAGGCCCTCCGGGGCAGGTGGACCCTCCCGGTGGACCCCCGGAACCCCTCTGGTGGCCCCGGTACAATACCGGTATGCCCCCCTAACTTTTCCGGTGACCGTATGATAACTTCCCATATATAAATCTTCACCTCCGGACCATTCCGGAACTCCTCGTGACGTCATGGACCTCATCCGGGACTCCGAAAAACATTCGGTAATCACATACATATCTTCCTTATTACCCTAGCGTCATCGAACCTTAAGTGTGTAGACCCTACGGGTTCGGGAATCACGCAGAGATGACCGAGATAGCTCTCCGACCAATAACCAACAGCGGGATCTGGATACCCATGTTGGCTCCCACATGTTCCACGATGATCTCATCGGATGAACCACGATGTCGAGGATTCAAGTAATCCCGTATACAATTCCCTTTGTCAATCGGTACGTTACTTGCCCGAGATTCGATCGTCGGTATCCCAATACCTCGTTCAATCTCGTTACCGGCAAGTCACTTTACTCGTTCCATAATGCATGATCCCATGACCAACCACTTTGTCACGTTGAGCTCATTATGATGATGCATTACAGAGTGGTCCCAGAGATACCTCTCCGTCATATGGAGTGACAAATCCCAGTCTCGATTCGTGCCAACCCAACAGACACTTTTGGAGATTCCTGTAGTTCACCTTTATAGCCACCCAGTTACGTTGGGATGTTTGGTACACCCAAAGCACTCCTACGGTATCCGGGAGTTGCACTATCTCATGGTCTAAGGAAATGATACTTGACATTAGAAAAGCTCTAGCAAACGAACTACATGATCTTGTGTTATGCTTAGGATTGGGTCTTGTCCATCACATCATTCTCCCAATGATGTGATCCCGTTATCAATGACATCAAAAGTCCATGGTGAGGAAACCGTAACCATCCATTGATCAACGAGCTAGTCAACTAGAGGCTCACTAGTGACATGTTGTGGTATATGTATTCACACATGTATTACGATTTCCGGATAACACAATTATAGCATGAACAATAGACAATTGTCATGAACAAGGAAATATAATAATAATCATTTTATTATTGCCTCTAGGGCATATTTCCAACAGAGACTCGTATGGGCCTGACCTAGCTATGCTGTGGATGCCTGCTCACAACCGCGACGCATCGCAAGGAATCAGCCCCAAACCGACAGATAAGTCTTGTGCTCAGATCGACTAATCGGTGGAGCCTAGGAGTCACGCTCGCTGCAGCCCTGTTGCGGCAATGTCGCCTCCCTTTCTGACCTTACCACGGCCACTTGAGCGCTAAAGGGGACCTCCTGAGCATCGCGCCTCAGGGGCTCTTACTGGACCTCGGGCCGCTCACCTCATGGCCTTGACCGCGGCACGCGGCCTGGCATACCAGCAACGGTTGTAGCTTGCCTGGGGACTGGGACCTGTCAGCATAGAGCAACAAGCAGTCGCGAGGTTGGAAGGGGGAGACCGAGCCTAAACAGGACATGCATTCGAAATTCTTCATAACAAGGATAATATCAACCAAAGACATTACAGACCCTTTACACGCCCCCACGAGGTACTTCTTGATCCTCGCAGGGAACAAAAGACGAGAACCTAGGAGAATCCTATCTACACCCTCCAGCGGCCGACGCCATCATCAACAGTGGGCCGCGGGAGGCCGGCGCCAACCCCATCCAGATCAGCGACGGCGGCGGCTGGACGCCGCAGCCCTGCTCCGAGCATGGCGAGAACTCGGGGGCACGTAGCTGTAATCGCTCCTCTCCGGAGTCTCGTAGAGCTCAGGAGAACAGCTGGACTCCCAAGAGTCGCTGCTGCTCGAGTAACCGTGAGCGGAGCGTGCATCATCCTGGTGCACCCCTCCAGGGCAACACTCCAAGCGGCGGCCCTCCGCGTCAAAGACCTTGAAGAACAGCGTGGAGGCGACGTCATACTGATACGTCTCCAACGTATCTATAATTTTTGATTGCTCCATGCTATATTATCTACTGTTTTGGACCATATTGGGCTTTATTTTCCACTTTTATATTACTTTTGGGACTAACCTATTAACCGGAGGCCCAGCCCAGAATTGTTGTTTTTTTCTATTTCAGTGTTTCAAAGAAATGGAATATCAAACGGAGTCCAAACGGAATGAAACCTTCGGGAACGTGATTTTCTCACCGAATATGACCCTGGAGAGTTGGACCCTACGTCAAGAAAGCCACGAGGTGGGCACGAGGTAGGCGGCACGCCTACCCCCCTAGGGCGCGCCCCCACCCTCGTGGGCCCCACGAAGCTCCACCGACGTACTTCTTCCTCCTATATATACCTATGTACCCCCAAACGATCAGATACTGAGCCAAAAACCTAATTCCACCGCCGCAACCTTCTGTACACACGAGATCACATCTTGGGGCCTATTTCGGAGCTCCGCCGGAAGGGGAATCCACCATGGAGGGCTTCTACATCGTCACCATATCCCCTCCGATGAAGTGTGAGTAGTTTACTTCAGACCTTTGGGTCCATAGTTAGTAGCTAGATGGCTTCTTCTCTATTTTTGGATCTCAATACAATGTTCTCCCCATCTCTCGTGGAGATCTATTCGATGTAATCTTATTTTTGCGGCGTGTTTGTTGAGACCGATGAATTGTGGGTTTATGATCAAGATTATCTATGAACAATATTTGAATCTTCTCTGAATTCTTTTATGTATGATTGGTTATCTTTGCAAGTCTCTTTGAATTATCAGTTTGGTTTGGCCAACTAGATTGGTTCTTCTTGCAATGGGAGAAGTGCTTAGCTTTGGGTTCAATCTTACGGTGTCCTTTCCCAGTGACAGTAGGGGCAGCAAGGCACGTATTGTATTGTTGCCATCGAGGATAACAAGATGGGGTTTTTATCATATTGCATGAATTTATCCCTCTACATCATGTCATCTTGCTTAAGGCGTTACTCTGTTTTCTTGAACTTAATACTCTAGATGCATTCTGGATAGCGGTTGATGAGTGGAATAATAGTAGTAGATGCAGGCAGGAGTCGGTCTACTTGTCTCGGACGTGATGCCTATATACATGATCATACCTAGATACTCTCATAACTATGCTCAATTCTGTCAATTTCTCAACAGTAATTTGTTCACCCACCATAAAATACGTATGCTCTTGAGAGAAGCCACTAGTGAAATCTATGGCCCCCGGGTCTATTCTCATCATATTAATCTTCCATCACTTTATTATTGCTTTGCTTTTTACTTTGTTTTTTATTTTACTTTGCATCTTTATCACGAAAATACCAAAAATATTATTCATCATCTCTATCATACCTCACTCTCGTAAGTGGCCGTGAAGGGATTGACAACCCCTATTCGCGTTGGTTGCGAGGAATTATTTGCTTTGTATAGGTACGAGGGACTCGCGCGTAGCCTCCTACTGGATTAATACTTTGGTTCTCAAAAACTGAGGGAAATACTTATGCTACTTTGCTGCATCATCTTTTAATCTTCAAGGAAATCCAACGCAGTGCTCAAGAGGTAGCAAGAAGAATTTTTGGCGCCGTTGCCGGGGAGTCTACGCAAAAGTCAACGTACCAAGTACCCATCACAATCCCTTATCTCTCGCATTACATTATTTGCCATTTGCCTCTCGTTTTCCTCTCCCCCACTTCACCCTTGCCATTTTATTCGCCCTCTCTTTTTCGTTCGCCTTCTTCCTGTATGTATCTTTGTTTGTGTTTCGTTGTGCCTTCTATATGCTTGCATCTTCGCTTGCTGAAAATCTATTGATATGGATCCACTTAAAGTGTTCTACTTGGATAATCTTCGATCCTTATGCGCTTGTGCTGAAACCCCAACTAGTCTAGTTGATGGGAAATCTTTAGATGAGCATGCTCATTTTGTGCGTCATCGTTTGTCTGAAAAAGGGAAGCTCTTATGGCATCATATAAATAGTTTGCTATGGTATGCTTGGAATCTTTGTGAAATTTGTGATTTTACTTGTTGCTCTAAGAACCCTAAAAAACACCTTCCTGCCTATGTGAGTTCTGTGATAATGAAATCTTATCTTCTTATGCAAAGGGTGTTTATAGCTACTATGATATCGAACAAATTGAAGAATTTGTCGTTTTTAAGGGTGCTCATGAAGTTGCTTCTTTGATTGAAAAGTATGATTTTACTCTCAACAAATCTGAAAATTCCGTCATACTTAAATATTACAATGAAAACTTTGCTCATAATGTCTATGTCCAAGAATTTATTGAAAGAATGACCGTTGCTTTGGAAGAAAATAATGATATGCTGAAATCTATAGATAATGATGATTCCGATGATTTGGTTGAAATATCCCTTGATGAACATGATGCTTGCTATTCTTGTGGCCATGATGCCAATATTTATGAAGACAAATTTGCTATAGTCCCGTATGTTAAAAATGAGATTGTTGCTATTGCACCCATGCTTGATAGTTCCCTCGATGAAAAGCATGATTTCAATGATTTTACGATAAATTCTCTTGATGTCAATTGTGCTAATAATATGCAAAACCCTAAGCTTGGGGATGCTAGTTTTGCTATGTCTACTCCTTGTTGCAATGATCATGATTGGGGTGATTGTTCTTATGATCTTGAAAATTTATTTAAGCCCCATGATGAATATGAGATTGATAATATTATTTGCAATAATATTGAAAGTGGATTTGGAAGAGTGTCAATTTTAGATCCCACATATTTGGAGAATATTCAATCTTATGAATTTTTTTATAAAAGTGGGTTTGGAGAGGTCATGACTTTAGTTAATGTTAATCCCACTATTTTGGAAGAGTGTGAACTTCGCATGCATGAGGATCATGTTGAGAATATGTTACGTGATAGCTATATTGTTGAATTTGCTTTTGATCCTACATGTAATTATTATGAGAGAGGGAAATATGGTTGTAGGAATTTTCATGTTACTAAATTACCTCTCGTCATGTTGAGATTGCTATCATCTCTTTCTTCTCCCTTGCATATGCTAATTTTTGCTTGCTATGATAATTTGTTTGCTTATCAAATGCCTATGCATAGGAAGTATGTTAGACTTAGATGTGTTTGTTACGTATTTCATGATGCTCTCTTTGTGCTTCAATTCTTCTCTCTCATGCGAGCATCACTAAAATTATCTATGCCTAGCTAGGGGCGTTAAACGATAGCGCTTGTTGCGAGGAAACCCAATTTTATTTTTAGTTTTTTTGCTTTTTGCTTATGTTTAGGAATAAATAATCCATGTACCTTCTGTTTAGATCTGGTTTTATGTTTTAATTAGTGTTTTTGCCAAGTTAAACCTATAGGATCTTCTTGGATGATAGTTATTTAATCTTGCTCTAATTTCGTAAACTTTACATTCACGAAAACAATTGTTAAAAATCACCAGAACATGATAAAATAGTAATATTTTGGCTGAATTTTTGGAGTTCCAGAAGTTTGCGTTAGTTACAGATTACTACAGACTATTCTGTTTTTGACAGAGTCTGTTTTTCGTGTGTTGTTTGCTTATTTTGATGAATCTATGGCTAGTAAAATAGTTTATAAACCACGGAGAAGTTGGAATACAATAGGTTTAACACCAAGATAAATAAAGAATGAGTTCATTAGAGTAACTTGAAGTGGTATTTTTTTCTTTCGTTAACGGAGCTCATGAGATTTCTCTTGAGTTTTGTGTTGTGAAGTTTTCAAGTTTTGGGTGAAATCTTTTGATGGATTATGGAACAAGGAGTGGCAAGATCCTAAGATTGGGGATGCCCATGGCACCCCCAATATAATCTAAGGAAACCAAAAAGTCAAAGCTTGGGGATGCCCCATAAGGCATCCCTCTTTCGTCTACTTCCATCGGTAACTTGACTTGGAGCTATATTTTTATTCACCACATGATATGTGTTTTGCTTGGAGAGTCTTGTATCATTTGAGTCTTTGCTTTTTAGTTTACCACAATCATCCTTGTTGTACACACCTTTTGAGAGAGCCATACATGATTTGGAATTTTTTAGAATACTCTATGTGCTTCACTTATATCTTTTGAGCTATATAGTTTTGCTCTAGTGCTTCACTTATATCTTTTAGAGCACGGTGGTGGATTTTTTTTATAGAAACTATTGATCTCTCATGCTTCACTTAGATTATTTTGAGAGTCTTAAATAGCATGGTAATTTTCTTAATAATCCTAATATGCTTGGTATTCAAGATTTGTAATACTTTATTTTGAGTGCGTTGAATACTAAGAAAAGTTTGATGCTTGATAATTGTTTTGAGATATAAAGATGGTGATATTAGAGTCATGCTAGTTGAGTAGTTGTGAATTTGAGAAATACTTGTGTTAAAGTTTGTGATTCCCGTAGCATGCACGTATGGTGAACCATTATCTGATGAAGTCGGAGCATGATTTATTTATTGATTGTCTTCCTTATGAGTGGCGGTCGGGGACGAGCGATGGTCTTTTCCTACCAATCTATCCCCCTAGGAGCATGTGCGTAAAAATATGCTTTGATAACTTCTAGATTTTTGCAATAAGTATATGAGTTCTTTATGACTAATGTCGAGTCCAAGGATTATACACACTTTTCTTCTTTCCACCATTGCTAGCCTTTCTAATACCGCACACTTTTCGCCGGTATCATACACCCACCATATACCTTCCTCAAAACATCCACCATACCTACCTATTATGGCATTTCCATAGCCATTCCGAGATATATTGCCATGCAACTTTCCACCATTCCGTTTATCATGACACGCTCCATCATTGTCATATTGCTAGCATGATCATGTAGTTGACATAGTATTTGTGGGAAAGCCACCGTTCATAATTCTTTCATACATGTAACTCTAGATTCATTGCATATCCTGGTACACCGCCGGAGGCATTCATATAGTCATATTTTGTTCTAAGTATCGAGTTGTAATTGTTGAGTTGTAAGAAAAATAAAAGTGTGATGATCATCATTTTTAGAGCATTGTCCGAAGTGAGGAAAGGATGATGGAGACTATGGTTCCCCCACAAGTCAGGATGAGACTCCAGACGGAAAAAAAAAGAAAAGAGGCCATAAAAAACAGAAAAGGCCCAAATAAAAAAATGAGAGAAAAAGTGAGAAGGGGCAATGTTACTATCCTTTTACCACACATGTGCTTCAAAGTAGCACCATGATCTTTATATACTAGTGGGAATTTGTCGTTATAGAACTTGGCTTGTATATTCCAATGATGGGCTTCCTAAAATGCCTTAGGTCTTCGTGAGCAAGCGAGTTGGATGCACACCCACTTAGTTTCTTTTATTGAGCTTTCATATACTAATAGCTCTAGTGCATCCGTTGCGTGGCAATCCCTACTCACTCACATTGATATCTATTGATGGGCATCTCCATAGCCCGTTGATACGCCTAGTTGATGTGAGACTATCTTCTCCATTTTTGTCTTCTCCACAACCACCATTCTATTCCACATATAGTGCTATATCCATGGCTCACGCTCATGTATTGCGTGAAGATTGAAAAGGTTTTGAAAATGTCAAAAGTATGAAACAATTGCTTGGCTTGTCATCGGGGTTGTGCATGATTTAAATATTTTGTGTGGTGAAGATAGAGCATAGCTAGACTATATGATTTTGTAGGGATAACTTTCTTTGGCCATGTTATTTTGAGAAGACATAATTGCTTTGTTAGTATACTTGAAGTATTATTATTTTTATTTTAATATTAAACTTTTGTCTTGAATCTTTTGGATCTGAATATTCCTACCACAATTAAGAAGAATTACATTGAAATTATGCCAAGTAGCACTCCGCGTCAAAAATTCCTTTTTATCATTACCTACTCGAGGACGAGCAGGAATTAAGTTGGGGATGCCTGATACGTCTCCAACGTATCTATAATTTTTGATTGCTCCATGCTATATTATCTACTGTTTTGGACCATATTGGGCTTTATTTTCCACTTTTATATTACTTTTCGGACTAACCTATTAACCGGAGACCCAGCCCAGAATTGCTATTTTTTGCCTATTTCAGTGTTTCGAAGAAACGGAATATCAAACGGAGTCCAAAGGGAATGAAACCTTCGGGAACGTGATTTTCTCACCGAATATGACCCAGGAGACTTGGACCCTACGTCAAGAAAGCCACGAGGTGGGCACGAGGTAGGGGGCGCGCCCCCACCCTCGTGTGCCTCATGAAGCTCCACCGACGTACTTCTTCCTCCTATATATACCTATGTACCCCCAAACGATCAGATACGGAGCCAAAAACCTAATTCCACTGCCCCAACCTTCTGTACCCACGAGATCCCATCTTGGGGCACGCTCGAGCTCACTTGAAAGGGGAATCCACCATGGAGGGCTTCTACATCATCACCATAGCCCCTCCGATGAAGTGTGAGTAGTTTACCTCAGACCTTCGGGTCCATAGTTAGTAGCTAGATGGCTTCTTCTCTCTTGTTGGATCTCAATACAATGTTCTCCCCCTCTCTCGTGGAGATCTATTCGATGTAATCTTCTTTTTTGCGGTGTGTTTGTTGAGACCGATGAATTTTGGGTTTATGATCAAGATTATCTATGAACAATATTTGAATCTTCTCTGAATTCTTTTATGTATGATTGGTTATATTTGCAAGTCTCTTCGAATTATCAGTTTGGTTTTGCCTACTAGATTGGTTTTTCTTGCAATGGGAGAAGTTCTTAGCTTTGGGTTCAATCTTGCGGTGTCCTTTCCTAGTGACAGTAGGGGCAGCAAGGCACGTATTGTATTGTTCCCATCGAGGATAACAAGATGGGGTTTTTATCATATTGCATGAATTTATCCCTCTACATCATGTCATCTTGCTTAAGGCATTACTCTGTTTTCTTGAACTTAATACTCTAGATGCATGCTTTGGATAGCGGTCGATGGTGAGTAATAGTAGTAGATGCGTGCAGGAGTCGTTCTACTTGTCTCGGACGTGATGCCTATATACATGATCATACCTAGATACTCTCATAACTATGCTCAATTCTGTCAATTGCTCAACAGTAATTTGTTCACCCACCGTAAAATGCGTATGCTCTTGAGAGAAGCCAGTAGTGAAATCTATGGCCCCCGGGTCTATTCTCATCATATTAATCTTCCATCACTTTATTATTGCTTTGCGTTTTACTTTGCTTTTTATTTTACTTTGCATCTTTATCGAAAAAATACCAAAAATATTATTCATCATCTCTATCAGATCTCACTATCGTAAGTGACCGTGAATGGATTGACAACCCCTATTCGCGTTGGTTGCGAGTAGTAATTTTGCTTTGTGTAGGTACGAGGGACTCGCGTGTAGCCTCCTACTGGATTGATACCTTGGTTCTCAAAAACTGAGGGAAATACTTACGCTACTTTGCTGCATCATCTTGTCCTCTTCATGGAAATCCAACGCAGTGCTCAAGAGGTAGCACATACTCGAAGTGGATCGCGAGGGCGCCCTCCTCACGGCAAACCCGCGCGACCTCACCCCGGCCGTGGGTCATGAAGATCTTGTCGGGGGAGACCGCTTCGACCTCTGCATCGGTTGCCGGCGCATCACAGTCGGCATGCTGCAACCAGAGCTCGAGGGGTCCCCTCGGTGGCATCACGTCGAAGAAGAAACGCGGGAAGCGGATCCAGGAGCTCAGGGCATCACCGCCCACATCACAAGCTCGCGCGTGGAGTCCGTGGCATGTACTCGAGGAGCGACGGCGCGCGTGTCCACGGTATGTCGACCTTGGCCACGGCACTCGCGCCGACGCTCGTCGCTCCTTCCTCCTGAGCCCTCAGCTTGGGCATACAAGGGCAGCGGATACCTCGGAGGAGGCCTCTCGCACCAAGGCCTCGTCACCGCATGCATCGCCGCTGCATCGCGGCGATGAACCGACTTCTTCTTTGGCAGGAGCAGCGCCGACACGTCGAGGGGAGTCTTTCCTTTCTCTGCAGCAGAAAACCTTCGGATGGGCGCCATTGCTTCTAGCAGAGGATCGAGGAGGAAGAAGCAAACAGGACGGGAAGAAATGGGCGACGGGGGCTCTGCTCCCCCCTCCTCATTTATAGCAGGAGAAGGCCAACCAGCGCCCCCCATGATCACAGGTAATGATGGTTTTCCTTGCATGTCGCAGGGACTTGTCAAGTCGGGCAGTTGCCGGGGCAGCGTGGGGAAGCGGAGACGCCCACGTCCAATCAACCTCCACGCGTCGACCAAGGCCGCAGGCTTTTGGGGCCTGCGGTGCTCCGCACTTGACCTTTGGCTTCGCCTCGAAGCCAAGCCCGAGCACGCCTTGGGCCCGGGGGCTATTGTCGGCGTTCTGGGAACGGGGGTCACCAGACTTGCCTGCGTGCAGCCCACGGCGTGGCTGTCCTAGCAGGCCTGTACGGCCCATCTTAATCAACAAGGCATTCAAGACCCTCGTGAGGGGCCAAGCCTCGCGAGGCGGACGACGCAAGACCTCCTCAGGAGCGGCCTCGCCAGGCAGGCTCGTGAGGGGCGGAGAGATCAAGGCAAGGCAAACCTCGCGAGGTTCTCGTGACGTGATCCATGACGATCGAGACAAGCACTACAAAAAAAATACACATCCGTGACATTTTGGGCCGAACGAATTTTTTTTGTCATACATATGACACTTCTATGACGGTAATTGTGACAAAACCGGGTATCATCATAGATGTTGTGGGCTCCTACTTCTATGACAAAAAATCATGACAGAAAATGGGATTTTCGTCCTGGACGGGCCGGAGACGCAGCTACATGACATTCTTTGGGCCGTCCATGATGGAAAAAACCATGGTAGAAGCGAGGGGGAGGAAAATTTCAGGGAGTTGCCGGTTACGGTGGGAGGTCGGGGCGAAGCGATGCGCTGCTTTCTCTCAGACGACGCTGCTGCAGTGTGCGAGGCGTTGGCTAATCGAACCCGAGCGATTGCACACAAGTACGCTAAGCATCGAACCCGAGCGATCGATCGATGGTCGTTAATCGAACCCGATGGAGCGATTCCTTCGCTACTGCTGCTAACTGAAGCCGATCGATGCTGCCTCTGGGATGAACAGTGAGCATTGCGTGGGGGTTTGGATGAACAGTGAGCGGTGGCGTTGCCTCTGGATGAACAGGAACCCGTGGTGTGGAGGGCTGAATGAACAGTAGACGGTGGAGGGGTGGTTGAACAGGACCCCGTGGTGTGGAGGGCTGGATGAACAGTAGAGGGTGGAGGGGTGCCCGTGTGGAGGGGTGGTTGAATAGTAGCCGGTGGAGTAGCGCGCGGTGGAGGCTGGATGAACAGGAGCCCGTGGAGGCTGGAGGAGGTCGACGGTAGCCCATGGAGGCTGGAGGAGGTCGACGGTGGAGATGAACAATATCCTGTGGAGTCCTGCTTTGTGGTACGCCACACCCTTCCCCCACCCGCTTTCGACCGTAGCACTCCAACACAAGTCTGTTTCGTCTGCTTTGCGGCACGCCACACCCTCCCGATCAACAAAGCACCCCGTTTCGACCGTAGGGAGGTCCATTTCCTCCGCTTTTGGCGGTACGCCACACCCCTCCCGATCAACAGGACCCCGTTTCGACCGTAGGAGGTCCGCTTCCTCCGCTTTTGCGGCACGCCGTCAGCCCCTCGATCAACAGGACCCGCTTCAACGTGGCCGGTCGAACACAAGGCCGTTTCCTCCGTTGTGCGGTATGCCAGGCCTCATTTCCATCGCCTGTTCCGTCCAAGCCCTCCCGATGAACACGACCCAGCATTCCGTTCCGAACCAGCCGGTTCACTCCCCATGAACACGACGACGACGATGTTTCTCCGTTCCGACCCAGCCATGTACGTATGCGCGATAGGCGTTAGAGACCTTGCCCGTATGTACGTACGTGGCCGTATTTTCTTGCTTGCACACTCGCCGTTGTACGTACGTGTACATGCTACGTGCACGCCTCTACAACGACACGTGCGCGCCTCTACATCGACCAGTATGTACGCATACCGTTATGCGACCAGAATGACAACGCCACGTACACCCGACCAGGTGGGTCCCAAGCGCCGTGCACTTCCTTGCGTGCGAAGATGTAGCTGGTGGGTCCCAGCAGTCAGGGGGCGAATTGTTTTTTTCGGACGCACTTCCTTGCGTGCGAAGATGTAGCTGGTGGGTCCCAGTAGACAGGGGGGAACGTTTTTTCACGAAATACGGTGGCCCGTCCGGTGGGTCCCCGCTGTCTGGTGGAGGAATAATTATTTTGCGCGTAATAAGGAGGCACTTGTTTGCTGCGGCCGTGGACCCAGCTGTCAGCCTCTCCACATACAGTCCACGTCCGATGGAAGCCATTCCTTGACCACGTTGACCATGCCGCACCGAGAGCACCAGGGCGGTGGACGACAGCGAGGCTTAGGAAGGAGACGACGCGGAGCCAGGGAAGACGCGGCAGTGGATGCCCACGCATAGAGCGGTATGAGGGTTCACTCGTTCAGCTGCGGTGTGAGGCTGCCGTCGCCGCAGAATAACAGGGGGTGTGGGTGCGTAGAGGGATGGCCTGGCAGCGGTGGGAGTAGTAGGGGGTGGTGAGGCCTCCGCGGCATCACAGCCGGCCACAGGCGGCAGGAGCAGGCGACACGACCGGCGCTGCTTTAGCCGGCTGGAGCAAGAAGACCAGAGGTTGAAGAAGCACTACGGCCGTTGGATGGACATCGTACGGTCACTGGAGCTAGAATCGTTCATATATTGACTAAAGTTGACAAAGGCCTCTGTCCCAGTCAACTTAGTAGGCCCACAAGTCAGCCTCCCACCAAGGTTGGTCCCCGCTAGCGTGGGGTATTCATTTTTTGTGCGTAATAAGGAGGCACTTCCGGTGGGTCCGAGCCGACAATGGGGAACGCTTTTTTCACGAATACGGTGGCCCGACATGTGGGTCCCAAAGTGTGGGGAATGTTTTTTGGCGAAATCGGTGGCCCGTCCGGTGGGTCCTAGATGTCGGTGGAGGAATAATTATTTTCAGCGTAATAAGGAGGCACTTCCTTGCGGTACATCGTGGACCCGGTATCGGCCCTCTCCACGTCTGATTTCTTCCGATGGAAGTCGGTCGTTGACCACATTAACCACGCCGCGCCGAGAGCACCACGGCGGTGGACGACGACGAGGCCTAGGAAGGGGACGACGCGGAGCCGGGGAAGACGCGGAAGTGGAAGCCTGCGCGGAGAGGAGTACGAGGGTTCACCGGTTCGGCTGCGGTGTGAGGCTGTCGTCACTGCAGAATAACAGGGGGTGTGGCTGAGTAGAGGGATGCCCTGGCCAGCGGTGGGAGTAGTAGGGGCGCTGAGGCCTGCGCGGTAGCACAGCCAGCCACGGGAGGCGGGAGCAGGCGGTCCCGCCGGCGCTGCTTTGGCGGCTGGAGCAAGAAGATCAGAGATTGAAGAAACACGACGGCCATTGGATTGACATTCAACGATTACGTCTGCTAGAATCGTTTGTTGACGTAGTATATAATAACTAAAAAACTCTTGCATACGCTGGCACAACTAAACAGGCCCACAAGTCAGACCACTCCCTCTTTTTTTAATAATTTATATATAGCTCATGGCAACTTCTTTTGCATTTTATTGCAGTCATTTTTTTTTTGGTTTGCCAGGGCCAGTTTCGCATATTTTTGTGGGTTCCAAACTATTTTTAATACCAAAATGTCGAGCCAGATTTAAAGTACTTTGAAGATATATTTGAATTAGGTTAATTCCCAGTGAAATAGGAATCTGAAAATGTGAAAAAAAATCAGAATTTATAAAGTAATTGCCAATTTGTCATCTGTTTTTATATTTACAACCCATTTCATATAACTTTCAAGGCGTAGAAAAATAAGTAGGCCTGGATTGGGTATTCTTCAGAAAAAATAAACTGGGCTCATTTGCACAAACAAAAAAATAGCTGGGCTGGTCACATGGTGAACATAAAATATAAGCCTGGGCTAGACGGGCCACAGCCCAGTTCAAACCCTGCTCCGTCTCAACAATACCAAACAAAAAAATATCGCCGAGTAGCTACGTCCTGTGTGTCACCGATCTTGTGCTGTTCTCTTGTCTATTGACTATATACACGCACAATGTCATGGGTCCAGATGTCGAGGAAAACACTAGGAGGAAGCATTTTATTTTTCCATACGCCGACGCAGGGCCCCTACCGTCATCCTCTCCACGCATTTCGCCGATTCCTGTTGTTTGTTGACCATGTTGACAACGCGAGAGGGCGGCGCTGCCATGGCGCACCAAAGCGCCATGGAGGACGTCGGCATTAACGATTTAGGAGACGGTGGGGCAGCGATGCGTCGTATACCGAGGCGCAATGAGCCGTGGGAGGCGGAAGTAGACGGCCCTGCCAGCGCTGGTTTGGTTTTGGCGGCTGGAGGAAGACATGACTGAAGAAACACGACAGACTGTAAAAGCAGCAAGAGTACTTAACAACCTTAATTGAAACCAGCGGGGCACTTAACAACCAAAGCTGAAAGCAAGACGAGTACTTATAGAGGTTCAACCGTACAAAGCACGCCTCGAACAGTGCTACTTTGCCTACATGCTACGCTTAACCAAGGGTGAGGCCGCCAAGCCCTGTGACAAGGCCCAGCGCCACAGCGCATCCACAACCTTCTCGAAAGCGGCTTCATCTCGCAACGTGGTCAATAAACAGGATATTCTCTTTAGAGCCATGGAAAAGCATGAAGATAATCTTACATCCTATTCTCGAAGATGGACGGGCCTTCATTATACGAGACCACCCACGAATAAGTATCTTTTCGCCTCCAAGGGAATTGAGTAGGTCGACATAAACATCATGTTGTGACCAAGCGCAAGTCCGACCCGACCATGGTCGAGCATCCAGTATAGGAACAATAGAACTCGGCAGTTCCTCGTTTCAAGAAGATCACAGCTGTAAAACTGTGTATAAGCAATAGTTTATGAACAACATATATAATGTAAAAACAGCTCGTACCATAAGTTTCTCGACTACGCTTGGACCTCATCAACTAGTGCAGCAAGGCACACATATCCCACGTGGCCTTCCACCATTGAAACGCCCCACAAGGACCTCAAGGCGATCAATAAAGTGTAGGAACATGTGGATGTCGATCCGATCAACTTTAGTGCCATTAGTAACAGCCGAGTTATTACAGAGTAACAAACGAAAGGCATCGCTTAACTCTAAAAACCTACATGTGCCACCAATTATAAGACAATATTAGTTAGAAGTAGCATCTTCGTGAGAGATTCGTTGCTACTTCTAAAGTTAAATTGTGATTAGTTAGATGTAATAGGTGGATTAAGAAGTAATCGAGGCAACAAGCAAGAACCAGATACAAAACTAACATGGATGAACAATTGGAACGACGTCGGGGTGGAAGATCATAGTGAAGATGAGACTAGGTTCTGCTATTTCCATCAACATTCGTGCGCCAACTTTCAGTCCGTAACACTTGAGAAAGTTTATCCAAGTTCGGCCATAAAAAAAGCAGCGATCTTCTTGGTTCATGAACCCAACTCGGAAGCAATATCCATGGATTGTCTTCACTGTGACCATTAAACTAGTGTATTCAGTTATGGCAAGGCCGAGCATCTTGAGTACATGTGTTACGGCGAGCAAATAATACATCTGCAGGAAAAATAATATGAGAACACAAAGATGTTCAAAAAACCCCACCCTCCCGGATAGAGAAGAGGATTCTAGGAACATCATGCGCGTTTCAAAATGCTGTGGTAGGACGAGAAGGAACAAGTGTGGCGTCCTCGCAAGGCACGTAAATCTGTAGGGTACTACGCACTTTGGGCAATCGCAAGCTGAAACACACTAGATTCAAGATCTGAAGAAAAATGCATCAACGGCGGCTGCCATTCTAGGATTACCTGCGACCAAGGGACTTGGATTTATCGGGGATGGATGAAGAATTCGTACCTGGTTCTCCATGAGAAAAACCTATGCAATCGCCGAGCGGGGGTTTTCTCTGAACAAGCAGACGAGGGAGAAGGGGATTCAGGCCCAGTGAAATATTGCCGCTTCGTCCGTCCAGCTTACTGCTAAAGCTGGAAAGGGGGGGGTTGTGATTTGACGGCTCATTGGGCATTACTGCGGCGCTACGACTGGGGTTGTGCACTCTAATTTGTGCATATGGCACGTGGACCCCGTTGCCGGTTGCCCCACATATCAGCGAAAGGAAGTAGAAAGACAGGAGTAACTAGTTACACATAAATATATTTTTTAACAGAGAGATACTCATACGTAAAGAAATATACAAATCTTTTATATCACAGGCTCACCTTGCCGAGAAATATACTCCCTCTGCAACGCACGGGCATTATGGGGGTTCAACATTTTTCTATGGGGGTTCAGCTGAGAATATAATACTCAGATAGGCTCACGGTTCTGGACCTTGGGCCGCAAGCCGACCCTGCATGTTTGGGAGCCCATGTGTTCTACCTCAGCGCTCTTCATATTGCAAGCGATCAGTACTGCGCTGGTTTTAGATGATGTCGCAAGGCGAATACACAAAATTGAATAAAGCACGGCAGTTGTTGGTATGAAATCGAACGACAGTTCCTAACCAGCAATCAGAGTTGCAATTCTATCAACGATATACCATGTGATAAATAATACTTTTGTACTACTTATACACACAGGACACTTTTTTCACCATGCCAGATTATTATATCAAAATCTCTCGGAGGATAGATCAATTCGGCAGTTGCGTGCTGCTACTGAAGAATTTCAAAGTTGATTTGGACTAGCTCTCCTTGCCGAGAAAGTTCGATTTTGACATTATCCCCTACCGCAAGATATGATTTAGATTTGAACCTTGACCATCCTTTAGCATCAATCATCATGCGACCATCCTTTGTACTTACGGTATATTGAGCAGGTTCATTCACACCAAGGTTGCGCATGGTAAGAGAAACTTGGCATGGGTCGCCGGATTGTTGAACGACTCCCTCGTTGCTCTAGGAATTCTCTGTTTGAAAACAAGAAGACATACCCAAACAGTTAGATCAACACAGTGAATCATGGGAAACAACATGGAGAGAAAAAAGAACGAAGCACTTGGGCGGCCAATGCTTACCAAGAAGGTGGACATGTCGGTTTTTGTAAGGACTTTGGTATATGAAGTGCGAACTGTAGCCCAGTCTGTTGCCGGTGCAACTGCACGGGCCGGACCAAATGCAAGTGCAAGTGTTGGTGTAGGTGCCGAAGCCGCTGCTGCTGCCAGAGATGGTGCTCCTTGTAGAGCCGGTGCCGGTGTCGATGCCCGATCCTCCGGTAGATCAGACTGATCCGCTAACGCGGTCGATGCCAAATCCTCAGCTGGATCAGACTGAGCTGCTGCCGCTGTCAGCTAGAGCAACTGCCGGTGCTCGATCTGTGCGAGGCAGCGGCGATCGTGTCTGGTCTGCTATGGTCATCTTTCTAACTTGACTAGGATCCGTGACCGTGATCCATTTTTTTCTTCATTTCTTTTAAACGCGAGAAGGACTAATTGTGCCGTTTTTGTTAAACCAAACTGCAGTTCATCATAGGGATTTAGCTTGTACTCAGACAACGATCGATCCAATTTTTTCCGATAATATAAGTGATGGATAGTGCCTTCAATTCTTGACACGACATAAGAAGTGAAACCTGCAAAAATAACCATCGTAGAGCAAACCAAATGGTTTATTCTGTGATGAATGTCACATGGCAAAACCTGCATCGTAAAATTGCAGGAAAAGAAAGAAAACATGACATTAAATCAATAAGATTTAGACTGTAAATCAATAAGATTTACTTGATGTGACACGAGTGAATCCTTACCAGGAAATTACTATGTTGAAGTGCTAAACAGAAGATTGATCGTCCAACTACGCGTGGCATGCAGGGGCCCTGCCTACTCCCACAAGCAGCACAGTCCAAAGGTCATGACAAATCGTATGGACCGAACATCCATGGACTGAAATCCTGGTGGGTGCGATAAACCCTGCAATGCATACAGATATTGGAGTGTAACCATAATTGATAAACCGTCCTCACAAAAAATATGATCTGGATACTTCAAAATGTACATACTGAATTGAGTGGACAGACATTAACATAGACCGTTCTCAGGACTGACCACACACCAAAAGCGGCAGTACTAATAAACAATACAGGGTTCACAAACACAAATCAAGTACTGAACAATAGTACTTACTACAGACAAGAAAAGTTGCACTAAATAAACTCTGCAGACTATTTCTTGCCACCGACCTACGGGATGAACCCCGCATAACTGACTAGGCCATGGACTTCGTGTGAGATGTCTACATGCACCATCACCATCTTGTCAACCTTGGAGAACCTAACAGAGTGGTCTTTCCACTCATAAACATGATGATGAAGACAGGCCGCATCAGATTTGTTGGGAAGCTTTACAAGAAACACACCCTTCGTAATCGAAGGCACAGCTAGGAAATTGTTGTGGTCAATTACAGCCTCGAGAACACGCCTGACAACAATGCTACAGGAAAACACTAGTTCAGGACACGTGGCGACAAGGACACAAAGAGCTGGATAGTTCAAAGAAGTATAACTCATCATCGTGTCTTCCAGTTCACGGCATGACTTTGAGAACTTCATCTCCACCGAGGACCTGGTTCTAATTCAAACAGAAACCATATTTCATTACTACCTCCGTTCAGAAATATAAGATGATTTTCGATATTATACTCCATATATGACTACATGTACGCACAGAAATGAGTGAACAAAGACACTAGAACATGTCTTCAAAGGCATGAGAGCAGAGGGATTACATGCAATATCCATAACACAAGTTCTTGAGGCAAATATACCCTTTTAAAAGGTAGCATTGATGTTCATAAAAGTACTCCCTCCGTCCCAAAATTCTTGTCTTAGATTTGTCTAGATACGGATGTATCAAGTCACATTTTAGTATTAGATACATCCATATCTAGACAAATCTAAGACAAGAAATTTGGGACAGAGGGAGTAGTTGAAAGTAATCTATAAGAAATCAGTGTCAACCTCTCGCATGTTTTGGTCAAAAGAGGAATTTAGAACCGTCATTTGGCACACTAAAATCACATGCAAGATCACCCAGAAAGTTGCACTACCAAGATTACTAATCTGCGTGTTAGATGAAAAAACACGATCAAGATCGAGAAAAAGATCGTCAACAAGAGACATTACCTGGACTTGCTTAATGAGGGATCCCGGAGAGGGGGGCTTGGACAGGGCGATGGCTTTGAGCTTGTCTGCGGTAGTCTCGGCGGGGTGCTTGCACTTCTTCATACCATGAGCCTCGACGGTTTTGGCCAGAGCCATAGACATCACGTCGGCCGGTGCTCCGGCGTCCATCCAAGAGAGGAAGCTGAGAGAGAAGAGTGAAAGGAGGAACGAGATGAGGGAGAAGCGAAGCGAGTTGGGGTTTTCTTCAAGAGAGGAAGCTGAGAGAGAAGAGTGAAATGATGGTTGCTTCGTCCGTCCAACTTACTGCTGGAAAGGAGGGGGCTTTGTGATTTGACGGCTCATTGGGCATTACTGCGGCGGTTCGATCGGGGTAGTCTACTGTCACTCTACTACGGAGTAATTTAGTGCATGGCTGGTGGACCCAGGTGCTGGCTGTCCCACACGTCGGCGAAAGTGAGTAATTTAGTGCATGGTCGGAGGAGGATCCGCACGGTAGAGCGTGTCCACTGCTTTTTGATTCTGAAGAAAAAATGATTACAAAGAAGCGTTTCCACTCCACGACGGAGGAGTGCGAAACACGGCAGCCACTTGAACATACACAGTGCTCCTACTACTAGGCATGTGCAGTGGTTCATACGTCAGTACTACACAATCTTGTTGTTGTGTTGTGCGCATGTCAACTACTCCTATATGTAACATAGTACCGCTTTTTCGACTGTCCGGTCGAGAATGAACGGTGAGATCAATGTTAACAGAACTAGGTCCACAACGCACGGAGAGTACGGTGCTACAGTACTCCACGAAACATGAACCATATGAAGCACATCCTATAGTGTTAGACAGGGTGTATGAAGGGTGCACGAGATGGGAGCAAAAGTTCCCTTCTCGACCCACTTTTGGGTGTTTGGCAGAGTGCATGAAGGGTGCATGAGTCCACACTAGTAGGTTGACAAAAATACACGAAGAGGAAACAACTATATTGAGATGAGAATGCAACCAAACACACCCACACGCTTTGTGCTACAGTTACGGATCTGCACCGTCTGAGTTTGATCCAACGGCCATGTTGCGCCGAGACATGGACATGCCCATGCAGAGGGCGCCTAAACACTACCGAAGTCCCTCTGCTTCTCGAGGCGCACGACGCTGGATCGAATGGTAAGTCGACGGGAGCCAGCTCGTCTAAGATGGCGTCCAATGGCACGAATGGACTCCGGTGACGGAGCCCTGAAAGGATTCGCCCGGCAACGGCGACGGCAGCGTGCAACCCCTCCTTGTCCAGCTCAGCCCCCACCATCGCGCGGAGATGGCTCAGCTCCTCAGAGATATAGGTGAAGAAGGAGACCAGGTCAGGAAGTCGCAGCTCGTTGAACTCGACCGGGTGGTCGAACGGGTTTAGCCCGACGGCCGGCATCGCCGCTACCGGCACGACGGTAGGCATCGCGCAGCCGCAACACGCAGTGGCAACTTGGTTCGCCAAGTGGCCGAGGCGATCTGGACCTCGTCACGATCGGCCCGCTTTCGGCGCTCCGGCTCCCCCTGACGGCCTATCGTATCTCCCGCTTTACTGCGAACGCCGCCGGCGCCTCGAGCATCTTTTGTGGTGGACGCCTGCCGCTTTTGAAGCTCCGTGAACTCCCGCACATAACGGAGGAGCATGTCACTCCTCTCCTCCTTCAGCTCACGGAGCTCCACGCCCTGGCCCCGAGCTCCGCATCCTTGGCATGGAGCTCTGTGTGTCAGCGCCTCACCTCGTACTCCGTGATCTGCTGCGCCGCCATGGCACCGGGTAGAAGCAATGGGGAGAGGAAGCAAAGGGGGCAAAACTGCTGAAAGGCAATGCAATCTACGGGAAGGCGAAGGGAGCCAGCCGAGGAGCGGGGAATCTTTTGGTTTTCGCCATGGTAAAACACCAGTCGACGACTTCGCACATCAGGGAGCAGTGGGTTTTTACAGGCGGAGTCATCGTGACTAATTGCTACCGCGCCTGCTCCCGTCAATCAAAAAATTAAAAATCATGGCGCGCCTGCTCCCGTCAATCAAATAAAATCCTGCTGCACCCAAACACGAGAGCAACGCCGCGGTGGATATTTAAATTTACCTGCCGGCAAGTAGATAAAAAAAGGGGTGAAAAAACAAATGTGGCGGCGGCCTAGCTAATCGGTCGAACTAGCCCAACTATCTAGCCACCGTGCTTCCCTGATGTACTCGGCGAGAAAGGTGGTCTTTCGTTATTTGACGACTCATTTACTTGCTTCGGCGCTACGATCGAGGAGGACCTAGAAAACGCGCGGTAGGGCGTCCCACGTCATGAAGAATATATGCGTGCACCACCGGAGGACCTCAAACCACAGCGGTAGGATGTGCCACGTCTCGGCACGGAGGAAAAATGTGCGTGTAAAAATATACTATATCAGACGTAGTACCTATGGTTCAACCTCGGGACCCAGCCAGTCGGTCGAAAACACCCCACTAGCCACACAACTTCATCATGCAAACGTGGCACGGTTAGCTCCGTCTCGACCAGCCGCATAGCGTCTCTTGTTCTAGGCGATTCTTCTATTTTCCAAGCTTTTTTTTAGTTGTAATAAAACCACGGCAAGCTAGCGCCGCTCTTCGTGTGTGCCCGTGCAAAGGTTAGACGATGGAGAGAAGAGAGATTGAGATCGTAGACCTGGGACCACCCGTAAGTGAGACAACGGTCATGCACGTGTTGACGAGGCACTCCCTCTACTCTACTCAACGCAAGTACTTTATAAAATCAAGTTATGGGACAAAGCCAACAACCATTCATTTTTTCAGGCTATCGACCTACGCTTTGTAGTCCAGGTTGCCAGTTCGAATCTCGTCTTTCAGATTTGTTAGTTTTAGGTCCAAATTTGATTAATGACAAGTGGGACCCACGTGTGTTGTTCCGATATTTCAGTGTAGGATGGTTTTTTAACAAACACTTTGCGCGGTTAGACAAGTAACAGCACGAGTTACACGTATTTTGCAAGTTTACGAACAAAAATGACAGCGGCATAGAATATCACATCCACCCCGCAGCTTAGATACTATGGTGATACGAGTTTTTACACCGTTGGAAGTGAGATCCAATGGCTTGGGGGTAGTCTTTGTAATTATGTGCAATTTCCAAACTCTCCTCGTGTGTGCCGCTGCATCTTCGATCCAACGGCTCCCCGGTGCTAATATTAGGTGATCCCCGTAGCTTAATTACCTGCTACGGTGATATGAGCATCTAGGTCGTATGATCAGTGATCAGATGGCACATGCATAGTACTTGTACTTTCTGCGCATTTCCCAAACTCTATCAGTCGTATATTGCAAAAACTTTCAAACCTCCTACTATGGGCCGTTAGATCTCAGTGAACTCGTATCACCATAGAATCTACGGTGCGGGAGCACCTCATACTCTCCCGTGCGAGAAAAATAAGGTGCTATCGCAGCTTGGATGCTACGGTGATACGAGCTTGGAGGTCATTTGATCTGAGATCCAATGGCATCTCGAGCGATCTTTGTGCTTGTGGCGGTGGCGAACTCTTTTGGGGCTTTTACGCAAAAAACCATTCAAACCACCGAGGAGGTGTTGGGTCACAAATCCAACGCCTCCGAAGAGCTTGTAATACCAAAGCATCTAAGGTGTGGTGGCACATGATATTCTTACATACAGGAGAATATGATGTCCTCCTTCATCTTAGATGCTACGGTGATACGAGCTTCGAGGTTGTTGGATATGGGATCAAAGGGCATCTAAGTAGTTTTGTACAAATTGTGTGCAATTCTCAAACTCATCAAGGTTTCCTGCAAAAAAATTAAGACACATCATGTGAGCTGCTATATCTCAGATCTACAAGCTCCAAGCAACTCGTATCGGCATATAGCATGTAAGGTATGGGGGCACATGATATTCTCCCAGGGAGGAGGGGTGGGGGGTGCACAACCAATCGTTGGTTGGGAGTGTGGGAACAAATATAATCTAAACAACCCTAAACGGAGCTCCACAGTTTTATCTAAGGTCGAGGGGTTGACCCCCGACAATCATAGCTCCGCCTAAACACAACATTTGCATGTACTATAGTACTAGACTTAATATTCATGTTTCAGTTTCATGTTCATTTTAAATATTGAACTGAGGACAATGGATGTCTTACATTTTACTCCCTTCGTTCCTAAATATTAGTCTTTTTAGAGGCTTCAAATGGACTGGCACATACGGATGTATATAGACATATTATAGAGTCTAGATTCACTCATTTTGCTCCGTATGTAGACACTTGTTGAACTCTCTAAAAGACTAATGTTTAGGAATAGAAGGAGTATTTTGAACTTCGTGTCATACATGCATGGGTTGGAAAAATAGATGCACTATACTTATTGGATTGTTGTTGTGTTCGTGCGTGTGTGTCTGTGTGTGTCTGTGTGTGGTCATATGCTTGATACATACAAAGTTTTCTCACCTCCATATTGTTCATCTTTTAAATTTGAATTTGCATTGGAAAACTTACTAGGGATACCATGAAATGTGAAATCCATGTTGAGATCACTATATCACAAATTCACTCTAATTCAATGACTCGTCATAAATCAATTACCACGTTGAGATTAGTATTTGCAAGGAAAATACGGGTATTGTAATACACATAGATTCGTTCGGCAATTTAAAAGGTTCCTTTCGTATTCTCAAATGGTAGGACCCAACGGCGCAGTACCAGCCAAACCTTGGCTCGTGTTGATCCTAAAAACGGGCTCGTGTCCTTCGGTGGCGTCGTGGTACGCACATTAGGCAACCCCAACCAAATGAGCCTCAACGCTTCAAGTTGAAATATCCGCGCCGTAATTCCAGCCCTAGGAAATTCCCTCATGTCCCCGGTCCATAATGACTACCGATGAACAACGGAGGGATGCTTTAGTAACTAGACAACGTTACCTACCGTGCGAACACGGTTCAATTCCCTCGGTCGCCACAATGTCAATGTCACCCGCCAATCGCATTGCCTAGTACTAGTACTACTACACCAGGATGAGCACGTAATTGAGCCCGTTTGTTCGCGTTTCAGTACTTTTTTGTTCGTGCCTAGTACTTGAGTTAATATATCGTGCAATGCACCGAATGCGGAGGGATTATCCTTCTACTCCTTTTTCTTCAATTCGAGACAAGCTGCTTATGACAAGTTTCACAAATGAAGAGCCAAAGTATTTTGGAACAAAGACACATCACGCTTTTTTTTGAGGGAAAAGACACATCACGTTAAGGTAAAGCTTTCACTATTGAAACCGTGGGCGTTCACGTGCCGCCACGAGTCCCCGCTTCTCATCGGTAGGTGCCGTCCCAGCAAGCGTGTGAGTCGACAGAGGCGTGGCGTGCGCATCGCCGCGCCGGCCGCTGTCGAGGAGGCGGCGAAAGCAGACATTGCAGACTCACCGGGAGGCGAGCCCTTTGACCAGGCTCCGCCGCCCACCGTCGTCCCAACAGCTCCCACTTTTAATGTCGTCGGCGCCGCAGTTTAAAATCAACCCCACACTACCCATTATCGCTACAATCCTCTCTCTTCCTCTCCGATTCTCCTGTCGTCTACCTCCAACTAGCCTAACCTAAACGTACGCCATGCCGCATCACGATGGTCTGCCCTTAGTGTTCCAGTTTCATGAGGACGACACCCAGCCGGAGTCTCAAGAACATAAGGCGTTTTGGGATGAGCTTGAACTGGCCTTGCGGGAAGACGCCGCTACCGTCCCCCGCCCTGCTCCGGCCTCTGCCGCCCGGATCGCGCTTAGCGCCCATCCTCGTGGCATTGATGGGCTGGGAGCCGCACATTGTCGCCGAGCTTGATGCCACCGGATTCCACGAGGTCCTCGCCGACTTTCACGCTACTGCACTGCCAACAAGATGCGCCGCTGGCACTTACGCCAAGACGCCTGCGCCGGTGCCTGCGGCACTGCCAACAAGATGCATCGCGCTGGCAGACCGACGCGGCGCGCGTGCAAGGCGCATGCAAACGAACGTCTCCACCGCGCCGTTGATAAGATGTCCTCGCTGGGTGCCCCCTCGGAAGCATGGATGGCCGCCGTCGACCGCTTCCTTGCACCACGCCAGCCACCTCCTCCCGCCATTGACTTCGCTCAAGTCCGCAACATTTTGGCCTTCCTTGAAGCTAGGCCAACGCCCAAGAGTACGCCAACAACGGCGGAAGACGCCATTGCCGTCGCCGGTCGATGGTCGACAACACATAGAGCACGAGAGAGGAGCCGCTTCCCACCGCGAGACGCCGCCGCCGCCGCGTAATCTAAATTTGCCATGAAAAACGTTCGGATTGCCATGCTTAAAATCCGAACGTTTATCATTTCCGTTTATTTTATATCGATCATCGTATAATTTAAAGTCGGAGTCAGACTGAACGAAATGTATGGTTTGATCGATTGAATGTTCTGCTAGAGCCGTATCAAATTAAATATAAAACGTCATCAAGCCACATGTATTCCTGTTCATCCAACGACCTAGACTGCTTCAATGTTGAGCGCTCAACACGCTTAGCGTGAAGTTAATTTCATGCCAAAAATAGTGCTAATCACATGACAACACGCAAATAATATCCTATTAGTTAATATCCGCATGCACTTAATATACTTCCAAATTAACGTGCATTGCACGTACACACTGACTAGTGCTGCTAGTACGTGAAACTGGTGCCGTGACTTGTGAGTTGTGAACGCGTCCAGATATGGTCAACGGCAACATGGCCCATGAAGTTCTTCCTGTTTGGCCGCAAGGCCTAAACGCAGAAGGGGAGGAGAGAGAGAGCACACATGGAACCCACCAGTAAGTGAAGGCGGATAGTACTAAAAATAATATTACATGTTATCCATTAATTAGGCTGTGGTAATATAAAAACATTAAGTGAACAAAGGGGGTACAACAAACATTGCTATTCTACGTATGTTGCCTATTAACGTGCGGCTTGAAGGCCCGGTCGCATGTTCGATCCTCGTCCTTTATTTTTTTTAATTTGTATATGGGTCCAAAGTTGTTTCATGACATGTGGGCCCCTTGGTGTGTAGTTTGTAGCACTTTAATTTGTGGGTCGAAATTTGTTCCATTCCAAGCGGACTATCGGTGTGTAGTTTTGTAGCTTATTTATAATAATTAAAGAGAACAACATAGTTTTTTCAATAATACCATGGTGCGACTTTGAAGGTGAGAAAGGACGTGCGAGAGAGCGATGACCGAGCCAGAGGGAAATCAACTAGGGGAGTTGCGCGGGTTGCAACGGCGTTTGGAGTAGTTGTGGGCCGAATGCTACGAAAATATAATCTAAACCGACCGGAATAAATGCCTACACAAATTAATCCAAGGTTGGAGTGCCCCTCGCAATGTAAATAGCTCCAGCTTTGCGAGGGATGGAGAGGTAGTAGCTTCAACGCGTGGAAGATACGGTATGAGAAAGCGAGGTCAATCGAGAGAGATATAGGTAGAGAGACAAAGTGAGTGTGGTCCGACATTCATTGAACAAATATATATGCTCCGGAGAGATATTGTCCGATTGAGCTTTTGGTAAGGGTGAGGGCTGTAAGATAGAGCTTGAGAGATGATCCATCATGCACGTGTAGATATATTTTGTGCGTGGGAGGAAGCAAGGTCAACCGATCACATAGGGTCGTCGTGCGATCGAAAGAGTGAGACGGGTTGGAGAGAGTGACCTAGATAGACGATGTGCGTGATAGAGTATACAATGTGAATAGGTCGAATTGGGCTCAAACATGGTGATATATCGTTTTTGTCCGAGAAAGAGTGAGGTAAATCGAGAAATACACACACACACACACACACAGAGAGAGAGAGAGAGAGAGAGAGAGAGAGAGATTGAGTGAGCGTGGCCCACCATGAGGTCGAAAGAGTGGCGGCGGCTTGGATGGACTGACCTAGATAGACAATCAGTGTGAGAGAGAATAGAGTGTGTTTACCGAGGCCCTAACAGGAGATATATCATTTGTGTGAAAGAAAAGCGAGGTTAAACGAGACTCGAGATAAAGAGAGCGAGATTGAGAGAGTGTGGCTCACTGCATGGAAGAAAGCGTGAGACAGTCTCGAGGGAGTGACCTAGATATACAACGTGCATTCATGCGCATGAGAGGTTGGGGGGCTAGATAGGCAATGCATGTATTTAGCGCGAGAGGGTGAGATGGAGAGGGGGGAGAGAGAGAGCTCGGCATGGGGTGCAATGGCGGGTGTGTGAGGTAAATACATTTGGTAACAAGAGTGGAAAAAGGGGTTACAGAGTTGAGAGACTTAGAGATCGAAACATGGAGAGAAAGAATGAACGTGTGTTGGAAACCGATAGCTTGCTAAGGTGGTTAGGAGAGGAAGATTGACCGACACAGAAGTATGTAGCGTTTGTCTTGTGAGGGGGGACTAAAACAACATTTGAATGTACATAGTACGAGACTTAATATCGATGTTTCAATTCGTGTACATTGTAAGATTTGAACCGAGGACCGTGCATACGGGTAATTATTTCAATTCGTGCCATACTAAGTTTCAAAAGTTGACATTGGCTCAATTTGTTGTGCTATTTTGTAGGTCATATGTTTGAATCCATCCAAAAGTTTTCTCACTACCATGGTGTTCATCATATACATATGAATTTGTATTAAAAAGTAGCATGGATACGTGAAATGCGAAATCCATGTTAGAATTGGAGATCGCTACGTGACACACACTCTAATTCAAATAACTAACTACGTGACACACACTCTAATTCAAATAACTAATTATGTGACACACTCTAATCCACGTTAGCGTGGGTACCGTTTCTATTTTTTCAAATAACTCCTCATTAATTAATTTATAGTACTTCCTATGTTCACTTTTATAAGACCTTGAAGACATTTCGCATAATGTGCAAAACAGTTCATTTTAAGTTGTCTCAAACGACTTACAAAAGTGAATGGATGGAGTATCTCGCTTTGAATGACTAATTATTGCAAGGAAAACACGGGCATGGTAATACATACTGATTCGCTTTGCAAATGAAAGAAGATCCGTTTGCATTCTCAAATGTAGGCGCACCAGTGCACTGTGGTCGTGTCGGGGTGGACGCTGCTTCGGTGCCTTAAAGGCAACAGCCCTTGGGTGACTGACATGTGGGCTAGCCACTATCGGGCCCACATGTCATGGACACAAAGGCAGGTGCCTTAAGGCACCGAAGCGTAGTCCTGTCGGGGTGGTCGTGTGTGTCGGACGGACGCCAGAACACCCAGCCACCCACCCTCCCCCCCAAAAAGGACGATGACAATATAAGTTCAAGGCTTCCACATTTCGAATTGAAATATCCGCGGCCCCAATTCCAGCCCTGCAAAATCTCTCTTCTCCACCGTCCCCTTCCGCGCCAGATTGCTCAAATCCCTAATTCGCCGCCATCCTCGAATCGACCCTCGTCTCGTCTCTTTCCCCACCGCTCCCCACCTCATGCGCCGGACGACGACGACGAAGAAGACGGTCGCGCTTCACCACCGCACCGGAGCTACCTCATCTACGCCTCGTCCGCCGCAGACCGGTGGTCCATCGACAATGTCGGCCGCCAGAACCGACGCGTGCCTCACAGACACCGAAGTTCCACCGCATCAGTGCGCTTCACCGACGCCGCCTCCCAGCTCATCGGGCTACTTCACCGAGCACATCGTCGCACCTCCGCCCCGAGGTCGTTGGGGCTGCACCAACGGTCTTGTCCACCGTGATCAGAAGCGCCCGCTGCCACTCAAGATCTGCATCCGCGGCGCTGCCAGCCAACGCCAAATAAGATCACCCTCAACGGCTCAAGTGACCGCACTCTAGCTAGGCGAGCATGCCCAAACGCCGCCCGAACTAGGTATCCACACATCACTCCCTTGTGCACTGTTCCGACGATGTTTGGATATCCTTTCACTGCTCTCTTAGCTTACACGCCTATGCAACTCTAACTTTAACTCTTATTTCTTTTGGAGATATCATCTGAAACAAGCAAATCCATTTTTTAGCGAAGCATGACGGGGCTACGGGATCTGGTACACATCCTGCACACCCGTATAACCTTCTAAGTGTCTGTCCTCCGGTACAACATCAAGGTCGATTCCTCTTATTTGATCAACCATTCACCATGTCAAAAATGCAGAGGGGAACGCAAGGAGCACAAGGCCTGCACATCCAAGTGGTAACATGGACTTGTACATGGAACATCCCAAGCGCAAGCAGAGCTACAGCAAGCCTGTACAACGAGCTAGCGTAAGTCCCTGCATTTCATTTAATTCGTACTGGCATTCATGTATGATTTGTGTGTAGTGGCTGATCCACGAATTCAAGTTACCAGGGCCGAACATTAACTTAAAAAATACGAAGGCACTTGCACTCCGGAAATCAACATAACTTGAGAAATGTGAAGCTACATGCACTTTGAAAACCAGCTAATGATCCAAAGTAGTTCAGATTATAAACACTAAATGATTCAAGCACCAAAAACACAAAATGCAACGTGGTGTACAAGGACTACAAACATGGCCTGTACACGCCTGAATTATTCGCTCTTCGGCTGAAAATATCGAAGTGTAATTGCATCGTATAACCAGTGCAAAACTGCATATCAATATATCTATCCCGCATAAGTATGCCAATAGTTTCAAACAACAGATTAGAAAAGTATTTATGCTATGTTGTCATGATACGGGACTTTACGGTAGATGGCCTCGACGTTTCCTCAAGCTATGAAAATGCACTATAATTTGCTTGTCATCAATGCCTGCAAATCTGTGTCTCTCTCAACATCGCAGATCGTCATTAGACACTAAATCCTTCAATGAGCTTGCAAAATGTTTGCATCAAATCCTTCATTAGCAGTCTGTTCATTAGACACTTCAGGCTCAAGAACAACATGAGCTTGTATGTTTGCACCGGAAACTTGATTAGATACATCAGATTCAGTTAGTTCAGTATTGATTGAGGGAGTTATAAAATAAGTAGAAATTGGTTTCATTTTCTCATATATTCCCTACATACAAGCAGTTTTACAACACCGTCAGGTTTAACTATTGGACAGAAATTGAAGAGTTGAATTAGATATAATCAGGGATGTGATGTACCTGCTCGTTGCGCATGCTACTCTTGCAAGCTGCGATCGTCTGCTTATGCAAGCTCGATGCCATGCCCGTGCTGCCGCCGCTGCCTCCCAAGCAGGCTACACCCAAGGTTGGATCTTCATCTTCTTGTCCTTCCGTTCGCTTGAAGCCCGGTGACCGCCCTCCAACGAGGGTGCGAGGAAGTGCTGTGTCGGTCTGTCCAGTGGCGGCTAGGTTAGGAGCGAACAAGACTGGAGGCTGGAGCGAATGAATTGGGATTTTTCCTGCTGTCGATCAATATGGGAGGCGCTGCTTGGGCCATGAGCCTGCTATAGGGCCTGCCTTGCACTTATGTTATTGGCCCTTCCAAATTGAAACATTTTTCTTCATTTTTACATTGCTCGCTTCGCATGCGTTGGGGATCTAACAAAACTAGCGTGGGCCAACCTAGACGACTCAAACTAGGTGCACAATTTCAGCCACCGAGGCGGCCGCCCATACCATCCCCTATGGTGGCGCCGCCTTTTATGCTTATGATTGGATAGTGAAAAATATTCCAGTTGGCGCTTTTGATTTACCCATAGAATGGTTGAATTGCTTGTTTCTATGAATTGAGTTCGCCAATAATGTGAAGGATGCGGTCTTTTCATCCTATTGTAGATTGCTTAGATCTCGATATGCCAAAAGTAATCGCATGAAATATACAAGAAAAGCCAGTGTGATGTGTTTGGCTACAACTAGTCCGAGTACACGCCCTCATATAACATATCAAGGACGCACCATCTTACCAGATTAACCATTCGACTTACCCATGCAAAGTGTGGGAAGATAGAAGTATTGGGACCGCGTATCCAAGCAATTGATACCATGGACTCCTTTGTACAACCTTGTGTTTAAAAAGAAGTTGCAAAGGTGCCTGTACAAAAGAACTAGCGTAAGTTCGATTACCTACTTCTCGGAATTTTAATTAGCCACTTATTGCAAAATTGTTCAATTATGTTGCTTGGCTTAATTTAGTTTGCTATCGCTTACATAATGGCACAGCCGTTAATCATATTATAGACTACGCCTATCTATGTGTTTGATACTTACTGTTAAGAATTACTGCTTGCCTTAACTTAAATATCTACTTGTTTGTTTAATCGCTTTGTTGCTGCAACAGCGGGTTACAATGATGTTAATAACAGTACTTTTCAGCATCCAATTGAAACTCTTTAATTCCTTGTTTGTTTAACTGGTTTGCTGTTATAACTCCCTGTTGAGATGTTTTGCTAACTTCAACTCTTCTGAATCCAATCGGAACTTTAATGGCAAAACAGGTTAGCCCAAGATCAAAGAGCGAGGTCCCCATGGACGTTGCATCATCCCATAGCAGTGGCACCGGCCCAATCGTGCATTATGAATTGCCAACTGCTGATGCTCTAGAGGCTAAACTACTTGTAGAAAGAGATTCTGCTTCTGCACTTAGAGATGAAGTTGACATGTTGAGGAAGCAAACAGCACAATCACAAGCAGTACTCAAGACAACCATTAAATATTTGGTGGATTTCAAAATGAAGCAAGCTGAGACAGACCAGATTGTTAAGGTCCTAAAGGAAAAAAGGAAATTAAATTCCTACTTGGTAAATCATAGGTGAAATGTTCTTTCCATAGTTGAATAACCTTTGTGTTGTCTGTTCATGTAATCACCAAACCATTTGTTTTAGAGATCATGTAATAATTTTTTTTGTTTTTTGGTTTGTAATTTTATTTGAGCACAAGTCTGTATTAATTGATAAGACTCGGAGACATTTCATTTGGATTGGTGTGCCAAACCTACAAATATGCCAATCGGGCTGAATGTGCATTCAGCAATTGTAGTAGTATAGATGGACCATAAGTGGCACGCATCGGAAAGGGCCAAGATGCTGGCTAAGAAAAAGATGCTGTTGTAGCCAAAAAAAGTACAGCAGCCTGGCTTATGTATGTTAGTTGATATTATTGATCCATATACTCTATAAGTGTTTATATGTCTGTTAGTTCTATACATTCTTGGTTGATTGACTCGGTATTTGAATCTTGATACATCGCTTGTGTACATATCTAAATGGGAGTACACATTATGTCATGTGACATTTGAGTTGGACATGAAGTGTTCCAAATATTCAATTCACCTTAAAGCTGTATACTAGTTTCTGAATTTGAGTATCGGCATTTGTAAACCATATTCATATATGACAAGGAATACATCTTTGTCGTCCTTTTGAAGATATATAAAAACACATAGAACGATTTATAAAGATTCATATAGGAATACAAAATGGATTCAATTTAGTTGCTGTGGTAAACGTGGATGCTTATTGTCCCAAAATTGAAAGAAGCTGCAAAATGTCCACTCCCACGCCGGGCTGCCCGAAGCCAAGTGTTTGGGAGATGGAAATTACTGTCTACCCATTACACGGACAATCCATCGGCCCGATTTCCACTCCTCTAAATAGGGGTAGGTTAGTAACTTCAATTAGATGTGACACGACCGCCTCTGAGCCCATTCCGACACGGTGGGCGTCAAACATGGGTGGCAAAACACATTTGATTCAAGCTCGTCCGAAAGACCTCTGTTTCTCCCTCCATTCCCCATTCATACACGGTGGGCGGCAAAACAACTCGACTCGGCCGAAATCGATGTAGGCAAATATTTTCAATAGGGGCAGGTTTGTAACTTGTCCTAATAAGCTCACAAGCAAATGTATTGATTCACTACATCTATGCTGGCCTTGTCATATTTGTTGTCAATATTCTTTTAGGGTGGACCACCCTGTTTCTAAATACTGGAACCGTAGACCTGAGTGAATAGTATTTCTCTATGTGATCTCTTCCATCATGTGTGGGTAATGAACACGCATTGTCTGTAAAGAAAGTGAAATTTCCAGCTTTTGCATAGGTTTCGATCTTTTACATGGAATACAATCTGCCTACTTGCTTTGTGTCGCACTACCAACACTCCACCCTTGAAGCTAAACATTACGCCACTCATAATTGCTTAATTTATTTGTTCAAATACGAATTTCATATGATTCTAATGTTCCTACTTCAGTTTTGAAATGTGTGCCTGCCTGTTATAGAGACATAAGGGGTTTGTATTTCTGTGTGTGGTCTGGTCAGCACGGTTGGGGAGGTGAACTTTGCATATGCAGGGGTTTATAGGGAGACACTCTCCGAGTTGAATTCGCAATGAATTCCATAGATAATCTGACTACGTTTTATGTTTTCATGAATCTCAGATTCTGAACAGCATCATAATGATTATGAGCTTGCACGCATGAAAAGAATAAAGCAGAACAATGCCATGGCTGTCAAACTTGACATTAAGGGACTGAAATCAAGTCTGGATGCAATGCAATGCAAACGCTCTCCACCTACAGATTCATGCTCAAAATATGATCCTAACAGTGATTCTGAGCTAGAGGGAGACCTAAGTCAATGTAGCTCCCTAGTGGAGGAGACAGAGGAAGATGCCCTATCTTATTCACTCATCAAGGTACTTGCTCTAACTTTCCAAGGTTACATTGCTTGCACATATCTTGCAACTGATGCTTTGCATTGCTTCTACTTTGTTGAACTGCCATTAGCTTAGTTTACACATCGTGTATGTGAATACGCCATGCCTATCCATTTTCAGTACATATTCCATCTGTCAACATACCATATTTATCCATTCAAATGTTGTTCTTGTGTATCAGACGTTCAAAAGGAAGAGGGTGATTGCTGATCGTGGAGGAGCACAAGCAAAGTATTTGGAAAAGGTAGTGGCACCTGATAAATCAAATAGCCCATTAGGTGTAGTTGCAATATCACCGACCCACAAAATACCCCAACTCTAGCAGACTCTAGCCCTACTACATCGATCATTTCGATGCCCCAACTCAGCAGACCCCAATCTAAAGAAATAAAGTATGATTATGCCAGTTGACATAGCACTAGCTGTACAATGCAAAACCCCCATTCTAGCAAAGAGTACACCAAATCCAGTTGCCAAATCCCTTTTCGAACCAGAGAGATCCCCAATTGCAGCAAATAGGACCCCTGTTCCATTTCTTCCTAGTTTAGAAGACGAAGCTTATGTTGTTGTCAGGAACTTTGTGCGCATCTTTCCTTCATGGAAAGATTATACCGCAGACACAGAACAATTTCCAGTCTTCCTCCACAACTTATGCGTAAGTAATGTACTAATGTTATTCATGGCCATTACTGCATATGTTTCTGCTGACAGAATACACAAGATTTCATTATTTTAAATAGGCGAGGAGCAAACTTGATTGTGATGACGAGCAAGAGTTGGTTGCGCTTTTCAAGCACTCGTTGATGAAGTATCGTTCCTACCTGAGGCAAGCGCACTTCAATGGCAAGCCTCTGAACGAAGTTTCAGAAAGTCTCCGGTGCTACATTTATCCGACGGTGATCGGAATAATCTTGTTACACATTGGTCTCGGCTGCAGCGTAAGGTACCGTCTATGATATCACATCACAATTTGAACTACATTTCTGCATTTGCCTTAATGTCTCACTTGTACGAAAAATTGTAGCGTAAGAACATTCGTTCTCAAGGGACCACAAAATCTCGCAACTATACTGCATAATCGCATTGCTCTCGTGAGTACCTCTTGCCACTGTATGACCATACTTACTTTCATAGTTGTTTGATTATGTAGCATCCTTTGCACATGTTAGACTCAGAATCGCCCATTTGGTGGACATTATAAGATCCGTATGGACTCTTACACAAATTTAGAATCAACCCAATGCTTTTGAAGAGGTTTAGCTCATGCAGTCCTCTTGTAAGGACTGAACGTGGTCTATCATTGTACTTACATTAACACCTACCCTCCGTCCCATAATATAAGAACGCTTTTGTACAATACACCAAAGGTTCAAAACACTCTTGTATTATGGGAAGAGGGATTGGTTCATTTTGTAGCATTCGCATCTTATCTCCCTCGCCCACCATTTACTAAAAACTATCGATCTATATTTAATCTTACCAACAAGTAGAATACATGCACAATGCCAAGCGTAAGTGTAGCCCATTGCTCTTGTCAAGACATTTTGTCCTGTAACGCTTGTACTTCCGTGGATTGGTAGTTGATTATGTAGCATCAATCTGCATCTTATCTTCATTATCCTCTATCCCTTCCAAAGATTATCATATCTATAATTACTCTCTACAAAATGTAGAGTACAGGCAATGCTTATGAAGAAGATTTTGTGCTGAAATTCTTGAGTTATCATTCCCTTGACATGGAGAAGGGCATTATAAAGCTGGTATTAACTGTTAATGTAAGTCAGTCCTTCTAAAGCCTTTATCCTCAACTGCTGTTTAATTTGCTCATACTCCCTATCGCTTTCATCGCTGTTTAGTTTGCTGTTTCTACCAAAATGCATGTTCATAAGAACTGTAAGTTCAAAGTTTTACTTGTAAAACCAAATTTCTTATTCATACCATGCACATTACTTAATACTCCCTATATGTATGCTTGGTTTTGTGGATCTATAATCCAAAGTGTGTGGTGAAGCAGCCCACATTTGCACCTTGTCATCTCCTGCTTTATCTTCTTGATGTGGTTGATGATATGAACAACATGCCATGCACATTATCCAAAATAGATACAATGATTTTCTTTGCCCTTCATCTATGCTTGTTATGTTGATATGGTAATCCAAAGAGTGTGGTGAAGCTCCCGCATTATGAACAATGCCAAATTATGCTATTGATATTTTGAACTTACTCTTTATTTTCTAATTTGAAATTGGATAGAATTGATGAGCAGTTATCATCTTTGTTTATACACGTGCAAAACCTGTCATCTCTCTGCTTTGTTTCAGGGTGATATGCCTGATGGCATGCACAAGTCTGCTGAAGGCTGTGAGACAAACCCAACATATATTGCATCAAAGAAGGCAAAACATCTTGAAGATAGCGAGACAACCCCAAAATCTTGTTTGATGCAGTGTTCAAGTTACTTGAGACTAACAGTCAGACAAGCTCACAGAATTCATTGTCTGAATCAGTTCGACTTCTTCAGTCCCAAGTTCTAGCAGAAAGGCATTCTGCAACTCAACTTTGACTTGAAGTCCTATCTCTAAGAAAGATTGCGCAGAACACCAATGAGAAGCTCATCGCTAAACAGCTACACTGGAAGCTACGACCGACATGCTAGGTCGGTCTCACAGCCTTTGCTCGGCTTGGCGCAGTTCCCTCTGCAAGGCTAACCTTTCTTGAACTGTCTTGGAAGTGGTCTCAGACAAAGATTATTTTGTTACACTGCAATGGTGCCCAGCTTTTGTAATCTGCTTCTTCGTTGCGCTTTATGATCACTGGTGGCGAACTTCGATGCCCAGTGGATGTAATATACCTTAAATCCTTTATTGTATAGTGTAGGTTTATTCTTAGTTACTATGCCGTAATTCCTTTACTGCCATCATTCGCTATCTGAAAAAAAAATCAGATGTAGTCGACCGGGCCGATACATTCGATAACGGGCCACAATTGGGCCTGCCTGCGTCTTTCTTGGGCCCGAATGATTGGGGCCTTCACACAATGCGCGAGGCCCAAACTTACACCTGCCTATATTTTAGTTGGGCCTTTTGTCGACCCAGCGCTTAGTTTGGCCCAGGTAGCGTTGGGCCATTAACATGCTGAATATTGCACTGGCCTATTACAGCCGATATGAAACCACGGGCCTTTAGCAGGCCAAAATGCATGTTGGGCCTCAATTTTCACTACTTGTCGACGGGCCTTCAGCAGGCCGAAATGTAGACCGGGCCATTATGGGCCCAGTTAGCTCACGGGCCGTTACCAGGCCGAAACATATCTCGGGCCTTAGTTGGCCACTGATATCATGGGCCTTTAAGAGGCCGAAAGCTTAGTCTGAGCATCAACGGGCCGAATTATGCGACAGGCCTTTAACAGGCCCAAAGTCACGTTGGGCTTAACTGTTGCCACCTTTAGCACGGGCCATTAGTGGGCCCAATGTCCCGTCGGACCATATATGGCCCATGGGCAGCACGGGCCATTCCCAGGCCGAAAGTCACACCGGCTGAAATGGGCCCATGTTCACATCAGCCTCTAACAGGCCGAAAGTCACTGGGCTGTAGTTGGGCTCGAATATTCGGCAAACAATTAACGGGCCAGATCTGGCTTTGGGCCGTAAATGGGCCCAAATATTGGGCGAACAATTAATGGGCCAGATCTGGTTTCGGGCTGTAAATGGGCCGTTATTGGGCTGGCCCACTAGTACCTGATTAAGTTCTACGGGCCTTTGACTGGGCCGGCCATTTTAATCTATATGGGACTCTGTTGGGCCCAGCCACGTGTCGACGTACCATAGGCATGTCTCCTCCAATGGACGGCCGACATCTTGCTTAATCGACGCCAATCGTAATTTTACACGTGGAAATTTCCAATTGGTCGGGTCATTAACGGGTTATCGGATCCAAAATCCGACCCGATAGCTTAACGGCGTTCCATTACGGTGGATGCCACGTGTCGGTCACCCTTGACGAAAGCACTTCTGTGACGCGTGATTTATCGTCATGGAAGTGGACACTTCCATGATGATAAATTTGGTAATGTCATGGAACACTTCTACGACAGCCCAGGTATGACTATCTTGATTCTGTCATAAATTTGTCATGGATGTACATGCATGACAAAAAATGTGACCTACTATGACAAACACGTATCATCACGGAAGTGTATTTTTTTTGTAGTGAAGGCGGGCACCAGCGCGCGTAGTGTCCTTGTTTCCCCTTTGGTGCTAAGGAGGCAAGCGCAGGCGCGGAGTATCAAGGCATCAAGCAAAGGTTTCCATATCGGTGAAACGAGACCAAGACCAGCACGACGACAAGACGGAGGTCACCTTGGAGCCCAAGGCGGCGTCACCACCAGAGCCTTTTGCAGGCGAAGACTGCTTTTGTCAGGATAAGCTGTACTAGCTGTCCCCTTTCAAATTAGCCATTGTTGGATCCTTTCCCGCCCAATATTTGGGGAGAGGACTAGGGCCTCTATAAATAGGATGAGCCACCACAGTAGAAGAAAACGAAGCGAGAGTGGATCGAACCCACACACGAGTTCGTCGAGCACAAGAACACCTCAACCTCAGGAGGCTGTTCTTCCCCTTGTACTGTTCATCATCAGCCCAAGAGGCAATCCACCACCACCACCACACTGGAGTAGGGTATTACACCACAGCGGTGGCCCGAACCAGTATAAATCGTGTTTCCTTTGTGTTGTGAGTTCGTTCTTGAGATCTTAGCTAGTTAGGACGTGGATCGGTAGGAGGGAAAGAACTTCGCGCGCACCCCAGAGTTCGAACCTTAAGGGACCCCAGAGTTCGAACCTTAAGGGTTTTGCCGAAACCCGTGATCCGACAGACTCAGATTCACTCGGAACATTGGACTATGTTCTTTGATGGGTCCAAGATGCTGAATGGTTCTGGGGCTGGAGTAGTCATGGTATCCCCGCGAGACAACAAACTCAGCTACGTTCTCCAGATTCACTTTGATTCCTCCAACAATGAAGCTGAATACGAGGCACTTCTGTATGGGTTGCGTATGGCCATTTCACTCGGCGTCCGTTGATGTCTACTACACAACCTTCTTCTTGTAGACGTTGTTGGGCCTCCAAGTACAGAGGTTTGTAGGACAGTAGCAAATTTCCCTCAAGTGGATGACCTAAGGTTTATCAATCCATGGGAGGCGTAGGTTGAAGATGGTCTCTCTCAAACAACCCTGCAACCAAATAACAAAGAGTCTCCTGTGTCCCCAACACACCCAATACAATGGTAAATTGTATAGGTGCACTAGTTCGGCGAAGAGATGGTGATACAAGTGCAATATGGATGGTAGATATAGGTTTTTGTAATCTGAAGATATAAAAACAGCAAGGTAACTAATGATAAAGTGAGCGTAAACAGTATTTCAATGCTAGGAAACAAGGCCTAGGGTTCATACTTTCACTAGTGCAAGTTCTCTCAACAATAATAACATAATTGGATCATATAACTATCCCTCAACATGCAACAAAGAGTCACTCCAAAGTCACTAATAGCGGAGAACAAATGAAGAGATTATTGTAGGGTACGAAACCACCTCAAAGTTATTCTTTCGGATCAATCTATTCAAGAGTTCGTACTAGAATAACACCTTAAGACACATATCAACCAAAACCCTAATGTCACCTAGATACTCCAATGTCACCTCAAGTATCCATGGGTATGAGTATACGATATGCATCACACAATCTCAGATTCATCTATTCAAACCAACACAAAGTACTTCAAAGAGTGCCCCAAAGTTTCTACCGGAGAGTCAAGACGAAAACGCCGCCAACCCCTATGCATAAGTTCACGAGCGGAACCCGCAAGTTGATCACCAAAACATACATCAAGTGGATCATGTGAATATCCCAATGTCACCACAGATAAGCACATGCAAGACATACATCAAGTGTTCTCAAATCCTTAAAGACTCAATCCGATAAGATCACTTCAAAGGGAAAAGTCAATACATTACAAGAGAGTAGAGGGGGACAAACATCATAAGATCCAACTATAATAGCAAAGCTCACGATACATCAAGATTGTACCACCTCAAGAACACGAGAGAGAGAGAGATCAAACACATAGCTACTGGTACATACCCTCAGCCCCGAGGGTGAACTACTCCCTCCTCGTCATGGAGATCGCCGGGATGATGAAGATGGCCACCGGTGATGGATCCCCCATTCGGAAAGGTGCCGGAACAGGGCCCCGATTGGTTTTTGGTGGCTACAGAGGCTTGTGGTGGCGGAACTCCCGATCTATTATGTTCTCTGATGTTTTTAGGGATATGGATATATATAGGCGAAAGAAGTCGGTCAGGGGAGCCACGAGGGGCCCATGAGGGTGGGGGCGCGCCTAGGGTGGTAGGGCGCGCCTCCCTGCCTCGTGGCTTCCTTGAAGCTTCCCTGACGTCTACTCCAAGTCTCCTAGATTGCTTCCGTTCCAAAAATAACTCTCCGGAAGGTTTCATTCCGTTTGGACTCCATTTGATATTCCTTTTCTTCGAAACACTGAAATAGGCAAGAAAACATCAATTTGGGCTGGGCCTCCGGTTAATAGGTTAGTCCCAAAAATAATATAAAAGTGTATAATAAAGCCCATTAAATATCCGAAACAGAATATATAAATGCATCGATACTTCATATTATAGATACGTTGGAGAGTATCAGCATCCCCAAGCTTAATTCCTGCTCGTCCTCGAGTAGGTAAATGATAAAAGAAATAATTTATGTAGTGTGAATGCTAGCAGGTGTCACTGTCAAAACCGTGGGATCTCGGGTAGGGGGTCCCGAACTGTGCGTCTAAGGCGGATGGTAACAGGAGGCGGCGGACACGATGTTTACCGAGGTTCGAGCCCTCTCAATGGAGGTAATACCCAACTTCCTGCTTGATTGATCTTGATGATATGAGTATTACAAGAGTTGATCTACCACGAGATCGTAGAGGCTAAACCCTAGAAGCTAGCCTATGGTATGATTGTAGTTGTCCTACGGACTAAACCCTCCGGTTTATATAGACACCGGAGGGGGCTAGGGTTACACAGAGTCGGTTACAAGGGAGGATATCTACATATCCGTATTGCCAAGCTTGCATTCCACGCCAAGGAGAGTCCCGTCCGGACACGTGACGAAGTCTTCAATCGTGTATCTTCATAGTCCAACCGTCCGGCTAAAGTATATAGTCCAGCTGTCCAAGGACCCCCTAATCCAGGACTCCCTCAGTAGCCCCTGAACCAGGCTTCAATGAGGATGAGTCCGACGCGCAGATTGTCTTCGGCATTGCAAGGCGGGTTCCTCCTCCGAATACTCCATAGAAGATTCTGAACACAAGGATCGTGTCCGGCTCTGCAAAACAAATTCCACATACCACCATAGAGAGAATAATATTTCCACAAATCTAATCTGCTGATAGCTTTTCTTAACGTGACGTTCTGCCGTGGTCTGGTCATGACGAACCGTTTTTCCGAGCCTGCCACTTCACGTGTCGCGAGGCGGTTTTGTTGGCACGTCTTGTCGAAGCAGTGATCATGTCCCCTTATCACGGGATTCTCATCAATACGGGTGTGGGTAACCCACCGCGCTATCAATTACGGCGCTTGGGGAATAAGCGAGTTTACCAGGCAGGTGGGGAGGCACATAGTTTATTCCGCCCTTATAAATGGACAAGGATTCATCTTTTTCACCCACGCCCTCTTCCTCCTGCTCATCCATTCTTGCGCACTCGAGCTCCAGCACCCAAGTTCGCATTTTCTCCTCAAACCACTCCAAGCATGTCCAGAGCGGGAGGCAAGTGGATGGTCTCCTCCGTTACGGAGGAGGACATCACAAAGCTACGGGGAGCCGGATACCTGGCCGCAGATATCGCGCACCGCTGCCAGATGCGGGCAGATCGTCCCTACTCCCGAACCCCATTAGAGGGTGGTATTTCTTACCCATTTCGTCCGCGGACTGGGATTCTCCCTCCACCCGTTTGTCCGTAGGCTCATGTTCTACTACGGGCTGTAATTTCATGATCTGGCCCCCAATTTCATCCTCAACATCTCGGCGTTTATCGTCGTGTGCGAGGCCTTCCTCTGCATCAAGCCCCGCTTCGGCATGTGGCTGAAGACCTTCAACGTTAAACCGAAGGTGGTGGTCGGCCAACAAGCTGAGTGCGGAGGCGCCATGATGGGAAAAATGCCCAACGTCACCTGGCTCGAAGGGTCCTATGTGGAGACCGTAAAGGGGTGGCAATTGGGGTGGTTCTACATCACCGAGCCGCGCGACACAAACTAGGTGGCGTCCCCTGAATTTCGATCCGGAATCCCCATGCGGCTCACCTACTGGAAAGAGAAGGGCTATCCTGGGGTTCCTCGGTAGAGCTGACTGGACTCCAGACCTGCGTCAAAAATATGATGAGCAAGAAAATCAAGCCTGTCAACGTGGTCCAAGTCATGCTCTTCCGCCAGATCCTCCCGCGTCAAAGACGGGCATTCAATTTGTGGGAGTTCGACCCGGCCGAGCACCAGACGCTGCGAGAGCTCTTCGACATGATGCACAAGGACGTCTGGAAGGTGTTGTTCAAGGGCGCTGAGGTACCTCCTCCCCTTACCGAGGACCGCGGACTTAGCGCAAAGCGCCCTGCCAATCCGGTAAGTCTTTTATATCTCATAAGATGTTCTTTTCCCCAGTATAACCACGCACGGGATCTAAGCCTCCACGCCATTTAACAGGACTGGGTAGCGACAATGAGCAGATCGATTGTCCAGCCCCCCGCTCAAGATCCGGCAGATGCTCTCCTAACGTAGATGCTGGTTCCGGCGCCTTATGAGGTGCCGGAGAAGAAGGCCAAGAAGAAGGCCACGGGGACCAGGAAGGGTCTCTGGCGCAAGGTTATATCGGACTCATCGTCTGAAAACACCGAGGCGCACTCCTCCCACGAAAACGAGGAGGAGGAAGAGGAAAGTTCTCCCGCCCCCCCAACCGGGGGGGGGGGGACAGGAAAAGGAAGGCCACCCCTTCAGGGGAGGCCGAAGGGTCCAAGAAGGGAAGGACCCTCCTCCCGGACTACTCCACGACGGCCGCTTTCAGCGACGAGGAGTGGTTACCCAGGGACAAGCCCCTGGCGAAGTCGTGAGTATTCGGATACCATAATAATTCTTGGTACGTCTTATTGTACTGTTTCTTATCATGCCGCGCATGATTATGCAGTCATCATGACAGTCAGTTTTCGGTTTTCTCTACTGAGGTGCTCGTCCGGAAGAACCGGGACACAATCACAGTAGTTCTCCTAGTGCTACCTTAGCTGATATTGCGGAACGAAAGGTACCAAAACAAGGGAGCCGGGCAAACCCAACTATTGACACAAGACATGATTCGGAGTTGATGCATATAATGCTATAAGTTCGGGGTGCCGCACTGTCGAAAGTGTTCGGACTTCTCACGCCGTGTTATGGGGTATCTTGAAGCCTCGGCGACCGGGTCGTATTCAGAATGTACGGGTGCAATTTGTCGTAAATAAGCAGACAAGGAAAAAAAGTAAGGGGAATGCAATAATAGGCTAACGCTATGCATTGTTATTAAATAATACGTCAAAGCGTACGAATTCAAGTACTGCGATAAGGAAAAAATAGGACTATTTGACATGTCCTATCCAAGGGCAAGCTGCATATGGCTATGTAAAACAGGTATATCGATCGTTATCAGAGACCACCTGGGGGTTCCCTTGTACGTCAGAGCGTCTTGCTTCCTTGGTATTTCCTTACCGCGATGGGTCGAACAATTAGACTGCCGGGAAGGGCTTCCAGAGAGTAAGGTCCTGAAAGAGAGAAATTGGTAAAGGTATGTGGCCCCTGGGGCGGTTGAGCCGCATTGTGGGACGTGCCGTAGTGGTGCCTCCGCCTATGCCCATGGTATCTTGAGTGTGTAGTTATGTACGCGCGGCGTAAATTTCGCCACTTGACTGGGACTAGGACGGAGGACGAATTGCTAGGCGAGCTCAAAACATGCCTGGCGATCCTCCTGCGGGGTACTCCAGACTCGCTTGAAGGTGTCCGGGGTCTTTTTCGCCAAATTGGTGGTTTGCCTAATAAGGTTGCTTTGCGCTTCTGCTGCGAGGGCCGCAGTGTGCTCCTCTGTGTGGAGCGAGCACTCTGTGTTTCCATTAACTGTTATAACCCCGCGTGGTCCTGAAATTTTGAGTTTTGAGGTATGCATAATGCGGTATCGCATTGAATCTGGCAAATGCGGTTCGTCCGAGCAGTGCGTTATAGCCGCTGCGAAAGGGGACGATATCGAAGATTAACTCCTCGCTTTGAAAGTTGCCTGGAGATCCGAAGACCACTTCCAGTGTGATTGAGCCCGTGCAATAGGCCTCTACACCTGGGATTACACCTTTAAAGGTGGTTTTGGTGGGTTTGATCCTCGAGCGGTCTATGCCCATTTTGCGCACTGTATCCTGATAGAGCGGGTTTAGGCTGCTGCCACCGTCCATAAGGACTCGAGTGAGGTGAAATCCGTCGATGATGGGGTCAAGGACCAATGCGGCAGATCCGCCATGACGGATACTAGTGGGGTGGTCCCTGAGATCGAAGGTGATCGGACAAGAGGACCATGGGTTGAACTTTTGGGCGACTGGCTCCATCGCATAGACGTCCCTTAGTGCATGCTTCCGTTCCCTATTGGGAATATGGGTTGCGTATATCATGTTCACCGTTTTCACTTGTGGAGGGAACCTCTTCTGTCCTCCTGTGTTCGGCGGCCGAGGCTCCTCGTCGTCGTTGCTATGCAACCCCTTGTCCTTGTTTTCGGCATTCAACTTGCCGGCCCGCTTGAACACCCAGCATTCTCTGTTGGTGTGATTGGCTGGTTTATCGGGGGTGCCGTGAATTTGACACGAGTGATCGAGTATGTGGTCCAAACTGGACGGGCCCGGATTGCTTCTTTTGAACGGCTTTTTCCGCTGGCCGGATTTAGAGCCACTGAATCCGGCATTGACTGCCGTGTCTTCGGCGCCGTCGCTGTTGTTGCGGCACTTGTGTCTGTTGCGACGTGGTCTGCTGTTAGTATCTTTGGCATCTGAATTGCCAGGATTTCTTGATGTGTTGTTGCTGCGAGCCGCCAGCTGTCCTCGCCCGCACAAAAGCGGATCATGAGTGTCGTGAGGGCTGCCATGGACTTCGGCTTCTCTTGGCGGAGGTGTCGGGCGAGCCACTCGTCCCGGATGTTATGTTTAAATGCCGCTAAGGCCTCGGCATCCGGACAGTCGACAATTTGGTTCTTTTTAGTTAGAAACGAGTCAAGAAGTTCCTGGCCGATTCCCCTGGCTGTTGGGTTATGTGGCTCAAGTCATCAACATCTGATGGTCGCACATAAGTGCCCTGGAAGTTGTCAAGGAATGCATCTTCCAAATTCTCCCAACTGCCAATGGAGTTTGCTCACAGGCTATTCAGCCAATGCCGAGCTGGTCCTTTGAGTTTTAGTGGGAGGTACTTGATGGCATGTAGATCGTCACCGCGGGCCATGTGGATGTGGAGGAGGAAATCCTCGATCCATACCGCGGGGTCTGTTGTGCCATCGTATGACTCAATGTTCACGGGTTTGAATCCTTCTGAAAATTCATGATCCATTACTTCATCGGTGAAGCATAGGGGGTGTGCGGCGCCTCTGTGCCAGGCTATGTCACGACGCAGTTCATACGAGTCTTGTCTGCTGTATTCGGCCCGGTCGGATTTGCTTTTAGTGTATCCGGCGTGACGATCATCGTCACGCGTTGCGGCGCGACCCCGTGATCCGTAGTTCGATCTTGTATGTCCTGCTTTGTTTTCCAATACGTCTCACAGGTCCCACGTGTTGCCTCGGGCCTTGGTATTTTTGTTTGAATGGCGGCAGGGTGCGGGCTGGACTTCGGGCTGATATGCCCCTCTGTCTTGGCCACGAGATGGCCGATTAGCCGCATCATACGCTGGTAATGTAGGTTTTAATGCTTCCTCCTCGAGTTGGGCTAGCAACCTGCGCTTTGGGTAACTCTTGGTTGGGCGCTCGAGTTCGTATTCCTCGACCGCCAGGACTTCAGTCCATCTATCTGCTAGCAGATCTTGATCAGCTCGATGCTATTGTTGCTTTTTCTTCAGGCTGTTTGCTGTGGCTATAAGCCGGTGCTTGAAGCGCTCCTGTTCGATGGGATCCTCAGGCATGATAAATTGTTCATCGCCGAGGCTCACCTCGTCTTCAGAGAGAGGCATGTAATTGTCATCCTCTGATTCTCCGTCTGATGCCTGTTCCGAAGGGCTAGCTTGTTCATCCTCCCGCTCGAGGTCTGGCTGGAGGGGATTGTCGTCGTCTTCGGCACTATCCGGAGCGTTTATTGTCTCTTGTGCCGGTATCGCTACTTTTGCTATGACGGGACTTAGAGCGGCGCCGCTGACGTCGGTGCTTGGATTGCTTCTTGGAGGGATTATCCTCCGTTGCCCTATCGCCGTCGCCTTCTTTGGGGGTGTCCACCATGTATATATCATATGATGAGGTGGCAGTCCAGCGCCCTGTGGGCGGTGGTTCCTATTCGTCTCCTGCATCGTCGTCCATACCGTCGATGTCTTCGGAGCCTAAATCAAGCATGTCGGTTAAATTGTCGACAGTGGCTACTAAGTGGGTGGTGTGTGGGCAACGAATTTGTTCGTCGTCCTCATCCCACTCTAGCCGGACATAATTCGGCCAAGGGTCTCCTGACAAGGAGAGAGACCTCAATGAGTTTAGCACGTCGCCCAGTGGTGAGTGCTGAAAGATGTCCGCGGAGGAAAACTCCATGATCGGTGCCCAATCGGATTCGATAGGCACGGACGAAGGCGGTTCGGAGCCCGTGGTCGGGGACGAATCCAAGTGTCCGGCAACACGGGTCTCATAGGAAGTGAAGTCAGCGTTCTCCGTGGCGGGGTCTATCGCCGCTGCGTGCGCAGCCTCCGTGGCGGGGTCTATCCACCCGTCCTCGGACGGCACGATCTGCTCTGGATTGAGGGCCGGAGTAGTTGTAGGCGTGATCTCCCGAACACTGTCCGACGGCAGAGCTAAGTCGTGCTCGTCGTGGTTGTGCGGCGCACCTGACAAGGGCTCGAATCCATCGAAGATCTAGTCTCCGCGGATGTCGGAAGTATAGTTCAAGTTTCCAAACCTGACCTGATAGCAGGGGCGTAGCTCTCGATCTGCTCCAGATGGCCAAGCGAGTTGGCCCGCAGTACGAAGCCGCCAAATACGAAGATCTGTCCGGGGAGGAAAGCCTCGCCCTGGATCGCATTGTTGTCGATGATCGAAGGAGCCATCAAGCCTTTATCGTGACGACACAGTGGAACTCTCAATGAAAGCACAAATTTCGGTGTCAAAACCGGCGGATCTTGGTAGGGGGTCCCGAACTGTGCATCTACGGCGGATGGTAACAAGAGGCGGGGGACATGATGTTTACCCAGGTTCGAGCCCTCCCGATGGAGGTAATACCCTACTTCCTGCTTGATTGATGTTGATGATATGAGTATTACAAGAGTTGATCTACCACGAGATGGTAGAGGCTAAACCCTAGAAGCTAGCCTATGGTATGATTGTTGTTGTCCTACGGACTAAACCCTCCGGTTTATATAGACACCGGAGGGGGCTAGGGTTACACAGAGTCGGTTACAAGGGAGGATATCTACATATCCGTATTGCTAAGCTTGCCTTCCACGCCAAGGAGAGTCCCGTTCGGACACGGGACGAAGTCTTCAATCGTGTATCTTCATAGTCCAACAGTCCGGCTAAAGTATATAGTCCGGCTGTCTGAGGACCCCCTAATCTAGGACTCCCTCAGCAGGTGCACAAGTTTGATCAATGATAATTTCAATCACCTTTTCTAGCATCATTACATGTCATAACAGTAGCTCAACTCATAAAACTTTTCATGATCAAGTAACAAGCTATTCACATGTTAAAGTATAGATCATAAACTTTCTTGAAAACTAACAAACCGTTCTCAGTCATCAAACAAATGCAATTCATCTTATTTTCAGGAAGGGCCTATGTAAGAGCTTTGATTTAGCAAATCCCACATACTCAACTATCATATAGTCTTCCATGATTGCTACCACTCAAAGCATATTTTTAGAACAAATCGCATCCATTGAACACAGAGAAATATAGGGGCTTAATGTTTCGCCTCCCAACTTATTTATCATATAGATAACTGTCAACAATAATAGTTCATGATCAAATATATTTGAATGGCCATATATGCTTAGATCTTTCTCCACCACATGATGCTTGCCAACTAAAAAGTAGGTTGGAATGAGAAGGAATACTACTGACTCTGGCATAAAAGTAAAAGATAGGCCCTTCAGAGAGGGAAGGTGGATTTGCAGAGGTGCGAGCTCGAAGCAAAAACAGAGATGAAAATAATTTTGAGAGGTATGCTTTCATTCTCAACATAACGACCAAGAGTTCCCAATATCTTCCATACTACATACATTATAGGCGGTTCCCAAACAGAAAGGTAAAGATTTTACTCCCCTTCCACCAACAATCACACTCCACGGCTTGTCTGAAACAACGGGTGCCGTCCAACTATCAACAATCCTGGGGGAGTTTTGTTTAAATCATTTGCGAATTTGTTTTTGATCTTTTGATCATAGGACTGGGCATCCCAGTTACCAGCCATTTTCTCGTGAATGATGAGCGGAGTCCACTCATCGTGAGAATAACCCACCTAACATGGAAGATACTGACAGCCCCTAGTCGTTACATGAGCGATTCGGGTATACAAAACAGATTATTATTTGAAAATTTAGAGTTTCGCACATGCAAATTTACTTGGAACGACAGGTAAATATCGCATATAGGTAGATATGGTGGACACTCATGGAATAAACTTGGTTCAAGGAATTTGGATGCACAAGCAGTATTCCCGCTTAGTACAGATAATTTGGCTAGCAAAGGATTCTAAATAGCAAGCACCACATGTTAGAGGATCCATAACAGTATAACTTCTATACAAATATACCCAAGCATAACTCATTATGTTGTCTTCCTTGTCCGACTTCAACTAATTTGCTCAGGTTTGAAAATAATTAATGGGGCTCACAATCATAGAAGATGTCCAAGATAGTATATTTATATGTGAAATCTCTCTTCCCTCAATATTCTTTGATGAATTGTTCAAGTGACCAATACAATGTTTGCTAACCTTCAAAAAATTTACGACCTCTACTTCTTATATGTGAAGGCATTACTCCCCATGGGAAAGGCATATGAAACATATATAATTTCAGATTTATGACATTCAAATAATTCAACCATTTACTCATAGGATGTAAGTGAAGCACACGAGTAAATGACAAACTACTCCAAAAAGATACAAGTGAAGATCAATGACTAGTTAAATAATTATTTAGCTATGTGAAGACTCTCCCATTTAATAATTTCAGATCTTGATACTTTATTCAAACATCAAGCAAAACAAAATAAAATGACATCTAAGAATAGCAAACATCATGTGAAGAAGCAAAAACTTAGGATCAACCGATACAAACCGATAGTTGTCAAAGAAGAAAGGTGGGATGCCAACCGGGGCATCCCCAAGCTTAGAAGCTTGAGACTTCTTGAAATATTATCTTGCGATGCCTCGGGCATCCTCAAGCTTGAACTTTTGTGTCTCCTTAATTCCTCTCATATCACGGTCTCCCTAAATTTCAAAAGCTTCATCCACACAAAACTCAACAAGGACTCGTGAGATAAGTTAGTATAAACCAATGCAAAAACCTTATCATACTCTACTGTAGCAAATCACTAAAATTATTATTCAACATTGCATACTAAATGCTTCTGCATATTTAATATTCCTATCCTCAAATAGAATCATTAAAGAAGGAAACATATGCAAACAATGCAAACATAACAGCAATCTTCCTAAACAGGACAGTTTGTAAAGAATGCAGCAAGATCCATACTTCCCTAGCTCCAAGAATTATGAAAGGAAATTCCCACCGTAGTAAATTTAGAGCTTATTATGCAAAAGGTCTCAACATTTTATCACATTCTGAATTTTCTAGGGAATTTTTGCAACAGCGGTAAACTTTCTGTTTTCAAACAACAACATGTAGACTTGTAAAATAAGCATAGTAAAAGCTATCAATGCCACTTCTATTGAAAATAGAGATTCTAAACATTATTCTAAATAACAGCAAGCAAATACTAATAAAAAAATGACGCTCCAAGCAAAGACATATTGTGTGGTGAACAAAAATATAGCTCCAAGTAAAGTTACCGATGAATGAAGACGAAAGAGGGGATGCCATCAGGGGCATCCCCAAGCTTAGGAACTTGGTTTTCCTTGAATATTACCTTGGTGTGCCTTGGGCATCCCCAATCTTAGGCTCTTGCCACTCCTTATTCCATAGTCCATCGAATCTTTACCCAAAACTTGAAAACTTCACAACACAAAACTCAACAGAAAACTCGTAAGCTCCGTTAGTATAAGAAAATAAAACCACTTTTGGTACTGTTCTGAACTCATTATAAATTCATATTGGTGTAATATATACTGTATTCCAACTTATCTATGGTTCATACCCTCCGATACTACGCATAGATTCATCAAAATAAGCAAACAACACATAGGAAACAGAATCTGTCAAAAACAGAACAGTCTGAAGTAATCTGTATCAAACGTATACTTATGGAATTCCAAAAATTATGAAATAAATTTCTGGAAGTGAGGAATTTGTCTATTAATCATACACAAAAAGAATCAACTGAATAGCACTCTCCAGTAAAATTTTGTAGCTAATCTCGTGAGCGCTAAAGTTTCTGTTTTTTTACAGCAACATAAAAAAGACTTCACCCAAGTCTTTCCAAAGGTTCTACTTGGCACAAACACTAATTTAAAACATGAAAACACATCTTAACAGAATCTAGATGAATTATTTATTACTAATTGGGTTGCCTCCCAACAAGCGCTAACGTTTAACGCCTCTAGCTAGGCATGATAATTCCAATGATGCTCACCTAAAAGATAAGAATTGAAACATAAAGAGAGCATCATGAAGAATATGACTAGCACATTTAAGTCTAACCCACTTTCTATGCATAGGGATTTTGTGAGCAAACAACTTATGGGAACAATAATCAACTAGCATAGGAAGGCAAAACAAGCATAACTTCAAAACTTTAAGCACATAGAGAGGAAACTTGATATTATTGCAATTCTTACAAGCATATATTCCTCCCTCATAATAATTTTCAGTAGCATCATGAATGAATTCAACAATATAACCAGCACCTATAGCATTCTTTTCATGATCTACAAGCATAGAAAATTTACTAAATCTCTACATAAGCAAAATTCTTCTCAATCGGAATAGTGGGAGTATCATAAGAGACTCGAATACTATAAATTGTTTCCATATTAAAAGAGTAATGGTCAGAAAAAAGGTAAGCATAATCATGACAAGTTTTATAAATATAATCATCACTACTTTTTATAGCATAAGTTTCATCACAATAATCATCATAAGTAGCAACTTTGTTCTCATCATAATCTATTGAAACCTATTTCGAAATAGTGGATTCATCACTAAATAAAGTCATGACCTCTCCAAATCCACTTTCATAAATATTATAAGATTCAACACCCTCCAAAATAGTGGGATCATTACTTCCTAAAGTTGACACTCTTCCAAACCCACTTTCATCAATATAACCATCATAAATAGGAGGCATGCTATCATCATAATAAATTTGCTCATCAAAACTTGGGAGGCTAAAAATATCATCTTCATTAAACATAGCATCCCCAAGCTTGGGGCAAACTTTAGCTGCAGCAAATATATTCTCAAACTTGTCATTCTCGTCAAACATAGCATCCCCAAGATTGGCCTTTTCATATCATAAGCATAATCACTCTCATCATTAATAGTATGGATAGCACCAATAGTATAGCAATTATCATCATCACAATGAGTAATAGGAGCAACATCATTTGGGAGGGATACCTTTCTACCTTTGCTTCTCCGTCTTTTATTTTTCTTTCACATCATGTGTGGGTTTAACCCTCTTTTTTGAGCTCCTTATTAATGAGATTGGTTGAATAGAAGGCTCCTCCTCGTTACCTGATTCATCATAAGAAATAATAGGTGGATATTGGGAAGCCTCTTCCCTTTCATTAGTATTCTCTTCATCTCCTATTTGTTTTCTTTTCTTTATGTAATTGGCAATATAAGGATTTTCAATGCAATTCACCGCACAATACATATAAATTTCTTCTAGACCAAAATCAAGAAATCTATCAAGATTAAATTTTGGAATACCCTCAGTTATATGTTTCATTTCTTCATACCCCAAAAGAAGACTAAGCTCTTTATGATGCTTAAGGGTAATCAAGTTATCACAATTTTTGGACACAATTTGATCATGAAACAAATAGCATTGGAGCTTTAAATGACCATGTTCATTGCAAAGTTCACAAGGATGACGATAAATATTAAATCTTTTAGCGCAATCATCTAGCCTTTCTTGCAACCATTTAGTTTCCAAATACTTATGACTCTTGCAAAATCTATCTTCCCTATTCGGTGTGTACTTGCAAGCTCTATGTATTCCACAAAAGTTGACATGCTTATAAGAGACATTTTCATCATGACTAGTGCAATCATCATTAGTACTATGGATATTCAAAGAATTCATACTAACAACATTGCAATCATGCTCATCATACTTTCACTAGTGCAAGTTCTCTCAACAATAATAACATAATTGGATCATATAACTATCCCTCAACATGCAACAAAGAGTCACTCCAAAGTCACTAATAGCACAGAACAAACGAAGATATTATTGTAGGGTACGAAACCACCTCAAAGTTATTATTTCGGATCAGTCTATTCAAGAGTTCGTACTAGAATAACACCTAAAGACACATATCAACCAAAACCCTAATGTCACCTAGATACTCCAATGTCACCTCAAGTATCCATGTGTATGATTATACGATATGCATCACACAATCTCAGATTCATCTATTCAAACCAACACAAAGTACTTCAAAGAGTGCCCCAAAGTTTCTACCGGAGAGTCAAGACGAAAACGTGTGCCAACCCCTATGCATAAGTTCACGAGCAGAACCCGAAAGTTTATCACCAAAACATACATCAAGTGGATCAAGTGAATATCCCAATGTCACCATAGATAAGCACATGTGAGGGAGTCCTAGATTAGGGGGTCTCCGGACAGCCGGACTATATCCTCTGGCCGGACCGTTGGACTATGAAGATACAAGATTGAAGACTTCGTCCCGTGTCCGTATGGGACTCTCCTTGGCATGGAAGGCAAGCTTGGCAATACGGATATGTAGATCTCCTCCCTTGTAACCAACTCTGTGTAACCCTAGCCCCCTCATGTGTCTATATAAACCGGAGGGTTTAGTCCGTAGGACAACAACAATCATACCATAGGCTAGCTTCTAGGGTTTAGCCTCTATGATCTCGTGGTAGATCAACTCTTGTAATACTCATATCATTAAGATCAATCAAGCAGGAAGTAGGGTATTACCTCCATCGAGAGGGCCCGAACTTGGGTAAACATCGTGTCCCCGCCTCCTGTTACCATCCACCTTAGACGCACAGTTCAGGACCCCCAACCCGAGATCTGCTGGTTTTGACACCGACATTGGTGCTTTCATTGAGAGTTCCACTGTGCCTTCACCGCAAGGATTGATGGCTCCTTCGATCATCGACAACGATGCAATCCAGGGTGAGGTTTTCCTTCCCGGACAGATCTTCGTACTCGGTGGCTTCGTACTGCGGGCCAATTCGCTTGGCCATCTGGAGCACATCGAAAATTACGCCCCTGGCCATCAGTTCAGGTTTGGAAGTTTGAACTACACTGCCGACATCCGCGGAGACTTGATCTTCGACGGATTCGAGCCCATGGCAGGTGCGCCGCACGATCACGACGAGCATGATTTAGCTCTTCCGTCGGACAGTGTTCGGGAGATCACACATGCAACTACTCTGGCCTTCAATCCGGAGCAAATTGCGCCATCCGAGGACGGGTCGATAGACCCTGCCAAGGAGACCGCGCTCTCAGCGGTGATAGAGCCGGATACTGACTTCATCCCTTACGAGAGCCGTGTTGCCGAACCATTGGATTCGTCCCCGGCCATAGGCTCCGAGCCGCCTGCGTCCGCGCCCATCGAATCCGATTGGGCGCCTATCAGGGAGTTCACCTCCGTGGATATCTTTCAGCACTCGCCCTTCGGCGACGTGCTAAATTCGTTAAGGTCTCTCTCCTTGTCGAGGGGAACCTTGGCGCACAGTTCGGGACCCCCTACCCGAGATCTGCCGGTTTTGACACCGACAACTGTTGGAAATATGCCCTAGAGGCAATAATAAATTAGTTATTATTATATTTCCTTGTTCATGATAATCGTTTATTATCCATGCTATAATTGTATTGATAGGAAACTCAGATACATGTGTGGATACATAAACAACACCATGTCCCTAGTAAGCCTCTAGTTGACTAGCTCGTTGATCAACAGATGGTTACGGTTTCGACCATGGACATTGGATGTCGTTGATAACGGGATCACATCATTTGGAGAATGATGTGATGGACAAGACCCAATCCTAAGCCTAGCACAAAGATCGTAGTTTGTATGCTAAAGATTTTCTAATGTCAAGTATCATTTCCTTAGACCATGAGATTGTGCAACTCCCGGATACCGTAGGAATGCTTTGGGTGTACCAAACGTCACAACGTGACTGGGTGGCTATAAAGGTGCACTACAGGTATCTCCGAAAGTGTCTCATTGGGTTGGCACGAATCGAGACTGGATTTGTCACTCCGTGTGACGGAGAGGTATCTCTGGGCCCACTCGGTAGGACATCATCATAATGTGCACAATGTGACCAAGGGGTTGATCACGGGATGATGTGTTACGGAACGAGTAAAGAGACTTGCCGTAACGAGATTGAACAAGGTATCGGCATACCGACGATCGAATCTCGGGCAAGTACAATACCGCTAGACAAAGGGAATTGTATACGGGATCGATTGAGTCCTTGACATCGTGGTTCATCCGATGAGATCATCGTGCAACATGTGGTAGCCAACATGGGTATCCAGATCCCGCTGTTGCTTATTGACCGGAGAACGCGTCTCGGTCATGTGCATGGTTCCCGAACCCGTAGGGTCTACACTTAAGGTTCGATGACGCTAGGGTTATAGGGAATAGATATACGTGGTTACCGAATGTTGTTCAGAGACCCGGATGAGATCCCGGACGTCACGAGGAGTTCCGGAATGGTCCGGAGGTAAAGATTTATATATGGGAAGTCCTATTTTGGCCACCGGAAAATGTTCGGTATTTTTCGATATTGTACCGGGAAGGTTCTAGAAGGTTCGGAGAGGGGCCCACCTGCATGGGGGACCCACATGAACGTGGTAGTGGGGCCAAGGCCCCACACCCCTGGTCAAGGCGCACCAAGATCCCCCTTAGAAGGAATAAGATCATATCCCGAAGGATAAGATCAAGATCCCTAAAGGGGGATAACAATCGGTGGGGAAAGGAAAGGATGGGATTTCTTTCCTCCCACCTTTGCCAACGCCCCAATGGACTTGTAGGGCAAGAAATAATCCCCCTCCGCCCCTATATATAGTGGGGAGGCGCATGGGAGCTGCACCTTTGCCCCTGGCGCAGCCCTCCCCCTCTCCCAAGTCCTCCTCATCTCCTGCGGTGCATGGCGAAGCCCTGCAGGATTGCCACGCTCCTCCATCACCACCACACCGTCGTGCTGCTGTTGGATGGAGTCTTCCCCAACCTCTCCCACTCTCCTTGCTGGATCAAGGCATAGGAGACATCGCGGGCTGTACGTGTGTTGAACGCGGAGGTGCCGTCCGTTCGGCACTAGGATCTCCGATGATTTGGATCACGACGAGTACGACTCCTTCAACCCCGTTCTCTTGAACGCTTCCGCTTAGCGATCTACAAGGGTATGTAGATGCACTCTCCTTCCCTCGTTGCTAGTTTCTCCATAGATAGATCTTGGTGACACGTAGGAAAATTTTGAATTTCTGCTACGTTCCCAACAAAGGGCATCGTGAGCTAGGTCTATTGCGTAGATTCTTTGCACGAGTAGAACACAAAGTAGTTGTGGGCGTTGATTTTGTTCAATATGCTTACTGTTACTAGTCCAATCCTGTTTCAACGGTATTGTGGGATGAAGTGGCCGGACCGACCTTACACGTACACTTACGTGAGATGAAGTTCCACCGAATCGACATGCACTTGGTGCATAAGGTGGCTAGCGGGTGCCGATCTCTCCCACTTTAGTCGAACGGATTCAATGAAAAGGGTCCTTATGAAGGGTAAATAGCAATTGGCATATCACGTTGTGGTTTTGCGTAGGTAAGAAACGTTCTTGCTAGAAACCCATAGCAGCCACGTAAAACATGCAAACAACAATTAGAGGACGTCTAACTTGTTTTTGCGAGGGTATGCTATGTGATGTGATATGGCCAAGAAGAATGTGATGAATGATATGTGATGTATGAGATTGATCATGTTCTTGTAATAGGAATCACGACTTGCATGTCGATGAGTATGACAACCGGCAGAGCCATAGGAGTTGTCTTAATTTATTGTATGACCTGTGTGTCATTGAACAAACGCCATGTAATTACTTTACTTTATTGCTAACCGGTAGCCATAGTAGTAGAAGTAATAAGTTGGCGAGACAACTTCATGGAGACACGATGATGGAGATCATGATGATGGAGATCATGGTGTCATGCCGGTGACGATGATGATCATGGAGCCCCGAAGATGGAGATCGAAAGGAGCAAAATGATATTGGCCATATCATGTCACTATTTGATTGCATGTGATGTTTATTATGTTTATGCATCTTATTTGCTTAGAACGACGGTAAGAAATAAGACGATCCCTCATTAAAATTTCAAGAAAGTGTTCCCCCTAACTGTGCACCGCTATGCGAAAGTTCGTGCGTTTCAAGCACCACGTGATGATCGGGTGTGATAGATTCTTACGTTCACATACAACGGGTGTAAGCCAGATTTACACACGCCAAACACTTAGGTTAACTTGACGAGCCTAGCATGTATGCAGACATGGCCTCGGAACACAAGAGACCGAAAGGTCGAGCATGAGTCGTATGGAAGATACGATCAACATGAAGATGTTCACCGATGATGACTAGTCCGTCTCACGTGATGATCGGACACGGCCTAGTTGACTCGGATCATGTAATCACTTAGATGACTAGAGGGATGTCTATCTGAGTGGGAGTTCAATAGATGAACCTAATTATCCTGAACATAGTCAAAAGCCCTTTGCAAATTATGTCATAGCTCGCGCTATAGTTCTACTGTTTTAGATATGTTCCTAGAGAAAACATAGTTGAAAGTTGACGATGAGCGATTATGCGATCAGTAGAAAGCTTATGTCCTTAATGCACCGCTCAGTGTGCAGAACCCCAAACATCGTCTGTGGATGTTGCGAACAACGGACATACAAGTTTTGATAACTACGTGATAGTTCAGTCAAACGGTTTAGAGTTGAGGCACCAAAGACGTTTTCGAAACTTCGCGGAACATATGAGATGTTTCGAGGGCTGAAATTGGAATTTCAGGCTCGTGCCCACGTCAAGAGGTATAAGACCTCCGACAATTTTCTTAGCCTGCAAACTAAGGGAGAAAAGCTCAATTATTGAGCTTGTGCTCAGATTGTCTGAGTGCAACAATCACTTGAATCGAGTGGGAGTTGATCTTCCAGATGAGATAGTGATGTTTCTCCAAAGGCATTGCCACCAAGCTGATAGAGCTTCGTGATGAACTATAACATATCAAGGATAGATATGATGATCCTTGAGCTATTCGCAATGTTCGACACATGAATGTAGAAATCAAGAAGGAGCATCAATTGTTGATGGTTAATGAAACCACTAGTTTTAAGAAGGGCAAGGGCAAGAAGGGATACTTCATGAAACGGCAAATCAGATGCTGCTCCAGTGAAGAAACCCAAGGTTGAACCCAAACCTAAGACTAAGTGCTTCTGTAATAAGGGGAACAGCCACTGGAGCAGAATTACCCTAGATACTTGGTAGATGAGAAGGCTGGCGAGGTCGATAGAAGTATATTGGATGTACATTATGTTAATGTGTACTTTACTAGTACTCCTAGTAGCACCAGGGTATTAGATACCGGTTCGGTTGCTAAGTGTTAGTAACTCGAAATATAAAAGCTATAGAATAAACGAAGACTAGCTAAAGGTGAGCTGACGATATGTGTTGGAAGTGTTTCCAAGGTTGATGTGATCAAGCATCGCACGCTCCCTCTACCATCGAGATTGGTGTTAAACCTAAACAATTGTTATTTGGTGCTTGTGTTGAGCATAGACATGATTGGATTATGTCTATTGCAATACGGTTATTCATTTAAGGAGAATAATGGTTACTCTGTTTATTTGAATAATACCTTCAATGGTCTTGCGCCTAAAAGAATAGTTTATTGAATCTCGATCGTAGTGATACACATTTTCATGCCAAAAGATATAAGATAGTAATGATAGTACCACTTACTTGTGGCACTGCCATGTAAGTCATATTGGTGTAGAACGCATGAAGAAGCTCCATGTTGATGGATCTTTGGACTCACTCGTTTTGAAAAGTTTGAGACATGCGAACCATGTCTATTGGTGTATACGCATGAAGAAACTCCATGCAGATGGATCGTTTGGACTCACTTGATTTTGAATCACTTGAGATATGCAAATCATACCACATGGGCAAGATGACCGAAAAGCCTCGGTTTCAAAGAAGATGGAACAAGATAGCAACTTGTTGGAAGTAACACATTTTGATGTGTGCAGTCCAATGAGTGCCGAGCCATGCAAATGAATATCGTTATGTTCTTACTTCACGAATGATTTAAGTAGATCTTGAGTGTATTTACTTGATGAAACACAAGTCTGAATTATTGAATGGTTCAAGTAATTTCGCATGAAGTTAAAGATCATCGTGACAAGAGGATAAAATGTCTATGATATGATCATAGAGATGAGTATCTGAGTTCTGAGCTTTGGCACGCTTATTAAGACATTGTGGAAATTGTTTCACAATTAATACCGCTGGAACACCATAGTGTGATGGTGTGTCCGAACATCATAGTTGCACCCTATTAGATATGGTGCGTACCATGATGTCTCTTATCGAATTACCACTATCGTTCATGGGTTAGGCATTAGAGACAACCGCACTCACTTTAATAGGGCACCACGTAATTCCGTTGAGGCGACCTTTGTTTGAACTATGGTTTGGAGAAACCTAAGTTGTCGTTTCTTAAAAGTTTGGGGCTGCGACGCTTATGTGAATAAGTTTCATCGTGATAAGCTCGAACCCAAAACGGATAAATACATCTTCATAGGACACCCAAAACATTTGGGTATACCTCCTATCTCAGATCCGGAAGCAAAAGTAATTGTTTCTAGAAACGGGTCCTTTCTCGAGGAAAAGTTTCTCTCGAAAGAATTGAGTTGGAGGATGGTAGAGACTTAATGAGGTTATTGAACCATCACTTCAACCAGTGTGTAGCAGGGCACAGGAAGTTGTTCATGTGGCACCTGCACCAATTGAAGTGGAAGCTGATGATAGTGATCATGATGCTTCGGATCAAGTCACTACCGGACCTCGTGAGGGTCGACAAGGACACGCATTACTTCAGAGTGGTACGCATAATCCTTCTTAGAGGTCATGTTGCTAGACAACAATGAACCTACGAGCTATGGACAAGCGATGGTGGGCCCGGATTCCGACGAATGGCTCGAGGCCATAACATCCGAGAGAGGATCCATGACTTTGGAAGAAATACTTGATGGTTGTAAGGATGTTGGGTAAAGATGGATTTTAAAAGGAAGACAGACAATGATGGTAAGTATTACCATTAAGAAAGCTCGACTTGTCGTTAAAGTTGTTTTCCGACAAGTTCAAGGAGTTGACTACGGTGAGGCTTTCTCACTGTAGAGCGATGCTAAGAGTCTGTTGGAATTGGATTAGCGATTCTTGCATTATTTATGAAATCTTGCATATAGGATGTCAAAACATTGTTTCCTTGACAGCTTTTCTTGAGGAAAGGTTGTATGTGATACAACGGAAGGTTTTTGACAATCACGAAAGACGCTAACAAGTATGCAAAGCTCCAGCAATCCTTCTAAGGACTGGAGTAAGCGTCTCGGAGTTGGAATGTACGCTTTGATGAGATGATCAAAGATTTTGGGTTTATACAAAGTTTATGAGAAACTTGTATTTCCAAAGAAGTGAGTGGGAGCACTATAGAATTTCGATGAGTATATGTTGTTGACATATTGTTGATCAGAGATGATGTAGAATCTCTGGAAAGCATATAGGGTTGTTTGAAAAGTGTTTTTCAATGGAAAACCTGGATTAGGCTACTTGAACAATAAGCATCAAGATCTATAAGATAGATCAAAATGTTTAATAATACTTTCAAATGAGCACATACCTTGACATAATCTTGAAGGTGTTCAAGATGGATCAGTCAAAGAAGGAGTTCTTGACTGAGTTGTAAGGTATGAAGTTAAGAGTTAAAGCTTGACCACGGCAGAAAAGAGAGAAAGGATGAAGGTCATCCCTATGCCTTAGACGTAGGCTCTACAAGATGCTATCCGTGTGTACCGCACCGATGTCTGCCTTGCTACATATCTGGCAAGAGGGTACAAAGGTGATCAAGGAGTGGATCACCAGATAGCGGTCAAAATTATCCTTAGAGGAATAAGGATATGTTTCTCGGTTATGGAGGTGATAAAGAGTTCGACGTAAAGATTTGCGTCGATGCAAGCTTAACACCTATCCGGATAGCTCTGAGTAGAGATACCAGATACGTATAATGGAGCAACAATTTGGAATAGCTCCAAGTGGAACGTGGTAGCAGCATCTACGATATGACATAAAGTTTTGAGAAATACATAGGGATCTGAATATTGCAGACCCGTTGACTACAACCTCTCTCACAAGCATAAACATGATCAAACCCGGAACTCGTTGAGTGTTAATCACATAGTGATGTGAACTAGATTATTGATTCTAGTAAACTCTTTGAATGTTGGTCACATGGCGATGTGACATGTGAGTGTTAATCACATGGCGATGTGAACTAGATTATTGACTCTAGTGCAAGTGGGAGACTGTTGGAAATATGCCCTAGAGGCAATAATAAATTAGTTATTATTATATTTCCTTGTTCATGATAATCATTTATTATCCATGCTATAATTGTATTGATAGGAAACTCAGATACATGTGTGGATACATAAACAACACCATGTCCCTAGTAAGCCTCTAGTTGACTAGCTCATTGATCAACAGATGGTTACGGTTTCCTGACCATGGACATTGGATGTCGTTGATAACAGGATCACATCATTTGGAGAATGATGTGATGGACAAGACCCAATCCTAAGCCTAGCACAAAGGTCGTAGTTCGTATGCTAAAGATTTTCTAATGTCAAGTATCATTTCCTTAGACCATGAGATTGTGCAACTCCCGGATACCGTAGGAATGCTTTGGGTGTACCAAACATCACAACATAACTGGGTGGCTATAAAGGTGCACTACAGGTATCTCCGAAAGTGTCTATTGGGTTGGCATGAATCGAGACTGGGATTTGTCACTCCGTGTGACGGAGAGGTATCTCTGGGCCCACTCGGTAGGACATCATCATAATGTGCACAATGTGACCAAGGGGTTGATCACGGGATGATGTGTTACGGAACGAGTAAAGAGACTTGCCGGTAACGAGATTGAACAAGGTATCGGCATACCGACGATCGAATCTCGGCAAGTACAATACCGCTAGACAAAGGGAATTGTATACGGGATCGATTGAGTCCTTGACATCGTGGTTCATCCGATGAGATCATCGTGGAACATGTGGTAGCCAACATGGGTATCCAGATCCCGCTGTTGGTTATTGACCGGAGAATGTCTCGGTCATGTCTGCGTGGTTCCCGAACCCGTAGGGTCTATACACTTAAGGTTCGATGACGCTAGGGTTATAGGGAATAGATATACGTGGTTACCGAATGTTGTTCGGAGTCCCAGATGAGATCCCGGACGTCACGAGGAGTTCCGGAATGGTCCGGAGGTAAAGATTTATATATGGGAAGTCCTATTTTGACCACCGGAAAATGTTCGGGATTTTTCGGTATTGTAACGGAAGGTTCTAGAAGTTTCCGGAGTGGGGCCCACCTGCATGGGGGGACCCACATGAACGTGGGTAGTGGGGGAAAGGCCCCACACCCCTGGTCAAGGCGCACCAAGATTCCCCCTTATAAGGAATAAGATCATATCCCGAAGGGATAAGATCAAGATCCCTAAAAAGGGGGGCTAACAATCGGTGGGGAAAGGAAAGGATGGGATTTCTTTCCTCCCACCTTTGCCAACGCCCCAATGGACTTGGAGGGCAAAAATTAATCCCCCTCCACCCCTATATATAGTGGGGAGGCGCATGGGAGCTTCACCCTTGCCACTGGCGCAGCCCTCCCCCTCTCCCAAGTCCTCCTCATCTCCTGCGGTGCTTGGCGAAGCCCTGCAGGATTGCCACGCTCCTCCATCACCACCACACCGTCGTGCTTCTGTTGGATGGAGTCTGCCCCAACCTCTCCCTCTCTCCTTGCTGGATCAAGGCATGGGAGACGTCACCGGGCTGTACGTGTGTTGAACGCGGAGGTGCCGTCCATTCGGCACTAGGATCTCCGATGATTTGGATCACGACGAGTACGACTCCTTCAACCCCGTTCTCTTGAACGCTTCCGCTTAGCGATCTACAAGGGTATGTAGATGCACTCTCCTTCTCCGCGTTGCTACTTTCTCCATAGATAGATCTTGGTGACACGTAGAAAAATTTTGAATTTCTGCTACGTTCCCCAACAACAACATGCAAGACATACATCAAGTGTTCTCAAATCCTTAAAGACTCAATCCGATAAGATCACCTCAAAGGGAAAAAAATCAATCAATTACAAGAGAGTAGAGGGGGAGAAACATCATAAGATCCAACTATAATAGCAAAGCTCGCGATACATCAAGATCGTGCCAAATCAAGAACACAAGAGAGAGAGAGAGAGAGAGAGAGAGAGAGAGAGAGAGAGAGATCAAACACATAGCTACTGGTACATACCCTCAGCCCCGAGGGTGAACTACTCCCTCCTCGTCATGGAGAGCGCCGGGATGATGAAGATGTACATCGGAGAGGGATTCCCCCTCCGGCAGGGTGCCGGAATAGGGTCCCGATTTTTTTTTGGTGGCTACAGAGGCTTGCGGCAGCGGAACTCCCGATCTATTCTGTTCTCTGATGTTTTTAGGGTATATGGATATATATAGGCGAAAGAAGTCGGTCAGGGGAGCCACGAGGGACCCACGAGGGTGGGGGCACGCCCAGGGGGTAGGATGCGCCTCCCTGCCTCGTGGCTTCCTCGAAGCTTCACTGACATCTACTCCAAGTCTCTTGGATTGCTTCCGTTCCAAAAATAACTCTCCCGAAGGTTTCATTCCGTTTGGACTCCGTTTGATATTCCTTTTCTTCAAAACACTGAAATAGGCAAGAAAACAGCAATTTGGGCTGGGCCTCCGGTTAATAGGTTAGTCCCAAAAATAATATGAAAGTGTATAATAAAGCCCATTAAACATCCAAAACCGAATATATAATAGCATGAATACTTCATAAATTATAGATACGTTTGAGACGTATCATCCGTCGCCTAATGGTCTACGGTGACTCAGATTTGTTGGTCAATCAAGTGATGAAGGAGTTGGACATCAGGAGCCCAGCTATGACTGGCTATTGCAATGCAGTGAGAAAGTTAGAAAAGAAGTTTGAAGGGCTAGAGCTCCACCACATTCCCCGACTGAAGAACCAAGCAGCTGATGACCTGGCAAAGATAGGTTCCAAGCGGGAGCCCATTCCCGGCAATGTGTTTTTGGAGCATATTCACACGCTGTCTGTTCAATAGGATCCCTTAACAGAAGAGCCCCCACAGCCTAGGAGCTCTACTGATCGGACTGAAGTTGAAATCTCTATCGTGGTCGACTTGATCATGGAGGTTTTGGTCGTCATTCCCGATTGGACAATGCCGTATATTGCATATATTCTCAGGAAGGAGCTCCTAGAGGATGAAGAAGAGGCTCGTCAGATTGTCCGTCGATCCAAAGCCTTTACTGTGATGGGTGGACAGCTTTATAGAGAGAGTGTTACTAGAGTTGCTCAGAGATGCATCACGTGAGAAGAAGGCCGATTGATCCTCAATGATATCCACTCGGGGACCTGTGGTCACCATGCGTCCTCTCGGACCATCGTGGCCAAAGCACACCGAGCAGGGTTTTACTGGCCACGTGATAATGAGATGGCAAAAGAAATACTCGACAAGTGTGAGGGCTGTCAGTTCTACTCCAACATGTCTCACAAGCCCGCATCATCCTTGAAGACCATTCCACTCGTCTGGCCATTTGCTGTTTGGGGATTGGATGTGGTTGGGCCTCTGAGGACTGGCAGGAGTGGCTTCACTCATCTGCTTGTAGCATTCGGAAAGTTCACTAAATAGATTGAAGCTAAACCTATCAAAAACCTCGAATCAAGTACTGTTGTCAGCTTCATCAGACAGTTAACGTTCAGATATGGAGTTCCACACAGCGTCATCACAGATAATGAGTCAAACTTTGATTCAGATGAGTTCAGAGCTTTCTGCGCTTCCCAAGGCACTCGGGTCGACTATGCTTCAGTCGCCCATCCATAGTCGAATGGGCAAGCGGAAAGAGCAAATGGTTTGATCCTCAAAGGGCTGAAACCCCGATTGATGCGTGACCTCAAGCATGCAGCAGGTGCTTGGGTGAATGAGCTACCATCAGTACCGTGGGGATTGAGAAAAACTCCAAATCGGTCGACTGGTCGGACTCCATTCTTCTTGGTCTATGGGGCTGAAGCTGTGCTTCTGAGCGACTTACTTCATAATGCACCCCGAGTGGAACTTTCCTCAGAAACAGAAGCAGAACAAGCTCGACAGGACGTTGTTGATCTTCTAGAAGAAGAAAGAGAGATGGCCTTGATCTGGTTGACCGTTTATCAACAAGACCTTCGTTGATTGTATGCCAGAAATGTGAGAGGTCGAGCATTTCAGGAAGGTGACCTAGTGCTCAGAATGGATCAGCAACAGCCACACAAGCTTGCTCCCGCTTGGGAAGGTCCCTTCATCATCACCAAGGTGCTCCACAACGGAGAATATCACCTCTACAATGTGGAGCACAATAAAGATGAGCCACGCGCTTGGAATGCGGAGCTGCTCCGCCGTTTTTATACTTAAGTCATTCAGACTATTGAGATGTAATAAGAAGTATCATTTAGTTTGTTTATCAAAGACACAGTTTTACAGTCTCCTAACTGATTGTTGTTACTTATACATGTGTTTAAAATCCCCCAGTGGGTGGCTTAGCTGCGAATCCGATTCGCCTAAGTTTCAAAAACAAAATCCTACCGAGTGAAGAGCAAGCCTCTCACTCGGGGTCTTAGCTACAGTCCCGTACTCGCCTAAGTTTGAAAAAATCCCACCGAGTGAAGAGCAACCCTCTCACTCGGGGGCTTAGCTGCAGTCCCATACTCTCCTAAGTTTGGAAAAATCCCACCGAGTGAAGAGCAACCCTCTCACTCGGGGGCTTAGATGCAGTCCCGTACTCGCCTATGTTTGAAAAAATCCCACCAAGTGAAGAGCAACCCTCTCACTCGAGGGCTTAGCTGCAGTCCCGTACTTGCCTAAGTTTGAAAAAATCCCACCGAGTGAAGAGCAACCCTCTCACTCGGGGGCTTAGCTACAGTCCCATACTAGCCTGAGTTAGGAAAAATCCCACCGAGTGAAGAGAAACCCTCTCACTCGGGGGCTTAGCTGCAGTCCGGTACTCGCCTAAGTTCGGAAAAATCTCACCGAGTGAAGAGCAACCCTCTCACTCGAGGGCTTAGTTACAGTCCCGTACTCGCCTAAGTTTGAAAAAATCCCACCGAGTGAAGAGAAACCCTCTCACTCGGGGGCTTAGCTGCAGTCCCGTACTCGCCTAAGTTTGAAAAATCCCACTGAGTGAAGGGCAACCTTCTCACTCGGGGGCTTAGTTGCAGTCCCGTACTTGCCTAAAGTTCGGAAAAATCCCACCGAGTGAAGAGCAACCCTCTCACTCGGGGGCTTAGCTGCAGTCTCGTACTCACCTAAGTTTGGAAAGATCCCACTGAGTGAAGAGCAACCCTCTCACTCGGAGGCTTAGCTGCAGTTCCGTACTCGCCTAAGTTAAAACACGCTTCGAGTGAAGAGCGATCCTCTCTCTCGGGGACTTGGCCACACGCTCCATCCTGATACGCAAGGACGACGAGGTCCAGGTCGTCTGCGACCTTCTCCTCAGAGCTGCGCCACAAATACAATGCACGCTCCATCCTGATCCACAAGGACGACGAGGTGCAGGTCGTCTGCGACCTTCTCCTCAGAGCTGCGCCAAAAAACAATGTGCGCTCCATCCTTATCCGCAAGGACGACGAGGTGCAGGTCGTCTGCGACCTTCTCCTCAGAGCTGCGCCACAAATACAATGTGCGCTCCATCCTGATCCGCAAGGACGACGAGGTGCAGGTCGTCCGTGGCCTTGTCCTCACAAGTACCAAAGTCTGTTCTGAGTGAAGATACAAGTTCCACTTGGAAACAAAAGCAAACATATTCAAAGAAAAATCAAGTTCAGATAAATCGCACGAGGTTCCGAACCGCAGATAAAAGTACTCGGGCATCAGGCCCGAAGGAGTTTAACGGTTAAAAGATCACTCGGCATACCGAGGAAAATTTAATTAAGGCTTAAAGTTTGTTCACTTCGCGAGAGGAGGGCTGGCAGGCTCGGCGAACTCATCCAAGTCGATTCCATCTGCAATACGAGTGGCAGCAGCAATGAAGGTCTCCATGAAATACTGGAAGTCAAGTCTCTTGGTGTTGGCGACCTTAATCGCTGCTAGTTTCTCTTCGTTGCCTCCTTGCAATGGACACGAACAAGGGACAGATCTACGTCAGCACCGCACCGAGCAGATGATTTCTTCCATTCCTGCACTCGACCAGGGATCTCATTGAGTCGAGTCATCAAAGACTCGAGGTCATTTTGGAGCGTTTCCCTTGGCCAGAGTGCCGGGTCGATCTGCGACACCGCAACCTTCAGTCGAGCGACGCAGTCTGTGACGCTGGAAAGTCAGGATTCTAGTCGAAGCACGTTCATGGCAGCTTCATCTTTAACACGGGAATTGATGGGGTCCAAGCTTGTCTCGATTCGCCTAGTTTCTTCCTCAAAGTTTTGACAGAATTCTGCACTCACAAAGAAATGATGAGTCGATGGTTTTATAATGAATCGACGATAGCGAAACAGCCGGACAAGGAAAGGTACCTTCAAGCATAAGGAATAACTTCTTGGCGAGTCCTCCCAGATAAGCCTCCAGCTCGTCTCTCCTCCAACTGAGATCACCAACCTTGTCATTCAAAGCTCCCTTGTCCTTCTTCAGCCGAGTCACCTCCTTATTGGCCTTGTCAAGAGCAGTCTTCAGCTTGGCATTTTCTCTTTCTAACTTTCCGACTGAAGCCAACTTCTGCTCGGCAAGTGTTGTTTTCTCTTCGGCCGATTTTTGTGCAGCTGCAAGGTCAAGATCCTTCTTCGCCAAAGCCTGGTTCATTTTCTATGAAATAAATAACGCTTGGTTCAGAGGAAGGAAATAACACTCGGATTCAAAAAAGAGTCAGTCGACAAGTTTTCCATACCAGCAACATCGTCTTTAGCCTTCCACAAGTTCTCCCTGGCCAACTCCAGATCAAGATTGAGCTGGATCTACTTCTGCTCCAAGTCAGCAAACCGGGCTCCAAGTTCACAAGATTTCTGCGGTCACAGGACAATAAGTCGACAGATACAAAGTTTGGTCGCTTATCAGGCAAAAAAGTTCTAAGACTACTGCTGAATCGAACATTCAACAGTAGTCTCGGGGACTACACCCAGTGGGTGCACTTAGCGTTCCCCCACTGGTTCAGGTTCCACTCGACATGGTCTGCCCAGACTGAATGAAAAAAAAGAAAGAGAAGCAACAGTTATTCTCAGACCACAACCGATCGCCTGCGATCAACTGGTGAATCACACCCGATGGGTGCCTTGATGTGCCCCTTTGGTTCAGGTTCCACTCGACATGGTCCGCCCAGACCGAGTGGAAGAACTAAAAAGCAACATTTTTATCAAGACCCCTACCGAATCACACATTCGATGGTGGCCTCAGGGACTACACCCAATGGGTGCACTCTGCGTGCCCCCACAGGTTCAAAGTTACAATCAACACAACCTAGTCGACTCAAGTGGAAAAATTACTCGGCGAAAATCGAAACACCCAGTGGGTGTACAGGTGCAAAGTGCAGACTGACAAGTAGAAGCACAATAAAGGTTTTCAGGTAGCATATGCTAACAGAACAAGCGACAAGCTAGAAGATCAGTCAGAAATCAGCTAACCTGGACATTGCACTGGAGTGCTGAGCTGGCGTCATGGGCATCTTGACTAGCCTCGCGCACCACTTTCATCTGCTCCATCATAAGGCCTGCCTGGCGCATAGCTTCCTTGGCAGCGCCCACTTGGTCCTCCGGGACATGATGGGCTGTGAAAAGTAAAGATGGTGGATCAACTGTAGCAGCTCGAGAATATGAGGCTTGGGGTTGCACAGATGAAACAGGAGCCTGTGCAGTCGATGTTGAAGGTTGTGCACTCGACAATGGAACGACAAAAGTAACAGAAGCCCGGTTGAGGTCTCCGGAATGCTGAATCACTGGTTCCGTCGCCGGCGTCGACTGGGGCGTCTTGCTAGCTGATGCCTTCCTGCCCGAAGTCCTGCCACTCCTTCCTGTAGGCCTCTGTGGCACATCTTCGTCGTCTGGAAGTGCAATAACATTGGGCGGAGCTGCAAAGGAATCGATCGCAACAGTTCAGTCGGCCGTCAAAGTGGCTGGTAAAGTAAAGACAAGATGATAAAAGTTATACCCGCGTTGGAGGTGACTGCGTCTTCCATCTCCTCATCATCATCATCCTTATAAATAGAAGTCCCAAAGGTAGCAACACTGCAAGTTTCAGAATTCACTCGGTCAGAACAGGAAAGTGAGTCGACCGAAGATTGAGTCATGCAAAACTAAGAGGTCGAACACAAGGATTACCTAGAAGCGATGGGGACGACCACTTTAATCTTGGGCAAAGCCTTCCGGGGCTTTCACGGCACGACTTTGGGTTGCTTCGGAGCTTTCTCAGTCAGCACAGGAGAAGATGTTCGAGTGCGCTTTGAAGTCTGTCCAGTCGGTGGAGTCGCTTTGCCACGAACACTTGCTGGGTCTTGCCTCTGCTTGGAGCGTCTTTCCGAGCGAGGTGGAGATTTGACCTCCTCACCACTGCTTGTGTCTTCGCTCTCATCATGTTCTCCTCCGCCAGAATGCTAGTCGCCGCTGTCACCTTCGCTCGCCTCTCCCTCCTGCTCCTGCTCTCCATTGGGCATCGAATACATCTCAGTTTAGATCCGCAAGGCACAGAGTTGAGCGGATATCAATCAGTTTTGAGAACAAATACATGTCAGAACAAAAAGACACTCAGAAGAAAAGAGTCAGACCTTGTCTGGTTCATTGGTGTTGTCGAGTGGAGGAATCCTCCTAGACCCCCTGGGGTTGTCCTTGTTGCCGGTGATGCCCTGCAGCCACTGCGCCACCGTCTCCTCATCAACTTCGTCCGGGTGGATCCGAGCAGTGTCGTCAATACCCGAGTACATCCATATCGGATTGTCGCGAGCTTGAAGTGGTTGGATGCGTCGACTGAGAAAAACCTCCAGCAAATCCATGTCAGTCACACTGTCGCGAACAAGTTGGACTACTCGCTCAACCAACATATTCACCTCCGCTTTCTCAGCTGGAGTCACTTTCAAGGAAGAGGGCTTCTCAACTCGCTCTATGGAAAATGGAGGGAGGCCAGTCGACTTGCCAGGGGTCGGTTGGTCCTTACAATAGAACCAGGCCGACCGCCACCCTCTGACCAAATCGGGAAGAATCATAGCAGGGAAAGTGCTTTTACCCCTCATCTGCATCCCTAGACCTCCACACATCTGGATCACGTGTGTCCTCTCATCACTCGGATTAGCCTTTTTTACAGACTGAGAACGACAGGAGAAAATGTGTTTGAAGAGACCCCAGTGCGGTCGACAGCCCAGGAAGTTCTCACACATGGACACGAATGCAGCAAGGTATGTGATAGTGTTGGGAGAAAAGTGATGAAGTTGTGCTCCAAAAAACTTCAGAAAACCCCGGAAGAAAGGATGGGGAGGCAAAGAGAAACCGCGGTCGACGTGAGTCGCAAGAAGGACACACTCACCCTCCTGCGGCCGCGGCTCGGTCTCGTACTCCGGAAGCCACCAAGAACCATGGGGAATCAATCCCCCCTCAACCAGATAATCCAGATCCTCCAGCTCGATCGTGGACCGAATCCAGTCGCCATGGATCCAGCCGGGCGGAGGCCAGATCTCGACGACGACCCTCCCCGGCTCGTCTTCTTGCCCTTCGCCTTCGCCATCGCCTTCTTCGCACGCTCCAGGGCCGCTGTCTTGTCTTTCGCCATTTCGGCGAGTGGCGCTCGAGCCGGGCGGCGACGTCAAAGGTGGAGGCGGCGGTGGGGAGACAGAGGAAGAAGAAAGAAATTGAGAAGCACTATGCGAAAATCACCGGCCCAGACGCCTTATATGAGCCTATTCCCCGAGTGAATGACTTGTGGGCCCACGCAATCCTGTCAAATCCCGCAATAGTCGCGCGCTCGATATGTGGCGAAAAAGGTGGCACGGGAATCGAGGCGCCCCTGCCTAATTCGCTCCGCTTACTGCGGTCCTCTCCGTCCAGCGCGCTTCCCCAATATTCGAATCCCGTGAGATCCGGGAATGGCAGTGCAGTCGATCACGCCAAAGAGTTTATACCATATCAGCATTCGAAGCTTATTAACAAAACTCATTCGACAACCTCGGAATGGATCAAGGCGACCGAAAATGAGGTCGAAGTTTTTGCATGGTCCACCAATCCAAGTAAAATGCTTCCGAAGCATGAAAATTGGGTCGGAACCATCTTCAACCCCATCTCCACTCAGACCCTGAACCATTCGGGGGCTAATGACGATGACATGTACCTAGGATAGGGTAATAGACCTGATCTAGACACCCATCCCGAGGACATTGCCCTACAGGCAAAGACATTCAAAGGACAAGAACATCTACCGACTGAAATCGCCTCAAGGTGCAACTCACTCGACCAACAGCTTCACTCAACAGAGATATAATCATTCGACCATGTCAGAAACCACTCGGAGTACAGACGATCTAAAGTCACTCTGAATGGCAACGGTGAGGCGTTCACTCCGTAGTCTTAATGGGTATTTATATGACTTTATTGCTTACGTTACCAGTAACGTCCCATCTTTATGTACATTGAACCCTATGTAAAGGGGGATGGCTGGGGTCCTGACACACTCTATATAAGCCACCCCCCTCCTCTGGGACAAGGGTTCGCACCCCCTGTAACTCCACGCATAATCCAATCGACTAGCCTCCGGGCACCAAGACGTAGGGCTGTTACCTCCTCTGAGAAGGGCCTGAACTCGTAAATCTTGCGTGCACAACTTCACCGTAGCTAGGATCTTGCCTCCTCATACCTACACCCCATTCTACTGTCAGTCTTAAAACCACGACACTCGGCTTCCTCGGCTTACAAGGTGCAGTTTGTGGGCCTAACTACGTCAGCCATGGTCCTATCGGTGTGGAAACTGTGGGCTCCTCCGCGGTGCAAATTTTTCGCCTGGCTTGTACTTCAAGATAGAATCTGGACATTGGATCGCCTTGCTCGACGTGGGTGGCCCAATTGTGGGCTATGCCCGCTTTGCAAGCAAAGCCCAGAGACGGCAGCCCACTTACTTTTCCAATGTCGCTTCACCCTTCGTGTGTGGAAAGATATTCTTCACTGGCTAAGCATGGATCACATTCAGACTACTACTTGGTCAGCGAGGGGCTCGGTGTGGGAATGATGGAATGGAAACGTATATCTTCGTTCTGAATCCCCCAAGGCACTTGCCTCACTCATGATGCTAATCTCCTGGGAAATTTGGACGGAGCGCAATGCTAGAGTTTTCCGCAACACAGCCGCACCTACGACGGTCGTCATTAGTAAGATAAAAGAGGAGTTGTCGCTTTGGGTGTTGGCGGGCGCCAAGCATTTGAGTGTTGTAATGCCGCGAGAGTAGATTTTCCTTCTAGCCACTTCGCAGCCTGTCTAAACCTTCCTCTTAATTAATGAAATGGCAAATCTTTTGCCTCGTTTTAAAAAAAAAAATAGAAGCCGTCCAATTTCATTATCTGAACGGAGGGTATTGAATGAGATGAACACACGGCATTGTCGCACGTAAGTACCATGCATTGTCGTCGTGGCCACCGGGCTAAATTAGTGGTTCTTCTTGAGAGAGGTACCACCATGCATGCATTGTCCGTACGTGTGGATCAGCGGACGCATCTGGAGATAAGATGAAACGTGAACACCACATGCACCTGTTTGGTCGCCAGTGGCATCACGACGGACGATTACCGCGCGCGTCTCTACGGCGAAATACCCCGACTGTTCCTCCATAACTCGCCCAGCTACACCGTTCGTATTATGCCGGGTTGGATATGGCTAGATCTGATCAACGGCGGGGCTAATAAGAATGCGCGGTAGCGGGAAGATGGAAGATACTACCTCGGTTTAGCGTCACCCTTGGGAAAATACTATGCTACCGGCCGGTTCACAGAAGTGCAATTAATCCTACGTTCAGACGACGCACGAGCGGCAAGAGAGGGGCTGCGCGGCCGTGTGCCGATGGAAACCGGATGCCCGGCAGGGCGCGCAGGACGAGGCGCAGAGCGATCGGGCCGCGCACTGAAGTGAAGGCCCCAATCAGGTGGGCGCGGAGGGGCGTGCGCCTGCCTGCCCGTGTGGCCGGAGACACGCCCTTCCCGCTAGGGGCAAAATTTCGTGTTTTGACCATTTTCTGAAACCTATTCAAGATCTGATCCTAGGTTGAAAAAATTTCGAGATCTAACCCTTTTGCTACCGTCAGAGTCCATGTTGAGGTGTTTAACAGCCTACCGCAGGCTTTGGCGGTAGAATATCGCTACCGCTAAACGGGTTTGGCGGTAGTTTACATAATCCTACCGCCAAGCACCTTGGCGGCACGAGCACGACGCTTGTGTTCAATACTTAGAAGGTTTTTGGCGGTAGGGCATGCAACCCTACCGCCGTCTCATGAGGTTGTTATACCCTACCGCCATGGTCCCTGGCGGTAGCAAAAGGGTCAGATCTCGAAAAAAATTTGAACTAGGGTCAGATCTCGAATAAGTTTGGGAAAAGGGTCAAAACACGAAATTTAGCCCCCGCTAGGGCTGCTACGTGTGGGGATCGGCTCGACCTCGACTTGGGGCGCGCAAAGGCGCAACCAACGGCCGGCGGCCCCCTGCAGTCACCGGCGGAACGAAAAGCTCAGTATGGGCGCCACTGCTACTGGCGCCAAGGGTTTTCGACGTGCGATCGCGGGATCCCATCGGCCTGTCGAGGTGCTCGTCCGTGGGTGGCGACGCGTCCCTCTCGTCACGTCTTTATCGCCCTTCTGTGGCTGCACCCGCCCCACGTCAATCTATCTATATATCTACGGCTACGCTAAATATCAGTCGACTTATTTTTGGTGAAGTCTCAGTCGATAACAATCCCTGTGTACGTGTACGTCGGCTCGAACCAGCTCTTTTCTTTGTCGCTGCACGGGCCGGTGGAGATGAGAGAGCCTTTCTTTTATTTTTCTTCTGGACCTTGTTCCCTTTGCTGTGCAGCCCAAGTTTCCCGAGAGTGTTTTTTAGTTATTTTTGTCAGCCTACAAGAAAAGTACTTTGTTTTGTTTCTTTTTCTCGCCCTACACAAGTGAGTTTTGCCTGTCGGAGAGGAAGTCACAGTGGCTTCTCTTTTTCCCAAAAGAAATTTTCATTTTTCTTTTTTTCTTTACCTTTTTCTTCTTTTTATTGTTTTACTTTTCATTTACTTTTTATAAGTCTTTAACTTTTTTTATTTATTTTTACTTATTATTTGCTTATCCCGTTTCATTTTTTGTTTTTTTATTTAATTTAATTTTTCCTTTTGTCCTTGCTTATTAATGTTGTGTTTTATTCTATTTGATTTTAGCATATTTTCCAAATTTCGAGCAGGCCTATTTTAACAACGAAATTTCCTACCAATTTTTTGTTAATCATTTTTAGTTGCACATCCATCAGATGGTTTGTAAGTAAATGTTGGTTGCGGTAGTTGAAATGTTATTACCTGGATTGCTAAAATTTAGTCGACTGAGTTTAACCGAAGTCCCGGTACACATATATGGCCGTTAGATCACAGTTTCCGTAAGATTCACGCAACACTGCCTGTCTAGTGTTACCCCGACTTGTTTAGCGCCCGCTTCTTCTTTCTTTACTTTTCTCGTGTTCGGTATTGATGCACGATGTGCTGGTTGTGAGAGGTGTTTTTCATTGTTTTTGTTGGACTTTTCAATTGCCATGTACACACCATATCTACCGCGGAGTACTTGTCTCAGGGGAGGGGGTCTTCGTCCCTCAGGGTTCTTCAGTTGCATTTTTTTCTTCTGTTTTCCCCTCTTTTATGCCAGATCTCTATTTGTGAATTTATTTATGTATGCATTTAGATTTTTTATGCTTGCATAAGGTAGGAAATGCTTTTTCTTCGATGACTGGGGATTTTTGAACCATGTAGACATAAATGTTAGTGGGTATGTTGGTTGTTAGCGGGTTTTTAAACCATGACTTTTGTTTTGTATAGGACCGGGATTTTCATATTATTTTTCTTGTTTATGCGTAAAAGAATATTAGCATATATTTTTTCCTGCACCCGGCCTCAAGTGCATGTCTTCTAACCCGACCGCAACTAGACTTTTTTGTTATGTCAGAGGGGGCGCCGGGAGAGGGGGCGGGCCAGTTGCAAGCCCGACAACAGCCCCGCAACTGCATGTCCCCAACATGGTTGCAACTCTTCTTTTGTTTTGTCAGAAGGGGCACCGGGAGAGGGGACGCGCCAGTTGCAATCACGACAACAGCCCCGCAACTGCATGTCCCCCAACATGGTTGCAACTCGACTTTTGTTTTGTCGGAGAGGGCGCTGGGAGAGGGGGCAGGCCAGTTGCAAGCCGACAACAGCACCGCAACTGCAAGTGTCGCACCCGACCGCGACTGCATGTCCCCCAACATGGTTGCAACTCTACTTTTGTTTTGTAAGAGGGGCGCCGGAGAGGGGCGGACCGATTGCAAACTCGACAACAGCCCCGCAACTGCATGCCCCCCAACATGGTTGCAACTCGATTTTTGTTTTGTCGAAGGGGGCGCCAGGAGAGGGGCCGACCACTTGCAAGCCCGACAACAGCCTCAAGAATCGCAAGTGTCAGACCCGACCAAGAATCGCATGTCCCCACCATGGTTGCAACTCGACTTTTGTTTTGTCGGAGGGGGCGCCGAGAGAGGGGGTGGGCCAGTTGTAAGCCCGGCAACAGCCCCGCAACTTTAAGTGCCGCATTCGACTGCAACTGCATGTCTTTTAGCCCTAGCGCAACTGGACTTTTTTGTTCTGTCAGAGGGGATGCCGGGAGAGGGGGCTGGTCAGTTGCAAGCTCGACAACAGCCCCGCAACTGCAAGCGCCGCACCCGACCGCAACTGCATGTCCCCCAACATGGTTGCAACTGGACCTTTGTTTTGTTGGAGGGGGCGGCGGGAGAGGGAATGGGCCAGTTGCACGTCCGACACTAGGAATACAACTGCAAGTGTCGCACCTAGGCCTACAATTGCAAATGTCATCTCGGACTACACCTGCATGTTGCCCTGATGCCTGCTGATTAAGACTTATTTAAATCTCAATCGACTAGACCGTATCCACACCCCATTATTTACTTTGTTTTTCTTATTTAATATATTTTATTTTTATTTTTCCATTTCTCTAAAAAGAGGTGTTTTGATTTTTTTAAACGTGACACACCAATCCAGTTGCACCTCTGCATCGCATGTGTAACTGAATATGATTGGCTCTCTTATTTTGTTAGTAGTACCATTGTCAATTTGTGGATGATAGCAAAATTACAAATAGATGAGACCCAATCTAAGAAAAAATGCAAGGAAAAAACATAATTAAATAATGCTAAACATTTTTCTAATTTCATGATGAATATTTTCAAACAATATTGTACATTTTCTAATGGCACTCTAATTTTTTTAAATACATGATTAATATTTGTGAAAATGCATGAACATATTTCTTAAAAAAATATCACAACTAATGCTTACATTTTTCTAGAAACAAAAATATTATAAATAAGAATGGAAGGAGAAAAATGAAAAGTAAAACCGGATAAAATTGATAGTAACCGTATGTTAATTTTTTTTCACGAACAACAAGCTAATTCATCCGGCCGGTGCACCACACGTAGTCAATGGAGCAGCAGCACGGAACAAAAACACAGCCCAATCTCTGGCCCAACTCAGCTCAAAAACACACAAAGCAAAGACAAACAGGGCAGCCCAAAAAGCAACGGTGACATTGGTATGGGCTGGACAATAAAGCAAAAAAGCAAAAAAAAGAAAAAAACAGTGACGTCAGTGGAAGCCTCAATGACCGGCACCTGCATAAAACCCATATATCTATAGCCACTTTACTGCTCACTGCACCGGTCTCATCATCCTCGTCTGCTCCTGTGACGTCGATGCATGCATGGCGCTACTATGTACCCAGGCCCCGTGTTTCTGTTTTTCTGTAGAGGTGCCTGGTCGAGTCAATCCGATCGCTCGATGGCTTGTGCATGGACACACGCGTAGATACTGGCCGGCCGGGGTGGTCGATAGGACGTGCTACGGTGATACTATGGGCGGCTAGCTAAGAGGACGCTTTCATGTAAGGAGGGCCAGCTCGAGAGGGCAGGTGTACAAATATTGTGTCCCGAATAAAAAAAACAGCGGCCCAGCAAAAACCTCCGCCTCTGGACCATCTGACAAAATGGGGGAAAGTGGTAGCAACATATTTTGAAAAGAAAGGCAATACATGTGCGAAGCAGAAGGGACCATCTGGTTGACTCGTCATGCAACAAAAATACCAAATCCATTATCTATCGGAAGCCATGAGGGTACCACTTGTATGTAGTGACACCATCTTCGGCAGCCCACCCAGCACGTGTTGACATGTAGGCGACACAAGATGGGGAATGTGCAAAACATACATATATATATCCGTAGAGACAATTTACACTGACTAATATTTGTTTTTACGTCCCCTAAAAAATATATTGTTGTTGTGGCAAAAGCAACAAAAGAGTAGGGGTGTTTCGTTCGTTAGGGCATCTGCACCCCGCCTTCTAAAACGGACACACTATTTTTTCGGGAACTGATCGACACCAGTCCACGAACACATATACGGGAGCCGACCATCCAACCACATCCCCTAAACGTTCGCGCAGGTCCGGCCATCCTTCATTTCAAATGCATAACAATATAAGCAAATTAAAGTGTGGTGTCACGGTATATATATATATATAGTGATGCTATTCATCACCCAGGGTGCAGAATAACTTATTCTTCACCCGTGGTAATCTTACGATCATTTCATAATTAAATTACGTTTGGAATTCAAATAGTTACATTCCTATTCATTTACTACGTAATATTTGAAATAAGAAAATAAAAATATAGGTCATAAGACAAGAAAATTTGCAGTTTATGTGTATTTTACACTATGTTTTTATGTTTGTAATTTTATATAACATAAAATATTTTTTACGACGATTATATATTTTTTACCGTCTCTTTTTATGTCGAAAATAAGACAAAACTTACGAAACGTAAAATTACGGTGTATTGATGGTAAAATAGAGGGGGTGAAGAATAACTATTCCTCACCTGTGGTGACGAATAGACAATCCCTATATATATATATATATATATATATATATATATATATATATATATATATATATATATATATATATATATATATATGCGCCTGATTACAAAAGTTTCAGTCCGACAGACCATGAAAAGAAAGAGCATCTTCGCCCTCCTAGATCGGTTGTCCGAGCCTCCTCGCTCACTCTCCCACCGCCTCCTCCTCACCAGCCACCTCCTTCTTGGCCTCCAAGCACTTCAACATTCTAACATGGACGACGCGACGATCATCGTCTATCGGGATTCAACTTGTCCATCCTCATGGACAACATCTTGGTATCCTTTGAAGCAGCCGCAAACTCAAACTTCTTCTCTTCGAGCTTAGTCTTCTTCTCTTTGAGGTTGATCTTTTTGCTCGGTCGCCGCCGTCAATATGTTAAGCCTCTTCGTCTTCGTTTCGTCCTTCACGTCATAGCGCTTGACATATACCTCCTCCATTTTTGCGAAGATGTCCTCCAACATCTCCATTATGTTGGCCGACGTCCCTTCCAACTTCAACTTCTCCTCCTCCCACTTCTTTCGGACCCTCTTCTAATATTTTTGGGCAGCTCTTTTGTTGGGTCGGTTGGATCACCCACCTCTTCCTCATTGCCAGTGCCAACGGTCTTGATGGAATTGGCAATGCCATGTTGATACTTGGGTCGCCCTTCAACTTCAACCAACAATGCATGAGGACGAAGCTCTTCTTCTCCACCTTCGAATAAAGTTGCACGCAGGGGAGGGCAGTAAAAAAAAGACATTGTCAACAAGGTGCATATGCGGCCAAATAACCAACACAGGGCATATCTTACGACAAGTTGCATATCTGAAGAAATGACATAGAGCATACACTAGTGCAGAACCGGGCAATAGCACTGTTCAGAGGTTCTTTAGTGCGGTTCCACAACCGCACTAAAGTGTGGTCACTAAAGCCCCCCCTTTTAGTACCGGTTCGTAACCGGTGCTAAAGGCCAACCACGTGGCACGAGGCAGCTCCGGGGCCGGAGTTTTAGTGCGGTTGGTAACACCAACCGTACTAAATGTTTGTGGGTTTTTGTTTTATTTTTATTTTCAATTATATTTGTGTTATCAATTTAATTCTTTTTCGCTTGCTGGTATTTTACGATACTACACATTGTACACGTTATGCATATATATATATATATATATATATATATATATATATATATATATATATATATATCATCAATGTCTCACAAATCATCATATTAATTAATTCACACATATACACATGTATAGCTATATACAATTTCTCCTATATATGCATGTTGCCTTTGGAGCCAGTGGCATTAGCCTAATTGGTGCCTTCGGAGCACGATGGGGGAGGTAGCGGGTAATAGTATTCTCCCTTCGGATTTATGACATGGTCGAGCAAAAATCCCGCTATTTCCTCTTGAAGTGCTTCTACGCATTCGCTTTCTAGGAGCTTCTCCGCACCTCTGTGAACTGTTAAGAAGGAGATCAATATGCATGTGTATTAGTTGTGTGACTAGATATCGATAATGGTGTAAATATTGTGAATAGTGTTTTGACAAGCGCACCCATTCCCTGTCTTTGAGATCTGCTCCTTTCGGACGCCATCATGCGAATGTTCTCGCAAACGCAGAATGCACAGATCAGTCCCTCATACCGCTTCTGTGGCCTTTACGAGAATGGAATTTGATCAGATAATAATTAATCAAGCATGATAATTAAAGAGATGGCAGCTAGCTAGCTAGCTAGTACTACTTAATTACTTACCTTGGGTCAAAACCATTTAAGCTTTTGTTTCCATTCTCCTGGGGTCACGCTGATGAACCTTGCCCAAGCCCTGCCCGCCGACAAAGAAAATGAATAAAGGGGTTATTAAATAGTTCATATCATGAAAAATGACGAACTAAATAGGCCGAGATATATAGTTAATAATAATTGAAATTACCTGTTGACTATCCCAAACAAGATGTTATAGTCAGTTTTTTTTTTGAGTAGTGAGTCCAGTATTTCAACTGTTCAAGGCCAACTTTAATGATACACAAGACCCAGTGAAATCTGCATGCACACACATTTGCATGTCTTAATTAAGCGGGCATATGTAAAGCAAAAACATGTAGCTAGCTAGTAGGCAAAAACAGAGAATTTGTAGTACAAGACAGTGTGACTCACTGGAAGTTGTAAGGAAGTAGTATATCTTCATTGTATTTGAGGCGCTTCAAGAACTCTAGCATGTTGTCCTCTACGTCCTTTTGATAACTTGGATTTAGTTTCCATGTGCATTCATTAACGGTGTTTGGGTCAATGAACCCAATGCCAAAGCGTCCACCTTTTCTCATTTCATATATATTCATCCTGCATATAATAACACAGAAAAGAATATAGTGAGGATAATTACAGGTAATGATTGATCAAAAGGATCGACAGCTAGCTTGAGACTTAAATTACGTAAAGAAATCACTTACGCATAATAGCAACCGACGATATATTTGTCGAGTGCGTCTTGATTGTATAACTGAAACAGTTCAGAATACTCAACGGACACAGCTTTCTCATGGAAGTAATGCTCCTCCTTGACATTCACCATGAGGGACAATCGATCGGAAGTCTTGGTAATGTTCATGTACCATTGATGCAATGCATACATTCTCGTTGGGAGGTTCTTGACCTTGTCCGGATGGACCAAAGGTTGGCCCTGACATATTTCCGCTTTTATTTCATCCTCTCTAAGCACAGTGCATGGGCTCGATCTCGAGGAGTTGTCCAACAGTGATTTTGAGAACTTCAGCCTGCATTATATGGTCCTCCGTTATTACCACATTGCCCACCTCAGAACGTAAACTGTTTGCCCACAATAATATTGGGCGCCACAGATCTTTATCCACGTGTTGTTGGCACAACAAGCGAGGGATCGATTGCGCTACTGTTCTTCCAAATTGGGAATGGTTTTCCGCATTTTTGACAGCCGCTTCTTGTTTGCTCGATCCCGAGATCGCCTCCTTACGTAGACGTGCTCGATTTAACTTCACGATGTGGCGCTCATAGTCCGTGTCAACAGTGCTTGGGAGCTGGTGGTTGAGCCATACGAATGAAGTGGTCAATCGCTTCCTTAGGCACTTTCTCCCTTGGCGGCGGTGGCGGTTTCGTGCAAAATGGGCTTCCACCTCGGACTTCGATATGGCTGCGATTTCCTCCTCGACCTGTCATAAGACCTCTACGGAAGAGGCGTGAGGCTTGGACCATATTTATATCGCTTGCCTCCGCCAGATTGTACTTCTGTACTACCTCGACTGCACCGCCACACACCATAGCTGCGGGTGTCTCTTCGCGATTGCCGAGGCGGCGGAGACGCCACGACGGGGCTGAGTTGGACGAGGAGGAGTGGCCGCTCAAGCTGTGCGGACTTGGAGGAGGAGTGGCCTGATGTCGTGCCGGACTTGGAGGAGGAGTTGATTTCTGACGCTGGGGCGGACTTGGAGGAGGAGGAGTGGCCTGACACTTTGCCGGACTTGGAGGAGGAGTGGCCTGACACTTTGCCGGACTTGGTGGACTTGCAGGAGCGGGAGACGGCTGACTCGGTGGCGGACTTCGACGAGGAGTCGGATGACGTGGTGTCGGTGGCCTTTGAAAGATGATGCAATCCTTTTTCCATAGGATGATACGATGGTTGGCATCTCCGAGAAAGCGCTCGTCCTCACCTCCGTGGAATGTCAAGCTCTAGCCCGAATATGGCTGCACCACCTCGTCAACCATGACACGAGCATAGCCCTCTCGAATCGGGATGCAATGGTAGGTTGCTTTGGGGGTAATCGGAAAAGCAACGCCGTCCGCCACCTTCATGGATATGTTCTTCATTTTGACGTGTAGCTCATGACTAGTGTTCTCCGTGATGTCATCCACGGGATATCTACCCGGCATTGCGTCGTCTGGGTGGAACCCACGCTGCTTCTCTGCATGGATGGGGCGGTGCTATCCAATGTTGGATCATCCGCTAGTCGCCGCAATGCCGAGACCCCTTTGTCGGCTAAGTGAGTCGATCTGCCTCGCCGCCGCTGGAATTTGACCGCCAATTCCGCTTGACTTGCTTCTAGGCCTTGAAGGCGTTCATAGTCCCGCTTCCTCCGCCTCCTCCATCTTCCTCTTCTTCTCCTCCGCAATCTTCTTTCTCGCACGGGTTCTCGTAGTCGGTGTTCCGATCAAAACCCCTCATACCACGGAATAGCGCCCTTGCCTCGTGTTCTTCCCGGTGTTCGTGGATTTCCTGTGGCACGCGTAAGCTCGTTGTTCTCTCTGTTGGGCTGGAACACCCCCGATCGTGCCTCTTCTATTGCAACAAGTATCGCATCGTCAGCTCCCTTCAGACTTGCCCTCGTCGAAACATTGCCTGTCTTCGGGTCCAACTCCCCCCCATGCGCATAGAACCAAGTCTTGACCCTCGGGGGCCAACTCTTAGTAACCGGAGTGGCACTTGCATCCTCCATCTCTTTCTCAGACTTATCCCACTTAGGCATTGCCACCGTGACAGCCACCTGGCCCTTATGGAACTTATCCTTTTTTCGGCATTCTTCTTGTTTATTCTCGACCATTCGTTAGCTAATTCCAAATCCTTGAATTTCACGAAATCGTCCCAATGAGCACGTTGTTTCTCTAGTGTTCCCTCGAATACTGGAGTCTTCCTTCCTCCATTGACGTACTTGTTCCATTCACGATTCTTGTGGTTCTTGAATGCAACCGCCATCTTCCTAAGAGCAGCGTCCTTGACTTTCTGCACATTTGCTTCTGTGAAATGATCTGGTAGGGTGAAATGTTCCATGAGAGTATCCCAAAGCAGATCTTTTTGATTCTTGTCGACAAAAGTAACATCTGGACGTGGAGCAGCGTCCTCTTTGCCTTTTTGTCCTTTGTCTTTTGCTGGCTCTCTCCATTCTTGAAGGGAGATCGGAGTTGGTCCTTCACAAGAACTCAGACCGACGAATGAACTTGTCCGCAATCTTCTTAGGCGCTAATGGTTCGCCATTAGGTCCGATCGCCTCGATATTGTACTTTACGCCCTCCTTCAACTTTTTGTTCGGGCCTCGCTTTCGTCCTTTTGCTCAAGATTTGCTCGATCCGGATGGCTGAAAGAACAAAGATCGATTCATTAATAGATCTTCAAGTCATTTAAAACATGTGATGATCACCGTAAACCTGCTTATATAAATATATATACCTCGCCGGTCTTTGTTGTTTCAGGATCAACATGTTCTTCGTCATCGCCATAATCGTAGTTCATGACTTCATCAATTCGGTCGTCCGCGATCGAATATCATATCACCCTCTCCGGTGTTGTTTAGAAATTCGGAGCGGCATAATCTTCTTCATTACGATTATCATCCGCCCGCGTATCATATCGAACATGGTCCGTTCTTCCTCTCTGTCCGGTATTGTTCCGCCATAGCTTTTATTTAACTAATTCAAAAGAAATATAAAACAATTTAGTATTCAAATTACATCGTCTCGAATAATAGATATAATCTCGAATACTTCGTCTAGAATAATAGATACAATCTCAAATACATCGTCTCGAATAATATATAATATTGAATAGTACATCACTGGCTAGCTAATTAAAGATCGAATACTACAGAAGAATCAAGGACACTCGCGGTTCCTGCGTCGCGGGCGGTGGACACCCAAAGAGAAGGAACCCTCACAGGATCATAGCTGAAGTGAGATCCCTGAAGATATCGCCGGTATTGGAGAACCTGCCGCCTCTAACGCAACCATGTAGCGATGGACGTGTTTGCCTCCTCCTCCACGACACGGCGACGCACCTCCTCCGGGGGCCGGGTCCCTCCCCAAACTGGCCCACGCGAACGCCACCAAACGAGATCGGGGTCGACGACGGGACCCGGGGCCGGGTTCCTCATCAAGCGGCGCCCTCCAGCAGCACCTCCCAAAGGTGCCGGTGGAGCCCTCCGGACATGGGCCTACCGGACGTCGTCATGGACGGGTCGATGGCGAGGATGCGGGCCGGTCATCGTCGAGAACACATACTAGCTATATGCCCGCAAAAAGTATTATTTTTTAATGATTGGATTTTGATAACTAAAATTTCTAACATTTCTACTATTTCAAAAATCTATATACTATTTCATACTAATTAAGCATCTAACACTAAAAACAGAAAAAACAATTTCTATACATCCATTAAAAAACAGAAAAACAACATTATATAAAAAAATCCATACTAATTAAACACTACTTATATCCATCTCACATGCATTCATACATATATACTAGTGAAAAAACAATAATCTAAAAAAATCTAAACTAATTAAACATACAAAATACGTATATACTAATATATACATGCATTCATAAATATATACGTGTATGTGTGTGTGTGTTCATCATGCTTGTGTGTGTGTATGGGCTCGGGGAGGGGCGGCGCCCATGGTGGCCACGGGGCGAGGGAGAGGGTTAGAGGGGAGAGCTCACAGTGGGCGACGGCCGGGGCAGCGACGGCGCGTGATGACGGGCGGCGACGCAGGGACGGCGCGACGGGACGGGCGGGCGGCGACGGAGGCAGAGCGGCGACGGGACGGGGCGGCGACGGCGACGGGGACGGGCGGCGACGGTGACGGGACGGGCGTAACGGGACGGGGCGGTGACGGCGGCGGGGGCGGCGACGGCGACGGGGTCGGTGACGGCGTCAATCGATCGGGGCGGGCGGTTAAATGGGGAAACAGAGGAAGAAACAGAGGGATAATGAAATCTTTCGAAGTGTGGTATATATAGAAGGCACCTTTAGTACCGGTTGGAGCCACCAACCGGTACTAAAGGTCTGTTTTGGCCAGCCCAAGCAGCGGAAGCGACCCCTTTAGTACCGGCTGGTGGCACAAACCGGTATTAAAGGCCCCCTTTAGTACCGGTTTGTGCCACCACCCGGTACTAAAAGTGTTAAAGCAGTCTTGATGCGGCAAGTTTAGTCCCACCTCGCTAGCCGAGGGGCCACCGTGACCGGTTTATAAACCCCGTGCGGTCGCTCTCTCGAGCTCCTCTCCAAAGCAGGCCCTCACTGGGCCTACGTGTTCTTCTGCCTGTGGGCCCACTTGGCCTTTATGGGGCCTACATCCTAGCCCAACAACAGGTTGGGTTTCTAGTCGTATGCAGCCGCCACTGACCTAGTAGGCGGGCTTTTTTTTGCTTTATTTATTTTTGTGTTGTTTTTTTTGTGTATTTAGAGTTTCTTTGTGAATATTTTTGCTTTAGGTTCAAAAAATTACAAACTTTCTGTTAGTGCCCGTAGTTTTTAAATTTGAATAGTTTAAATTTTGAATTATTTGAAATTAGTGTGAATCACTAGTTTGTGAATAATTTAACTTTAAAAATCAGTAAAGACATGAAAGAATTTGTTTGCACATAAATTTTTTCGCTTTCAAATGCCAAAACACATAACTACCCTAACTATTACGTAGATTTCCTCCTGGGTGTGAAACATGTAAGAAAGTGATGATAGTGAAGCCGATCATATCCCAGATCTTTGGATGTGAAACTTTTTCTTCGCGTGGTGTCCCTTTGCGCCGTAACCATGGAAAATCTTCATCATTTAACGGGATGCTCGGGTCAATATTCACCGTGAATGGAGAAATTTCATCAAACTTTTCATAATCTTGACTTGTCTGTCTTGTCATCCACTCCCACGATGTTTCTCTTCCCGTAAAGAACTATGTGCCGCTTTGGCTCATCGTGACGATGCATTCGCTTCCTTATCTTTTCTTTTCTTGGCTTGGTAGACATGTCCTTCACATAGAAAACATGTGCCACATCATTGGCTAGGACGAATGGTTCGTCTGCATATGCAAGATTGTTGAGATCCACTGTTGTCATTCCGCATCGCTGGGTCTTCCGTTACCCTGCTCGTGTCATATTGACCCATTTGCACCGAAACAAAGGGACCTTTAAACCACGTCGATAGTCAAGTTCCCATATGTCCTGTATATAACCATAATATGTTTCCTTTCCCGTCTTGGTTTACGCATCAAAAGCGGACACCACTGCTTTTGGTTGGTGCTCTTCTTATCTTGGGCGATCGTGTAAAATGTATTACCATTTATCTCGCACTTTGAAAGTCATTATATTCGAAGATGGTAACCGGGACAGCAAGTACAGGTCATCTTCAATAGAGGTGTCATGCATGGTGCGTGTACGCAACCCGTGGCGAAACTCCTGGTTTGTTCACGTGTAATCCGGTCATCGACCGCCCGGTGTTTGGAGCGTAGCAAATTCTTGTGTTCATCCATATACGGAGCCACCAAGGCGGAATCTCAGAGAACTGCGTAGTGTGCTTGGTGAGAGAATGTCCGTCCATACATATTATTTGTTCCCTCCTACCGTGCCTTTTCCATCCGGGCGCCCTTATGCCGCGATTCAGAACACCAATCGGCTTAAGGTCGAATAAAGTCAATACAAAACTCAATGACCTCCTCATTTTGATGGCCCTTGGAGATGCTTCCTTCGGCCTAGCACGGTTATGAACATATTTCTTTAAGACTCCCATGAACCTCTCAAAGGGGAACATATTATGTAGAAATACAGGACCAAAAACGTTAATCTCTTCGCATAGGTGAACTAGGACGTGCATCATGATGTTGAAGAAGGATGGTGGGAACACCAACTCAAACCGACAAGACATTGCACCAAATCATTACGTAACCTTGGTATAATTTCTCGAGCGATTACCGAGAGATTGCATTGAGAAATGCACATAGCTTCACAATGGCTAATCGAACGCTTTTCCGGTAGAAGCCCCTCAATGCAACCGGAAGCGATTGCGTCATAATCACATGGCAGTCATGAGACTTTAGGTTCTGGAACTTTTTCTCCGCCATGTTTATTATTCTCTTTATATTCGACGAGAAGCCGACGGTACCTTAATATCGAAAGGTGCATTCAAAGAAGATTTCCTTCTCTTCTTTGGTAAGAGCGTAGCTTGCATGACCCCGATATATGCCGTCTTCTCCGTGCATACGTTGCTGGTCCTCCGTGCCTCGTGTGTATCTTTTGTCTTCCCATACACGCCCAAGAAGCCAAGCAGGGTCACGCAAAGATTCTTCGTCACGTGCATCACGTCGATTGCGGAGCGGACCTCTAGGTCTTTCCAATATGGCAGGTCCCAAAATATAGATTTCTTCTTCCACATGGGTGCGCGTCCGTCGGCGTCCTTTGGAACAGGTTGTCCGCCAGGACCCTTTCCGAATATCACCTTCAAATCCTTGACCATATCATGTACATCAGCACCAGTACGGTGGCGAGGCTTCGTCCGATGATCCGCCTCACCTTTGAAATGCTTGCCTTTCTTTCTTATGGGATGCCCGCCGGAAGAAATCGACAATGTCCTGTACACATTCTTCATACAACTATTCAAATATATATCGCCGGTATCATCCAAACAAAGGCGTGCATCCGCGGTATCCCTTGTTTGTCTGTCTCCGAAAGGTTACCGAGAGCAGGCAATCATTGATGGTCACGAACAGCAACGCCTTTAGGTCAAATTCTTCCCCATGTGCTCATCCCACGACGTACACCTATTCCATTCCACAGTTGTAAGAGTTCTTCAACTAATGGCCTTAGGTACACATCAATGTCGTTGCCGGGTTGCTTAGGGCCTTGGATGAGCACCGCATCATAATGAACTTCCGCTTCATGCACAACCAAGGAGGAAGGTTATACAAACATAGAGTCACGTGCCAGGTGCTATGGTTGCTGCTCTGCTCCCCAAAAGGATTAATGCCATCTGCGCTTAGACCAAACCATACGCTCCTTGCGCCATCCGCAAACTCCTTCCGCATTTTCTTTCGATTTTTCTCCACTGCGACTCGTCACCGGTACTCTCAACTTTCCGTCTTTCTTACGGTCTTCTTCGTGCCATCGCATCGCTTTGGCATGCTCTTTGTTTTGGAACAACGTTTCAACCGTGGTATTATAGGAGAATACCACATCACCTTGGCAGGAATCTTCTTCTGGGCGCCGCCCTCGACATCACCATGCTCATCGGCTGATCTTATAGCGCAATGCACCACATACCGGCAAGCTGCTCAAATCCTCGTACTCACCGCGGTAGAGGATGTAATCATTAGGGCATGCATGTATCTTACGCACCTCTAACCCTAGAGGGCAGACAGCCTTCTTTGCTTCAGACGCATTTCTGGCAATTCGTTGTCCTTTGGAAGCATATCCTTTATCATTACTAGCAACTTTCCAAATCCTTGTCAAATACACCATTCTCTCGCCTTCCATTGCAGCAATTCTAGTGTGGTGCCCAGCTTTTTCTTGTCACCCACGCAATTCGGGTACAACAATTTTTTGTGATCCTCTAACATGCGCTGCAACTTCTTCTTCTCCAAATCACTTGCAGTTTCTCTTTGCATCGGCAATGGCCCGACCTAGATCATCAACGGGCTCATCCGGTGCCTCTTCTTCAGCCTTCTTCCCGCATTGCCGCCCACTTCTTCCGCATTACCGGCTCAGCTTCTTCCCCATTGTTGTATCATCGTATTCAGGGAACCCATGGCGGGATAGCTGTCGTCCTCTTCTTCTTCTTCATTGTCTTCCATCATAACCCCTCTTTCTCCGTGCTTGGTCCAAACATTATAGTGGGGCATGAAACCGGACTCAAACAGTGGACGTGAATGGTTCTTGACGAGAGTAATTGCGACCATTCTTACAGCCGAGCACATGGACAAGGCATAAAACCATCCGCCCGCTTGTTTGCCTCAAATAAGAAGCAGAAAAGTATGCACGCCTCAACGAACTGGGGAGAGCATCGGTCATCGTACATCCATTGCCGGCTCATCTTCATTACACAACACCGAATAGTCCAAATTAATACAAGTTCATACATAAAGTTCATACAACACTTAAATGCAACAAACAAATAACTCTCTAGCTAAAGCATTTAAATGCAACAACAAATGCGATCAAGATCGCAACTAAGGTAACAATTGATCCAACAGCATAATGTTACCAAGCCTCACTATCGATGGCATATTTTCTAATCTTTCTAATCTTCAAGCGCATTTTCTCCATCTTGATCTTGTGATCATCGACGACATCGGCAACATGCAACTCCAATTCCATCTTCTCCCCCTCAATTCTTTTCAATTTTTCTTTCAAGTACTCGTTTTCTCTTTCAACTAAATTTAACCTCTCGACAATAGGGTCGGTTGGAATTTCCGGTTCACATACCTCCTAGATAAAAAATATCTATGTCAACTTGATGGGCATAATTTGTCATAAACACGAAATACAACAAATAGTTTTAAAAGAGAATATACCACATCCGAATCATAACAAGGACGAGGGCCGACGGGGACGGATATCAAAACCATGGCATTATGTATAACAAACAACGCACGGGTAAGATAATTATTATACGAGTAACTATATATCCAAATCACACAAACATCAATTTTTTATATAAAATTTCATGAACAAGAGGCTCACCACAAGGTGGTGCCGGCGACGGTGCAAGGGCGATCGACGGTGGTTACGACAGAGATTTAGAAGGCACTAAGTAAACCACACCTACATATGCAAACTAAGTGTTATTTTGACCTCAAATTGCATATAAATCAAATACTAGCACATATATATATTTTCTCCCAAATTACTAAACTCACAAATTAATAACTATATAAACCAATGCAAGAGTTAATCTAGCAATGAGAGATGAAAGGACAAAGTTGCTAACCTTTGTGATCACTTGAATGGATGGGGGCCTTCAAATCTTGACAAATTTTGGGCAAAATGTGTGATGAGCTCGAGGGAGAAGAGGAAGAACAGAGAGGATAGGAGAGGAAAGGGGAAGAACAGAGCGAGCTGGACGAAGGGTTTATATGCAGGAGGACCTATAGTACCGGTTCGTGGCACGAACCGGTATTAAAATCTTTGGAGGGGGCCCAGCATCGACAACATCCTCGCCACCATCATTAGTACCGGTTCGTGGCACGAACCGGTGCTAAAGGTTAGCCACGAACCGGTACTAATGAGAGCGGCCCGGCTAGCCGTTGGAACCGGCACTAATGTATACATTTGTGCCGGCTCTAATACAAACCGGCACTAATGTGCTTCACGTTTGACCCTTTTTCTACTAGTGATATCCAGCCAACAAGTTGCATATCTGGCCAAATGACTAACACATAGACCAATTTACTCCCTTAATGATTTGCGCACCACTTGACCACCGACCGATTAGTTGTTTTAAATGGCCGCGATACTTGCTCATGGCCTCTTGGATGGTGTACCATTGTGGTTGAGCGACTTTTTCCCAAGATCAAGGATGAATTTGTCGCGAGAGGGCTTGACATTCTTGTGCTCATGGAGCCGAGAATAAATGTTGCACAAAAATATTGAGCCCGTTTTCTCTATGTCATGGATCGGATCGATGCTAGTGGTCAAACACGCATCGACAATAATTGATCCTCCCTCATGTTGAAACTATCTCCTATACCTCTCTTCTTTGGATCAACTGGTCAGTCCTACGGATCAAGGCCCGTTTCATTGGCGTATGTGTCCTGTTCCGGCTGCTCGGTGTACGAACCGGATGCTGGGCATACACCTTTGTCTATGAGTCATCCACTTGTCCGTCCACAAAGCTGCCTCCGCTTCCGTCATGGATCTCATCTCCATCAACAAGATGTTTGCTTCGTCATAAGCCGTCTTGCCGGTTGAGATATACCGACGAACAGGGAGCGGGCATTGAGCTGATCAATGCCCAGCGTCCACGACCAGGCAAGCTACTACGATGCTGATTCAGCGAAATGGAGTGGCACCGCATTGACATCGACGCAATACAGCGAGTGCCTGGTAGTTGAGGACAGGGACTGTCGACCGAGCTGCTTGCGGCGTAGAAGCAGGGCAGCTTATATTGCTTTGGCCAAGGTGGCGTGTGCATGGACGACAGCGGTGACGCCCAGTGTCCTTGCCCCCAACCGACCCCTGCACCCCATCCACCGCCCTCTTAAAACTTTGCCTTCATTTTGATGCGCCCGGCTTGCCGTGTCTCCGAGTTGATCTTGCGGGTGAGCACCTTCTTTGGATCCTCCACTTCCGTCGGCTTCGGTAGGTCTTCATACGGGTCCATGTGGCAGCTGGCGGTGAAAAGTGCGGGAATTGGTTGTAGGGCGACGAGCACCAAGCTCGCCCGGAAGATCACCTCGATGAGGTGGAAAAATCATCTCGTCAAAGCGAAGACCGTAAAGGAGGAAACACTCAAGAAGCACAAGGTTGGCGAAGGGCGTGCTGGTGGCGGTGGGCATGATGTTTGTGCACGTGGTGGAGGTCGCGGCCTGAGCCGTGGTGCCCAAATAGGGTCACCCACCGTACAGACACCGCCATGACCAGAGCATTATTAGGCTTCACACTTCTACGCCGACAAGCAGTTCGGTAGGCAGTCCACGACAACCACCGCAGTGCAAGTTCCTTACATCGTCGATGTAAACGCGGCGTCGCTGCCCTCGAAGTGTTTGTAGCCATAGCTTGCCAGGGCACGGACAACGGACGAGGAGTAGATAGGTGCGCGCACGTTATTCGCTGCTATGCCTAAAGCGGGGGACCCGGCGTATGATGACATGGATAGGGAGATGTTCGACATCATCCACGACGGAGGCATACGTCAGGCACTCCGACATCAAGGAGGAGAAAAAGGTGAAGATGTTCAAATTATTGATGGAGGCGACCAAGAAGAAGCTCAAGGTTGAGGAGAAGGCCATGATCGAAGAGAAGAGGGCCATGCTTGAAAAGAAGAAGGTGAAGATCACAATGGATGCGAGGGATGTGAAGATGTTGACCTTGAATTTGGAGGCTTTGGATGCCGGCGCAAGAATGTCGCGCAGGCCGTTCGCTAAAAGATGTTGCAGCGGCAGAAAGATGAGTTGGAGGCGGCGGACAAGGAGAAAATGGAGGCAGCAAAGAATGAGCCGGAGGCTGCCTACACGGCAGCGACGACACCGTGAGCGTGAAGGCTCGATTGCCGGTTCGGCAGGGCAGGAAATCTTTTTTTTTTCACACACAGTCGGACTAATATTCTTTTGTGATTTGACCAACAAGATATCTTCAAAAGTTAAGAATGTCGGACCTCTTGCCTTTGCCATCTTTGGCTTCTTTTTCTTCTTGCTCAGATTGGGATATGATGTTACATCCGCCCCCTGTCCCGCCGTCGTTTCCCTCTCCCACCGCCTCCATCGCCGGTCCCTCTGAGCGATGTTCTCTGGCTTGCGCGGCGTCGTGGAGGACGGGTTGCCGACGGACGACACAGACGCAACCTCAGATGCATCGGTCGGGGATGGGTTGGATGACGTCTAGGCCTCTAGGGCGGCAGATCAGGACCGACAGCGAGGATGGGAAGCAAGCGTGATGGACGGCGAGGGCTCGGACATGGAAAATGCCGGAGAAAGGCGGAAGGAGGGCGAAGGGTTTGGTGCAATTTGTGGTGGGGTAGACCCATCTTGTCTGACGTGACAGACGCATCCGGTCACACTTAGGCCTTCTCATATACACCCTACATTTGGACTGGATATGAAGAGTGCTGGTCAGTTCTGATGGTTAAAGCCTTTTGAGACGCTGTCTGAATCAAATTTTTTTACCAGTCGTTGATCGGGTTGTCCGCCCGGACAGGGGCGGAGCTGGGCCCCGGGCACCCAGGGCCCAGGCCCGGGGCGTGGAAAACTTGACAGGCTATATTGTATATAGATGTTTTCAGGCCCAGGGTGCAGCCCAGTCAAAGGAAGGAGGCCCAAAGCCTGATGGGTTGGCTCACCTGAAACTCACGCAAGCACCAGGCAAGACCTCCCCACGACCTAAACTGCTCGCATGTAGACGTAGGCACACGAGACGCTCGTGCCGCGCCGCCAGTCCTGCGCGTCGCCGCACGCAGGCACTGGTCGTATGTAATCAATCTCCAGCGCTCGCGCCGCCGCCTCTACTGCCCGCCGTTCGCCAGCGGCGCGCGCCAGCCACTGCTGGCTGGTTGACTGCCGCAACTTGGTATATTTTTTTCATGCTTTCCCGTTTTCCCCTGATGATTTCCAATTGTATCAGTGTATAAACTACTCCGAACTGAAATATAATTGAAATAATGTGTGTGTGTGTGTGTCTGTGTGCGCCGATGTATCAATGAGAACAGTTTCACTTGATCTTTAAGTTTTTTTTATGAAATTATATATATTTTTAATGCCTTGAAGGTGTTGGTTTTTCTACTGTTGATCAAGTTATGGGAGGCTCCGACGAAGTAATCAATTGATTTGGTTTTTTTATTACTATATTACTCTTTGTACATCTGTCATGTTTTTATCTTTTTTCTTTGATCATTGAGCATCTACTTTAAATTGTAAATTTATTTTTGTATGCTTTCGAATTAAATGTTTTCTTCAGAAATGGTATAAGGTAGTTTTAAGTGTCAAAGTTTTTTTTTATGTTGTGGAAAAAAATTAGGCCCGGGGTTTGCTTCATTAGCTCCGCCACTGCGTCCGAACACGGAAAGTTGTTTCTTATCCGTGCGGAGGCATCCATGCACGCCGCACACTTCGCGATCAGTGCGCGCGCGCGACAGGCTGATCCACCGGGGCATGCGATCACACGTACGCGCGCATCGATCGCCCGACACGACACCACTGTGCCGTCACAGAGCGCCTGAGCGCTGCTGCACCCACCGACCGTCGAGCACATGGAACGCAACGCGCGGGCATAGGGTCGACAGGCTCACACTTGAAAAAAAGGTTATTCTCTTGGTCAGCTGTCCACGGGAGGAGGAGGAGCTCAGCCAGCGCACCCACCGACCTAACGATCGCGTGTCACCTTGGTAGCGATCAGTTACTGTAGTTGCTAATTTTTCTCGCTTTTTTTTTGAGTAACAGCGCTCTTTATTCAAAGATCAATGTTTTGAGAGATACAAAGGTGAGCAGGGGGGTCACCTAGCCAGACATGCCTCCCCACATCTAAACTAGTTGCCATCCTAGCTAGTCTATGAGGCTCGACATTACATTCGCGCTGTTCGTAGCTGAAGGAGCACTCCGGGAGGGTCGCAGCTTTATCCCGGATATCATTTAGGATCATGCAGTAAGGACCCCGATGAACGGACTCACGAAGCTCATTAATGACTCTCAGACAGTCGGTTGCAATACTAATGTTATTCACATGCAGATCCTCGACCAGTGATAAAGCCTCTCGACATGCAAGAGCTTCAAGGGTTGTGGAATCCATCACACCGTCGAACACCACTGCCGACGCACCCAGATACAGTCCATCATGACTCTGGCATACAACACCAACAGCGCCCTTGTTCAGATTCTTCGCCACTGCGCCATCTGCGTTGAGCTTCACCGTTCCCGGAACCGGCCTAATCCATTTTATTTGCTTCATATTGGCTTTGGTAGGATCATTCCGGGACTGTATCGGTCTACTGCAGGTCTCAATCTCGTCAAGATAGCGTCGGATAAACAAGTATGTAGACAAAGGGCTCTGAAATTCCCCTTCATGAATGGCACGGCATCGAGCCCACCATATCACCCAGAGAGTCACAAGAACGTCAACAAGCTTAGCACTATCGAGTGTCCTGCTCAGACCAAACAACCATAATTTTGCAACTGGCGTTTCATCACCAAAAAGAGGGATGGCCGTGACCTGCTTCGCCCCCCTATGCCGGCCGATATACTTTTTGTCGCATGCGATTGCAGGCTAAAGGCCCAAATCCCAGAAATAGAAAAATGAGAAGTAGCCCACGATGGTCGAGCCACGCTAGGAAGCAGCACGTCTGGTTCAGCCGTTCAGGTCTCCTCTAGACCTAATCGCTTGGTTTCCAATCTGCTAAAAAAACTGCTCCTGCGATGAGCCTGCCGCCGGCCATCTGCTGGATCTTCTATCGAATCTCTCCGAGAAGAGAAGGGGACAGGAAAGCGTCATTGTCGATCCAACAACATAGTCTTGCCGGCCGGGCGCACGGACGAGCAACCAAACACGAAAAAAGGATAGTATTTAGTTTTAGAATTATATTAGGTTGTCTATCAAACGGTAGAAGGTGTAATTGTAGAATTACATGCATTACCAATTAGCTCACACGATGTGTCTCAGATTCCTAATAGCGCCAATCGCCGCCGCCGCCGCCCGCTTGTTGCTATCAGCCACCACCATGAAGCACTATTATTTGCGATCGTTGTATCTCCTTTGCATCCAAACTCGAGCAAGCGGTGACGCTATGATGGCCTCTGTTGATCTCTGTTGCCGGCTTGCCGTAAGCACGCACCATCTTCCATGGCAGCAATGGACCATTTCTTGAGGTATAAACGTAGAATTTTTTACATTAACATGTTACTAATATGGTCTGATACCGCAATCCCTAATGTTTTAGTTAGTAGCACATATGTAGTTACATGTGTTTACTTGGTGATAGATAGGAAGAAGATAACACATTGCACTTTTCAAACCATTCCCTTGAAATTAGAACGCTTTGCACAGAAAATCCAAATTTAACTTGCTAATCGTATGATTATGTAGGTAATTCTAGAGCTACATTTACAGCAACAATTGCAAGACATGTGTTATTTTCTCATACATAAATTATTATTGCTTGTGCCATTACAAAATATACGAGGCGATTTTATATGAGACGATATATATAATAAGTGTGTGATAGTTATATCTTTCGCCCCCCCTCCCCATCTTCAAATCCTGACTCCGTCCCTGTATACAAGTATATGTGGTTCTGGATCTAAACAACTGAGATGAACTCAAGTCGTAGCTCAACATGATTCATGCAACGGTTTTTGTACGTGCTGCGAGGGCCGGGGGAGAGATCGATGCGTATTAACTTGAACTGCCAGATTAGCAGAGGTCTGACCACACGATAATGTATGGATATCCGACTCACTGAGCACGCGCAGCTCTGCGGCTGTGCCAACCGTATTAGACATTACCAGACACACATATACACCCCCCATTAACTAGCCCAACATTACACGTTTGCCGCAGCTCCGTTGCAGGCCCGGCGGATCGAAAACAAGCTAGCTACGTCGGTATATGAGCAGGTAAATGATGTTTCCGTACTTGGAGTGATTAGCTTGACAGAGAGCTAGCCGTTAGTACTAACAGCAGCCGCCATGAATTTTGCTGGCAAACTTAAAAGAAACTTATTAATCTGGTTTTTCCAAACAATACATGGCAATATATATCACGTTCTTGCTGGCAAACTTAAATGCATACTACCATCTAATGGTAGTTACCTCCACCCTCGCAGCCGTCGGATCTCCTCCAGGTACGAGCATTGATTAACGGGTTCGGTTCTGACTTCTGAGTGTGCCTAGACTTTCTCTACCCGGCTAAACTGACCAGCCATATCCCCACCTGCCCCCGATTTATGTGGACAGATAATTACCATATATAACTACGTGCAGTCAAGCGAGCAAGCTAGATTTCAAATTATATCCACCGGCCGCCGGTGTGATGTTTCATGGGAGGTGCCATTCCGAAGGTATTACTGGTTACGGTGGTTCAATTCATTAATCCATCTTGTTTTGAATATGCAGGCTAATCTTTGATCCATCCTTCTCTGGTTTCTAGATTTAGCGTATGTACATGCATACTACTAGTAGAATCGATGCCAATTCAGAAGAGATGCGTCCATTGACCGGCGGCCATGCACCACGCGCGCGCACGCCCGCCATTGCTGCCGGAGTGCCAGCATGCTAATTATTCGTTGTTATTGTTGGAATTTTTCAGCAGGTCAAACTATGCCGCCATCCGATCTGTCGCTGTCGCCGTTGCCGACGACGTCCATCGACTCTGTTGGCTTTGCACTTCACCACGTATTGGTTAGTACTGCCCCGACACCTCGATGCATCAATCCCGATGGCAACAACTATGGTGGCACAAGTTAGAGGGATGTGACTGTTCCAAGATCACAAGGGCGGCTGCTACCGACGCACGACCAGCCAAATTTATAGTTGCTAAACAAACTCTAGAGATGAGAAGATGGGCGTATGACCTTGATGGAAACAAGAGAATATACTGTATATGATCAGTCGATCTCATGTAGAAGTCCATAAAATCATGGATGAACTATTTGCGCTTTTGTGTAGTACATCACTCTTATATCAAGGGATAATACTACATACTACATACTACCTACTACATACTACCTTTGTTCTACCAACAAATAATACTACATATTGCCTTGCATATTATACTCCATACTACGTTTCTTACATATGCTCTTTACTTGCAATCTACAGACTCCTTTGATCTCATATACTCCTTTCATCAGTATCAAGATGTACGCATTTCCCACTCCAAGAAAAAAAAAGATGTACACATTTTTTTTCTGGAGATACTCCTCTCATCTTGGAGTATATATCTATTTTCTGTGGGAATATACTCCTTTTTTTTGGATAGTATACTCCTCATTTGGACATACTCCATACTTCATACTCCTTTTTGCAGATACTTCATACTACATACTCTACAAAGTACAAATTTCTAGAATAGTAGTATATTATATACTCCATACTCTGAATAGAAATGTGGAGACTCAGTAACTAGAGTTCAAACTCACAGCAAAGAGCATACATGTACTCCATATTACAACAAAATCAATGTGTTTATAATCATTCTTATCTCGTTAAGAAACGAAATAGAAAAAGGTTTATCCCTCAAAAATGGAAAAAAGTTTATTCCTCCAAAAAAGAAATGGACAAAGATTTTCTTTGGCCGAGGCAAAGTAAGTAGGTACATGACAGTGCTAATGCACAACCATACTACTACTACAACCCTAAAATCTTGTGCGTATTACATGGAAGTGTACGTGTAAATTTGAGCAACCCAGGAGGCTACATGTATTCAAATAATCAACCCACCAGTACGCACATACTACATAAATTTGCATGCACAGAAAATGCACCACAATATGTGCTGTTTATCTGTTCACAACGCACATACTTCACGCTACATACTCCATACTATTTTCGTAGAAAAAACTAACGTACTCTATGTAGAAATGTTTTTTCAATCCAACTGAAAAATCACAATGTCAAGTTCAGCGTACATATACTCATCAACATGTTGTTTGAGGTAGGCGTGAAATAAAGGTTGTGGTCGAACTAAGCGCATGTCACTTGCGGGATTATTTAATTAAGAGAACAAAAAATATCGGAGGAGCATGTTATCCATTCAAGATAATCTCCAGCCCCTTCTTTATAGCTAGCTTTACCCGTGATTTGTTGACAAGTTACACGTACCTCCCCACCTAAAAATCAGGGAATGCTTTATCTAGGGAATAGATTTTCTCCACCTGTTAAGTGCGGCAGCCTATGGGTTAGCGGATTCTGCCCGCAAATGATAGCCCAGGTCTTCGTTCGCTTGCAGCTACACGTGGAGGCTAAATAATTAGGTGATAACTATCACTGCTTGTAGATAAAATTTGTCATATATTTATATATATATATATATATATATATAAATATATATATATATATATATATAGAGAGAGAGAGAGAGAGAGCGCGCGCGCGTAGTGAGTTAGACTGGGCCGGTAACTCGGCTGGTTCATCTAATTGTGTACGGTACTATTGTACCAAAGCCCTTCAAGCCGAGCAAGCTAGCTTAGCTAACTGACTCGTTACAAACACGTACAGACAGGCAGCTGCGTGCAGTTTTGGGCTACTGGGCTCACCGCGTGCATGGACTTGCATCCATGCAGACCAGCAAACCACAGATGGATGCATGCATGCACGACCCGTCCAGCCCGGGACCGGGAGCTGACGACCGTGCGCCGCCGGCCGGTCAAACGTCTGCCGGAAACGCTAAACGCACAAGTGCCATGTTTTGTGGCTCCAGCGGTAGCTGGTGTAGTAGGAGTTGTGTATAATCTGCACACGCACGCAAATGGCAAACCATGCATGCAATAGTAGGCCTCCCCCGCCGCGCCCACGGATTGGAGCGAGCGGGACGCATGCGGAGCGGAGCAGAGCCGATCTGAGCTCACTTATCTGCGTGTGCATGCGCGCCCACTGGCTGCGCAGAGCTGGGCCAATGGGGGGCGGGGGAGTCGCTGTCTCCTGAAATCTTGAACTGATACACTACAGTCTACCACAGTCGTCGAGAGTGCAGACTACAGAGCTCCAAAACTACGATGCCCCGGTCTCGCCTGTAGACGCTCGATGTGCGTCCAGGGTTCCAAGCAGAGCCAGCTATGCATGCACACACGTATGTCCTGATGCATGCGTGCACGGTGGTGCATACCTTCTCTACAAGTGTGCAAAGTTTCATGGTACAATAGGTGTATAATGTGAGCTACACACACGAAAAAGGGTCATGTACCTTTAGAACATGTATTGTTCATAAATGTTCATGAAATTTTTGTGTGTGAGAAAGTTCATGATTTTTTAGCTCACATAACAATGTATTTCATCACGGAAATTTATACACTTGTAGACAACATCATCCCTATGTACAAGTGTGTTTTTTAAAGAATTTTTTGAAACTTCGTGGAGCTCGGGAGCCAAAAATCTACTCACACCCAGCGCTGCCTATTTGGTGAGAAAATGTAAGGATTTCATCCCATGTGACATTTGTCTGCTTAGGGCATCTTCAACGCCAACCAGCAAATTTCCTTCCGCGTTCGTCCGCGGACAGGGGGGACCAGTCCGCGGACATGGATGCGGGAGACCGTCATCCAACTGTAGCCGCATATATTTCAAACTTTTTTTTCAACAAACCGAATGAAATTCGTACAAACAAGCCGGATTTCATATAAACATGACGGATTTCATACAAACACGGCGGATTTTCATTACATTTCGAACATTTATAACAAAACAAAATGACCCGCCTTAAACCTACCCTACAGCGGCGGCGCCCGGCGTCCAAGCCCGTGTTGTCCTCCATCTGTCGTCTTCACGACCACCAGCAATAAGACCGTTGAAGTGAAGGTGTGGTCTCCGGCGAGGAAGAGTAGAACACGAGAGACGGACCGGCCCACATGGGACACAAAGGCCATGCCGCCTTCAGTGGCCTAATCATCCTCGGAGGAGTCCGCGACCTGTTCGTCGCCGGTGGATGTGAGGTCCACGGTGGAAATGGTGGCGCTGACGTTGTCGTCATCCCACCAGGTTGCCTGATGGTTCGTCGGCGACGCATAGGAGGCGCAACTGGCGTTGTTTTCCTCCGCCATCGCCTACAACTATGCCTCCACCACGGCCGCTTCCTGGCGAGCAGTGGCTTGAGTGAGGACGACATCATAGATAGCACGCTGCTCCTCGACGAAGTTGGGGTTCACCATGGCCATGGCCTCCTCGCTCGCCGTAGATCTGACCCTCCGCTTGCCGGTGCTCCTCCCGAAGGAACATATTGTACGTTGTTCCTCGTGCGCCTGCGGGAACGCCGACAAAGGCGCCGGTGCAAGCTGCAGCTTCTCCATGGCGGTGTTGTAGTGCACATTTGCCTACTCCATGGTGCAGCCGGAGTGCACAGGAGGTGCAGGAGCCGGGGCGGTGTCATCGGAGCCCGTCTCCATCATGGTGTCGTCCTCGTCATCGGAGACCTTGGGCAAGCTGGCCGGCAAGCCTGCCTCGATCCGCCTGGTACGGCGGCTCTGCCAGGCGGCGGCAAGGGCGGCCACGGCGTGCTTCATCTTCGTGGATAGGATCTCCCAGAGAAGTTCGCCGCCTGCAGTCATGGCGGATCCAGTGCAAGGAAGGAGGATGGGGAGGAGCTTGTGTTTTGGTAAGGAGTTAACCAGGTGTGGCCGTCTTTAAATAGCGGATCTCTGTGAGACGAGGCATCCGGGTGTCAATGCACGGCGCCGGAGAATGTTTCTCGGCCGAGCCTGTTTAATGGCGGCATACGGATGGACAACTACATTGAACAAGCGTGGTGGATATCCATCCCGTTTCGTCCAGTCACGCATCTGCGGCATTGAACGGGCGCGGACATCGGAGACGCGTCGCGGGCGGCACCCTCGGCCAGCTCGCGGCTTCAATGGCGGAGGCAGTGAGAGGCCGCGTCCGCCCCGAGCCGTCTTCAATGTTGAGCGGCGCGCTTTACAACGGCATGAATGCGGGCAGTTGGCGTCGGGCGGGAACACGCGGGAGAGGAAGGAGGGGTTTTGATGGCCAGGGCGGTCAGAAGAGGGCTTGGGAGTGGCCCGGACTCTCGCAAAGCCTCCACATTTGTCTTCGGTTTGCGTGAGAAATCATGTCTGGACTGCGCCGCAGACCGATACAAGCCCGCGCTGGATGGCTTTCGTTGTCCGGATAGCGCGATCTGAATGCATGCGTGAGGTATGCGGATCGGCGTTGGAGATACCCTTACACAAATGTTGATGTTTTTTTCCTGCCAAATCAACAACGTACTCCCTCCATCTCAAAATTTTTGTCTTAAATTTGTCTAGATACGTTATCTAGACAAATCTAAAACAAGAATTTTGAGACGGAGGCAGTAGTGCCGAGCGTCGCCGGAAAAGAAAACCGATGAACTTAGCGAACTGGCGATCCGATAAGTGAAAGCCTGAACCGGCATACTCACAGCACTGGTGGAAAAACAGGCTTCCGTCCAGCCCCATAAGTCGCGAAGCTGTAGGAACCGCGACTAATGGGACCTTTAGTCATGATTACGAGGTGAACCGCGACCAAAGGCTCGGGCCTGTGGCGCTCGGTGGCGGTGGTGCGTGAGGGCTTTAGTCGCGGTTGGCCGGGACAACCGCGACTAAAGGCCTTTCGGCACCTTTAGTCCCGGTTTGCTGTGCCAACCGCAACTAAAGCCCTCCCTATATATACCCATCCAAAGCAGCCAACACTTAGCCATTTGGAGCCATTCTCTTCACAAGTGGGTGTAGGTTTGCTTTTGGTTCCTCTTATGCACATAAGGTGTTTGATGAAATGCCCCAAGAGCATGAAACAAACATGACATGAAGTGTTGGAGCCACACTCTTCGATCGCGGTTAGCAACTTGATGAACCTTTGATGTGTCAATATGCATGTGTGTAGTTCATTGTTTAATTTATATTGTTTGTAGCTAGTTAGTTTAACAAATGCATGATGGTTAATTATATATTTTATATTATAATAATGCAGATGAATCGGCAATGGATGTACGGTAACCGACTCTCCGTGAGTTCACTACGGGTTTGAAAGATTTCCTCGTAGTGGCTAATGCGAACAAGCGGGGGTTTTGTTATCATCCATGTGTTATCTGTAAGAATGAGAAGGGTTACTCTTCCTCAAGAGTTGTTCACATGCATCTGCTTGGAAGGGTTTCATGCCAAGCTATAATTGTTGGACCAAGCATGGAGAAAGAGGGGTTATAATGGAAGAAGATGAAGAAGGGATGATTTCATCGATGAAAGCTATCTTGCTCATTTCGGTGATACTTTCATGGAGGATCTTTGAAGGTGAAGGGAAGGTGAAGAAGAGGCACGTGATGATCCGTTGATGATCTTGGTCGGACCATTGCTGATGATGCAGACGCGCTGGCCCGAAAAGGAGAGGGAGAATTTGGATCGCATGTTAGAGGATCACGGAAAGCGCTGTACCCGGATGCGATGATGGTGCGAAAAAGCTGGGCTGCACTGCTGGATTTGCTTTGAAATGGAAGGCGAGGCAGGTGTAGCTGACTCGGCATTTGAAAAATTGCTGAAAATGTTGAAGAATATGTTTCCAAAGGATAACGAGTTGCCCGCCAAGACGCACGTCTGAAGCAAAGAAGGTTGTACGCCCTCTAGGTTTAGAGGTTACGAAGATACATGCATGCATCAACGATTGCATCCTCTACATGGTGAATACGAGAATTTGAATGAATGCCGGTATGCCTTTGCATTGCGTTATAAGATCGAGAGGCGATGACCACGGTGACGATGTTGAGGGCCGAAACCTGTGAAGAGGGTTCCCGCCAAGGTGATGTGGTATGCTCCTATAATACCACGGTTGAAACGTCTGTTCAGGAACAAAGAGCATGCCAAGTTGTTGCGATGGCACAAAGAGGACCGTAAGTCGGACGGGGAGTTGAGACACACCGCAGATGGAGCATAATGGAGAAAGATCGACAGATGGTTCAAAGATTTTGCGGTGACGCAAGGAACATAAGATTTGCTCTAAGTACGGATGGCATGAATCCTTTTGGCGAAGCAGTAGCTCCAGCCATAGCACTGCCCGTGACTCTATGCATCTACAACCTTCCTCCTTGGTTGTGCATGAAGCGGAAGTTCATTATGATGCGGTGCTCATTCAAGGTCCGAAGCAACCCGGCAACGACATCGATGTGTACCTAAGGCCATTAGTTGATGAACTTTTACGGCTGTGGGGTGGTGTCCGTGTGTGGGATGAGCACAAACAAGAGGAATTTGACCCACGGCGTTGCTTTTCGTAACCATCAACGATTGGCCTGCTCTTAGTAACCTTCGGGACTGTCAAATAAGGGATACAATGCATGCACGCACCGCTTACATGAGACCGAAAGTGTACATTTGCCAAATTGTAAGAAGAACGTGTACCTTGGGCATCGCCGATTTCTTAGAAAATTCATCCAAAGAAGAAAGAAAGGCAAGCATTACAACGGCAAGGCAGATCACCGCCGAAGCTCGCGGAACGACCGGTGCCGAGGTATTTGATATGGTCAAGGATTTGAAAGTCATCTTTGGAAAGGGTCCCGCGGACAATCAGTTCGAAGGGAGCCGACGGGCACGCAGCCATGTGGAAGAAGAAATCTATATTCGGGAGCTAGAATATTGGAAAGTCCTAGATGTCCGCTCGCAATCGACGTGATGCACGTTCTGAAGAATATTTGCGTGAACCTCCTAAGCTTCTTGGGCGTGTATGGGAAGACAAATGATACAAAGGAAGCACGGCAGGACCTCGCAACGCTTGAAAGACCACGATGACCGCATCCGGAATGGTTTCAAGGTCGTGCGGCCTACGCTCGACCAAAGAAGAGAAGGTCATCTTTTTGAATGCCCGAGCAGTATGAAGGTTCCGTCTGGATTCTCGTCCCAATATAAAGGGAATAATAAACATGGCGGAGAAAAAGTTCCAAAACTCAAGTCTCACGACCGCCACGTGATTATGACGCAATTGCTTCCGATTGCTTTGAGGGGCTCTCGCCGAAAATGTTCGAGTAGCCATTGTGAAGCTATGTGCATTCCTCAATGCAATCTCTCGAAGGTAATCAATCCAGAAGTTCTACCACGGTTCTGAACGATGTGATCCAATGTCTTGTCGGGCCGAGTTGGTGTTCCCGCCATCCTTCTTCAATATTATGACGCACCTCCTGGTTCACCTAGTCGAAGAGATTTTCGTTCTCGGTCCTGTATTTCTACACAATATGTTCCCTTCGAGAGGTTCATGGGAGTATTAAAGAAATATGTTCGTAACCGTGCTAGGCGAAGGAAGCATCGCCAAGGGCTATGGAAATGAGGAGGTAATTGAGTTTTGTGTTGACTTTGTTCCCGACCTTAAGCCGATTGGTCTTCCTCGATCGCGCACGAGGGGAGACTAAGTGGAAAAGGCACGATCGGAATGAAATCAACGATATGTATGGACGGCCATTCTCTGATCAAGCACACCACAATCAGCATCGACCAATTCCAGCTTGGTGGCTCCGTACTTTGAGAAACACAAGACTATTTTACGCTCGACAACCCGGGAAGCCTGAATCTCGGATTAGGAAGGCCCACATGGAGACTTTCGCAGTTGGTTGAGAAAACATTTAATGAATGACAATGATGTTGTAGATCAGCTGTACATGTTGGCCAAGACACCATCTTCGACTATAACGACTTTCCAAGGGTACGAGATAAATGGGAATACATTTTACACGATCGCCCAAGATAAAAAGAGCACCAACCAAAACAGTGGTGTCCGCTTTGATGCAAAGAACCGAGAATGGGCAAGAGGTCACATATTATGGTTACATAGAGGAGATATGGGAACTTGACTATGGACCCTCCTTTAAGGTCCCTTTGTTCCGGTGCAAATGGTTCAAGCTAACAGGAGGTGGGGTAAAGGTGGACCAGCAATACGGAATGACAATGGTGGATTTCAACAATCTTGGTTACCTTGACGAACCATTCGTCCTAGCGAAAGATGTCGCTCGGGTTTTCTATGTGAAGGACATGAGTAGCAAACCGAGGAAACGGAAAGATAAGAAAACGATCAAGACATCATGCGATGATCCAAAGCGCCACATTGTTCTTTCGGGAAAAAGAAACATCGTGGGAGTGGAGGACAAGATGACATGTCGAAGATTATAATATGTTTGCTGAAATTCCGCCTTCAAAGTGAACACCGACCCAAGCATTAAGTTAAATGATGAGGATGCTCCATGGATACGGCACAATCGTAAGCAAGGAGGGTCACAAGGTAAGAAATGACTTGTAATAATTTATTGTTCCTAACTTTGTTGAATGGATCATGTTAATTTGAAAACTAATGGCACTAATGTAAAGTTTATAATTTTCTAAAACTAAAAGCAAAAAGAATTAAAAAATAAAGCAAAAAACAACAAAAAATAAATAATAATGCAGAAAACTAAAATAGCAACAATAAGTATTTTGTTGTAAGTAGAAACAAAATAAAATAAATAAAGCAACAAAGAAAACAAAAAAGTGTTTTCAAATTTGAAAACTAATGGCACTAACAGAAAGTTTATAATTTTTCTAAAACTAAAAGCAAAAAGAATTAAAAAATAAAGCAAAAAACAACAAAAAATAAATAATAATGCAGAAAACTAAAATAGCAACAATAAGTATTTTGTTGTAAGTAGAAACAAAATAAAATAAATAAAGCAACAAAGAAAACAAAAAAGTGTTTTCAAATTTGAAAACTAATGGCACTAACAGAAAGTTTATAATTTTTCTAAAACTAAAAGCAAAAAGAATTAAAAATAAAGCAAAAATTGTGCCACCCACAGGACCCCCACGGCTGAATACGACTAGAAACCCTACATGGGCTGTGATTCAGCCCGCAGGAGGCCAAGTAGGCCCACAGGCACATAGCTAGTAATGTGAGTAGGTCTGAAAGCTGCAGTTGAGAGGAGCTCGAGAGGGTGGCGCAGCAGGCTTATAAACCACTCTCGAGCTCTCTCAACTAGCGAGGTGGGACTAAACATTTGGGCGCAAAGAAGACAGGTTTTAGTCGCGGTTGGCCACGAGGACCGCGACTAAAGGTGCCCTTTAGTCGCTGGTCGCCTTCCCAACCGCGACCAAAGGGGGTGGGTCGCCTTCCCAACCGCCAAACCCCTTTAGTCGCTGGGTCAAGCAGCGACCATGATTAAAGGTACCTTTTAGTCGCGGTCCTCGTACCAACCGCGACTAAAGGGTCGGGCTATATATTCAAGCCCTCGGCCGCCCGCCGTTTCTCGTCTTCTCCGATTCCAGCACTGTTCGTGGCGCCCTCGGCCGCCGCCCGTCGCCCTCGCCTCGGCGCCGCCCGCCGTCGCCGTCGCCCTCGACCTCGCCATGTCGCCCTCGCCCTGTAACCCCGGCCTTTTCGCGACCATAGCCCGGCCACCCTATAGCCGCCTCTCAAGATGGCGGCGCCACTCTCTGCATGGCGGCGCGTCATGACTCCAGACGCCGCGTCGGTCGCCGTCCCAAGACGTCCCGGTTGCGGCGCTTGCCCCTTAGCGGCGCCAGACGCCCAGAAGCCGACGCCGATAGGCCCCTCGTGCCTATGACAGAGGGGTCCCACCCCAAAGCGTGTTGATATAAAAAAGAATAATAAAAATATATTAGTTAATTAATTAATTAATTAATTAACTTAAATTGTTGAGTTTAATTAACCTAATTAAAACTGTTATGTTAACACTAGTAGCAATTTAATCTTTATTCTCGAATTAGTTTTAATTACAATATATCAATAAAACTTTAGAAAATCATAGAAAATAAACCGTAGCTCGGATCGAAAAACTTTGTACATGAAAGTTGCTCGTAACGACGAGACGAATCCGTTACGCAGACCGCTCGTCCGCCACACACCCCTAACCTATCGAACCTGCAAACTTTCCTCTCCGGTTCATCTCGTCTGGCAGACGTCTCGAACCGGGAAAACTTTCCGGATGTTTCCCCTTCGCCGGTATCGCTTAGCGCCATGCGTTAGAACACGTCTAGCTCTGTACATTGACCTGTTATGCACTTGCCTTCTATGTATTTAGAATTTTATAAGAGGGGGCGGCGAGGGTTATACATGTGTGTTGTCCTCGCCTCTCCGTGACGCCGCTGCTCGCCGCCTCTCGCCTCAAGGCTCATCATGACACCCTCTCCCACCCCTTCCTCGCCGCCCTCCTTTTGCCACCGCCCTTTCGCCACCGCCACCGCCACCGCCTTCTTCACTTAATTAATTTGTTTTTACTACATGTTTTCAGGATGACATAATGGCGGACGATAGAGCTGACCCGATTATGGACAACTATGATCCGGAGGGTGAAGCACATATGTTCGCATCATAAACGGCGATATTCAATATGTGCCGACCGGAGAAGAAGAAGATGATATCTCTTCTTATCTGAACCTTGACGGTGAAGATGAAGGGCGCGTCAAGAAGAAGATGTCAAGAAAGCGTCGATAAACGCATTTATCTTCAAATGGAAGTAGCAACCACCTCCGTGGCCGAGGTATATATATACATTGAGCCTGGTGATACAAACAAACTGATTTGAATAAATATGTGTGTACTAACGCCGCGACTCTCTTTCTTATTTTAGCCCTCGGCCGGATCGTCGAAACAATCGAGTACGCCGTCAAAGCGTGGCGCAACCAAGACGATGAAACAAGGAGAAACATGCACCATCGAGGTTGTCGACAAGGCAACCGCAGGTCACCGGAGCCCCGCAAGAACGCCACCAAGTTTGTCGACCAATGCGGAGCCATTGTTAGAGACAACGCCTCGATCACCGTCCAGAGTGGAATGAGCCAAAGAAGGCACGAATTGATGGTTTCACTTTTGTCGATAAGAGAACAAAAAAGATTGCTTCAAGAAGCTTATGGAACATTTCGCTCTACCTCCGAATACAACAAATTCGATGAGGAGGGTAACAAGATTGAGGAAAACAAGGAGAGGAGGAGGCTAGTCAAACAGTTCGCTCTTCATAAGATGGCCGACGCATTCCGGAAATTCAAGCAAAATCTAGCCCGTGACTTTGTCAAGCGTAACAAGACTCGGATTTCAAAGGACAATATGAGAAACCAAACATGATTGGCCAGAATTTGTGAAGCAAAAGAAATCGGAGCAGTTCATTGAAATATCGAAAAAAATAAGGAAAATGCGGCTAAGAAGGAGTACAATCATGTTATGGGGCCAGGAGGGTATCGCATTTTGGTGCCTAGGTTGGAGAAGATGGAGAAGCGAGATGAGGGCGCGAGGAACTGGCCTGTGCACGGAGGGATGGGACCCAAGGGCCAAAAGCTGGTGGTACGGGCATGGGGGAACGCTGAACCCGGAGACAGGGGAGTGTGTTTACCGGGCAAATTAATTAAACCCACCCAAGCCCTTATTGACGCAATGAAGGATGCTCAAGAGGGAAGATCAAGTTCAACAGAGAGAACGACGCTACCGACAAAAAGCCCTCGGGAATCCCGAACACGGAGGACGATGTACGAGGCATGGGGCACATTCCGTGGAAAGTAGGGTTCCCCTGTGACGATGACCCGCATTTGCCATGGTCCGAAGAGAAAGATGGATCGGGAATCGATGTTGTGGCGCGGTTGGCATCGGAAATGGATGTGATGAAGAAAACCATGAGTGTCTTGGTAGCCGAAAGAGATGCAGCTCGGGTGCAAAGATGAAGATCATCCGGCGGATCTCGGAAGCCGGCGGAGAAGCAGCGTGGCTTCCACGGAGGCCCCACCGGCTGGTGCGTATGCACCGACGATCGAAATTACTGCACCGGAGCCTCCGGTGGTCGAAATTATCGCACCGAGCCTCGGTGGTCGAAATTATCGCACCGGAGCCTCCTCGCTACCCGTGGGCGATATAAAGGAGATGAAAGAATGTCATCTGTATTATCCTATCGGGAACATGTCCATGAAGGTAGCCATCGGCGTTTTTACCATGTTTATCGAGCACTCCACCACAACAACCCCATTCAAGATGGCTATGCTCGTGTCACGGTGGAGGACATAGTCCAAGGGTTTGAGGACCCGGAGATTGACATTGCTACACTCAAGGGGAGAAAAGACTTGGAGATGTCAAGCGCCATTTCATTCTATGGCAAAAGAAGTTTATCAAGTTTCTGTGCGAGGCGCCAAGGACAACAAGTCCACCCCTACGGTGGTGGTGGTGGCGGTGGTGGTGGTGGCGGTTCACCTACACCTCCGCCACGCCACCGACGCCGCCCCTCTACCCACAACGTCCCGGCGGGTGATCACCGCCGCCCCCTGGCCTCGTCCGGCGGTGATCGACGCCGCCCCAATCCACCTCCGACAAAGAAGCGTATAGTCTGGATTATTAACCCGGACCCTTATGTACCTAAGACCACAAAGGTACCGGAGCCATCATGAAGCCTCTCCCCACAAGGCCTTGGGAACGTAGTGCCGAGGAAATCGACGCTGACGCGGCTGCTCATTATGAGAAATGGAAGGCGGACTGCAAGAAGAAAAGAGAGCCCGAGCCCAAGCCAAGATATTCGATGAGCAAAAGAAGTGGGCTAAGTCATTTTTGAGCACACCGTCCCAAGCCGCGAAGAATCGCCGACGACTATGCACGTGAACTTCGCAGTGTGCACTCATGTTCAAGGAGAACTAAGAGCGGGAGAAGGCCGAAGTAAAAAAGCGGAAACAAGTTGCCCAAATTTTGGGGAACAAAGTAAACAATCGATTGCCCGCTTATAGTGGAAGCCCGGATGCCCCGAGATCATACAAGCTGCGATAAAGACATGGATTGACTGTAACGAAAGTGCCGAGAACAAGCGGCCAGCTTAGGTATTACTCTTCGTGAACTGTTAGGCCTTGATGAGGCGCCAGCAGGTGATGTAGTAATTACATATGTCAAGAAAGGGCCTCTAGTCGAGCTCAAGCAGAAAATGATCTACGACCAAATGAAAGGTCTCGCTGAATTGGTACAAGGGTTACATAAAAAATAAACGCCAAAGAATATATTTATGCGGAAGTTAGACATGAGCATCACTTCAAACATTACTATGTAACAATTGCCTTTGAGTGAATTGTTCCGACTTTTCAATCTGCATGAGCTCGACAAATCTATCATCGGTTGCTACGCTACGTAAGTGATTTATTAATTTCTACCCCATCTCGTTCATATTGCCTGCACTATATATATGTCCTAACTATATTGTTGTGTCCGCTATTATACATGCGAGAATGAAGATTAAGGAATGCAGAGTAAGGAACATCCATGATGTTGGGTTCATTGACCCACACATCGTTAATGGATATGTGTTGGAGCGTCACCCCACCGACGTGGAGGCGCACTGTGGCGCTTTCTTACAAAGCAGGAACTCAAAAGTGATATTCTATTTCCTTACCATTTTGGGTGAGTGTTTACATCTTGAGCACATTAATTCTCTTTTGTTTACTCCATGCATGGTATGTGGCCGGCTAATCGATGAGTTATGCATGACGCATCTTGTGCATGTATCGTGTCCGCAGTTCCACTGGATTCTCGCTAGTAATTAAAGTTAACACCTCGTAATGTCTCGTCCCACGACTCTCCGAATATGGATCCAAAGCTTTGGGCCGACATGAGAAGAATGTGCGAAGTAATTATTTTCATTCATTTGCGCTCTATATCGATCGGCCTATTTCGTTCATTTCCTAATATCAAGTAACTAATAACTCTCTTGTTCACTTAATTTTCTTTGCCTCGTAGGGTTTGGAGACGGTTCGTAGATACAAAGGTCGGTGAATTCAAAAAAGAGCTAGAATTCAAAATGGTAAAGCCTAAGAATCTTTGGGGATATTCAGCCACCGAAGACCAATCTATGTGGATACTATGTTCGTGAGAGGATCCGGAGATACACCTCTGAGCGGGCCGTTCCGAAAGTGATACCAATGCTCGGAGGAATAACCTCCGGATGATGCTTAGTGTAGAAGCTCGCTTGACCACTTCAAGAGGAACTAAATTTGGATGGTTGAGCAGGGAAGTCCTCCATCCTAAAGGAGAACACTATTACGAGGACGTAGAACTTTATATGGATTAAATCATGTATGGAAACTTGTTCAAAATTGTATATGGTCATCCGATGATATTGAATATATATTGTATATTCCTCTTGAATTCTTTTGGTTCTAATTTCAAATTTATTTGAGATTGTACATTCATATGCAAATTTATTTGATATTGAATATATATGTAAGTAGAAACAAAATAAAATAAATAAAGCAACAAAGAAAACAAAAAAGTGTTTTCAAATTTGAAAACTAATGGCACTAACAGAAAGTTTATAATTTTTCTAAAACTAAAAGCAAAAAGAATTAAAAATAAAGCAAAAACAACAAAAAATAAATAATAATGCAGAAAACAAAACAAAAACTGGAAAAAATAGTGCCCCTAGGACCCCCACGGCCGAATACGACTAGAAACCCTACATGGGCCAGATTCAGCCCGCAGAGGCCAAGTAGGCCCACAGTGCACATAGCTAGTAACAGAGTAGGCCTGAAAGCAGAAGTTGAGAGGAGCTCGAGAGGGTGGCAAGAATAGCTTATAAACCACTCGAGCTCTCTCAACTAGCGAGGTGGACTAAACATTTAGCGGCGCTGGGCAAGACAAGGTCTTTAGTCGCGGGCAAGGCGACCCGCGACTAAAGGTCCTCCGCCTCGACGGCCTGGCGCCCACGTGGACGGGCCTTTAGTCGCGATCAAGCCGCGACTAAAGCGTGGCTTTAGTCGCTTATTTGGTCGCCATGCAACCGCGATTAATTCATTGTCATGAACCGCGACCGAAGGCCTTTTTTCCTCCAGTGCAGGTTCGACTGTTGGCCTGGTTTTTAAAACTATGCTCGTGGCGCAATGCAAACCAACGAACGTGATGCAAATATACGGGATGGTGAGCGCGTGACTGCCCGGCCCCAGCTGTATTGTACACGAGCAGAGGGCCTGCTGGCAAAGCAGCTGCTCTGGCAGCCACATGCCATCGTCCAGCTCTGCCCGTTTTGCCTCCCCTAGGATCTCAATTCAAAGCCAAATCTAAACCCAATCTAATCTTTCTCAGAGACCCACTTGAGTGGCCTCTCATCTGCATCGCATCGCTCCCTCTGAGATGCACGATCAAATATTTGCCTGCATGATGCAGGCCGTCAGCCAGCCAGCCAGCCTCTGCGGAGTAAAGTCTGAAAAAGACCTCAAACTGGAGTCAGAGCCCACGCCATTGGTGGGGGTCGGTGGCAAGGTTGTGGAAGCTGGAGTCACAGTGCGTACTGCGGAGTCAGACGAAGCACAATAGATCCCGTCCCAGCTCCGTGGATCATAGATGATTTTCACTGAAATCTGGGGTTGTATGCTTGCGCACATAATGTGTTTGATTAAGTGCCGATGGTTGAAGCAGGGTCTCACACATCTCTTTGTATCGGCGATGCGCATGGGGCGCCAAGTAGAACGAAGGGCACAAGCACAACCGAATGGTGTTGATTAGCAACGGCAACAGTGGAGGCACGCATGAGAATCTCCGGAGCTGGAAATGACTAGGTCGTGCATATTTGTAGTGTTACTGAAGGGCACCTGATGTATTCGACATAACAAGCATGCCAATCTTGTCCTCAGTCTAAGCCACTTGGTAACACGAACCACCGCAACAAGCCATTAATATTGTTCAGGTGCATGTTATTGGGTCTGCACATGAGAGAGGGAGGAAGAAGATAGAGATGACATGTGGCTGTGGGCCACATAGTCAGTGATAGAAGTCACCGATCCCTGCCAGGATCGATCTTTTCCTAGCGCAGCAAACAGTCTAGGCTCGATTTAGGGTTGAAATTTACCGGGATTGCTAAATACAGGGTGTCAATTTCAAGGATTAGGAGTTCGAGGTTTGATTCCGATCGGCTCTACAAGTTCAAGGTTTTTTCAGACTTCACTCGCCTCTGCGGGCGAGAACACGGGTACGTACACGCATCGGCATGCAGACCAGCCTGGTGCATGCCGCAGAGCAGGCTCTCAAGTGCGCATCCATCCGTCGTCTACCCGCGTACGTCCTTTGACGCAGGTGCTGTTCCCCCGCTGCTCCGCGCCGGACGAGCAAACGTACGTGCCGGAGGCACACCTTCTTTTTTTGAGGGAAATATCGGAGAGCTTTATTCAACAAAAGCATTTTTAGGGCAGTCTGCTAACAGACAGCTAACCAGGAACGAGAGAGTTAAGTCCAGACAACTTTCGGTCACCAAGAGTGTGCAAGCACGTTTCGCACACAAATGGGCCGCCATGTTGGCTGTCCTGAATACATGCTAAATTACAAAATAATCAAAAACTAAAGAGAGCTCTCCAATTTCATCAAGAATATATGCCACAGCAGAACGATCTGCATGGCGAGAATTTCACAAGTTTACTAAAGCCAGGCAATCAGTTTCCATCGTCACTCGCTTGAGGCCTCGTAGATTGGCGAAAATGACTCCTTCCCGAAGGGCTAAAGCCTCCATGATCATTGGGTCTGTCACCCCAACATGTGGTTTACACCACGAACCCAGTAGGCTGCACGCCGAGCGCGCCACTCCACCAGCTCCTCCCTTACCAGAGAGGGTATCAATGGCTCCATCACAATTGATCTTGACATTATCTTCCTCAGGTGGTCGCCATCCATGTCCTGGTAAAACCGAAGCTTGTTTCCTGGGTAACTCCAGGAGTGCAAGATCTTCTCGATCTTCCTCACCGCATTACCGGGATCGAGTCTTTCTTGATCATGTACCCATACATTGCTATGAATGCCAGATAGCCCACATCACTGTAATAATTTTTGCCCTTTCATCCTCTGCAAACCTGCTGTCACATATGACATCCTTCGACCAAGTGTCAGGGTGCAAACGTGGAAGATGAAAATCAAATAAAGCCTCTGCTTCACTCCAAAATCGCTTTGCATGTGTACAATGTATCAACGCATGCATCAGATCTTCTCCCATAGCAAGGCAGACGTTGCATTGATCCAGTTGTATAATATGTCTGTGTTTTAGAGTCTCTTCGACTGGCAGGATTTTGTTCAACACCCGCCACCAGAAAACTCGCACTTTAGGTATAACCTTTAACTTCCATAAGGAATTCCATAGCTGTCTTTCAGTCTGTGAGGTACCCATATCCGTCCCTTCCTCTCGAGCTAGTCGCTCTTTGTGAGTCACAAGAGTACGGTATGCTGATTTGACAGAGTAGATCCTAGTGGATTCAAAGGCCCACGCTAGAAAATCCTCTCCTCCACCATTGCGTGATGGGATGTTTAAGATTGCTTGGGCATCCGGTGCTAGGAAGGTTTCATAAACAAGCTCATGTTTCCATGTCCAATGAACCTGGTCAATTAGCTCATTCACTGAAACAAGAGGTGTATTGTCAGGTTTTACCATAGGAGACATCGAAATGGAGTCCGGGATCCACTTATCCTCCCAGATGGAGATCGTGGATCCGTCTCCCACCCTCTTGATCAACCCAAGCTTCAGCGCCTTGCGGCCTGCAATAATCGCCCTCCAGATAGGGGACGCCGTCTTCGGGATTGTAGCAGACATGAAGTCTGAATCTGCGAAATATCTCGTTTTCATAACTCGAGCACATAAACTCTCAGGATGTAACATGAACCTCCAACCATGTTTTCCCAATAGTGCGAGATTAAAAGCCTCGAGATCCCTAAACCCCATCCCCCCTACTTCTTTCGGGGTGGCTAGCTTCTTCCATGAGAGCCAATGCATCGAACATCTGTCGATGTTGCTGCTCCAGAAATACCTGGCCATGCAAGACGTAATCTTCTTGCACACCTTTTTTGTTAAACGGAAGCAAGTAATACTGAAGGTTGGTATCGCTTGAATGACTGATTTCAGTAGTATTTCTCGCCCCGCACATGCCAAATCTCTTTCTGAGTATCCCATCATCTTGCTCCTCGCCCGATCACAAATGTGCTCGAACGTGCCGCTAGTAATCCTGCCGACAACCGTTGGTAAACCAAGATACATGTCGCTGAAAGCTTCAACAAAGATACCAAGGCGTTGCTTCATTTGTTGCCTGCTTACCTCCAGAGTGTTCGGAGTAAAGTAGACTGCACTCTTATCTTTGTTAACACTCTGCCCCGAGCACATAGCATATATGTGTAGTATCTCATTGAGTCGATCCCCACTTTCTCCATTCGCACTGATGAAAATGAGGCAATCGTCGGCAAAGAGGAGATGGTTGATCCAAGGTGAACGAACCGAGGCTCTCACTCCCCTATCAATGAAGGAGCCATAGTTGTTTAGCAAGGATGTTAGTCCTTCCGCACACAGCAAGAACAGGAAGGGTGACGCTGGATCCCCCTGCCTAAGTCCTCTCAAGGGATGGAAAACTGGAAGTAGCTCCCCGTTTACCTTCACCGAGAATCTGACCGAAGTCACACACTTCATGTGTTGGAAATATGCCCTAGAGGCAATAATAAATTAGTTATTATTATATTTCCTTGTTCACGATAATCGTTTATTGTCCATGCTATAATTGTATTGATAGGAAACTCAGATACATGTGTGGGTACATAAACAACACCATGTCCCTAGTAAGCCTCTAGTTGACTAGCTCATTGATCAATAGATGGTTACGGTTTCCTGACCATGGACATTGGATGTCATTGATAACGGGATCACATCATTAGGAGAATGATGTGATGGACAAGACCCAATCTTAAGCCCGCACAAAGATCGTAGTTCAGATGCTAAAGCTTTTCTAATGTCAAGTATCATTTCCTTAGATCATGAGATTGTGCAACTCCGGATACCGTAGGGAATGCTTTGGGTGTACCAAAGCGTCACAACGTAATCGGGTGACTATAAAGGTGCACTACAGGTATCTCCGAAAGTGTACATTGGGTTGGCACGAATCGAGATCGATTTGTCACTCCGTGTAAACGGAGAGGTATCTCTGGGCCCACTCGGTAGGACATCATCATAATGTGCACAATGTGACCAAGGGGTTGATCACGGATCATGTGTTACGGAACGAGTAAAGAGACTTGCGGAAACGAGATTGAACAAGGTATCGGGATACCGACGATCGAATCTCGGGCAAGTACAATACCGCTAGACAAAGGGAATTGTATACGGGATCGATTGAGTCCTTGACATCGTGGTTCATCCGATGAGATCATCGTGGAACATGTGGGAGCCAACATGGGTATCCAGGTCCCGCTGTTGGTTATTGACCGGAGAACGTCTCGGTCATGTCTACATGGTTCCCGAACCCGTGAGGGTCTACACACTTAAGGTTCGATGGCGACGCTTAGGGTTATAAAGGAAGTTTGTATGTGGTTACCGAATGTTTTTGAGTCCGGATGAGATCCCGGACGTCACGAGGAGTTAGGAATGGTCCGGAGGTAAAGATTTATATATGGGAAGTCCCGTTTGGTTACCGGAAAAGTTTCGGGTTTTATCCAGACGTCTGGGACCACCGGGAGGGTCCCGGGGTCCACCAAGTGGGGCCACCATCCCGGAGGCTGCATGGGCTAAGTGTGGGAGGGACCAGCCCAGGTGGGCTGGTGCGCCCCACATGGCCCAAGGCTAGCTAGGTGGGGAGAGGGGAAACCCTAGGCGCAGATGGGCCTAAAGGCCCACCCTAGGGGGCGCCCCCTCTCTCCCCCTCTTGGCCGCCCCCCCCAAGACCCATCTAGGGCTGCCGCACCCCTTGGGTGGGAACCCTAGATGGTGGCGCAGCCACCTCCCTCTCCCCTATAAATACTTGAGGCTTGGGGGCTGCCCAACACATGAGTTTCTCCCTCTATTGGCGCAGCCCTGCCTCTCCTCCTCCTCCTCTCCCGTGGTGCTTGGCGAAGCCCTGCTGGATTGCCACACTCCTCCATCACCACCACGCCGTTGTCTGCTGCTGGACGGAGTCTTCCTCAACCTCTCCCTTTCTCCTTGCTGGATCAAGGCGTGGGAGGCGCCACCGGCTGTCATGCGTGTGTTGAACGCGGAGGTGCCGTCCGTTCGGCACTAGGATCTCCGGTGATTTGGATCACAATGAGTACGACTCCTTCAACCCCGTTCTCTTGAACGCTTCTGCTTAGCGATCTACAAGGGTATGTGGATGCACTCTCCTTCCCTCTTGTTGCTAGAATCTCCATAGATTGATCTTGGTGATGCGTAGAAAATTTTGAATTTCTACTACGTTCCCCAACAGTGGCATCATGAGCTAGGTCTATTGCGTAGATTCTTTGCACGAGTAGAACACAAAGTAGTTGTGGGCGTTAATTTTGTTCAATATGCTTACCGTTACTAGTCCAATCTTGTTTCGACGGTATTGTGAGATGAAGCGGCCCGGACCGACCTTACACGCATTTCACGTGAGATGTGTTCCATCGACCGACATGCACTTGGTGCATAAGGTGACTAGCGGTGCCGCCTCTCCCACTTTAGTCGGAACGGATTCGATGAAAAGGGTCCTTATGAAGGGTAAATAGCAATTGGCATATCACGTTGTGGTTTTGCGTAGGTAAGAAACGTTCTTGCTAGAAACCCATAGCAGCCACGTAAAACATGCAAACAACAATTAGAGGACGTCTAACTTGTTTTGCAGGGTATGCTATGTGATGTGATATGGCCAAGAAGAATGTGATGAATGATATGTGATGTATGAGATTGATCATGTTCTTGTAATAGGATTCACGACTTGCATGTCGATGAGTATGACAACCGGCAGGAGCCATAGGAGTTGTCTTTATTTATTGTATGACCTGCGTGTCATTAAACAACGCCATGTAATTACTTTACTTTATTGCTAACCGGTAGCCATAGTAGTAGAAGTAATAGTTGGCGAGACAACTTCATGAAGACACGATGATGGAGATCATGATGATGGAGATCATGGTGTCATGCCGGTGACGATGATGATCATGGAGCCCGAAGATGGAGATCAATGGAGCTATATGATATTGGCCATATCATGTCACTACTATATATAATTGCATGTGATGCTTATTATGTTTATGCATCTTGTTTACTTAGAACGACGGTAGTAAATAAGATGATCCCTTACAACAATTTCAAGAAGTGTTCTCCCCTAACCGTGCACCGTTGCTAAAGTTCGTCGCTTCTAAGCACCACGTGATGATCGGGTGTGATGGATTCTTACGTTCACATACAACGGGCGTAAGACAGATTTACACACGCGAAAACACTTAGGGTTAACTTGACGAGCCTAGCATGTACGGACATGGCCTCGGAACACGTAGACCGAAAGGTCAAGCATGAGTCGTATAGTAGATACGATCAACATGAAGATGTTCACCGATGATGACTAGTCCGTCTCACGTGATGATCGGACACGGCCTAGTTGACTCGGATCATGTAATCACTTAGATGACCAGAGGGATGTCTATTAGAGTGGGAGTTCATAAGATGAACTTAATTATCCTGAACATAGTCAAAAGACCTATTGCATATTATGTCGTAAGCTCGCGTTTTAGTTCCACTGCTTAGATATGTTCCTAGAGAAAATATAGTTGAAAGTTGATGGCGATTATGGGGACAGTAGATAGCTTATGTCCCTAATGCACCGCCAAGATCTTTGAACCCCAAACGTCGCCCTGTGGATGTTGCGAACATCGGACATACACGCTTTTGATAACTACGTGATAGTTCGGTTAAACGGTTTAGAGTTGAGGCACCAAAGACGTTTTCGAAACGTCATGGAACATATGAGATGTTTCGAGGGCTGAAATTGGGATTTCAGGGCTCGTGCCCACGTCAAGAGGTATAAGACCTCCGACAATTCTCTTAGCACCGCAAACTAAGGGAGGTAAAGCCCAATCGATGAGCTTGTGCTCAGATTGTCTGAGTGCAACAATCACTTGAATCGAGTGGGAGTTGATCTTCCAGATGAGATAGTGATGTTTTCTCCAAAGTCATTGCCACCAAGTTGCTAGGGCTTCGTGATGAACTATAACAAATCAGGGATAGATATGATGATCCTTGAGGTATTCACGATGTTTGACACCGCGAAAGTAGAAATCAAGAAGGAGCATCAATTGTTGATGGTTGGTAAAACCACTAGTTTCAAGAAGGGCAAGGGCAACAAGGGATACTTCATGAAACGGCAAAACAGTTGTCGCTCTAGTGAAGAAACCCAAGGTTGAACCCAAACCCGAGACTAAGTGCTTCAGTAATGAGAGGAACGGACCTTTGAAGCGGAACCACCCTAGATACTTGGTTGATGAGAAGGTGGCAAGGTCGATAGAAGTATATTGGATATACATTATGTTAATGTGTACTTTACTAGTACTCCTAGTAGCACCGGGGCATTAGATACCGGTTCGGTTGCTAAGTGATAGTAACTCGAAATAAAAGCTACGGAATAAGCGGAGACTAGCTAAAGGTGAGCTGACGATATGTGTTGGAAGTTTTTCCAAGCTTGATGTGATCAAGCATCGCACGCTCCCTCTACCAACGAGATTGGTGTTAAACCTAAATAATTGCATTTGGTGTTTGCGTTGAGCATAGACATGATTGGATTATGTCTATCGCAATACGGTTATTCATTCAAAGAGAATAATGGTTACTCTATTTATTTGAATAATACCTTCGATGGTCTTGCACCTAAATGAATGGTTTATTGAATCTCGATCGTAGTGATACACATTTTCATGCCAAAGGTATAAGATAGTAATGATAGTACCACTTATTTGTGGCAATCGCCATGTAAGTCATATTGGTATAAAAGCATGAAGAAGCTCCATGTTGATGGATCTTTGGACTAACTCATTTTGAAAAGTTTGAGACATGCAAACCATGTCTATTGGTGTATACGCATGATGAAACTCCATGCAGATGGATCGTTTGGACTCACTTGATTTTGAATCACTTGAGATATGCAAATCATACCACATGGGCAAGATGACTGAAAAGCCTCGGTTTCAGTAAGATGGAACAAGATAGCAACTTGTTGAAGTAACACATGTTGATGTGTGCAGTGCAATGAGTGTTGAGGCATGCAGTGAATATCGTTATGTTCTTACTTCACAGATGATTCGAGTAGATGTTGAGTATATTTACTTGATGAAACACAAGTCTGAATTATTGAATGGTTCAAGTAATTTCAGAGTGAAGTTTAAGATCTTCGTGACAAGAGGATAGAATGTCTATGATATGATCATAGAGATGAATATCTGAGTTACGAGTTTTGGCACACAATTAAGACATTGTGCAAATTGTTTCACAATTAATACCGCTGGAACAACATAGTGTGATGGTGTGTCCGAACATCATAGTTGCACTCTATTGGATATGGTGCGTACCATGATATCTCTTATCGAATTACCACTATCGCTCATGGGTTAGGCATTAGAGACAACCGCACTCACTTTAATGGGGCACCACGTAATTCCGTTGAGACGACACCGTTTGGAGAAACCTAAGTTGTCGCTTTCTTGAAAGTTTGGGGCTCATGACGCTTATGTGAAAAAGTTTCAGGTTGATAAGCTCGAACCCAAAGCGGATAAAATGCATCTTCATAGGACACCCAAAACAGTTGGGTATACCTCCTAATTCAAATCCGGAAGCAATAGGGATTGTTTCTTGAATCGGGTCCTTTCTCGAGGAAAAAAGTTTGTCTCGGAAAGTTGAGTGGAAGGATGGTGGAGACTTGATGAGGTTATTGAACCGTCACTTCAACAAGTGTGTAGCAAGGGCACAGGAAGTTGTTCCTGTGGCACCTACACCAATTGAAGTCGAAGCTTATGATAGTGATCATGAAGTTTTGGATCAAGTCACTACCGTACCTCGTGGGGTGACAAGGATGCGTCTTGCTTGAGTGGTACGGTGATCCTGTCTTGAAGGTCATGTTGCTAGACAACAATGAACCTACGAGCTATGGAGAAGCGATGGTGGGCCCAAATTCCGACAAATGGTTAGAAGCCATAAAATCCGAGATAGGATCCATGTATCATAACAAACCATGGACTTTGGTGGACTTGCCCGATGATCGGCAAGCCATTGAAATAAATGGATCTTTAAGAAGAAGACGGACGTGGACGGTAATGTCACCGTCTATGAAGCTCGACTTGTGGCGAAGAGTTTTTCACAAGTTCAAGGAGTTGACTATGATGAGATTTTCTCATCCGTAGCGATGCTTAAGTCCGTCGGAATCATGTTAGCATTAGCTGCATTTATGAAATCTGGCGAGATGGATGTCAAGACGAGTTTCCTTACCGGTTATGCGTAAGGAAAGGTTGTATGTGATACAATCAGAAAAGTTTTGTCGATCCTAAGGATGCTAAAAGGTATGCTAGCTCCAAAGTGATCCTTCTAAGGACCGGAGTAAGCATCTCGGAGTTGGAATATGCACTTTGATAGGATGATCAAAGATTTTGGGTTTATACAAAGTTTATAAGAAACTTGTATTTCCAAAGAAGTGAGTGGGAGCACTATAGAATTTCGATGAGTATATGTTGTTAACATATTGATGATCGTAAATGATGTAGAATTTCTAGAAAGCATATAGGGTTGTTTGAAAAGTGTTTTCGATGGAAAACCTGGATTAGGCTACTTGAACAATAAACATCAAGATCTATAAGATAGATCAAAATGTTTAATAATACTTTCAAATGAGCATATACCTTGACATGATCTTGAAGGTGTTCAAGATGGATCACCAAAGAAGGAGTTCTTGCACGAGATGTAAGGTATGAAGTTAAGACTTAAAGCTCGACCACAGCAGAAAAAGAGAAAGGATGAAGGTCGTCCCCTATGCTTTAGACGTAGGCTCTACAAGATGCTATGCTAAGTACCGCTTTTGAAGTGTGCCTTGCCATGAGTCAGTCAAGGGGTACAAGAATGATCCAGGAACGGATCATTGGACAGCGGTCAAAATTATCCTTAGAAGAATAAGGAAATATTTCTCGATTATGGAGGTGATAAAGAGTTCGGCGTAAAGGGTTACGTCGATGCAAGCTTTAACACCTATCCGAATGACTCTGAGTAGCAAACCAGATACGTATAGTGGAGCAACCATTTGGAATAGCTTCAAGTGGAACATGGAAGCAGCATTTACAATATGACATAGAGAATTGCGAAGTACATACGGATCTGAATACTGCAGACCCGTTGACTAAAACTTCTCTTACAAGCAAAACATGATCAAACCCTAGAACTCATTGAGACTTAATCACATGGTGATGTGAACTAGTTTAAGACACTAGTAGACTCTTTGGATGTTGGTCACATGGCGATGTGACCTATCGATGTTGATCACATGGCGATGTGAACTAGATTATTGACTCTAGTGCAAGTGGGAGACTGTTGGAAATATGCCCTAGAGGCAATAATAAATTAGTTATTATTATATTTCCTTATTCACGATAATCGTTTATTGTCCATGCTATAATTGTATTGATAGGAAACGCAGATACATGTGTGGGTACATAAACAACACCATGTCCCTAGTAAGCCTCTAGTTGACTAGCTCGTTGATCAATAGATGGTTACGGTTTCCTGACCATGGACATTGGATGTCATTGATAACGGGATCACATCATTAGGAGAATGATGTGATGGACAAGACCAATCTTAAGCCTAGCACAAAGATCGTAGTTCGTATGCTAAAGCTTTTCTAATGTCAAGTATCATTTCCTTAGACCATAAGATTGTGCAACTCCGGATACCGTAGGGAATGCTTTGGGTGTACCAAACGTCACAACGTAATCGGGTGACTATAAAGGTGCACTACGGTATCTCCGAAAGTGTACATTGGGTTGGTACGAATCGAGACTCGGATTTGTCACTCCGTGTAAACGGAGAGGTATCTCTGGGCCCACTCGGTAGGACATCATCATAATGTGCACAATGTGACCAAGGGGTTGATCACGGGATGATGGGTTACGAACGAGTAAAGAGACTTGCTGGAAGCGAGATTGAACAAGGTATCGGGATACCAACGATCGAATCTCGGGCAAGTACAATACCGCTAGACAAAGGGAATTGTATACGGGATCGATTGAGTCCTTGACATCGTGGTTCATCCGATGAGATCATCGTGGAACATGTGGAGCCAACATGGGTATCCAGATCCCGCTTGTTGGTTATTGACCGGAGAACGTCTCGGTCATGTCTACATGTCTCCGAACCCGTAGGGTCTACACTTAAGGTTCGATGGCGACGCTAGGGTTATAAAGGAAGTTTGTATGTGGTTACCGAATGTTGTTCGAGTCCGGATGAGATCCCGGACGTCATGAGGAGTTAGGAATGGTCCGGAGGTAAAGATTTATATATGGGAAGTCCCGCTTTGGTTACCGGAAAAGTTTCGGGTTTTATCGGTGAACGTCTGGGACCACCGGGAGGGTCCTGGGTCCACCAAGTGGGGCCACCATCCCGGAGGGCTGCATGGGCTATGTGTGGAGGGGCCCAGCCCGGTGGGCTGGTGCGCCCCACATGGCCCAAAGCATGACTAGGTGGGAGAGGGAAACCCTAGGCGCAGATGGGCCTAATGGCCCACCCTAGGGGGTGCCCCCTCTCTCCCCCTCTTGGACGCCCCTCCAAGACCCATCTAGGGCTGCTGCACCCCTTGGGTGGGAACCCTAGATGGGGGCGCAGCCACCTCCCTCTCCCCTATAAATACTTGAGGCTTGGGGGCTGCCCAACACATGAGTTTCTCCCTCTATTGGCGCAGCCCTGCCTCTCCTCCTCCTCCTCTCCGTGGTTCTTGGCGAAGCCCTGCTGGATTGCCACACTCCTCCATCACCACCACGCCGTTGTCTTCGCCGACGGAGTCTTCCTCAACCTCTCCCTCTCTCCTTGCCGGATCAAGGCGTGAGACATCACCGGGCTGTACGTGTGTTGAAAGCGGAGGTGCCGTCCGTTCGGCACTAGGATCTCCGGTGATTTGGATCACGATGAGTACGACTCCTTCAACCCCGTTCTCTTGAACGCTTCCGCTTAGCGATCTACAAGGGTATGTGGATGCACTCTCCTTCCCTCTTGTTGCTAGAATCTCCATAGATTGATCGTGGTGATGCGTAGAAAATTTTGAATTTCTGCTACGTTCCCCAACATCATGATCAACGCAATAAACTTGTGACTAAACCCCAGTCGCTGCATCACTGCTTGCAGATAATGCCACTCCACACGATCATAGGCTTTCATCATATCGAGTTTGACCGCACACGAATAATTTTTTCCTTTTTTCCTTCTTCTCATTGTGTGTACACTCTCAAAAGCCACTAGAACGTTGTCGGTTATATTACGTCCGGGTACAAAGGCACTTTGTTCTTATCCCACTATCACATTCATCCACACCTTCAACCTGTTCGTGACCATCTTGGAAGCGATCTTGTACGGAACAGGGCAAAGTGCGATTGGGCGGTACTGAGATATTTGCTGAGGATGCTTCACCTTAGGGATTAGCGTGATTGATGTGTCATTAAAACCCAATGGCAGTCCCCCCCCCCCCCCATGAAAAAAATCCAGTATAGCAGGCCCCAAGTCATCTTTGATCAAGTTCCAATGATGTTGGAAAAATCCTGCTATGAAACCTTCCACTCCAGGTGCCTTGGACGGTGCCATCTGAAACAAAGCTGTATGTACTTCCTCCATAGTGTATGGTTTATCAATAGCCTCATTCATTGCTGGAGAAACCTTGGTCGGAACAAACTGCAGCAGTTCTTCCATATCGTTAACACCCTGAGAGAGAAATAAGGATTGATAAAACGATTGAATCACCTCCTTGTCTTCCTCTTCCCCGGTGCATACAGACCCATCCCGACGTCGTAAACCAGAGATATGATTCATATGACGCCTCTGGGTAGCTTGAGCCTGGAAATACTTTGTGTTTCGGTCACCATCACGCAACCATGGAACTCGCGACCGTTGTCGCATCCAAATCTCCTCGAGTTTCAGCGTTTCTCGTAATTGCATCACTGTTTTCTTTTCCTCCTCCGTCGGACCTCTGCCCATAGACGTAGATCGCAGCTTATCAAGCTTCCGTTGTAGCTTCTTTATTTTATATGCGAGACATCCAAACTCCCTTGTTCCCCATGCCCCCAACTCCCCCTGTAAAGTGGACAGCGTATCCGCAATGCTAGCAAGGCCAGCCCCACGGCAATGACGCCTCCAAACATCAGCCACAAGATTATCATAGTCCACATGCGACTGCCAGATATTCTCATATCTAAACTGTCGCTTACCGTGCGCACTGTTTATTGCTTTCTCACGAATATCAACCATAACAAAACAGTGGTCAGACTCCATTGCACTAAGATGCCGAACCCTTGAATGTTCGAATCTCTGCAAAAGACCTTGGTTTACCAAAGCCCGGTCAAGTCTTGCCTTAACATTCCTCTCCCCCTGCTGCCCATCATCCCATGTAAATGGGACACCGGACCAGCCAAGATCCTGAAACGAGCACTCTTCAATAACATCTCTAAAGGCCCTCATCTGCCACTCTGGCCTTTCCGACCTGCTAAAATGTTCCGTCCCAAACATGGTCTCATTAAAATCTCCCACACGAGCCCGCCATGGTTCGATCTGATGTAGTTCTCATGAATCTCAGTTGTGATGTACATTTTACGCCTTGGAGCTCCATAGAAACCGGTTAATCTCCAAGCAGGAGAGTTATGATCATCAGATTTCCTCACCATAACATCAATATGGCTAATACTGTAATTCTTTAGTTCCACACTAACTTCACTCGACCAGAAAAGGCCAATGCCACCACTTAGTCCATTACTATCAACCGCAAAACATCCTGCAAAGCCTAGCTGCCTCTGCAGTGCTTCAACTCTCACAGCCCTAATTTTGGTTTTGCATAACAAACAGTAGGGCGGGAACTTCCTGCCGCACAATCTTGCGCAGTTCTCGAACTGCCTCGGGGTTCCCAAGCCCCCGGCAGTTCCAACTTAAGCAACTCATTGCTCCCAGCAGGGCCGCCCAGCGGCCTCTGCCGAATTCTCGGGTGTTGGCTTTTTCTTCTTAGAGTACCTCTCTGACCCTTCATCATCCTCCTCATCCTTCCTCCCCACTTGATCTTCATTATTTGTACTGTCCTCACCCGAAGTTAGGAGAAGTTGTTTTGGCACATACACTGCAGTAGGCCCCTCCTTTCTTTTATACTTTCCCCCCGATGGGTTCTTCAATGGCGAGACAACCTCCTCACCCCCATCAGTTTTTGGATTTGTGCTCGATTTCTTTGTGCTTGGCTTACTACCAGTGTCCGCTCTCTGACTCTTTGTCGAGCTCTCCTGTGATGGCTACTTCTTGTAGTCTTCAGGAGCTCGCATATATGATCCAAAAGGAGGTTCACCCTTCTCATCCCTAGACCCCGGATTGGGGCAATACAGTTCTGAGGGGCCAAGACGTCCACACGAAAAGCAGAAATAAGGAATCTGCTCATACTGAATCTCATAAGCGTCGACCTTCTTCCTCCGTGCAGAATCGATCAGGATCCACCTCCGCAGAGGTTTTCCTACGTCAATTGTTACCCTAGTTCGGAGGTATCCTCCGATATGATCAAATTTTGCAATCTGTGCGTTCTTATCGATCATCTGGGTGATGGGCAGGCTCCAGGCATCATCCCTCAGATTGTATGGTAAGTTCAAAACCCTAGCCCATACCTGCAAACGATCAAACTGTACCTCATCCGGGCGCATACAATCCTCAAACTCCGCTAGGATTATTGCATTCTTGTTTATGTGCCATGGGGATCCCTCCCAGATCCTATCTCTGTCCCTTTGGCTCTCGAATTCAGCGATAAACATGTTGGGTCCTGCAGAGCGGAACTTGAGGCCTCTAGGGTTTCCCCATGCCGGTCGAAGCGCGTTGGTGACCGTCTGAATATGAAACTGGTTACGGTGGAGGATCTTGCCCGCCACCAGCCCCTTCGCCGGCGCTCCGTCCACGCGATCATCGATCACAAAACGAGTAGCTTCCTCTTCCGAGATATCCAACCTCCCTAGTGCTTCTTCCAATGGGGATTTCCCAGCCCCCTGATTCTTGTCCTTCGGCCCCTCATGGGCGCTCCCGGAGGAGGAGGGCGCAGCCATCCCCTCCGATCGCTTTCCCTGACGACCCGCCGATGAGATCTGCGGACGTGTGCTGGTTCCACGTCGAAACCCTAGTCGCCGCCAGAGGGGTTCCTAGGTCTCGGGGAAAAAACTTGCCGGAGGCACACCTGACACGCAGCACATCACCCGATCTCCTATATGTACGTACGCGGTCATTTATTTTTTCACCTAGCTGGCGCCCCACTCCAGTGAACGTACGTGTGCCCGGCGGGATTAACTGAAGATGCGTGGGCAAAAGGTGGATCGTTCCACAGTGGCGATCGATCTGACTGGAGTTGCTCCTGTTCCGCAAAGTGATTCCCGGCGCCAGCCCCAGCAGTGGTACGGTCGAAAAGATGAAGGGGCCAGTGGCGCTCAGCGCGTAGGGACATGCACGCACGGACCGTCCTGAGTGCACTGTAGACAATGTGTATACCTTCCGATAGATGCGTGTTACCGAGAGGATCGCACTCGTTTTCGTTGGTGGCTGGCACTGGCAGTAGAGACACTGTGCACGCATCACTGTGCCAGCATGCGTGAGATGCACCGATAGATCGCTCCATGCATGCATGGCGGCACGCGGAAGTGAGCGTTTTAGGCCACGTCTGGTTTGGCCGGATTTTGTCCCTTTAAGGCGTCGATGGATTCGCCCGTGTCCGGCTTTGTCAGATGGGTCGTGCGTACGCCCACCACGCGGCCGCACCACAAATCGTGTCCGAGATGGACGTGAATAAAAAAAATATAAACTAGAATGAAATAACTAAAAAAGTAAATAAACGCATTTAAAAAAACATAAAACGTATATAGGGGTCGGCCACAAAACGGCCCAGTTTTCACGGCCACTTAAAAAGGCCCAGTTTCACAATTAACATATAAAAAAAATAAAAAACACCTCCCGCGCGCTCCTGCCGCGCCTGTCGGTGCCGTGGCCGTCGCCGTCTTCATTGGCCGCCGGTGTCGTCGTCGTCGCTGACGAGGTCGACGTAGGCCGGCGGCATCCACAGGTGGGGCGGCGGTGCGAGGTAGACGGGGGCGAGCTGGACGGCCGGAGGTGCCTGCACCACCTCCTCCCGCGGCGACGCCTCCAGCTCCGGTGACTGCGGCGGAGTGGGGCACCAGTTCACGTCCACGCCGGCGGCCATCTCCGGCGCAGTGCAGGACCAGCTCCACCCACAGCGCCCGGCTTCTCGAACGCCGGCGGGTCCTCCTCCATCGCCTCCTCCCTCCTCTCCTCCTCCTTCACGGCCACCATTTGCAGCTCGGGGAAGGCGACGTCGCCGGCGGCAGAGAGTGCCATCGCCTCCTCCAAGCCGTCCCATTGGCGCTCGTCGTGGGTGTACATGGAGTCGTCCATGACACGCTGCACGAGCCGGGCCTCCTCCTTCGCTGTCATGCGAGGAGGTGGAGGTGGTGACGGAGACGGGGAAGGCGACGACGTGGGCATAAGGCCGCGCACCTCTCGACGTGGCCGCCGCGGCCCCGACACCGTCTTGGCAAGTATGGCGACGCGCGGCGTGTCGTGCTAAATCTGAGCCACGTGTCCCACAGGTTGGAATTGGGCGTACATCGTTGTAGAACAGTGCGTCGGAGGAGGGCGGTGGCGCTCGATCTCATCGCGGCCTTGTGGCCGATCGCCGCAGACAGGAGGGATCGGGACCCGGTCGGCTTGAGTTGCCATCCGTTGGGGAGGTGGGCGTTACTCCATGGGACCGGCGTCCCGTCTCGATACCTCCGGCACACGCCCGCCGCGAAATCTTGGCAGTCGCGCTTCGCGGCCGGGCCTAGGGTTGATGGTGAAGGGGCCGGGCGGGGCTCGACGGAGGAGCGCGGCGGAGACGCGGGCTCCTCCTTCTTCACGGAGCCGCGGCGGCGCCCCGAGGAGGAGCCGACCTCGTGGTCGTGCTTGCCCTTGCGGTTCCAGAAGCCCATGGCGAGGTGGGCGGCCGACGAGCTCGAGGACAATGGAAGGCTAGGGTTCGGCGCTGTCGGAGTTCGAGGAGGCCGCGGTGGCTTGGGGCAGTGTGGACGACGACCAGTCCACGCTTCCCACTTAAAGAAGGACGGCGATCGTTCGACGTGCGGATGACAGATGGGGCCGCCCGCTCGTGCGCATTGATGTGGGCGGGTGGGAGGTAGGTGGCCGTCCGCTCGTGCGCATTGATGTGGGAGAGTGGGAGGTAGGTGGCCGCCTGCCACGCAGCCCCGACGCGGACGAGGCGCGCGTTCGTTTGGTGTCCGTCGTGACCCAAACCCGGCGCAAGTTTGCGCTTGAAATGTGTCGGCCTGGACACGAAATGGACAGGATGGGTCCGGACCGTCACGCGCTGGGCCGCTTGTTTGTCCCTTTTGCCTTAAATGGACAGGGCCGGACAGGATGGGGTCGCGGGGTGGAGTTGGCCTTAATGTAGGTCGATGTTGCAAGCCGATGTTTGCATCACACGCTGGGGTCGATCGTCGTCTCTGCGTTCCATGCATGCGTGCGCGTACGTACGTACGTCGCGTCGAGCTCCCGGCCTGCAGCCGCAATGGCATCTTGGCCGGCCTTGGTCTGATCCGGGCCGTACGACATTGATCGCCTCAGAGGGATACATATGATCCGTGACATAGAATCATCCTCCCTCGTTTCCCTTTTCCTTCTACTTTTGCATTGTTCTCATTTTTCTCTCCTTTTTTGGGCTTACTTAATATAGGGTAGAATGTCAATCTGTCTTCTTTGATACAGTATCATTGTGCTAATCTTCGTTAGATGTTTGGACAAAAGGAGAATCATGCGAAACGACAACTAATCTTTGTGAGATATCTCGAGGTTTTAGTTATGAAAAAGTCAAACGTAGTTAGTAACTAATCTTTTCCATCCAGTGGATGTATCAAATCCCAAACTAGGCGGGCACTTAACGTAATTTCTTTTGAGATGCACTTAACCTAACTACCATGTGCATATAACCAAGGTTTCAATAATAATCTAAGAATACTCCTGCAACAAATAAGCAACTCCCCAATAAACCAAACAAGGGTACATGCTAAAAAAATAACAACACTTTTTATTCCCTTGATGAACGTGTAGAGCGAAATGGAGTTGTCGTCCGAGCCAAGGGGAAGATATCGTGAGCAGAAAGAGTATGTGCAACTAGGCTAGCGTGTGGCGAGGCCTTAAGAAGAAGAGAGCTTAAGCAGAAGCAAATCATTTGTGCTACATGCATCGAAAAGGAGGGTATCCCTAGCCTTGGCTTCTTCATCGCATGATGCACACATCCATTTTACTGTGTTTGGGTAACATTATACCGGGATAGTAACACATGTGCATACCAATTTTTGTGGGCTTTTTCTTGTTTTGTTGCAGTTGCGGGTAGGCTTTGTCTTACTTTGCTAAACTTCTTAGTCACCGAGGCGAATCTATTGCTTCCACTTCGGAAAGAAATTGGGTTTACTTCCACTTCTTAGTCACCCATTTGTTGCATGCCCTAGTTTATATATAGTTTTTGAAACGTCACTGGGGCAAACTACCCACCTGAATTTCATATTAATTTTAGCTGACATTTGGCAAATTGTCCGAGACATTGGGTTTACTTCACCCGCTCGGATGAGTAGGGATCAAGGCCACATGCGACACACTAGGGCAAGGCAGCGAAGCGTTGCACCCAAGATCTTAAGATCTCCCTTAACGAAAGAAATAGAAGCTCGAGAAGGAATATCACTATAAACCTAGTTCACTCTCACAAGAACAAGAAAGCATGAAAAGGTAATCTAGAGCGTCATGAATACCTCTAACCTTTCCTCAACAAACATTTTCTCGAGCAGCAGTCAAATGAACTTTCCTGTGTGGTGGAATTTTTCTCTATTCCTTTTAAAGCTGCTGATGCAATTTACAAATAATATGCGAGCAACGCCATCTCCGCAGCAGGAGACTACTACGGCAATGTTAAGGCCAGGCGTTGTTTATATTTTGATTCCTTCTGCATGAAATCATGACATAGTTCCGGTAAAGTAGGACCAAGAACAACAGAGACGATCATGACAGATTTGAATTCCGGGGTATAAACACGTACATACAGATTAGAGGATAGGCTTGAAAGTTGAAGCATCAGGAGGGAGCTGATCCGGCCATGGGGTGCAATTCTTGGGCCCCATTTCAAAAGCCAATCCCAAGTTTGTTTTCTCCTAGCTGGCCGATGACTATGAGCCTGACCGTCCGTTGCATGCATGTGTGTCCGCCCAGTGCAACTGCAACCCAGAACCCACAGGATCATGTCCACAACATATATCTACCCGGACACATGGGGCCACTGAATTGATAAGCACAAGCACCAACACATGGCGTCGTCCAGCTAAATTAGCTGGCATCTCCCTCCGTCGTCAGAGGTCTGATCTCATGTGCGACGGAGCGCGCTATATATACTTTGCTATAGGTAGTAGCAAGCTGCTGCATTATTGCGACTCGATGGGCATAGTCGCCTACTGTCGAAAGCTTACAAAGTCACGCGTCAGTACTGATGCACTCGATACCACGTACCATGCTCCCGTGTATTCTCGTCGGTCGCAACATGCCAACATGCATCTGACCAGTAAATTATTCTCAAGATGCAAGCGCCCGCTGTGGCTGTGCTGTACAGTACAGCACTACTGTAGTCAAAGCAAGGTCAACTAGACTGGTGTGTACTGTATGCTAGCTACTAGTAGCTAGCATGAGCCAATCAATAGCTCCCCATATCGATCAGGTACAGTCATACAGACCACAGCTGAACTGAGTTGTGACCTCGGAGAAAGGAGAAGAAAGAACCACTCGTAAAGCACATGGATTTCCTAGATCCAGAAGCACCGGACCACTTGGACTATGAAGAATTTAAGTGTAGATAGAAGCCCTCCAATTTCATTATCTGAACGGAGGAAGTAGATGAAGTTTAAAGTTTAATAACATAACTGGGCGTATTGAATGAGATGAACACACGGCATTGTCGCACGTACCATGCATTGTCGTCGTGGCTACCGGGCTAAATTAGTGGTTCTTCCTGAGCGAGATACTACCATGCATGCATTGTTCGTACGTGTGGATCAGCGGATGCATCTGCAGTTAAGATGAAACGTGAACACCACATGTGCCTGTTTGGTCGCCAGTGGCATCACGACGGACGATTACCGCGCGCGTCTCTACGGCGAAATACCCCGACTGTTCCTCCATTAACTCGCCCAACTACCCCGTTCGTATTATGTCGGGTTGGATATGGCTAGATCTGATCAACGGCGGGGCTAATAAGAATGCGCGGTAGTACCTCGGTTTAGCGTCACCCTTGGGAAAATACTATGCTACCGGCCGGTTCACAGAAGTGCAATTAATCGTGCGCTCAGACGACGCACGAGCGGCAACAGAGAGGCCGAGCGGCCGTGTGCCGATGGAAACCCGATGCCCGGCAGGCGCGCAGGACGAGACGCAGAGCGATCGGGCCGCGCACTGAAGTGAAGGCCCCAATCAGGTGGGCGCGGAGGGGCGTGTGGCCGGAGACACGCACCTCCCCGCTAGGGCCGCTGCGTGAGGGGATCGGCCGGCTCGACTTGGGGCGCGCAAAGGCGCAACCAACGGCCGGCGGCCCCCTGCAGTCGTGGGAGTGGGAGGGCGCACCGGCGGAACGAAAAGCTCAGGGCGGGGGCGCCACCTGCGGAGGGCGCCAAGGGTTTTCGGCGTGCGATCGCGGGATCCCATCGGCGACGCGTCCCTCTCGTCACGTCTTTATCGCCCTTGTGTGGGCTGTCCCCCTCCTCATGTCAATCTATCGATCTATCTATGCCGAATTTCGTGTTTTGATCCTTTTTAAAAAGAATTTCGAAATCTGACCCCAGTTCGGAAAAATTTCGGGATCTGATCCTTTTGCCTACTGCCAGAGGGTCTGTCGGTAGGCCCTTTGACGGCGACTGACGGCCGTTGGCAGCCGCTGACGTGGAAAAGTGCCTACCGCCATCTCCTACTGATGGAGTTCTGAGCTCATCACATACCCTCTGGCGGTAGGGTCCTGTGTTCTGGATAAGGTGGGGAGGGGCTGGATATTCCCCCACCCCTCCTCAACCACTCATTCAGCCCACATCATCTCTCCGCCGAGCTCAACTCTCCTCCCTTTTTCTTTGAAGCACAAGAGCCTCCCAAATCTCTCTCATTTGTTTGAGATTTCTCCGGTGGATTCTTACCATTTTCATCACTCAAGGTGGCTTTCTCATTTCCCCTCATTTTGATTGGTTGATATCTTTGTTTACTTTGCATTTGCTCATTTGATTGCAAACCCTCACTACTAGAAAAAGGGCTATAGATGGGATTGACACTAATGGCGCACCAGAAAGTTGGTGCGCCATTAGTATATACTAATGGCGCACCACCTCCTCATGCGCCATTAGTGTTGAATTACTAATGGCGCACCATGCAAAGGTGCGCCATTAGTATCAATTTTTGAACTAGTGCGTATGTCCAAACATACTAATGGCGCATCATGTCAAGTGCGCCATTAGTAGTTGTAATTCTTAATGGCGACAAGGCGGTGTGCGCCATTAGTATAGAAAATTATTTTTTTGAACTAGTGCGCTGTCCAAACATACTAATGGCGCATCCAGGATGAAGTGCGCCATTAGTAGTTGTAACTACTAATGGCGCACCGCCCAGTGGTGCGCCATTAGTATTTTTTTGCAAAACTACTAATGGCGCACCGCCAGTGCGCCATTAGTAACTGGATTACTAATGGCGCATTTGTTGCTAGTGCACCATTAGTAAGTGGGCAGCAACTAGATATTTTGGACAGCCTCTCCTACCCACACTCACTTTCTCCCCACTTCATTCTCTCCACCTCCTCCTTGTCTCGGGTGCCTCCTCTTTTTCACCTCATTTCCACGTTAGATTCATTCAAATTAAGTGGTTAAATTACCTTGTTTTAATAGGTAAGTAAGGGGCGAAGCTATATTTATGTTGTTCTCCCTACAACAATGTGCACATGCACTTTTTATGGCCTAGCTAGATCTATGTATGTTCGTGGTGTTGCATATGTGTGTGGTGTTGCATATGTATTTGTGTTTGGAGGTGTACGGTATTTGAAATGCGATAGTTGCCAATATTTTGCCGGAATGTTGATTCATTTCCGTTTCAGCGAGAATTTTGGCATTAAGCATTCTTTTGGTCCTATTTTTAGGAAAGTCATGCCAAATTTTTGTTTGGTTCTAAAATATCGTTTTGCTCTACCCGCATGACGACCATAGTCCATACGATGACCGAAGGCATCGTGAATAGGTTTTTGAGGTCCGCGAAGGCCGAGATGCTTCAAAAGAACGAGACGGAGATAAGATGTCCGTGTCGAAGATGCAAGTGAAGAGCCTTATTGCGGAGCCGGATTCCGGCAGTCTTGGGACCACCGCTCTTGCGTGGTTTCATGGATGGCTATCGGTGGCAAGGTGATGAAGATGACTACGAAGTCGTCCATGGGGACCGGGCAAGAAATGAGGAAGGGCACAAGACAACCACCGCGGCTCGGGCGGGCGAGAAGACGAAGAATCCCGGAGATGATCACGACGGTGATCTTTGTACCACGATCATCATGTAGAAGATGCGAGGACATGATGATGAGGAAGATCTTGGGAGCGGGGCAGCGGGCATGATCATGAAGATGATGATGCGGCGGAGCGACATTTGGACCATCGATGGGGTGGGTGCAGGACCCTCATATTCAAGAGCTGCTTCTCAAGCGAGACGGATAACGCCAGAGCTGCCGCCCGAGAGAAAGCCAAGATGGATCAACTTGAGTTAGACACGGTTACTCCATTGTATGAAGGATGCAGGCCGAGGATACCCGCTTTGAAAGTAACGCTCATGGCTCACGGAGATGAGCGTAAAACACAAAATGACCGACGCATGCTTCGACGAGAACATGTCATTACAGCGCGAACGTCTTCCCAAGGGGAACAAGTGCCCGACCAGTTTGGAGGAGGCGAAGAAAATCGTGTGTCCTCTCGATTTACCGCACGTGAAATACCATGTGTGCATGAACAATTGCATCATTTATCGGACGAGCACGCGGAGTCTACCATATGTCCGGTGTGCGGCGTCACTCGATACAAGAAGAGGAAGAAAGCTCCTCGAAAAGTGGTGTGGTACTTTCCGATCACTCCTCGTCTGCAGCGGTATTTCACGGACCCTAAGGTAGCAAAGCTCCTGCGTTGGCACGCGGATAGGGAGGAGAAGAAGCGAGAAGATGACGCAAATGATCCGGAGATAGATAAAAAAGACAAGATGTTGAGTCATCCTAAGGATGCGAGCCAGTGGCAAGCGTTGAACTTCGAAGACTCGGAATTTGGGAACGATCCAAGGAACATCGTCTTTGGCGCGAGCACCGATGGAGTCAATCCGTTTGGCAGCGGAGAAGCACACATAGCACTGGCCTGTGTTTGTGTGGATGTACAACCTTCCCCGGTTGTGCATGAAGAGGAAGTACATTCACATGAGTATGCTAATTGAAGGGCGAAACAACGAGGAACGACATCAATGCGTATCTGGGGCTGCCGAAAGAGGAGCTTGACACGCTGTGGAAAACGCCAGCCAATACGTGGACGCCGCAGAAAGAATATTTCCCTATGAGAGCTGCCTTTGCTCACGGCGGTGCACGACTATCTCGATTACGGATATCTCGCGGGCAGGTAGTCCACGGATTTTACGGATGCGTAAGGTGCATGGATGACACAACGTATCGCCCGACTAGATAGAGATCCGGGTCTTCAAAAACCGTGTTCATGGGACATCGAAGGTGGCTTCGCGACGATGACCCGTGGAGGAAACGCAAGGATACATTCGATGGTGAAACCGAACCCCGAAAACGCCTGGTACGAGGAGCGGCGAGGAAATAGACAAGCTGTTGAAAAATTGGAAAGACGCCCACCGCCGGAAAGAAGCAAAAGGTGCGAGCCGGGAAAGAAGCGAAAGGCGCCAGAGCAGCTCTTGAAGGTATGGAAACGAGGTCTGCATTTTACGGGACTTGCCCGTCTTGGAAGATCCACCGTGTGCCTCACAGCCTTGATGTCATGCATATCACGAAGAACGTGTGCGAGAGTCCGCTTGGTACCCTGCTCAACATGCCGAGAGGACCAAAGATGGGTCGAAAGCAAGGGCGGACTTGAAATCAATGGGCATCGAGCGGAGCTTCACGCTAATGATGATGATGATGATGATGATGATGAGGCGAAGCAGACCACGAAGAAGTCGTCACAAAGGCAAAAAGGCCAAGAAGACCGGAAATGACTACCCTCCCGCGCGTGCTTCACTCTAAGTCGAGGAGATCGAGCATTTTCACCTGCCTCCTAGGAGTAAAAACTTCCTTACGGTTACGCTGGGAAGATAAGCGAGATACCTAGACCCAAATGGGCGAAGTTCACGGGATGAAGTCTCCACGGTATCACGCGGCCGATGACGCAGATACTTCCGGTTGCAATCCGTGGGATCATGGACACGCACGTCCGCGGAAACGCTATTTGGCCTATGCAACTTCTTCGACGTCATCTCTCGGAAGTCGATTGGCGTGAGGCAACTCGAGAAGGCTACAGGAAGAGATCGTGGTGATACTATGCGAGCTTGAGATGTACTTCCGCCCGCATTCTTCGACGTTATGGTGCATCTGCTGGTCCATATAGTGGAGGATATCATCCAACTTCGGGCCGATGTTCCCGCACAAAGATGATGCCGTTCGAAAGGATGAATGGTGTCATCAAAGGATACGTTCGCAACATGTCACGCCCGAAGGAAGCATAGCCAGGGGCTTTCAATCAAGAGTGCATCTCCCATCGCATGAATTATCTAGGCATCGAGAACCCGTTGGTCTGCGCGTCAGCAGCACCTCGGCGGGCTCATTTGGATGGGGTTACCGTGAGGGTCGCCGCGAAATGCATGTCGACTTCGAGTGTCGACTTCGCCGACTTTGAAAGAGCAAACCTAGTCGGCGCTACAACACATAGACGTGGTCGATCCTTGGGTGGTACAACACGTAACCTTTATTAAGAAGACGATACAATGACCGAGGCCAACAGAGGACGGACGGAGATATACTCAAAGAGCACAACTCATGTTTCACGCGTTGGTTCAAGCGAAGCTTACGTCGTACCCTTTACATGAGGATTCTTCCGCGGAAGAACAACTCATATTCGCCTTTGTCATGTATGCCGAGCACAACCTCGATGACCTATGAGGCGTCACGATATCAACGACTACACATTCTACACCGAGGCCAAGGACATGAAGAGCGATGGTTATCGAACTCCGGGTAACGATGGAATCCTACACCGTAACGACAAGGACAGATACTACGGAAGGATCGAGGAGATCTGGGAGCTGAGCTACTGTTGGAGAGAAGGTCGATGTTCCGTGTCGGATGGGCCAAGAACGTCATAAAAGAAGACCGGTATTTCACCACCATGGTTATACCCGAAGCCAAATCCAAGACCGCGAGCATAAGCGTCACTGAAAAATGAGCCATGGGTACTGGCTTCCCAAGTGGACCAATGCTTCTTCATTACCGACCCGCCAAAGCCCGGTCGTGTTGTCGTGAGGAGAGGCAAAAGGAAGATCATCGAGAATGGATGGAGTAGCCAATGAGCAAGACTTCGACAAGCACGGCGACCGAGGATCGAACATGACGACGATGATGAAGTAGCAGCATACACCACAAGAAGAAGCAGGACCACCCTACCTAAAGGACGTCCGTTCCATAGAAGAACTCCATTTGCGAAAAAGAAGGGCAAGAAGATTGTGAAGAGATAGCTAGCTAAGATCGATTGTATTTAAATCAGAGACTTCATTTCTCGATTGTATTTCATGGGCACTTTTGAACTATCATGAATATTTTTTAATTTCATGGACACTCGATCCCCTCCATCTCGATCCCCTCCATCTCTATCGCTATCCCACTCGCCAGATCCGGTCCACCGCCCGCCGACCGCCCGCACCTCGATTCCCTACTCAACCGCCGCCGACCCCCGCACCTCCCCTACTCAACCCGCCACGACCCCGCACCTCCTCCCTACTCAACCGCCGCCGACCCCGCACCCCTCCCTACTCAACCGCCGCCGACCCCGGCACCCCCGCACCCTCCCGCTCCACCGGCATTCTTGTTTGATGATATTTTTAAAAAAATATTACTGTCTTATAAAAAATATTCTTGTTATGATTTAAACAAGTTTGAACATATTTAAACACAAGTAAGTATCAAACAGCATTTTTAATGCATAAAAAATTTGTGGAGCACAGGGAATCGAACCCAGGACCTCTGGTGTGAGAACTGGCTGTGACCGGTCGAGCTAGTAGAGGGACTTGGTGTGGATGAGGTCAGTGGGAGATAACTGTTGGCTCGAGCGAAATAAAAAAGTACTAATGGCGCACCGGGTGAGGTGCGCCATTAGTATGGATGTACTTATGGCGCACCGAGGTGTGGTGCGCCATTAGTATTGTGACGCGGGCCCACACCTATCCCTCTCCCTCGCCCCTCGCCTCGATCCCTTCCCTCTCCTCTCCCGGCTTGCCCCGCCTCGGCGCGCCCCACCGCCTCGGCGCCGCCCGCCGCCTTGCCCCTGCGCCCATCGCTGGCGCCCGTCGTCCTGTCGCCCGTCTCCAACCACCGCTTTGAGGCCCGGCGTTGGCGCCACTCTCCCCGTCCACACCACTGCCGCCACCTCCCATGACCGGCGCATCCGCCTGTGTACCTCTCCTCCTTCCTCCTTCCTCCTCTCCACCCTTCCTCCCCATTCCCTCCCTCCTCCCTCCCTCCCTCCCCTTCCGCGCACCCTCCACATCCCCTCCGCCTCCTCCCGTCGGCCCGCCCCCCAAGTCCGGCGGGTTGGACTTGCCCACTCTCTCCCACCCCACCCCCACCCGCTCTTCCTCCCTCCCGTGGCCGACCGCCCCCACCCCATCCTCCCTCGCCCATGCCTCGCCCCACCTACTCGGACCCCGGACCCTTGATCCCTCTGTTTCGTCCTCTCCAGCGAGGAGCCAAAGAGAAAATCTCCTCCCTCTCCTTCCTTCGATCTTCTCCTCCACCCACTCCCCCCGATCCGGTCCTCCTGATGTTAATTTTGTTGTTCGCATGAAAGCCCCAATTTAAGTAGTGACATTGGATAAGCTTGCAACTTTTGTTTGGAGTTGATAGCACAATAGTTAAGTTCCGACCAAACTTACTTTTGTGCAACTGAATTTGTATTATTTTTGGCCTTGTTTAAGATGGATTCACACCATAGAGATCGTGTCTATTCCTAAATCATACTCCCTCCGTCCGGAAACTCAATGTATCTAGCGTTTGAGCGACAAGTAATTTTGGACGGAGGTAGTAGAGCCTAGGAATGGTAGTTTTACTGTAATTTTACATGAGTTTGAAGCTAATCGATTGTTCAATGGACTTACATTGATGTGTTGAGTGTATTCATACTACTACTACTACATTCAAAGTGATGATTGTCTTATGGTATTGTGACTTGCGTAAGCTCCGATTGTTTTCTCCGGAATTTTTCAACATTTTGTTCTGAGAGTCTTGCTTCATATTAACTATAGCTTAGGCGGCAACTTGGGCCACTTGTTGTATTTATAATCATCATTTGATTAGTGAGTGCGTTTGAGGCGATTAGTTCCATGTACAATTTGAGGCGCTTAGTTTTTCATCACGTGGCCACTCTGTATAGTTTTTTAGTGTGCAAGAGATGCACTATTCTATTCCTACCTAGACTTAATAGTCTTTTTCAAGACTGTCAAAACACTTTTGTTGTGTACATTTGTTTGATGGGAATTGATTACCTCCTCCGGACCCGTTTTGGCAAATATATGATTATCTGCAGTATTTGCCGTAGTGGTAAATATATAATCAACTACCTAGAGTTAATAGTCATTTTGCACGGTAGCTACCGCTTTTTGGAAGGAATTTGTTCCAGTTGATTGAATGGAAGAATCATACGATTGCATTTTTTGGTACAACTCGTCTCTTTTTAGTTACGTGGTCTTTGTAGATTTTTTTTTAAGAATCCATTGTCAACAATTGTTGTTTACTTCCTCCAGATATAGTTTTTCGCTACCTACAGATACACACTAGGGAAAGCAGAGTGCTCTGTGTTTGACAAAGCAGAGTGCTTTGTGATACGAAAGTATCAAACTGCTCCATGTGTTCAAGAAAGCAGAGTGCTCTGTGACAGTCAGTTATAGCGTTGTTTATCTTGGCTAGTCTTTGCTGATAATAATCATCAACTTGTTGTCTTTTCCTCTCAAGGTTCTTGAGCGAAACAAGAAAGGAACGCCTGTGACTCTATATGTTTCAAGAGTAGGTAGAATTTGCATGCAACCACATTGTAATGCGTGGAGGTCGGAACATAGGGAGTTGAGCAAGCTAGCGGTAGTTTGACTCCAAGTCTCCTCCAAGTCAATAAATTCAAACACCAAATGTTTACATTCACTTGATAAATATTTCACATCTCTGTACATGCAAATATTCAGTACGTCTTTGCTCATTTCGATAACACCATCGAGTAAAGCTATTTCGAGACACAATAAAGTTGCAAAATTCAGATACTTCATAGACATATGTGTGTTGCTTTTGTTTACGCTAAACTGTCTATGGTAGATAAACTGAGTGTTGTGGCCATGCTTGATGCAGGGAGCTCAAGAACTCAAGCGGCAGTGACTCTACTCCGCCTCGAGTATCATGAGAAGTCCTAACTCAACACCCACCGTAAGTAGATGTGAGTAGCCACCTCGGATGTTCCTCCTCTCCTCCATTAGAACAGTTGATCGGTGTAAAGTAGTCCGAGTTAGAGAAATGTTGATCGGTGTTATGAGTGTTGGCCAAAAAGCTCACAAGAGCTAATCGCCTCATGTTACGCTTCTGTGGAACTGCTATGTGGTGCTTTGCTCATGGATGATCGTAGGAATTTATGCAAATATTCAGAGACACAAAATATTGAAGTTGTTGTAACTGATTACTTTCCCAAGTGAGAAAAATACATTATATTCTACCTATTTCATACTCAGTGATTGTTGCAGCCAAGAAATGCATAGCCAATGTTAAATGGTCCTATAAATGACAGTACCCTAACAACTATTCTGCTCATGATCTTATTTTTATTTGTTTGATGAAAGTTGGTTCTTTTCTTTCCAAGTTCACAAAAATCTTTTACATTTGTAGTGGTTGCCAAAAGCATAATATGACCAAGACAAACATAAACTTTGAGGCTGAAAGGAAATCAAGTAATGAACCACATAGGAATAGAAGGTAAACAAACTATGCTAGTTGAGAATGTACCTCGAGTCGATCGGAAGTGCGGCGTCTCAATATTTCCTGAAAACCCATGTTGGCTAGGATAATTTGCTTTTATTACCTTATTTACACCAAGTTTTAGTTAAACAATGATACTTGAATAATTTTGTGCTACTGCTTTTGGTTTTGTGGATGATGTTGACCTTATGGTAACTAGTTGGGGTCAGTTTTGGGGTTTTGATTATTGGTATGAAGTCTTGACAGAGGATCTTATTCACACCAAGTTTTAGTTAAACACTGGTACTTGACTGATTTTGTGCTACTTACATTTGTGGTTTTGTGGGCGATATTTGAACTTAAAGGTAACTAGTTGGTTATGAAAGCATGATCTTGCTATAACTTTAGTAGTAAGCAGAATAGATCGTGCTCTGATGAGCTCTAAGCGAGAGAATGGCATGTTACTACCATAGAGGTACCCAAATATGTAGGTGTAGTTTGTGTTTTTATTTGTTCACACTGTGGCTGTATTGCTCAATTAGACAATTAGTCTTTATGAAGAAGAAGAATAAAGTTGCTTCTTTGTTATGGCTGTATTCACTTCTTCTTCTTTGTTGTACTTGTGATGATGTTGTACTTGTGATGATGCTACTTGTGATCTTCTGAAATGACCCATTGGGGACTTCATTACGCTGGGATAATGATATTGCAGGTACCCCGAGAGGCCCTTGAGTTTGCGGAATGTCGATTAACTTCCGCTCCTAAGAATTCGGGTACTCCATATGTCCTATTTTCAGCAAAGGTCATGCTGAAATTTTCCGTGAATTTTAGCATGACTTTGCTAAAAATAGGACATATGGGGTACTTGTGACTACTGCATGGGCCGGGTATCTTAGTAGTTAATTAAGTAGGATCAAGTGCCCCGGCGTACTTGTGACTAATGCATGGCTTTTAGGGTGCCTCGGTGTCGATAAAAACCGAAATGATGAAAGGTTAGGCTTTTAGGGTGCCTCGGCGTCGAAAAACCCTCAATGATAAAAGCTTAGATTTTAGGATGCCTCGGTGTCGACAAACCCTAAATGATGAGACCATGATCTTGTTCCTTGACAATAACCAACTTTTTGACCAAACTTTGTTTCTATTTAGAGAGAAACATGGCCCACAACGATGAGGCCGGGGTTCAAGCGGCAAGGCATTCGGGAGCTGTCCCGGAGATGGAGGAACAACCTCACTTGTATGAGGACACCGCTCCCCACCGATCCCGAGACCACCGATGGTACCGCCGAGGATGACCCCATCGATGCCACCACCGATGGTGCCGCCGAGGATGCCACCATCGATGATGGCGGCGCGCGCACGATTTATGACAGCCAGAAGAGGCAGCGGAAGGACCGGCGCCGACTGCGTTCCGCACCCTCAAGGAGGAAGTTATCAAGTGGACTCCGACGGAATCCAACGGCGCCCAACGAATAGTCAAGGGTACTCGCTTCAGCTCGGGTGCATTCTCCGGAGCACCGTCTCGATCAACACCGAGAACCCGAGGCATCCCGACCGAGGGAATTTGCGCAACCTCCTCTTCACGAAGCTGCACGAACGATACAAGTTCCCGCTGCTTTTGAAAACACAAGCCTCAAAGGGAATAAAGTGAACAATGCTGCCCTCACGAAGATGAGCAAGGCCACATCTACTTGGAAAAACAATGTGAAGAGAATGATCGATAAAGGTGAGAGTTATGAGAAGATCAAGGAGAAAAATCCTTCGATCACCGAAGATGACTACAACGACTTCAAGATCAATTGCTCGAGCACCGCAAACTCCCAATCAAGTCGGGGGGAAAGACATGCGGAGCTGAACTTAGGGGAACACACACTCGGTCCCGCGGTTACAGAGTGGCGGAGCCTATATGGGACAAGGAGGACGCGGGCGTGCCGAGCAAGGCCTACCGCCCTCTTCGATACATACGGTGACAAGCAGACCAGGAACTTTGTCGGGGCCGGTACAAGAAGGACCCGAAAACAAAGGAGCTTACCACGGATCCGAAGACCAGGGCGCTTGAGGTTGTTACAGTAAGGAATACCACCCCGGGTAATTAGCTCCATATGGTTGCATTCTAATTAATGAAGCCAAATTTCTAAATGGTTCACATTCCTTCCGCAGCGCATCGAAAGCGAGCTGGGTCGACTAAGAGCAACCCTTGGGACACCACTCTAAATAGGGCGTTGAATGTAATGAAGAACAAGGATAAGCTCGAGAAGCCGACGTCACCGGTCGTGTGGCGGCAAAAGGCTTGTCCACAAAATGGGGTCATACTATACCGCTGGTGTGCGGAAGGAGAAAAGACCAGCTCGGAAAGCCAGCGTGCGAGGTTTAAGAACTCAAGGCACAGTGGCGCGGATTCCGGAGATTGTCCAAGAGCAAGTGCAACAACAACTCGAGCGGCGATCACCGCCATTGTGCCTACCTTGATCCAGGGGTTGAGTGCATGGATTGCGGGCGGCCAACAGGGGCCGCCCGATTCCTAGCTTCACGGCCAGCAACTTCGCGAGAATGCGATGGCGGGCCATTGGTGTCTCCGGCGGAGGCGGCATTGGTGTCTCCGACGCCGCACGGAGCTTAATGCACCGGGTGTACGCCGCCGGCACCTCTCGCAGCAAGCGGCCCCTCCGTCAATCGCTGACGCCCGCCGTTGGCGGTGCTCGACATTAGCCGAGCTCGACGCCATCATCACGGTAACTAATTAAGCCTCTCTCGCCGAGGACTTCATCTCCTTGCCTTTCGATCGGGCATCCCCGACGCCCTAAATGTTTTCGCAGGGCGCCGCCGACGTTCCGTGCACTCTCCTGCACTTCGTGAACAATGAGTTGGTCGATGTCGCCAAGGGCAAAATCGTTCAACCGGGCAAACCCTTGTTCCACGGTACCCAGATGCCACCCAACTTCTGCAGAGTGTATCAAACTAATCATGGTTAGCCATGTCCCCGGTTATGGACATCTTGAGTATCTAGTACTTGGATATCATGTGAATCTCATCATGTTACTTTAATTAATATTGTTGGGTTTTAATGATGATGCTTAATTGGGATTGAGAATTACATCAACCATTCTCAATGTTTAACAACCACCATGATAGTTAAATAAAATTTATTCCTTTGATGTAGGGAAAAACTGGCTTTACGCAAAACTGTAACCATAGAGCTTTCCACCAGCCATATATGCATGTAGTATAGCTTATTTCTTTCATTAGTCTATGTGTTACATTACCAGCATATTCCATGTGCTGACCCGTTTTCGGGCTGCAACGTTCATGTTGCAGACTTTTCAGACGACGAGTAAGGTGCCTTAGGTCGTGGTCCTATACTCAGTGATGCCGTTGGAGCTGATGGACTCGCTATTCTTCCAAGCCTTCCGATGTTATTGTTATTAGATGGCCTTAAGCCATGACTATTGTAATAAGTTCTCCTTTGGAGACATTCGATGTAATAAGTGTGTGATTGCTACTCTGTTATAGATCCTTCAAGTACTGTGTGGTGTCAGCATTTCTGATCCAGGGATGACACCTGAGCACAGAGATCAGACTGTTTGAGGTCTGGTCGCTACATAGTGGCTGCCACCAAGCGGCCGTACGAAGACGATAGTTGACACGCTGTAGCCAGAAGCACATCCATCATGAGTCCGAGGTGATCACGGTCACGATGCTTCGAGCGCGGGTGCCAGTGCTATAGAAAAGCAAGAAAATTTAAGAAAGAATCAGATGCCTACCTCGGAAGGACCATCTCAATCACCATCTAATTACATGTCATCCATAGAGTCCAAGATAACGCCGCAAAGATAAGCCAAAATAAGCGGCGATGACGGGTAAGTTGCGTAGCCCTGTACTGGAGGAACTCCGCGATGTTTGGGACCCCCCATTCGGGCCTAAGCGCCTTTCGGACTTACGTCCATTGTACCTGTGCTGCTGTGCAGGATAATAGGATATGTGTCCCCATCTCCGGTACCGCACATAGGGGGCAGAAGCCATCACCCGGGACATGCCGCTTCAGTACCTTAGTCCCCAAGGGCATGCATTCTTGTAGTATCTGCCATCACAAAGATCTTAATATTTAGGGGCAGAGGGTCTTCTGACAAGGGAGAAAGCCAGAGAGTGGGAGGTGACTGGCGTAAGGCGCGATATGCTGTGCTCATGGTAAACTCTGCCATTAGAGACAACCGCCATGACACGGAGTCCGGATAGTCCGGTAGCACCGGTGGTATAAGGCATCCCGTAGTCTATTCCAGTCATCACTTTATTCTTTCCCGAAGGTACGGTGGATATCACAATCCAGATGGGAGTGCCATAGATACAACTAATCGCGGGTCAGAGCAAATGAAAAACAAGGTAGGGAAGCTTGTTTTCACAGGCTTAGACCCCAACCAGGGATCTAGCCAAAACTGAGTCCCGTCCCCATTCCCTATGCAGAAGGAAATCATAAATGTAGGTCCTCCTTGCTCCTTTGGATGGATCGCTAGAACTATGATCCTCCTGTGCAAGGACATGCCATGAGAGGCTCACCCTAAGGTATTTTGCCTGAATGATTTGTAGCCATAATCAACCCTCACCACGTAGTATCCTCTAGACCCATCGCAACATGAACGCGACGTTCAGGCGATGGGAGGCCATAATGCCCAGGCCACCCTTGGGCATAAAATGTCTGCCCACTTGACCATGTGATATTTCTGGCGCCCATTGGCAGCCTGCCAGAAGAACCTAGCAATCTCCTTGTCAAAGGAGCTATGGACGCCCTCCGATAGGATATACAACCCCATCATACACATGGGAAGGCTTGCTAGGTTATCACTAATAATGACCGATGTGCTCCCCTTGGAGGTGAACCATCCATGCCAGCCAGGGCTTAGCCCGAGATGCCACTCGTCCCACCACCGGGTCGAAAGCACTCATCAGGATCTTTGAGTCGACCATCGGGATTCCTAGATAAGTAATGGGGAATGAGGCCAGACTACAGTTGAGGTTATCCACAATACGTTGTTGTTCCTCCATTGAGAATCCCAGGACGACGACCTCACTCTTATCAAAGTTAATCTTTAGAACCGACATAGCCTCAAAACAAAGTAGTAGGAACTTAAGATTTATGATGTCCATTGATAACCCACAAGTATAGGGGATTAATTGTAGCCTTTCTCTATAAGTAAGAGTGTCGAACCCAACGAGGAGCTAAAGGTAGAATTTATAGCGACCACCGATACAACTCTACGCACACTTAATGTTAGCTTTACCTAGAACAAGAAAGAAACTAATTTGTGGGAAACAAACTAAAAGTACTTTGCGAGAATAAAACTAGGAGTAATTTGCAAGATAAAAAAATGCAGTTGTTTAGTAGAAATATTTTTATAACACAAGAGAAGGATTTGTCCCTAGGCAATTGATAACTAGACCAGTAATCATTGTTGCAATTTTATATGAGGGAGAGGCATGAGCTAGCAAGCGTCCACAACTACTAAATATCATTACTTGGATCGTATGCACTTATGATTGGAACTCTAGCAAGCGTCCACAACTACTAAATATCATTACTGTAAAACCCAACCATAGCATTAAGTAACAAGTCCTCTTTACTCCCATACGCAACAACCCCCTTACTCGAGTTTGTGTTTCCGTCACTCATGCAACCCACTATAAGCGAATTATGAACGTAGTGCAAGACCCTACAGCGGTAATCCCACACGCTTGCGCGACACGGAGGGCGCTGATATGACTCCGTCGTATCTATAATTTTTGATTGTTTCATGCCAATATTATACAACTTTTGCATACTTTTGGCAACTTTTTATATGATTTATTGGACTAACCTATTGATCCAGTGCCCAGTGCCAGTTCCTATTTTCTGCATGATTTTTGTACCGCAGAGTATCCATAGCAAACTAAGTCCAAATGCAATAAAATTTCACGCAGAATTATTTTGGAATATATGTGATTTTTGGGAGTTGGAATCACCGCAAACGGAGGCCCACACAGCCCACAAGACACCAGGACGCGCCAGAGGCCCCTGGCGCGTAGTGGTTGGTTGTGCCCTCCTCGAACATCGGCCGAAGCTCTATTTCGGGTGCAAGGAAGCTTATATCCGAAGAAAAAAAACTATGTTAAAATCTCAGCGCAATCGGAGTTACGGATCTCCCGGAATATAAGAAACGGTTTTTGGTCAGATCTGCGGAACGCGAAACAGAAGAGAACAGAGAGGGAGATCCAACCTCAGAGGGACTCTCACCCCTCCGGCGCCATGGAGACCAAGGACCAGAGGGGGAACCCTCCTCCCATCTAGGGGGGAGGCCAAGGAAGAATAAGGAGGGGGGCTCTCTCCCCCTCTCTCCCGGTGGTGCCGGAGTTCCGCCGTGGCTAGGATCGTGACGACGATCTACATCAACAATCTTGCTACCGTCAATACCAAATTTCTCCCCCCATATGCAGCGGTGTAACACCCCTTCTCCCCGCTGCAATCTCTACTTAAACATGGTTCTCAACTCCATATATTATTTCCCAATGATCTATGGTTATCCTATGATGTTTGAGTAGATCCGTTTTCTCCTGAGGGTTAGTCGTGTTCTTGGTTGGTATAATTGTATATTTTATTTATGGTGCTGTCCTACGGTGCCCTCCATCTCTCGCAAACGTGAGGGCCCCCCGCTGTAGGGTGTTGCAATATGTTCATGGTTCGCTTATGTTGGGTTGCGAGAGTGACAGAAACTTAAACCCGAGTAGGTGGGGTATGACGTATGGGAGTAAAGAGGACTTGACACTTAATGCTATGGTTGGGTTTCATGACCTTAATGATCTTTAGTAGTTGCGGATGCTTGCTAGAGTTCCAATCATAAGTGCATATGATCCAAGTAGAGAAAGTATGTTAGTTCGTGCCTCTCCCTCATATAAAATTACAAGAATGATTACCGGTACTTGTTATCGATTGCCTAGGGACAAATGACTTTCTTGTTAACGAAAGCTATCCACTTTTATTACCTTGCAATTTATCCGTAGTTTTATTCCCGCAAAGTACTCATAGTTTTATCCTTGCAAAATAGTTTCATACTTGTTTCCGGTAAAGCAAACGTCAAGTGTGCATAGAGTTGTATCGGTGGTTGATAGAACTTGAGGGAATATTTGTTCTACCTTTAGCTCCTCGTTGGGTTTGACACTCTTACTTATCGAAAGTGGCTACAAATGATCCCCTATACTTATGGGTTATCAAGACCTCTTTCTGGCGCCGTTGTCGGGGAGCAATAGTGTGGGGTGAATATTCTCGTGTGTGTTTGTTTGCTTTATCACTAAGTAGTTTTTATTTTTTCTATTCTAAGTTGTTATCTATCTTTAGTTATGTATATGAAACACGAAACACCAAAAAAATTAGTGGTACTTGCTACTCATGGAGATGGGGAACCTCCTAAAACCCTCGATGCTCGTTATGTAAAAGATATTATGCACAACTTTGATAATCCTGAGAAAACCAATTCAACTATATAATGGGAGTAATGTTGGATCAACGTGAATACTTTAGGGATTATCGCTTGACACAAAAAGGGAAATTGTTATGGGATCAAATTTATTTGTTGCATTGGTATGCTCGGGACTTATGCTTGAGATATGATTATACTTGTTGCTCTAGGATGAATGCTCCACATCTTCCCTTTTCATGTGAATTTAATGATAATGAGACCTTGGCTTCTTATGCTAATCGTATATATGATTATTATGATGTGGAACGAATAGAAGAATTTGTTGCTTTTAAGGGTGCTTATGAAATTGAATCTTTGTTTGAAAAGTATGAAGCTTTTGATGATGATGTTTATAAACCCGAAAATTTTGCCATCCTTAAATATTGCTATGATAATTATAAATATAATTCCGATATTGATGAAGAAAGTCTCCGCCTGTCCAAGAAGATACTAATATTTTGCAGGAGTCTATGGAAGAAGAAATTTATGAAACTGTGAGCTCATTGGATGAAAAGATGACGAGGAGAGCGAAGAACAAAAGGAGTAAGATCATATTAGCTACCCGTGCCCACCTTCTAATGAGAGTAACTCTTCAACTCATACATTATTTAATTTCTCTTCATTCTTATCGAAGTATGATTGCTATGATAATTGCTATGATCCCGTTGATTCATTTGAAATATCCCTTTTTGATGATGCTTGATATGCTTGTGGCCATGATGCCAATATGAACGATGCTTATGGAGATGAACTTGCTATAGTTCCTTATATTAAGAATGAAATTGTTGCTACTGCACCCACACATGATAGTCCTATTATCTTTTTGAATTCTCCCAACTGCACTATATCGGAGAAATTTGCTCTTATTAAGGATTACATTTATGGGTTGCCTTTTACTATTGCACATGATGATTTTGATGAATATAATATGCATGTGCTTGCTGCTCCTACTTGCAATTATTATGAGAGAAGAACTACATCTCTACCTCTTTATGTTTCCAACATGATAAAATTGCAAGAAACCGCTTGTGCTATGTATTGGCCTTTACTTGATGTGCATGAATTGTTCTTGTATGACATGCCGATGCATAGGAAGAGAGTTAGACTTCTTCATTGCATGATATATGTTGCTTTGTGCTCACTACTAAATGCCAAATCATTGTTAATGCAAATTGGCTTTGATATACCTTGGGATCCGGGTGGATCCATTACGTGAGCACTTTATGCCTAGCTTAATGGCTTTAAAGAAAGCGCTGCCAGGGAGACAACCCGGAAGTTTTATAGAGTTTTTTATTTCTGTTGAGTGCTTTTATAAAGTTTAGAAACAAAAAAAATATAGAGGGGAACTTAAAACTTCACAAAAAGTAAAGTGAAAGTGAGATAGACGAGCACCGTGGAAGCGGGAGCTAGCCTTGAACTTTGTTCATGCCCATGGAAACTTTGTGAATCTTGAATTGCAGAAAATTTTCAACAAACATAATTATCCCCTTGTACAATTCCATTGTATTATAAAAATAATTTGCCAAGATTTGCCTTTAGGATGTTTAGATTACTTGTTGGTTTATGCGGTGCAAAACAGAAACTTTGGTCAGTAGTGCGATTTTACATTTTTTACTGGAATGTCAAACGGTTCTGGAACTTTTTGCACTGTCTTTCTATAAAATTGTTTATTTTTCCTATTTTTTCAGAATTTTTGGAGTACCAGAAGTATGGTGAATGTTCAGATTACTACAGACTGTCCTGTTTAAGACAAATTCTGTTTTTGATGCATTGTTTGCTTGTTTTGATGAAACTATCAATTTCTATTAGTGGATTAAGCCATGGAAAAGTTATATTACAGTAGCTACAATACAAAAACAAAATATGAATTGGTTTGCAACAGTACTTAGAGTAGTGATTTGCTTTATTATACTAACAGATCTTACCAAACTTTCTGTTGAGTTTTGTGTGGATGAAGTGATCAAAGATCGAGGAGGTATCGATATGAGGAGAAGGAGGAGAGGCAAGAGCTCAAGCTTGGGGATGCACAAGGCACCCCAAGTAAATATTCAAGGATACTCAAGCATCTAAGCTTGGGGATGCCCTGGAAGGCATCCCATCTTTCTTTAACAAGTATCGGTATGTTTTCGGTTTCATTTCGTTTATGTGATATGTGCAAACCTTGGAGCGTCTTTTGCATTTATTTTTCCCTTTTTCTTTTATGCACCATGCTGGTATGAGATAGTCCATAGTTTATTTATAGAATGCTCATTGCACTTCACTTATATCTTTTGAGTATGGCTTTATAGAATGCTTCATGTGCTTCACTTATATCATTTGAAATTTGGATTGCCTCTTTCTATTCACATAGAAAACCGTTGTTCGAAGAATGCTCTTTTGCTTCACTTATATTTATTAGAGCATGGTCTATTATAGAAAGGATTAAAATCTCATGCTTCACTTAGATCTATTTAGAGAGTCAACAGGAATTGGTCAATTTCATGGTTAGTCATAAAATCCTACATAAAACTTATGGATCACCGAATATGATATGTTTGATTCCTTGCAATAGTTTTGCGATATAGAGATGATAATATGTGGGAGGTACTAGTAAATGGTTGTGTTTAGTAAGAATATTTGTGTTAAGGTTTGTGATTCCCGAAGCATGCACGTATAGTCTCTCGTTATGCTGTAAAGTTGGAGCATGATTTATTATTGATTGTCCTCCTTATGAGTGGCGGTCGGGGACGAGCGATGGTCTTTTCCTACCAATCTATCCCCCTAGGGGCATGCGTAGTAGTACTTTGCTTCGAGGCTAATAAACTTTTGCAGTAAGTATATGAGTTCTTTATGACTAATGTGAGTCCATGGATTATACACACTCTTACCTTTCCGCAGTTTGCTAGCCTCTATGGTACCGTGCATTGCCCTTTCTCACATCGAGACGTGGTGCAAACTTCGCAGGTGCATCCAAACCCCGTGATATGATACAAACTATCACACATAAGCCTTATTATATCTTCTTCAAAACAGCCACCATACCTACCTATTATGGCTTTTCCATGGCCATTCCGAGATATATTTCCATGCAACTTCCACCGCTTCCGTTTGATTACTTGAGCATTCATTGTCATATTGCTTTGCATGATCATATAGCTGACATAGTAGTTGTGGCTCAGCCACCGTTCACCATTTTTCATACATGTTACGCTAGATCATTGTCACATGCATTCATATAGAGTCATACTTTGTCATAGGTATCGAGTTGTAATTTTTATTTCTTTTGAGTTATAAGTAAATAGAAGTGTGATGATCATTATTATTCATTTTTAGAGCAGTGCCCCAGTGAGGAAAGGATGATGGAGACTATGATTCCCCCACAAGTCGGGATGAGACTCTGGACAATGAGAAAAAAATATAAAAAATAAAAAAATAAAAAAATAAAAAGAAAAAAGAAAAAAAAAAGAAAAAGAAAAAAAGAAAAAAAATTAAGAAAGAGAGAAGGGGCATTGTTAGTATCCTTTACCACACTTGTGCTTCAAAGTAGCACCATGTTTTTCATATGGAGAGTCTCCTATGTTATCACTTTCATATACTAGTGGGAATTTTTCATTATAGGATTAGATGCACACCCATTTAGTTTTCATATTGAGCTTTCATACACTTATAGCTCTTAGTGCATCCGTTGCATGGCAATCCCTACTCCTCACGTTGATATCGACTGATGGGCATTTCCATAGCCCGTTGGTTAGCCGCGTCGATGTGAGAATTTATTACTTTTTTGTCTTCTATATATTTACCCCTATCATCATACTCTATTCCACCCGTAGTGCTATATCCATGGCTTGCGCTCATGTATTACGTGAGGTTTGAAAAAGCCAAAGCGCGTTAAAAAGTATAAACCAATTGCTCGGCTTGTCATCGGGTTGTGCATGATAAATACTTTGTGTTAAGAAGACAGATCATGACAAGATTATATGATTTTGTAGGGATAACTTTCTTTAGTGTTGATATTTTGAAAGACATGATTGTTTATTGGGATGCCTGAGTATTGATGTCTTTATGTCAAATTATAGACTATTACTTTGAATCACTTATGTCTTAATATTCATGCCATGATTAGATATATGATCAAGTTTATGCTAGGTAGCATTCCACATCAAAAATTATCTTTTTTATCATTTACTTGCTCGAGGACGAGCATGAATTAAGCTTGGGGATGCTGATACGTCTCCGTCGTATCTATAATTTTTGATTGTTTCATGCCAATATTATACAACTTTTACATACTTTTGGCAACTTTTTATGTGATTTATTGGACTAACCTATTGATCCAGTGCCCAGTGCCCGTTCCTGTTTTCTGCATGTTTTTTGTATAGCAGAGTATCCATATCAAACATAGTCCAAATGCAATAAAATTTCGTGGAGAATTATTTTGGAATATATGTGATTTTTGGGAGTTGGAATCACCGCAAACGGATGCCCACATAGCCCACAAGACACCAGGGCGCGCCAGAGGCCCCTAGCGCGCGGTGGTGGGTTGTGCCCTCCTCGAACGTTGGTTGGAGCTCTACTTCGGGTGCAAGGAAGCTTATATCCGGAAAAAAATCGTGTTAAATTCTTAGCGCAATCGGAGTTACGGATCTCCCGGAATATAAGAAATGGTTTTCGATCAGATCTGCGGAACGCGAAACAGAAGAGAACAGAGAGGGAGATCCAATCTCGGAGGGGCTCCCGCCCCTCTGGTGCCATGGAGACCAAGGACGATAGGAGGAACCCTCCTCCCATCTAGGGGGAGGCCGAGGAAGAAGAAGGAGGGGGGGGGGGGTCTCTCCCCCTCTCTCCCGGTGGCGCCGGAGTGCCGCCGGGGCTAGGATCGTGACGGCGATCTACATCAACAATCTTGCTACCGTCAACACCAACTTTCTCCCCCTCTATGCAGCGGTGTAACACCCCTTCTCCCTGCTGTAATCTCTACTTAAACATGGTGCTCAACTCCATATATTATTTCCCAATGATCTATAGTTATCCTATGAAGTTTGAGTAGATCCATTTTGTCCTATGGGTTAATCGTGATCTTGGTTGGTATGATTGTACATTTTATTTATTGTGCTGTCCTACGGTGCCCTCTGTCTCGCGCAAACGTGAGGGGCCCCCGCTGTAGGGTGTTGCAATATGTTCATGGTTCGCTTATGGTGAGTTGCGAGAGTGACAGAAACTTAAACCCGAGTAGGTGGGGTATGACTTATGGGAGTAAAGAGGACTTGCTACTTAATGCTATGGTTGTGTTTCACGACCTTAATGATCTTTAGTAGTTGCGGATGCTTGCTAGAGTTCCAATCATAAGTGCATATGATCCAAGTAGAGAAAGTATGTTAGCTCATGCCTCTCCCTCATATAAAATTACAAGAATGATTACCGGTACTTGTTATCGATTGCCTAGAGACAAATGACTTTCTTGTTAACAAAAGCTATCCACTTTTATTACCTTGCAATTTATCCGTAGTTTTATTCCCGCAAAGTACTCGTAGCTTTATCCTCGCAAAATAGTTTCATACTTGTTTCTGGTAAAGCAAACGTCAAGTGTGCATAGAGTTGTATCGGTGGTCGATAGAACTTGAGGGAATATTTGTTCTACCTTTAGCTCCTCGTTGGGTTCGACACTCTTACTTGTCGAAAGAGGCTACAATTGATCCCCTATACTTGTGGGTTATCAGGCACTGATACGTCTCCAACGTATCTATAATTTTTGTTTGTTCCATGCTGTTTTATTATCAATCTTGGATGTTTTATAATCATTTTATAGTCACTAGAAAAAGTGCCCGTGCTTTGCAACGGTACAAAATAACTAACAATTAGTACTACCTCCCTTCTCCACCATCGTTTAAAAGAGCAGTAAATCTTCGCTGGTCGTTTTTATTATTTGTTTTTCTAGAATTCATTTGGGTGTTGTTTTAAAATAATCACTCGAATAATTAGTATCACTTTATTGAAATAATCCTTATCACTTTGTTGAAATCATATTGTTTTGAATTAAAGAAATCTATAGTTATTTTAGAGTATGTAATAAAACATACATGTGATAAAAAACATACCACTATCCCTAGGGTACGTAGAAGCATATGGCATATGCACGCTGCATGCGTGTTGTAGCCAATCCATGCGCAGGATCAGTTAATTTGTCTTTGCATGCAATTTTTGATGAAGAAATCTTTGACATGTGGCTTTGTTGCGCCTTTCCATTATGAGGTATTCCTTTCTAAAAAATCCATCTGAATGATCGGTTAATTGGTCAATGCATGCACTTTATGACGAAGAAGAATTCTGAAAAAATATGATAAAGAAATCTTTAACCTATCTATGGTCTTGCCGCACCCTCCCATTATGGGGTCTTTCTTTCTAAGAAATCCATCCAAATGATCAGCTAATTGGGCTGTTAATAGGGGAGATTTCTTTCTTTTGCATTTCTTAGCGCAAGATCCCCTCTATCAGATTCTTATGTGTCCTCTTTTTCATATAGCACAACATCAAATCTTTATTGAGCGTCTCTTTATTTAAATTTATATCCAATTTCCGACGAGGCTTGTTGACATCTACTTGCTGATCTATATAAATTGGTAGAATTTTGTTTAAAGCAGCGAGGTGGTACTATTAAATAAAACAAGCGAGGCGTTGCATGTACAGAACAGACCGCTAGCCCAGCTGGTTGTGTCTCCTCAACAACAAAACCGTGGCCTGAGTTCGATCCCTGGTGCCCTTATTTATTTTTTGCACTCCTGCAAACGAAAGGGCCGGACCACTATGGAGTGCGGGTTTATTTAAAAAATATAGGGACCTTTTTGCAAAAGTGCCACGACGGGTGAGCGGGCAGAAGCACTATTTTCGTTATTGTTAGGGAAATATTTTATATCATTTTTAGCCACGAAACTCCACGATGATTTTTATGGGCCAGAAGGAAGAAGTTGGGCCCTGGTTGCACCTAGGGGGAGTCCCGAGGAGGGGACAACCCACCAGGGCATGCCAGGAGCCCCAGGCGCGCCCTGGTGGGTTGTGCCCACCTCGGATGCCCCCCGGACAGCCTCTTTGCTCTATAAATACCCCAGAAATCCCAGAACCCTAGAAGCGTCGACGAAATATTCATCCAGCCGCCGCAGAGTCCAGAACCACCAGATCCAATCTAGACACTATCTCGGATGGGGTTCACCACCTCTGTTGGTGCTTCTGCGATGATGCGTGAGTAGTTCTTTGTAGACCTTTGGGTCCGTAGTTAGTAGCTAGATGACTTTCTCTCTCTCGCTGAATTCCTGATACAATGGTCTCTTGGAGATCCATATGATGTAACTCTTTTTGCTGTGTGTTTTTTGGGATCTCATGAACTTTGAGTTTATGATCAGTCATATCTTTTTATATCCATGAAAGTTATTTGATTTTCTTTGATCTCTTATATGCATGATCTCTTATAGCCTCGTATTTCTTCTCCGATATTTGGGTTTTGTTTGGACAACTTGATCTATTTATCTTGCAATGGGAAGAGGTGCCCATAGTGCTTTCGATCTTACGGTGCTTGACCCCAGTGACTGAAAGGGAACCGACACGTATGTATCATTGCTACTAAGGATAAAAAGATGGGATCTATATCTACCGCCATAGATAAACGGATCTTGTCAACATCATGTCATCGTTCTTATTGCATGTAACATCCCAAAATTCTAAATTTTGGAATGTTATAATAAATAGATAGATTTGATTGATTGTTTGATTGTTTGATTGATTGAGTGAATTGAGTGAAATTCGAAACTTTTTGAAAGTTAAATGAGAGGGAATAAAAGGACTTTCCCAAACTTTCAGTTTTGCTTTTATGATCTTCGGGAATTCAAATTCTTTTCATCACAAAACCACGGAGAGAAGATGACATGACTTCTTCCATTTATTTAAATGACAAGGGTGTAGTAATTATTTGAATTTAATTTGAAATTATTTCAAAATTATGAAACTTTATGCAACTCAATGATTTTCACGAGCAAAGATAAAATGACTTCTTCAAAACATATGAAATATGAGTTGGGAGTTTCAAAGAATTAGATTCAAAGTTCTTTTGAATTTATTTTCAATTTGGAGTTATTTGAGTTTTATTCAAATTATTTTTCTCCAAAAATAAAATATATGGAAAATAGGGTAACATGATTCCCTACATCGTAAAAATTGGAGAGAAATTAATTTGAAGTCATTTTGGTATTTTAAAAATGATTTTTACTGGATTTTTATAGAGCAGAAGCACTCTTTGTTTTATTTGAATTTGGGTGTATTTTATTTGAAGCTAGAATAATGTCCATGTTGTAGAAAATCTTTTTCTGGAAATTTTGATATATTATATGCCTATATAATATTTCTATTTTCTTTTGTTTTTATTTTTGTTTGTTTGTTAAAAAAAAAGAGCTTCCGCCGACTGGGCCGGCCCACCTAGCCAGCTGTGGCCAGGCCACCATCGCCGTCGCTGTTCTCGAGCTCGGGACGAAGTCCCGAGACAAAGACGCCAGCGCCGCCACTGCGTTCGGCCTCTCCTCGCCGCCTCTCCGTGCCCCCTCCTCCACGCCACCGCCTCCACCCTCCTCCTTAAATACCCGAGGCCCCGGGCCCCATTCCTCTCTTCACCCGCATATCGCCGCCGCCTCATGAATCTGCCACGCCGAAGTTCTTCGCCATCGCCCCGCAACTCCCCGACCCCGTAGCCGCCACCCACCTCACCGCCGTGCCGCGCCGCCCTCCCTAGCTACTCCGCCGGAGCCACTTCGCCCCACCGCCGCCGGAGGCACGACTCGCCAGAGCCACCGCCGCCGTGGTAAAACCCTAACCCGATCTGCCGCCGGTTTTTAACAAAAAACCGTTGCCCCGGTCCGCTGGTTTTCTCGGCTTTGTTAAAAAAACGGTTTAGTTTTTTTGATCTATTCAACGAACATTTTCTGTTTAGATCTTTTTAGCGAACGGTTTGCATTAGTTAGTGTTCGGCAGCGAACGTTCACTATTTAGTCTTTTTCTTTTTCTGTTTAATTACGTCAGGGACCTATCAGTGAATATATTTATTTACATATTAGCCCCTGGTTTTCAAACGACCATAACTTTTTACTCGTTAGTCCAAATCCAACGAAACCAACGCCCACGTCTTCGTTATGATCCCCTCTATCCAGTAATACAACTCAAATATGTTTTTGAAAGTTTTAAAATTTGAATTAGATTAGATTTGTATACAAACTTCGTTTGATCATAACTTGAGTTTCGTAGCTCCGTTTGAGTTGATTCTTTTTGCAAATCGAAGCTCTTGACCTAAACTTTCCGATAAGGCCAAATTCATATAATATTGGTAATGTTAGAAATTGTTTTATGTTGCAAGAGTTATTCGCTTGGTTTTGATGTTTTCCGAATCGTCTTCTTCGTTCTTTCTGATCTTTTGAGTGGTTGCTTATGTGTGGTTACTACTGTTTGCTTACTATAGATTGACCGGAGTGTGACGAGTAGAAGTATCAAGAGTTTTGAGTGCGAATCATCTTCGTCAACATTGCAGGCAAGTAACATTTTGATCATATCTTTTCTCATACCCAGTTTTTATGCATTAGATCGATCCTCAAACATTGCATTGATTTAGGATCTAATTAAATTGTGGGATGGGAAGTAGTTGAGGTAGTACCTATTACCTGTTTTATTATCAACCCTTGGGAGTTACTTGTACGTTTGCTTATTATGCCATGCTATGCTAGTAGATGTGGATTGAATGAGTGTATTCCATGACAGATGTGAGATTGTTAAATTAATGGTTTATTTAAGGTGGCAACTTAAACACACATCTGGGTGGATTGAGGCACCTGGTTTCCATCAGGACTTGCCTGTTTTTATTCGGACCGCCACCCAGGCTGAAAGGGATCATGAGATTATTCATGCTAGAAACTTCCGTGTGCAGCCACAAGCCATTATGGGCTCTGGCATTGTTGATTAAGTCGTGCGAACTCTTACGCGTAGACTAGCAGATGTAGGGGAAAGTAGGTGTACCGGTCTACCCACACGTAAGGTGCTAAGCGCTTAGAAAGACTATGTCTCGGTCATCCGTTTCTCAAACATCATGTAGTGCGAGAAATCCGACGGAGGCGATCAAGTCTTGTGGGGAAAAGTGCGCAAACCTCTGCAGAGTGTATAAACTAATCATGGTTAGCCGTGTCCCCGGTTATGGACATCTTGAGTATCTAGTACTTGGATATCACGTGAATCTCATCATGTTACTCTAATTAATATTGTTGGGTTGTTAATGAGTTCTTTTAATTGGGATTGAGGATGCTGTCAAACATCCTCAATGTTTAACAACCACCATGATAGTTAAATAAATTTATTCCTTTACAGTAGGGAAAAATTGGCTTTTCGCAAAACCCTTATAACCATAGAGCTTTTCCACCATCCATATATGCATGTAGTGATAGCCATATTTCAGCATTGCCCTACAGTGTGAATTTGCCAGTACATTCAATGTACTGACCCTTTGTGGCTGCAACGTCTCATGTTGCTGGATCTTATGACGAGTAAGTGATACGTTAGGGTTACGATTTCTACACTCAACCTTGCCGTTGGTGTTGATGGGAATCCACAACCTTGCCACTTCCGCTATTTGGATTGAGGTAATAGTATTTATGTTACTTTATACATGTGATTTACCTCTGTTATAATTCCTCGAGTACTGTGTGTGTTAGCATACCGATCCAGGGATGACACTTAAGCATAGAGACTTGATCCATTCGGGTCAGGTCGCTACAAGATGGTTTCAGAGCACATGTTGTTGTGGGACGTGACCCTAGAAAATGGCAAGCCCATAGGAAAGATTTTTCTCTACAACTTCATTTTTCAAAAGGATCTTTTACCTCTCTTCTCTTCTGAGCTTATTCAAAAAAAATTCCCTTTTAGAGAGACCATACATACCCTTTTCCCCTTTTGACCACTCGAAGATTTGAATGATGAGACCACTCCAAGGAGACAAGATATCGGACAACTAAGACCATTTTGGAATGAAGAAGATTTTACCGTGCATTACAATGACGGAAACTACAACGGTGAAGACTCCAAAGACTAGGAGAATTTGAAGGCTTTGAAGAATTTCCGGATTTGTATGACCTAGGAAGGCACCCCTTATGGAATTTGACAGACTACGGAAGTTATCAATACCCCGAGATTTGTAGGACAATACCGAGTTTTTGAGCGTATGGGAGAAATGGCCAACAAGTTGGAGTCACCCGAAGGACTGTCAGGAGTTCATGATGTGTTTCACGTTTCCTAGTTGAAGAAGTGCCATGCAGAGATGGCCAATATTCCCCTGTAAGGACGCTTGACCCAGGAAAGGATAATGATGTTCCTCGAAGTGGAGTATGGACTTCATGAGTATAAGTTTTTACCTCGGTATGTGGGATATACCAGGAGGATGAAGAGATGAACTACTATTGGATATAAAGGAGGTATGATGTTGGAAATATGGATCAATGGAAAATTCCATGATGAGTCTGAGTAATCACGTCTTAGTTTGGTACAAATAGAAGAAAGAAAGACATTACAATTGGATGGATTTTGAGTATGCTAGGAAGATGGAAGTTGAATGTTGGAATAACGATCAGTTGCCCGAGGATGAGTTCAAGGTTTGCAAGTGATGAGATGGGCCATAACCCATGTGCCCTGTGACACGCCAAGAAGCCAAAGACACTCTTCTTTGAAGGAAAAACCTCGGAAGAAGTTACGATTTTATCAACCGACGATTCTATAGGAGTTTACGCAAAACCTGAGAGTTGTTAAGGAACGATAGATGTTTTGTTTGGCTTGCAGATTCAATGGATTTATCCGAACTTGGTTGGTCGACAAGAGAAATTTTGCAATGCTTGTGAGGATGACCGAGTGTTAGTATGCGAGATTCGCTAAACCATGTACAAGGTAATGATTTGGGTGCGGGATGGATTGATCACCATACCGACTTACTCTTATTATTCGCCTTACTATATGGGATGGTAAATCTGAGTGACTTACCTATAGTAGAGAGACGATGATCAAAACCTTGTTTGAACCTTAGAATGGTATAAGCATTTTTTCCCCTTGTACAAGGCAGTTGTTGCCAACCGTAGGATATACGGTGAGGATGAACCCAGACCCATTTCCTGCAGGACAAACCATAAACTATTGACCACCATGAGATATCGATAGCTAATTAGTATTGGCGCCAGACGCGTCAGCTAAGAAGACCTAGTTTCGGGATAACCTTACCAAGATGAGAGGACAGAAGCATTGTGTAAAGGTTATGCCTCTACCGGAAGAGCCCAGAGAAGGATTTTTCCCGAGAATCTGAGAGGACCGACACTGCCAACAATAAGGGTCGAGTATATGAGTTTTGATGGAACTGTAACCATGCTTCTAAGGGTGGTAGCACCCCAGACCACGGAGACGATTGCTGGATTTTTGAGAAGACCCCCAAACCCTAACCTATTTCTTGCTAGCCTCTCCGAATCTCGAGGATGAGATTCATTTTAAGGGTGGTAGTTTCGTAACATCCCAAAATTCTAAATTTTGGAATGTTATAATAAATAGATTTGATTGATTGATTGAGTGAATTGAGTGAAATTCGAAACTTTTCGAAAGTTAAATGAGAGGGAATAAAAGGACTTTCCCAAACTTTCAGTTTTGCTTTATGATCTTCGGGAATTCAAATTCTTTTCATCACAAAACCCTGGAGAGAAGATGACATGACTTCTTCCATTTATTTAAATGACAAGGGGTGTTGAAAATATTTGAATTTCATTTGAAAATATTTCCAAATTCTGAAACTTTATGCAACTCAATGATTTTCACGAGCAAAGATAAAATGACTTCTTCAAAACATATGAAATATGAGTTGGGAGTTTCAAAGAATTAGATTCAAAGTTCTTTTGAATTTATTTTCAATTTGGAGTTATTTGAGTTTTATTCAAATTATTTTTCTCCAAAAATAAAATATATGGAAAATAGGTTAACATGATTCCCTACATCAGAAAATTGGAGAGAAATTAATTTGAAGTCATTTTGGTATTTTAAAAATGATTTTTACTGGATTTTTCTAGAGCAGAAGCACTCTTTGTTTTATTTGAATTTGGGTGTATTTTATTTGAAGCTAGAATAATGTCCATGTTGTAGAAAATATTTTTCTGAAAATTTTGATATATTATATGCCTATATAATATTTCTATTTCTTTTGTTTTTAATTTTGTTTGTCTGTTAAAAAAAAGAGCTTCACGACTGGGCAGCCCAGCTAGCTACCAAAGCACCAGCCAGCCCATCGCCGCGCTGCCGTCCTTGAGCTCGGGGCGAAGTCTCGAACCAAGACACCTGGCCGCCGCGTGCTCACGCCTCTCCCCGCCGCCTCTCCGTGCCCCCTCCTCCACGCCACCGCCTCCACCCCTCCTCCTTAAATACCCGAGGCCCCGGGCCCCGTTCCTCTCTTCTCTCGCATCTCGCCGCCGCCTCGCCGGAACTGCCGCCGCAGCCGAGTTCTTCGCCATCGCCCCGCAACTCCCCGACCCCGTAGCCGCCACCTACCTCACCGCCGTGCCGCGCCACCCTCCCTAGCTACTCTGCCGGAGCCACTACGCCCCACCGCCGCTGGAGGCACGACTCGCCGGAGCAACCGCCGCCGTGGTAAAACCCTAACCCGATCTGCCGACGGGTTTTAACAAAAAACCGTTGCCCCGGTCCGCTGGTTTTCTCGACTTTGTTAAAAAAAACGGTTTAGTTTTTTTATCTATTCAACGAACGTTTTTTGTTTAGATCTTTTTAGCGAACGGTTTGCATTAGTTAGCGTTCGGCAGCGAAAGTTCACTATTTAGTATTTTTCTTTTTCTGTTTAATTACGTCAGGGACCTATCGGTGAATATATTTATTTACAGATTAGCCCCTGGTTTTCAAACGACCATAACTTTTTACTCGTTAGTCCAAATCCAACGAAACTAACGCCCACGTCTTCGTTATGACCCCCTCTATCCAGTAATCCAACTCAAATATGTTTTTGAAAGTTTTAAAATTTGAATTAGATTAGATTTGTATTCAAACTTTGTTTGATCATAACTTGAGTTTCGTAGCTCCGTTTGAGTTGATTCTTTTTGCAAACGAAGCTCTTGACCTAAACTTTCTAATAAGGCCAAATTCATATAATTTTGGTACTGTTAGAAATTGTTTTATGTTGCAAGAGTTATTCGCTTGGTTTTGATGTTTTCCGAATCGTCTTCTTCGTTCTTTCTGATCTTTTGAGTGATTGCTTATGTGTGGTTACTACTGTTTGCTTACTATAGATTGACCGGAGTGTGACGAGTAGAACTATCAAGAGTTTTGAGTGCGAATCATCTTCGTCAACATTGCAGGCAAGTAACACTTTGATCATATCTTTTCTCATACCCAGTTTTTATGCATTAGATCGATCCTCAAACATTGCACTGATTTAGGATCTAATTAAATTGTGGGATGGGAAGTAGTTGAGGTAGTACCTATTACCTGTTTTATTATCAACCCTTGGGAGTTACTTCTACGTTTGCTTATTATGCCATGCTATGCTAGTAGATGTGGATTGGGTGAGTGTATTCCATGACAGATGTGAGATTGTTAAATTAATGGTTTATTTAAGGTGGCAACTTAAACACACATCTGGGTGGATTGAGGCACCTGGTTTCCATCAGTACTTGCCTGTTTTTCTTCGGACCGCCACCCAGGATTAAAGGGATCATGAGATTATTCATGCTAGAAACTTCCGTGTGCAGCCACAAGCCATTATGGGCTATGGCATAGTTGATTAAGTCGTGCGAACTCTTACGGGTAGACTAGCGAGATGTAGGGAAAGTAGGTGTGCCGGTCTACCCACACGTAAGGTGCTAAGCGCTTAGAAGACTATGTCTCGGTCATCCGCTTCTCAAACATCATGTAGTGCGAGAAATCCGACGGAGGCGATCGAGTCTTGTGGGGAAAAGTGCATAAACCTCTACAGAGTGTATAAACTAATCATGGTTAGCCGTGTCCCGGTTATGGACATCTTGAGTATCTAGTACTTGGATATCATGTGAATCTCATCATGTTACTCTAATTAATATTGTTGGGTTGTTAATGAGTACTTTTAATTGGGATTGAGGATCTTTGTCAAACATTCTCAATGTTTAACAACCACCATGATAGTTAAATAAATTTATTCCTTTGCAGTAGGGAAAAATTGGCTTTTTCGCAAAACCCTTATAACCATAGAGCTTTTCCACCAGCCATATATGCATGTAGTGATAGCCATATTTCAGCATTGCTCTACAGTGTGAATTTGCCAGTACATTCAATGTACTGACCCTCTGTGGCTGCAACGTCTCATGTTGCAGGATCTTACGACGAGTAAGTGATACTTTAGGGTTACGATTTCTACACTCAACCTTGCCGTTGGTGTTGATGGGAATCCACAACCTTGTTACTTCCGCTATTTGGATTGAGGTAATGGTATTTATGTTACTTTATACATGTGATTTACCTCTGTTATAAATCCTCTAGTACTGTGTGTGTCAGCATACCGATCCAGGGATGACACTTAAGCACAGAGACTTGATCCATTCGGGTCGTGTCGCTACATTGCATTACTCCGTTTTTCCATGAACTTAATACACTAGATGCATGCTGGATAGCGGTCACTGTGGGGAATAATAGTAGTAGATGCAGGCAGGAGTCGGTCTACTAATCTTGGACGTGATGCCTATCTAATGATCATTGCCTAGATATCGTCATAATTATTTGAGGTTCTATCAATTTCCCAACAGTAATTTGTTTACCCACCGTTTGCTATCTTTCTCGAGAGAAGCCACTAGTGAAACCTACGGCCCCCGGGTCTTCTTTCTCATATATTTGCTTTGCAATCTATTTTATTTGCACGTTTTATTCAAATCTATTAAACCAAAAATACAAAGATACTTTGCTGCACTTTATTTTATTTGCGATCTATTTATTCAATCTTTTACATATTTCTCCCGTCAACACGCAATTTCTGGCGCCGTTAGCCGAAAGGGATTGACAACCCCTTTAACACGTCAGGTTGCGAGGTGTTGTTATTTGTGTGCAGGGGTTGTTTACATTGTGTTGCTTGGTTCTCCTACTGGTTCGATAACCTTGGTTTCATATCTGAGGGAAATACCTACCGCTTGTCTTTGCGCATGATCCCTTCCTCTTTGGGGAAATACCGATGTAGCTTCAAGCGACATCAAAAGGAATTTCTGGCGCCGTTGCCGGGGAGGATCTTAAACATATACCTGGTTCCTAATCACAAATATCATCTCCTCGCAATTTACATCATTTGCCATTTTCCTCTCGTTTTCCTCTGCCCCACTTCATAAAAATTTGGCGTTTTATTCGCCTCTCTTTTTCTGTTCACCATTTTCTCGTGAGATCTATTCCTTGCTTGCAATCATGAGTGATTTCGGTATGGCACCAAGAGATGATGACCTGACTCCTAAGATTGGACGTACATGCAATATGGATGCTAAAACTTTTATCTTGGGGCAAGGGAACGTTATGGGAAAAGAACGTATCCAAGAATTCTTCAATTGTGTGGGAAATCTGAGTCTTGATGATGCTCCTATACTTAAAACTACTAGATCTTATGCGGATGCTATTTCAGCACTAGTTTTGGAACTTGAAAGTAAATTTATCCGCACTCACCCTAATTTGCAAAGATTTTTTTGAGCTTCCCGAAATAAAGAATCCTAGAACCAAAAAGTTGGCCACTCTCGTTCTTATGAATGAATTTGACTACATAATTCAGAAAGCTAGGAAAATCTTTGACTTTTATGGTATGAATCATGAAAAACCTATGATAGATGAAATTATTTACACTAGTGACTACGCACTAAGGCATTTGCTTGAGGATAATAAGATCTTTGATGGGAATCTTAAAAAGGAGGTCCCCTTTCTAGAAATAATCAACAAGTTTTTAATAATATCAATCAACACTAATCTTGGATTGTTGCGAGAAATCAAAGGGGTTATGATGAAACCAATTAAGGAATGATAAAGTTTATATGGATAATATGTTTTATGTTGTGTTTACAAAACCACATGATGAAAACACCTCTAATAAAGCTAAGAAGAAGAAAGATGACAGAACTTAGACCCTTACTTTATGCCTAGCTAGGGGCGTAAAACTATAATGCTTGTTGGGAGGCAACCCAATGAATAAAATTTTCTTTTTTCTTTTTTCTTTCTGTTCTTGTGTGTTTACACAATTATTCTACTGTTATGATTGTGTTTTTTACGTTTTAATTTGTTTTTGTGCCAAGTAAAGCCTTTAGGATCTTCTTGCGTGATAGTTGTTTGATCTGCTGAAAAAGACAGAAACTTTGTGCTCACGAAACTAATTTTCATAAATCAGAGAAAAGAGCTTTTGCTTTGATTCTTTTAGCAGAGGATTAATATACAAATTACCCTGGTCTTCCCAATTTTTTAGAATTTTTGAAGTTCCATAAGTATTCGCTAAAGTCAGATTACTACGTACTGTTCTATTTTGACAGATTCTGTTTTGTTTATGTTGTGTGCTTATTTTGATGGCTCTATGGTTTTCTTTGATGAGTTTTTGCCATACAAAAGTTGGAATACAGTAGATATAATACAAAGCCAAAATATGAATTGGTTTCATACAACACTTATAGTAGTGATTTATTTATTTCTTACACTACCGGATCTCACGAAGGTTTTGTTGAGTTTTGTGTGATTGAACTTTTCAAGTTTTGAGTTATCTTACGATGGATGAAGGAAGGATGTAAGAGCCTAAGATAAGGGGATGCCCCGACATCCCAAGCTATTATCCAAGAATGAGCAACCAACTAAGCTTGGGGATGCCCCCGAGTGGCATCCCGCTTTCTTCCAACAACTATCAGTATTTTACTAGAGGCTATATTTTATTCGTCACATGATATGTGTTTTGCTTGGAGCGTTTTGTATGATATGTGTCTTTGCTTGTTTTGTTTTTGTGTTTTAAGTCATCAATCCTTTCTGGACACACCTATTTGAGAGAGCCAAAATTATATCATAACTTGTTAGAATTGCTCTCTGTGCTCCACTTAAATCTTTTATGAGCTAGGACTTGCTCTAGTGTTTCACTTATATCTTTTTGAGCACGGTGTGCTTAGTATTTTTGAAGAAATTATCTCTTGCTTCACTTATATTTATTTGAGAGTTAGTAAAATTTTAAAGAAATTCTCTCTTGCTTCACTTAAATTATTTTGAGAGAAAGAAAATTTGTTATGCTCATGATCTTCACTTATATTTGTTTGAGCTTATGAAAAACAACACATGAAAATTAGTCCCAAAGTGATAGACATCCAAGAAGGATAAAGAAAAACAAAAAAAATGTCATGAAGATCATTGGAAAAATAAACTTGATTCTTAGTAATAGTTTTGAGATATGATGATGTGATATGTGAGTTATGTTGATGAGTAATTGTGCTCTAGTAAGAATATTGGTGTTAAGCTTTGTGATTCCCTATGCATGCACGAAAGTCAATAATCATGCAATGAAAATTATATCCTACTTGTGGTGCATTATTCGGTGTTAATTATGCTTAATGCTTGCTTATGAGATTATTCGTTTCTTCGTTGGTCGCTTCTCAATCTTTTTGCTAGCCTTCATTTTGCACTAAGTATTATATCTACTTGTGCATCCAAAACCCTTTAAACCAGTTTTGCCACATGAGTCCACTATATCTACCTATATACGGTATTCTTTTGCCGTTCTAAGCAAATTTGCATGTGCCATCTCTAATTTTCAAAATAAACTTCTCTTTTGTGTGTTTGTTTCGCTCGTAGAATGGTAACGGGTGGCTAATATTTTCCATGCTGGATGTGTTATTCTCACGGTGAGTGTTTATTCACTTTTGATTGCACGAGAGTACGTCTTAGGGATGCCCAGCCCGAAATGCAAAAATGAATTTACTTTATGTTGTCAAATAATAAATTCCTTGGAAAGTGTTGGTATGGAGGGCACCCGTGGATACGGCTAGCCATGGAAAGTGAAAGTATGGTGGAAAAAGGAATAAAATTTATTTTCTGTTTGGGAACCTCCTATGGCATATCTAGCATGGAAAGTGTTCGAAAGTCTGAGTCGTTTTCGTTGGTGGGATGGATACATCTCCCAAAATGTTTTTATCTCTAAGTTTTTCGCTTTGAGCTCTGGCACCTCTACAAATCCCTACTTCCCTCCGCGAAGGGCCCTTATTTTACTTTATGCAATTTTTATTTTTATTTTGAGTCTCCATCCTCTCTTATAAAAGCACCAACTAGGAGGTAATATGATCGTACTTAAGTATTGGGTATAGATAATATTCGAGTTTGTTTCATGAATGGATCAATGTTTGAGCATGATGGGCTAGGGATAACTTGTTTTAGCATTGATATTTTGAAAGACATGGTTGCTTCTTGATTTGCTTGAGTATCTAAGTTATTATGTCAAAATTAGACTACTGCTTTGAATCACATAAAATTCCGAATGTACATGCTATAAAGAAAACAATATAATATGACATGATGAACAGCACTCCACATCAAAAATTCTGTTTTTATCACTTACCTACTCGAGGACGAGTAGGAGTTAAGCTTAGATCTTGACACGTCTCCAACGTATCTATAATTTTTGATTGTTCCATACTGTTTTATTATCAATCTTGGATGTTTTATAATCATTTTATATCATTTTTTGGTACTAACCTATTGACATAGTGCCAAGTGCCAGTTGCTGTTTTTCCATGTTTTTTTACTTCGCAGGAAATCAATATCAGACAAAGTCCAAATGCCATGTGTAGCGACCCGACCTCAGACGGTCAAGTCTCTGTGCTTAAGTGTCATCCCTGGATCGGTATGCTGACACACACAGTACTGGAGGATTTATTACAGAGGTAAAATCACATGTATAAAATAACGTAAATACTATTACCTCAATCCAAATAGCGTAAGTAACAACAAGGTTGTGGATTCCCATCAACACCAACGGCAAAGTTGAGTGTAGAAATCGTAACCCCTAACGTATCACTTACTCGTCGTAAGAAGTCGTTGCAGACACAAAGGGTCAGTACATTGAATGTACTGGCAAATTCACACCATAGGATAATGATGAATAATAGCTGTCACTACATGCATATATGGCTGGTGGAAAGCTCTAAGTTTATTTTTGCATAAAGCCAATTTTTCCCTACCTCAATGGAATAAATTTTATTTAACTACACAGTTGTTTGAAAATATTGAGAAGGTATATCCCCAACTCAATCCCAAAATAATAATCATTAACCCAATCAAATTAATTTAAATAGTGTGTTGAGATCAACATGATAATTCAATAACCAGATACTCAAGATGTCCATAACCGGGGGCACGGCTAACCATGATTAGTTTGCATGTACACTCTGCAGAGGTTTGCGCACTTTTACCCACAAGACTCGATCTCCTCCGTTGGATTTCTCACACTACATGGTGTTTGAGAAACGGATGACCGAGACACAGTCTTTCAGAAACATTAACTCTTTACTCTGGGTGGACAGTTACACCTACTTTCCCCTACATCTGCTAGCCCACCACTGAAAGATGTCATGCAACATACTCAACAATGCTAGAGCCCATAATAGCTTGTGGCTGCTTGATGACCCACAAGTGTAGGGGATCTATCGTAATCCTTTCGATAAGTAAGAGTGTCGAACCCAACGAGGAGCAGAAGGAAATGATAAGCGGTTTTCAGCAATGTATTCTCTGCAAGCACTGAAATTATCGGTAACAAATAGTTTTGTGGTAAGCTAATTTGTAACGAGTAACAAGCAATGAAAGTAAATAAGGTGCAGCAAGATGGCCCAATCCTTTTTGTAGCAAAGGACAAGCCTGGACAAACTCTTATATAGAGAAAAGCGCCCCCGATGACACATGGGAATTATCGTCAAGCTAGTTTTCATCACGCTCATATGATTCACGTTCGTTACTTTGATAATTTGGTATGTGGGTGGACCGGTGCTTGGGTACTGTCCTTTCTTGGACAAGCATCCCACTTATGACTAACCCATATTGCAAGCATCCGCAACTACAAAAGAAGTATTAAGGTAAACCTAACCATAGCATGAAACATATGGATCCAAATCAGCCCCTTACGAATCAACTCATAAACTAGGGTTTAAGCTTCTGTCACTCTAGCAACCCATCATCAACTTATTACTTCCCAATGGCTTCCTCTAGGCCCAAATAATGGTGAAGTGTCATGTAGTCGACGTTCACATAACACCACTAAAGGGGAGACAACATACATTTCATCAAAATATCAAACGAATACCAAATTCACATGACTACTTATAGCAAGACTTCTCCCATGTCCTCAGGAACAAACGTAACTACTCACAAATCGAATTCATGTTCATAGTCAGAGGGGTATTAATATGCATAAAGGATCTGAACATATGATCTTCCACCAAATAAACCAACTAGCATCAACTACAAGGAGTAATCAACACTACTAGCAACCCACGGGTACCAATATAAGGCTTTGGGACAAAGATTGAATACAAGAGATGAACTAGGGTTTGAGAGGAGATGGTGCTGGTGAAGATGTTGATGGAGATTGACCCCCTCCCGATGAGAGGATCGTTGGTGATGACTATGGCGATGATTTCCCCCTCCCGGAGGGATGTTTCCGTGGCAGAACATCTTTGCCGGAGCCCTAGATTGGTTCCGCCTCGTGGCGGCGGAGTTTCTACCCGAAAGCTTTCTTACGATTTTTTCCAGGGTAAAAGACTTCATATAGCAGAAGATGGTCACCGGAGGCCTGCCCGGGGGCCCACGAGGCAGGGGGCGTGCGCAGGGGGGTAGGACGCACCCCCACCCTCGTGGCCAGTGTGTGGGCCCCCTCTGGTGGATTCTTTCGCCAGCATTTTTTATTAATTCCAAAATAACTTCCGTGAAGTTTCAGGACTTTTGGAGCTGTGCAGAATAGGTCTCTAATATTTGCTCCTTTTCCAGCCCAGAATTCCAGCTGTCGGCATTCTCCCTTTTCATGTAAACCTTGTAAAATAAGAGAGAATAGGTATAAGTATTGTGACATAACGTGTAATAGCTGCCCATAATGCAATAAATATCGATATAAAAGCATGATGCAAAATGGACGTATCAACTCCCCCAAGCTTAGACCTCGCTTGTCCTCAAGCGGAAGCCGATAACAATAAATATGTCCACATGTTTAGAGATAGAGGTGTCGATAAAATAAAATACAGACATGAGGGCATCATGATCATTCTTATAACAGCAACACACACACACACACACACAGATATATATATATATATATATATATAGTCATATGATTTATTATGCTCAAGTAACAATCTATTCACAATATCAAGTATGAATCAGAAACTCCGTTGAGAACTAACAAACTATAATCTCGGTCACTGAAGCAACAGCAATTTATCATAACATCGGAAAGAGTCAATATGAGAGATTTTCAGCAAGTCCACATACTGAACTATCATTTGGACTTTCACAATTGCTAACACTCACGCAATACTTATGGGTATGGAGTTTTAATCGGACACAGAGAAAGATAGGGGCTTATAGTGTTGCCTCCCAACCTTTTACTTCAAGGGTAATGTCAACAACAACAGTTCATGCTAACTCACATCTAATTGGATATATATATCAGGATCTTTCCAACACAATATGCTTGCCAAAGGATAAAATGCAAAAAGGAAAGGTGAAGATCACCATGACTCTTATATAAGGTAAAAGACAAAAGTAAAAGATAGGCCCTTCGCAGAGGGAGGCATAGGTTGTCATGTGCTTTTATGGTTGGATGCACGAAATCTTAATGCGAAAGAACGTCACTTTATATTGCCACTTGTGATATGGACCTTTTATTATGCAGTCCGTCGCTTTTATTGCTTCCATATCACAAGATCGTATAAAGTTTATTTTCTCCATACTAATAAATCATACATATTTAGGGAGCAATTTTTATGGCATGCAACATGACAAATTACTTTAAGGATCTTACTCAATCCATAGGTAGATATGGTGGACTCTCATGGCAAAACCGGGTTTTAAGGATATTTGGAAGCACAAGTAGTATCTCTACTTGGTGCAAAGAATTTAGCTAGCATGAGGCGGAAAGGCAAGCTCAACATGTTGGATGATCCATGACAATATACTTTATTTCGGATATAAGAAAACATAAGCCATTACGTTGAGTTCCTTGTCCAATGTCAACTCTTTAGCATGTCATATTTTAATGAGTGCTCATAATCGTAAAAGATGTCCAAGATAGTATATTCATATGTGAAAACCTCTCTTTCTTTATTACTTCCTATTAATTGCAACGATGACCAAAACTATGTTTGTCAACTCTCAACAACTTTTATTCATCATACTCTTTATATGTGAAGTCATTACTCTCCATAAGATCAATATGATCTCTTTATTTCTTTTTATACTTTCTCTTTCTTTTTATTCCCTCACGATCATAGAAAGATAATCAAGCCCTTGACTCAATACTAATCTTTATTATATATAGCTCACGGACTCGATTTCATAGAAGGATCATAAGGCAAAACTCAAAACTAAATCATACTAAAACTTTATTCTACTAGATCAAGATATTACCAAAAGGATCGAACTAAGAAAAACGGTAAAGATAGGAGTGTGATGGTGATACGATACAGGGGCACCACCCCCAAGCTTGGCAGTTGCCAAGGGGAGTGTCCAAACCCATGTGTTTATGTCTCTTTCTTTGGAGCTGGTGATGATGGAGTTGTTGATGATGTAAATTGTGCTTTCAGCTTCTTCATATTGTAATTGAGAAGGGCAATTTCCTCCTTTAAATCATCAACCTCCGATTCCAGCTTTAAGATCTTGTCACATAAATCTCCTTTGCTTTTCTGCCGAAAACGAGAAGGAATAGATCGGTTGTTAGACAGTTTAGCCCTCTTAGGGAGACTAGACTTCTTGAACTTCACGTGCATATCCCCAGGTAGAGGTAGAGGGACATCCTCCTCCTCCGATCTTGAATCACTGATCCTCATCAAATGAGCATCCTCCTCCTCATCCGCAGTTCGACCACAAGGAGATATATCCCCATAGGTCTTTGGGTCAACAATGAGATGTGAGACATAACTCTCTCCGTCGGAATCCTGAGATGACATCTTGCTCCAAATCTGCTTCAAAAACAGCTCGAAACAAAAATAGAGGATATTTGCGTGGTACGGTGGTCAAAACCTCCGGAGATTATATAATTAATTTTACCGACTAAAAGAAGTAACATGCAAGAAAACGGAGTCCGGAGAGCACACGAGGTGCCCACGAGGCAGGGGGCGCGCCCAGGGGGGTAGGGCGCGCCTTCCACCCTCGTGGACGCCTCGTGTCCTTCCTAGACTACTTCTTATTTTCCTATTTTCTTAAATATTCCAAAACGGAGAAAACTTGTCATTAGAACTGTTTTGGAGTCGGTTTACTTACCGTACCACATACCTATTCATTTTCAGAGTCTGAAATGTTCTCAAAATTGTCCCTTATGTATTCCTCCGGGGTTACGGTTTTAATAACATTAGTTTCAACATTTATACGATTACCTGAGATAAAATGTTTGATTCTTTGACCGTTCACCACCTTCGGATTTGTGCCTCGAAGTTGTTGATTTTTATGGCACCAGAACGATAGACCTCCTCGATAACGTAAGGACCTTCCCATTTGGAGAGAAGTTTTCCTGCAAAAAATCTTAAAGGAGAGTTGAATAGAAACACATAATCACCTACATTAAACTCACGCTTTTGTATCCTTTTGTCATGCCATCTTTTAACTTTTTCTTTAAACAGTTTGGCATTCTCATAGGCCTGGGTTCTCCATTAATCAAGTGAGCTAATTCCAAATAGCCTCTTCTCACCGGCAAGTTTGAAATCAGAATTGAGCTCTTTAATGGCCCAATATGCCTTATGTTCTAGTTCGAGAGGTAAGTGACATGCTTTTCCATAAACCATTTTATACGGAGACATACCAATAGGGTTTTTATATGCAGTTCTATATGCCCATAATGCATCATCAAGTTTCTTGGACCAATTCTTTCTAGATCTATTAACAGTCTTTTGTAAAATTAATTTGAGCTCTCTATTACTCAATTCTACTTGACCACTAGACTGTGGGTGATAAGGGATGCAATTCTATTATTAACATCATACTTAGCAAGCATTTTACGAAAAGCACCATGAATAAAATGTGAACCACCATCAGTCATTAAATATCTAGGGACTCCAAACCTCGGAAAAATAAATTCTTTAAGCATCTTAATAGAGGTGTTATGATCAGCAATACTAGTTGGAATAGCTTCTACCCACTTAGTAACGTAATCAACATCAACTAAAATATGTGTATACCCATTAGAGGAAGGAAACAGTCCCATGTAATCAAAGCCCCAAACATCAAATGGTTCAATAACAAGTGAATAATTCATAGGCATTTCTTGACGTCTACTAATATTACCAATTCTTTGACATTCATCACAAGATAAGACAAACTTACGGACATCTTTAAAGAGAGTAGGCCAATAAAAACCAGATTGCAATACCTTATGTTCAGTTCTATCTCCAGCGTGGTGTCCTCGATAAGCCTCGGAGTGACACTTGCGTAGGATCTGTTCTTGTTCATGCTCAGGTATACAACGTCTAATAACACCATCTACTCCTTCTTTATAAAGGTGTGGGTCATCCCAGAAGTAATGTCTTAAATCATAGGAAAACTTTTTCTTTTCCTGGTATGTGACACCAGGTGGTATAAATTTAGCAACAATGTAATTAGCATAGTCAGCATACCATGGAGCAGTGTGAGAAGCATTTATGACAGCTAATTGTTCATCAGGAAAGCTATCATCAATAGCTAGTGGGTCATCAAGAACATACTCTAACCTAGACAAGTTGTCTGCAACGGGGTTCTCAGCTCCCTTTCTATCAATAATATGCAAATCAGATTCTTGTAGCAAGAGAACCCATCTTATAAGTCTAGGTTTAGCATCTTTCTTCTCCATAAGATATTTAATAGAAGCATGATCAGTGTGAACAGTTACTTTGGAATCAACAATATAAGGTCTGAACTTATCACAAGCAAATACAACAACTAAAAATTCTTTTTCAGTAGTAGCATAATTTCTCTGGCACTGTCTAGAGTTTTACTAGCATATTGGATAACATTTAATTTTTATCAACTCTTTGTCCTAGAACAACACCTACAGCATAATCACTAGCATCAGACATAATTTCAAAGGGTAAATTCCAATCAGGTGGCTGAACAATAGGTGCAGAAATCAATGCTTTCTTAAGTATTTCAAATGCTTCTACACAATCATCATCAAAGACAAAAGGTATATCTTTTTGTAAGATATTAGTCAGAGGCCTAGAAATTTTTGAGAAGTCCTTAATGAACCTCCTATAAAAACTAGCATGACCAAGGAAACTTCTTATACCTTTAATGTCCTTGGGACATGACATCTTTTCAATATCATCAACTTTAGCTTTATCAACTTCAATACCTCTTTCAGAAATTTTATGCCCCAAAATACCTTCATTAACCATAAAGTGGCACTTCTCCCAATTCAAGACAAGGTTAGTTTCTTCACATCTCTGCAAAACTCGATCAAGGTTGCTCAAGAAATCATCAAAATAAGTTCCATATACGGAGAAATCATCCATGAAAACCTCAAAGATCTTTTCACAAAAATCAGAGAATATAGCCACCATGCATCTTTGAAAAGTAGAAGGTGCATTACATAAACCAAAAGGCATACGTATATAAGCAAAGGTACCGAAAGGGCAAGTAAAAGTAGTCTTTTCTTGATCCTCTTTTGACACAGGTATTTGAGAGAAACCGGAGTAACCATCTAGGAAGCAAAAATGTGTATGTTTGGATAATCTTTCTAGCATTTGATCAATAAAAGGTAGAGGGTAATGATCCTTTTTAGTAGCTTCATTTAATTTGCGGAAATAAATTACCATTCTATGACATGTAACAATTCTTTGTGGGATCAATTCAACTTTATCATTAGGAACAACAGTAATACCTCCCTTCTTAGGGACACAATGGACAGGACTTACCCACTGACTATCAGCAACGGGATAAATTATACCTGCCTCCAGAAGCTTTAGTATTTCTTTCCTTACCACTTCTTTCATCTTAGGATTTAACCGTCGTTGGTGATCAACAACTGGTTTAGGGTCTTTCTCCAATTTTATTTTGTGCTGGCATGGAGTGGGACTAATGCCCTTAAGGTCATCAAGAGTATATCCAATAGCACCACGGTGCTTCTTCAGAGTTTTCAATAATTTCTTTTCTTCATGCTCTAACAGGTTAGCACTAATAATAACAGGATATATCTTCTTCTCATCAAGATAAGCCTATTTAAGAGTATCAGGTAAAGGTTTAAGCTCGAACACTGGATCACCCTTGGGTGGAGGGGGATCCCCTAGTAATTCCACAAGCAAGTTGTGTTTCAAAATAGGTCCCTGTTTAAAGAATACTTCATCTATTTCCCTTCTTTCATTCATAAACATATCATTTTCATGGTCTAGAAAATATTGTTCTAAAGGATCATTAGGAGGCACGGCAATAGAAGGAAGACCAATAATTTCATCTTTACTAGGTAATTCCTCGTCACGGGATTGTCTACGAAATTTAGCAAAGTTAAACTCATGAGACATATCCCCCAAACCAATAGTAACAACATCCTTTTCGCAGTCTATCCTAGCATTAACAGTATTCAAGAAGGGTCTACCAAATATGATGGGACAAAAGTTATTTTGTGGGGAACCAAGAACAAGAAAATCAACAGGAAATTTAATTTTCCCACACAAGACTTCAACATCTCTAACAAGCCCAACTGGTGAAATAGTGTCTCTATTGGCAAGCTTAATTGTAACATCAATTTCCTCTAACTTAGCAGGTGCAATATCATGCATAATTTCTTTGTATAAGGAATGAGGTATTGCACTTGCACTAGCACCCATATCACATAAGCGATGATAACAATGACCTCCTATCTTAACAGAAATAACAGGCATGCCTACAACAGGTCTATGTTTATTTTTAGCATCAGGTCTAGCAATTCTAGCAGCTTCATTACAGAAGTAAATAACATGCCCATCACTATTATCGGCCAAGAGATATTTAACTATAGCAATACTAGGTTCAACTTTAATTTGCTCAGGAAGTTTGGGTGTCTTAATGTTACTTTTGTTGACCACGGTTGAAGCTTTAGCATGATCCTTTATTCTAACAGGAAAAGGTGGTTGCTCAATATAAGCAGTAGGAACAACAGGATCATTATAAGTGATAGTCTTTTCTTCAACTTAATTAGGTGCAACCACTTTTACTTCAGTGGGAGGATTATATTTAAACCACTTCTCCTTTGGAAATAAACATGAGTAGCAAAGGATTCACAGAAAGAAGCTACTATTTCAGAGTCAAGTCCATATTTAGTGCTAAATTCACTGAAAACATCGGTATCCATAAACGATTTAACACAATCAAACTTAGGTTTTATACATAACTTCTTACCTTCGTCGAGATCCCAATCTTCAGAGTTGCGTTTAATTCTTTCCAATAAATCCCATTTGAATTCAATAGTATTCATCATAAAATATCCAGTACTAGAAGTATCGAGCATGCCCTTCGAAGATAAAGGGAAGACCTTCTTATTGATAACATCCTCGGGCATACCTGCAAGCTTAAATAATCCACAAACTTCATCCACGTAGATTAGGTGCAAATCAGGATGTAATGTTCCATCTCCTGTCAAAGGATTAGCTAGCAGTTTCTCTATCATACCCGAAGGAATTTCAAAGTAAACATTTTCAAGAGGTTCGATGAGGTTGAGGAGAAACTCTTTGCTCTACTGGTCGGGGTGAAGATACCCCGAACAAGCCCCTCAGAGGATTACTTTCCATAGTAACAAGTGATAGTAAATTTCAGCACACTATATAAATTTTTACTTACCAAATTCCACCTACCTAAGGCACTTCACTCCCCGGAAACGACGCCAGAAAAGAGTCTTGATGACCCACAAGGGTAGGGGACCTATCGTAATCCTTTCGATAAGTAAGAGTGTCGAACCCAACAAGGAGGAGAACGAAATGATAAGCGGTTTTCAGCGAGGTATTCTCTGCAAGCACTGAAATTATCGGTAACAGATAGTTTTCTGATAAGGTAATCTGTAACGAGTAACAAGCAACGAAAGTAAATAAGGTGTGATACGTCTCCAGCGTATCTATAATTTTTTATTGCTCCATGCAATATTATCTACTGTTTTGGACAATATTGGGCTTTATTATCCACTTTTATATTATTTTTGGGACTAACCTATTAACCGGAGGCCCAGACCAGAATTGCTGTTTTTTGCCTATTTCAGTGTTTCGAAGAAAAGGAATATCAAATGGAGTCCAATTGACCTGAAACTCCATGGAACTTATTTTTGGACCTGAAGAAGCCCACGGAGTACCGGAAGCTCACTAGGGGAGTCCCGGGCTACCCATGAGGGTGGGGGCGCGCCCACCCCCTAGGGCGCGCCCCCTGCCTCGTGGACAGCCCGGAGGTCCACCGACGTACTTCTTTCACCCATATATACCCACGTACCCTAAAACATCCGAAGACGAGAATAGATCGGGAGTTCCGCCGCCGCAAGCCTCTGTAGCCACCAAAAACCAATCGGGACCCTGTTAGGCACCTGCCGGAGGGAACCCTCACCGTGGCCATCTTCAACATCCGGCGATCTCCATGACGAGGAGGAGTAGTTCACCCTCGAGGGCTGAGGGTATGTACGATAGCTATGTGTTTGATCTCTCTCTCTCTCTCGTGTTCTTCATTTGGCACAATCTTGATGTATCGCGAGCTTTGCTATTATAGTTGGATCCTATGTTTCTTCTCCCCCTCTACTCTCTTGTAATGGATTGAGTTTTCCCTTTGAGGTGATCTTATCGGATTGAGTCTTTAATGATTTAAGAACACTTGATGTATGTCTTGCCGTGCGTATCTATGGTGTCAATGGGATATCACGTGATTCACTTGATGTATGTTTTGGTGATCAACTTGAGGGTTCCGCCCATGAACTTATGCATAGGGGTTGGCACACGTTTTCATCTTGATTCTTCGGTAGAAACTTTGGGGCACTCTTTGAGGTTCTATGTGTTGGTTGAATATATGAATCTGAGATTGTGTGATGCATATCGTATAATCATACCCACGGATACTTGACGTGACATTGGAGTATCTAGGTGACATTAGGGTTTTGGTTGATTTGTGTCTTAAGGTGTTATTCTAGTAGGAACTCTAGGGCTGTTTGTGACACTTATAGGAATAGCCCAATGGATTGATTGCAAAGAATAACTTTGAGGTGGTTTCGTACCCTACCATAATCTCTTCGTTTGTTCTCCACTATTAGTGACTTTGGAGTGAATCTTTGTTGCATGTTGAGGGATAGTTATATGATCCAATTATGTTATTATTGTTGAGAGAACTTGCACTAGTGAAAGTATGAACCCTACGCCTTGTTTCTTAGCATTGCAATACCGTTTACGCTCACTTTTACCACTTGTTACCTTGCTGTTTTTAAAATTTCAGATTACAAAAACCTATATCTACCATCCATATTGCACTTGTATCACCATCTCTTCGCCGAACTAGTGCACCTATACAATTTACCATCGTATTGGGTGTGTTGGGGACACAAGAGACTCTTTGTTATTTGGTTGCAGGGTTGTTTGAGAGAGACCTTCTTCATCCTACGCCTCCCACGGATTGATAAACCTTAGGTCATCCACTTGAGGGAAATTTGCTACTGTCCTACAAACCTCTGCTCTTGGAGGCCCAACAACGTCTACAAGGAGAAGGTTGCGTAGTAGACATCAAGCTCTTTTCTGGCGCCGTTGCCGGGGAGGTGAGTGCTTGAAGGTATATCTTTAGATCTTGCAATCGAATCTTTTTGTTTGTTGTTTTAGCACTAGTTAGTTTATAAAAGAAAGTTACAAATAAATGGAATTGAGTTTACCTCATACGCTTCATCTTTTTAATATCTTTCGTGAGTATGACGGAAAGGAAAATTGTGCAAAAGTGCTAGAGGAAGAATGCATTAGAATGTTTGGCATAAAATATGTGAATGAAGAGAATGATTGCAATGTTGTTAGTATGAATTCCTTGAATATCCATGATGCTAATGATATGCAAAGCCACAAGCTTGGGGAAGCTATGTTTGATGAAGATGATATTTTTTGTCCCCCAAGCTTTGATGAGCAAATTTACTATGATGAAAGCATGCCTCCTATCTATGATGATTATTGTGATGACACGTATGCTTTAAATAATAATGATAACCATGAACCTTGTCATCTTGATCTTAATTTTCAATCACATGATAGTTGTTTTGTTGAGCTTCCTCACACTACTATTCCAAATGAGAAGAATTTTGCTTATGTGGAGAGTAGTAAATTTTCTATGCTTGTAGATCATGAAAAGAATGCTTTAGGTGCTGGTTATATTGTTGAATTCATTCATGATGCTACTGAAAATTATTATGTGGGAGGAATATATACTTGTAGGAATTGCAATAATATCAAGTTTCCTCTCTATGTATTGAAAATCTTGAGGTTATGCTTGTTTTGCCTTCCTATGCTAGTTGATTATTGTTCCCATAAGTTGTTTGCTCGCAAAATCCCTATTCATAGGAAGTGGGTTAGACTTAAATGTGCTAGTCATATTCTTCATGATGCTCTCTTTATGTTTTAATTCCTATCTTTTATGTGAGCATCATTGAAATCATTATGCCTAGCTAGGGGCGTTAAACGATAGCGCTTGTTGGGAGGCAACCCAATTTTATTTTAGTTTATTGCTTTTTGGTTCTGTTTAGTAATAAATAATCCATCTAGCTTCTGTTTAGACGTGGTTTTATGTTTTAATTAGTGTTTGTGCCAAGTAGAACCTTTGGGAAGACTTGGGTGAAGTCTTTATGATCATGCTGTAAAAAACAGAAACTTTAGCACTCACGAGATTAGCTAAAACTTTTTACTGGAGAGTGATATTTAGTTGATTCTTTTTTCAGATGATTACTAGACCAATTACTCAGGTCCACCGATTTATTTTAGAATTGTTTGAGTTCTATAAGTATACGTTTGATACAGATTACTACAGACTGTTCTTTTTTTGACAGATTCTGTTTTCATTGTGTTGTTTGCTTATTTTAATAAATCTATGGCTATTAAAATAGTTTATAAACCATATAGAAGTTGGAATACAGTAGGTTTAACACAAATATAATTAAAGAATAAGTTCATTACAGTACCGTGAAGTGGTGTTTTGTTTTCTTTCGCTAACGGAGCTTACGAGATTTTCTATTGAGTTTTGTGTTGTGAAGTTTTCAAGTTTTGGGTAAAGATTCGATGGACTATGTAATAAGGAGTGGCAAGAGCCTAAGCTTGGGGATTCCCAAGGCACCCCAAGTTAATATTCAAGGATAACCAAGAGCCTAAGCTTGGGGATGCCCCGGGTGGCATCCCCTCTTTCGTCTTTGTTCATCGGTAACTTTACTTGGAGCTATATTTTTATTCACCACATGATATGTGTTTTGCTTGGAGCGTTATTTTATTTTCTTTAGCTTTGCTTGCTGTTTGAATAAAGTATCAAGATCTGAAATTCTTATATGTTAGAGAGTCTTCACATAGTTGTATAATTATACAACTACTCATTGATCTTCACCTATATCTTTCAGAGTAGTTTGTTGTTTGCTATAGTGCTTCACTTATATCTTTTATAGCACAATGGTGGTTTTATTTTGAAGAAATAGATGCGCTCACATGCTTAACTTATATTATTTTGAGAGTCTTAAATAGCATGGTAATTTTCTTAAATAATCCTAATATGCTAGGTATTCAAGACTAGTAATATCTTTCTTATGAGTGTGTTGAATACTAAGAGAAGTTTGATGCTCGATAATTGTTTTGAGATATGGAGGTAATAATATCAAAATCGTGCTAGTTGAGTAGTTGTGAATTTGAGAAATGCTTGTGTTGAAGTTTGCAAGTCCCGTAGCATGCACGTATCGTAAATGTTATGTAACAAATTTGAAACGTGAGGTGTTCTTTGATTGTCCTCCTTATGAGTGGCGGTCAGGGACGAGCGATGGTATTTTCCTACCAATCTATCCCCCTAGGAGCATGCGCGTAGTGCTTTGGTTTTTGATGGCTTGTAGATTTTTGAAATAATTATATGAGTTCTTTATGACTAATGTTGAGTCCATGGATTATACGCACTCTCACCCTTCCATCATTGCTAGCCTCTTGATGCAGTGCATTGCCCTTTCTCACATTGAGAGTTGGTGCAAACTTCGCTGGTGCATCCAAACCCGTGATATGATACGCTCTTTCACACATAAACCTCCTTATATCTTCCTCAAAACAGCCACCATACCTACCTATTATGGTATTTCCATAGCCATTCCAAGATATATTGCCATGCAACCTTCCAGCATTTCGTTTATTATGACATGCTTCATCATTGTCATATTGCTTTGCATGATCATGTAGTTGAAATCGTATTTGTGGCAAATCCACTATGCATAATTTTCATACATGTCACTCTTGAATCATTGCATATCCCAGTATACCTCCGGAGGCATTCATATAGAGTCATACTTTGTTCTAGTATCGAGTTGTAATCATTGAGTTGTAAATAAATAGAAGTGTGATGATCATGATTTTCTAGAGCATTGTCCCAAGTGAGGAATAAAAAAATAAAAAATAGAGAAAGGCCATAAAAAAAGAGAAGGCCCAAAAAGAATGAGAGAAAAAGAGAGAAGGGACAATGCTACTATCCTTTGCCACACTTGTGCTTCAAAGTAGCACCATAATCTTCATGATAGAGAGTCTCTTGTTTTGTCACTTTCATATACTAGTGGGAATTTTTCATTATAGAACTTGGCTTGTATATTCCAACAATGGGCCTCCTCAAGTGCCCTAGGTCTTCGTGAGCAAGCAAGTTGGATGCACACCCACTTAGTTTCTTTTGTTGAGCTTTCATACATTTATAGCTCTAGTGCATCCGTTGCATGGCAATCCCTACTCCTCGCATTAACATCAATCGATGGGCATCTCCATAGCCCATTGATTAGCCTCATTGATGTGAGATCTTCTCCTTTTTTGTCTTCTCCACATAACCCCCATCATCATATTCTATTCCACCCATAGTGCTATATCCATGGCTCGCGCTCATATATTGCGTGAACGTTTATAGGTTTGAGATTACTAAAGTATGAAACAATTGCTTGGCTTGTCATCGGGGTTGTGCATGATGAGAGCATTCTTGTGTGACGAAAATTGAGCATAACTAAACTATATGATTTTGTAGGGATGAACTTTCTTTGGCCATGTTATATTGAGAAGACATAATTGCTTAGTTAGTATGCTTGAAGTATTATTATTTTTATGCCAATATGAACTTTTGTCTTGAATCTTTTGAATCTGAATATTCATACCATAATTAAGAAAAATTACATTGAAATTATGCCAAGTAGCACTCTGCATCAAAAAATATCTTTTTTATCATTTACCTACTCGAGGACAAGCAAGAATTAAGCATGGGGATGCTTGATACGTCTCCAACGTATCTATAATTTTTGATTGCTCCATGCTATATTATCTACTATTTTGGACAATATTGGGCTTTATTATCCACTTCTATATTATTTTTGGGACTAACCTATTAACCGGAGGCCCAGCCCAGAATTGCTGTTTTTTGCCTATTACAGTGTTTCGAAGAAAAGGAATATCAAACGGAGTCCAATTGACCTGAAACTCCACAGAACTTATTTTTGGACGGAAGAAGCCCACGGAGTGCAGGAAGCTCACGGGAGTCGGGCTGCCCACAAGGGTGGGGCGCCCACCCCTAGGGCGCCCGCCTTGTGGACAGCCCGGAAGTCCACCGACGTACTTCTTTCACCCATATATACCCACGTACCCTAAAACTTCCGAAGACGAGAATAGATCGGGAGTTCCGCCGCCGCAAGCCTCTGTAGCCACCAAAAACCAATCGGGACCCTGTTCCGGCACCCTACCAGAGGGGGGAACCCTCACCGGTGGCCATCTTCATCATCCCGGCGATCACCATTATGAGGAGGGAGTAGTTCACCCTCAGGGCTGAGGGTATGTACCAGTAGCTATGTGTTTGATCTCTCTCTCTCTCTCTCTCTCTCTCTCTCTCTCTCTCGTGTTCTTGATTTGGCACGATCTTGATGTATCGCGAGCTTTGCTATTATAGTTGGATCCTATGTTTCTTCTCCCCCTCTACTCTCTTGTAATGGATTGAGTTTTCCCTTTGAGGTTATCTTATCGGATTGAGTCTTTAATGATTTGAGAACACTTGATGTATGTCTTGCCGTGTGTATCTGTGGTAACAATGGGATATCACGTGATTCACTTGATGTACGTTTTGGTGATCAACTTGAGGGTTCCGCCCATGAACTTATGCATAGGGGTTGGCACACGTTTTCATCTTGATTCTCCGGTAGAAACTTTGGGGCACTCTTTGAGGTTCTATGTGTTGGTTGAATATATGAATCTGAGATTGTGTGATGCATATCGTATAATCATACCCACGGATACTTGAGGTGACATTGGAGTATCTAGGTGACATTAGGGTTTTGGTTGATTTGTGTCTTAAGGTGTTATTCTAGTAGGAACTCTAGGGCTGTTTGTGACACTTATAGGAATAGCCCAATGGATTGATTGCAAAGAATAACTTTGAGGTGGTTTCGTACCCTACCATAATCTCTTCGTTTGTTCTCCACTATTAGTGACTTTGGAGTGACTCTTTGTTGCATGTTGAGGGATAGTTATATGATCCAATTATGTTATTATTGTTGAGAGAACTTGCACTAGTGAAAGTATGAACCCTACGCCTTGTTTCTTAGCATTGCAATACCGTTTACGCTCACTTTTACCACTTGTTACCTTGCTGTTTTTAAAATTTCATATTACAAAAACCTATATCTACCATCCATATTGCACTTGTATCACCATCTCTTCGCCGAACTAGTGCACCTATACAATTTACCATTGTATTGAGTGTGTTGGGGACACAAGAGACTCTTTGTTATTTGGTTGCAGGGTTGTTTGAGAGAGACCATCTTCATCCTACGCCTCCCACGGATTGATAAACCTTAGGTCATCCACTTGAGGGAAATTTGCTACTGTCCTACAAACCACTGCACTTGGATGCCCAACAACGTCTACAAGGAGAAGGTTGCGTAGTAGACATCAAGCTCTTTTCTAGCGCCGTTGCCGGGGAGGTGAGTGCTTGAAGGTATATCTTTAGATCTTGCAACCGAATCTTTTTGTTTGTTGTTTTAGCACTAGTTAGTTTATAAAAGAAAATTACAAAAAAATGGAATTGAGTTTACCTCATATCCTTCATCTTTTTAATATCTTTCGTGAGTATGAGGAAAGGAAAATTGTGCCAAAGTGCTAGAGGAAGAATGCATTAGAATGTTTGGCGTAAAATATGTGAATGATGAGCATGATTGCAATGTTGTTAGTATGAATTCCTTGAATATCCATGATGCCAATGATATGCAAAGCCACAAGCTTGGGGAAGCTATGTTTGATGAAGATGATATTTTTTGTCCCCCAAGCTTTGATGAGCAAATTTTCTATGATGAAAGCATGCCTCCAATCTATGATGATTATTGTGATGACAAGTATGCTTTAAATAATAATTATAAACATGAACCTTGTTATCTTGATCTTAATTTTCAATCACATGATAGTTGTTTTGTTGAGCTTCCTCCCACTACTATTCCGAATGAGAAGAATTTTGCTTATGTGGAGAGTAGTAAATTTTCTATGCTTGTAGATCGTGAAAAGAATGCTTTAGGTGCTGGTTATATTTTTGAGTTCATTCATGATGCTACTGAAAATTATTATGAGGGAGGAATATATACTTGTAGGAATTGCAATAATACCAAATTTCCTCTCTATGTGTTGAAAATCTTGAAGTTATGCTTGTTTTGCCTTCCTATGCTTGTTGATTATTGTTCCCATAAGTTGTTTGCTCACAAAATCCCTATGAATAGGAAGTGTGTTAGACTTAAATCTGCTATTCATATTCTTCATGTTGCTCTCTTTATGTTTCAATTCCTATCTTTTATGTGAGCATCATTGAAATCATTATGCCTAGCTAGGGGCGTTAAACGATAGCGCTTGTTGGGAGGCAACCCAATTTTATTTTAGTTTCTTGCTTTTTGGTTCTTTAGTAATAAATAATCCATCTAGATTCTGTTTAGATGTGGTTTTATGTTTTAATTAGTGTTTGTGCCAAGTAGAACCTTTGGGAAGACTTGGGTGAAGTCTTTATGATCATGCTGTAAAAAAACAGAAACTTTAGCGCTCACGAGATTAGCTAAAACTTTTTACTGGAGAGTTCTATTTAGTTGATTCTTTTTGCAGATGATTACTAGACCAATTACTCAGGTCCACCAATTTACTTTAGAATTTTTGGTGTTCTATAAGTATACGTTTGATACAGATTACTACAGACTGTTCTGTTTGTGACTGATTCTGTTTTCATTGTGTTGTTTGCTTATTTTAATGAATCTATGGCTAGTAAAATAGTTTATAAACCATAGAGAAGTTGTAATATAGTAGGTTTAACAAAAATATAAATAAAGAATAAGTTCATTACAGTACCTTGAAGTGGTGTTTTGTTTTCTTTCGCTAACGGAGCTTACGAGATTTTCTGTTGAGTTTTGTGTTGTGAAGTTTTCAAGTTTTGGGTAAAGATTCGATGGACTATGGAATAAGGAGTGGCAAGAGCCTAAGCTTGGGGATTCCCAAGGCACCCCAAGGTAATATTGCAAGCATCTGCAACTACAAAAGAAGTATTAAGGTAAACCTAACCGTAGCATCAAACATATGGATCCAAATCAGCCCCTTACGAAGCAACTCATAAACTAGCGTTTAAGCTTCTGTCGCTCTAGCAACCCATCATCTACTTATTACTTCCCAATGCCTTCCTCTAGGCCCAAATAATGGTGAAGTGTCATGTAGTCGATGTTCAAATAAAACCACTAGAGGAGAGACAACATACATCTCATCAAAACATCGAACGAATACCATATTCACATGACTACTTATAGCAAGTCTTCTCCCATGTCCTCAGGAACAAACGTAACTACTCACAAATCATATTCATGTTCATAATCAGAGGGGTATTAATATGCATAAAGGATCTGAACATATGATTTTCCACCAAATAAACCAACTAGCATCAACTACAAGGAGTAATCAACACTACTAGCAACCTACTAGTACCAATCCCGGACTTGGAGATAAGAATTGGATACAAGAGATGAACTAGGGTTTTGAGAGGAGATGGTGCCGGTGAAGATGCTGATGGAGATTGCCCTCTCCCGATGAGAGGAGCGTTGGTGATGACGATGTCGATGATTTCCCTCCAGAAGGATGTTTCCCGGCGAACAGCTCTGCGGGAGCCCTAGATTGGTTACGCCAAGGTTCCGCCTCGTGGCGGAGTTTCTTCCCGAAAGCTTGCTTATGATTTTTTCCAGGGTAAAAGACTTCATATAGCAGAAGATGGTCACTGGAGGCCTGCCAGGGGGCCCACGAGGCAGGGGGCACGCCCAGGGGGTAGGGCACGCCCCCACCCTCGTGGCCAGGGTGTGGGCCCCCTTTGGTGGATTCTTTCGCCAGTATTTTTTATTAATTCCAAAAATAACTTCCGTGAAGTTTCATGACTTTCGGAGCTGTGCAGAATAGGTCTCTAATATTTGCTCCTTTTCCAGCCCAGAATTCTAGCTGCCGGCATTCTCCCTCTTCATGTAAACCTTGTAAAATAAGAGAGAATAGGTATAAGTATTGTGACATAACGTGTAATAACAGCCAATAATGAAATAAATATCGATATAAAAGCATGATGCAAAATGGACATATCACTTCACACGGAAGTTTGTAGCATGAATAATCTTATGATCTCTTTGAGCCTGGGTGGCGAACCAAAAAGACAACACTGGTATATCCCTAGGTGCCTGCAACCAATCCACCCCGATGTGTGTTTAAGTAGCCAACTTAAGTTAACCATTAATTAATAATCTCACATCTGTCATGGATACACTCAAACCCAATCCACGTCTACGAGCATAGCATAGCAGTATAAGCATAACGTAAAAGTAACTGCCAAGGTTTGTATGCAGGACAATAGGTTCCTATCTCATCAACTACTTCCCAAAACCCACATGTTTTCCATCCTACTCATGCAATGTTTGAGGGTAAAACTAATGCATAAAAACTGGGTATGGAAACTATGATCAAAGTGTGAACTTGCCTTGTACTGTTGATGAAGATGATTCGCACTCATAACTCCTAGTAGATCAACTCGTCACACTCCGTTCGATCTATCGTAAGCAAGCAATAGTAACCACACATAAGCAATCATGCAAAAGAATCGAAGAAAAGATCTCGGAAAACTTCGAAAATAAACAATTAACTCTTGCAACAGAAAAAAAATTCTAACAGTACCAAAATTAATTGAACTTGGCCTTATCAGAAAGTTTACGTCAAGAGCTTCAATTAGCAAAAAGAATCAATTAAATCAGAGTTATAGAACTCAAGTTATGACCAAAAGAAGTTTGAAATCAAATCTGTTTGAAACCAAAATTTAAATTTTCAAAAACATGTTTAAGTTGTTTTACTGGATAGAGGGGATCATAACGAAGAAGTGGGCATTGGTTTCGTTGTATTTGGATAAATGGTGTAAAAGTTGCGAGGGTTTGAAAATGAGGGACTAATCTGTAAGAAAAATAATTATGAATAGGTCCCTGGTAGAAAATAAACAGAAAAAGAAAAATCTATCCAATGAACGTTCACTACTGAACCCTAAACTATGAACACGTTCTCTCCAGAGGCATAGACCACGAACGTTCTCTAAATAACCTAACTAAATACTAAACCGGATTTTAAAAAAAAACGAAAGCTGGAAAAAACTGGATCTAGGGTTTTACTGGTTTTCTGACGAGAACCGGCGGTCAACGGCGGCGGCTCCGGTGGCTAAAGCGGCTGTGGCGGCGGGCGAGGCGTCGGCTCCGGCGGCAGATCAGCTTTGGTGGCGACAAATACGGGCGTCTGGGTAAAGACATGACGGGCGATGGCGGCGTGTATGTGGCGGTGATGAGGTGCAAAGGCGGCGACGGTGCGAAGTGCGAGTGGCGGCTGGCGGCGGGGTGAGTTGAGGAGGAGAGGGGCGACGTCGGGGCCCGCCTTTTAAAGGCCAGGGGAGGATGGGAGTCCTGGGGAAGGGGCAAGGGCGGCGAGGAGAGGCTGGGCGGAGCACGGCGGCGACGACGGCGTCGTGCGGGCAACGGACTCCCACAGGAGCTCGGAGACGGCGTGGGGCTGGGCTGGGCCTGGCTGTAACGGGCCGGCCCAGTCGGCGGAAGACGGTTTTTTAATCATTTTGCAGACAAAAGAAACGATATAAAATAAAAACATACTATAGGCATATAATATATCAAAATTTTCAGAAAAAGATTTTCTACAACATGGACATTTTTCTAACGTCAAATAAAATCTTCAAAAATTTAAATAAAGCATAGAGTGCTACTGCTGCAATAAAACCCCTTTTAAAAATACCAAAATTAATTCAAACTTATTTCTCTCCAGTTTTCTAATGTAGGGAATCATTTTACCCTATTTTCCATATATTTTATTTTTGGAGGAAAATAATTTGAATAAAATCCAAATATCTCCAAATTGCAAATAATTTTCAAAGAGACTTTAAATTTGATTCTTTTAAACTTCCAACTCATATTTCATATGTTTTGAAGAAGTCATTTTATCTTCTCTCATGAAAATCATTGAGTTGCTTAAAGTTTCTGAATTGGAAAATATTTCCAAATAAAACTCAAATCTTTTCAAAACCCTTTTCATTTATTCAAATGGGAGAAGTCATGTCATCTTCTCTCTAGGGTTTTGTATTTGAAAAGGATTTGAATTCATGGAGATCAGAAAAGCAAAGGTTAAAGTTTGGGAAAGTCATTTCATTCCCTCTCATTTAACTTTCAAAAAGTTTCAAATTTCACTCACTTTCAGTCAATCAATCACACAACAATCAAACAAACAATCAAAACTATTTATTTAACATAACATTCCAAATTTTAGAATTCTGGGATGTTACACCATGAAACTCCACGATGATTTTTATGGGCCAGAAGGAAGAAGTTGGGCCCTGGTTGCACCTGGGGAGTCCCGAGGAGGGGACAACCCACCAGTAGGCCAGAGGCCCAGGCGCCTCGGTGGGTTGTGCCCACCTCGGGTGCCCCGGACCGCCTCTTTGCTCTATAAATACCCTAAAATCCCGTAACCCTAGAAGCGTTGTGAAATATTCATCCGTTGCCAGGTCCAGAACCACCAGATCCAATCTAGACACCATCTCGGATGGGGTTCACCACCTCCATTGGTGCTTCTCCGATGATGCGTGAGTAGTTATTAGATGTTAAAAAACCTACCACCCTTAAAATGAATCTCTTCCTCGAGATTTGGAGAGGCTAGAAAGAAATAGGTTAGGGTCGGGGTCTTCTCAAAATCCATCGATCATCACAAGGGGTCTCCGGTGCTACCACCATTAGAAGCATTGTTACGGTTCCATCAAAATCTCATATACTCCATCCTTATTGTTGACAGGGTCAATCTTCTCAGATTCTCGGGAAAATTCCTTCTCTGGGCACTTCTAGTAGTGGCATAACCTTTACCGCAATTCTTCTGTCCTTTCATCTTGGTAAGGTCTTCCTATGACTGGGTCTTCTTAGCTGACGGGCCTGGCGCCAATACTAAACAACTATCGATATCTCATGGTGGTCAACAATTTATGGTTTATCTTGCAAGAAATGGGTCTGGGCTGAATCTCACGGTATATCATGCGATTGGCATCAGCTGCCTTGAAAAAAGGAAAACTATCATACCATTCTAAGGCTTAAACAAAGTTTTGATTCGTCTCTCTACTATAGGTAAGTGATAACCCACAAGTATAGGGGATCAATTGTAGCCTCTTCCGATAAGTAAGAGTGTCGAACCCAACGAGGAGCTAAAGGTAGAACAAATATTCCCTCAAGTTCTATCGACCACCGATACAACCCTACGCACGCTTGACGTTCGCTTTACCTAGAACAAGTATGGAACTAGAAGTACTTTGTAGGTGTTTTTGGATAGGTTTGCAAGATAATAAAGAGCACGTAAATAAAAACTAGTGGCTGTTTAGATAAAGACACAATAAAGTTAGTATAGCGAGTGTGGAAAAGTGGTGGTAGGAGTTGCGAAATTGTCCCTAAGCAATTGAGTACTTTACTAAACCGATAGCAAGTTTTATGTGGGAGAGGCCACTGCTAGCATGTCATCCCTGACTTGGAATTCTGTGCACTTATGATTGGAACCATTAGCCCTCGAGGTGAGAAAGGGCAATGCACGGTACCGAAGAGGCTAGCAATGATGGAAGGGTGAGAGTGTGTATAATCCATGGACTCACATTAGTCATGAAGAACTCATATACTTATTGCAAAAGTTTATTAGCCCTCAAAGCAAAGTACTACTACGCATGCCCCTAGGGGATAGATTGGTAGGAAAAGACCATCGCCGTCTCCCCGACCGCCACTCATAAGGAAGACAATCAATAAATACCTCATGCTCCAACCCGTTTACATAACGGTTCACCATACATGCATGCTACGGAATCAGAAACTTCAACACAATTATTTCTACGATCCACAACTACCCACTAGCATGACTCTAATATCACCATCTTTATATCGCAAAACTATTGCAAGGAATCAAACATATCATATTCAGTGATCTACAAGTTTTATGTAGGATTTTATGACTAACCATGTGAACGACCAATTGCTGTAATCTCTCTAAATAGATATAAGTGAAGCAAGAGAGTTTAATTATTTCAACAAAAGATATGCCCACGCTCTAACAAACATAAGTGAAGCAAAAGAGCATTCTACAAATGGCGGTTTTCTATGTGTAGGGAAACGGGCAATCCAAACTTCAAATGATATAAGTGAAGCACATGAAGCATTCTATAAAGCCATACTCAAAAGATATAAATGAAGTGCAATGAGCATTCTATAAATCAACCATGGAATATCTCATACCAGCATGCATAAAAGAAAAGTGAAAACTAAATGCAAAAGACTCTCCAAGATTTGCACATATCGCATGAACGAAACGAATCCGAAAACATACGATACTTGTTGAAGAAACATGGGATGCCTTCCGGGGCATCCCCAAGCTTCGACGCTTGAGTATCCTTGAATATTTACTTGGGGTGCCTTGGGCATCCCCAAGCTTGACCTCTTGCCTCTCCTCCTTCTCCTCACATCGAGACATCCTCGATGTTTGAACACTTCATCCACACAAAACTCAATAGAAAGCTCGGTAAGATCCGTTAGTATAATAAAGCAAATCACTACTCTAAGTACTGTTGCAAACCTATTCATATTTTGTTTTTGCATTGTAGCTACCGTAATATAACTTTTCCATGGCTTAATCCACTGATAGAAATTGAAATTGATAGTTTCAACAAAACAAGCAAACTATGCATCAAAAACAGAATCTGTCTTAAGCAGGACAGTCTGTAGTAATCTGAACATTCACCATACTTATTCTACTCCAAAAATTCTGAAACAATTAGGAAAAATAAACAATGTGTATATGAAGACAGTGCAAAAAGTTTCAGAACCTTTTGACGTTCCAGTAAAAAATGTAAAATCGCGCACTACATCCGAAGTGTCTGTTTTGCACCGCACAAACCAACAAGCAATGTAAACATTTTAAAGGCAAATCTTGGCACAATATTTTTATTTTTAAACTTTATAAAAGCACACAACAGAAATAAATGACTCTCTAAAACTTCTGGGTTGTCTCCCTGGCGCTTTCTTTAAAGCCATTAAGCTAGGCATATAGTGCTCAATTAATGGATCCACCTGGGTCCCAAGGTATATCAAAGCCAGTTTTAATTAACAATGATTTGTAATTTAATAGTGAGCACAAAGTAACATATATCATGCAACAATGAAGTCTAACTCTCTTCCTATGCATCGGCATGTCATAAAAGAACAATTCATGCACACAAAGTAAAGGCCAATGCATAGTATAAATAGTTTCTTGCAATTTTATCATATTGGAAACATGGAGAGGCGGAGATGTAGTTCCTCTCTCATAATAATTGCAAGTAGGAGCATCAAGAACATGCATATTATATCTATCAAAATCATCATGTGTAGTAGTAAAATGCAACCCATCAATATAATCCCTAATAAGGGCAAACTTCTCCGATATAGTGTAGTCGTGAGAATTCAAAAAGATAATTGGACTATCATGCGTGGGTGCAATAGCAACAATTTCATGTTTAACATATGGAACTATAGCAAATTCATCTCCATAAGCATAATTCATATTGGCATCTTGGCCACAAGCATAGCAAGCATCAGCAAAAAGGGATATTTCAAAAGAATCAACGGGATCATAACAATCATCATAGCATTCATCCTTCGGTAAGCACAAAGGGAAATTAAACAATGTATGAGTTGAAGAGTTACTCTCATTAGAAGGTGGGCACGGGTGATGAATACGCTCTCCCTCCTTTTGTTCTTTGCTCGCCTCCTCATCTTTTTCATCCAATGAGCTCACAATGTCATTAATTTCTTCTTCCATAGACTCCTGCAAAATATTAGTCTCTTCTTGGACAGCGGAGAATCTCTCAATAAAATCATCAATATCGGAATTGAATTCATAATTCTCATAGCAATATTTAAGTATAGCAAAATTTTCAGGTCTGTAAACAGCATCATAAAGATTTTCACACTCTTTAAACAAAGATGCAATTTCATAAGCACCCATAGAAGCAACGAATTCTTCTATTTGTTCCACATCATAGTAATCATATATACCATTAGCATAAGAAGCCAAGGTTTTATTATCATTAAAATTGCATGAAAAGGGAAGGTGTGGAGCCTTCATCCTAGAGAAACAAGTATAATCATATCTCAAGCATAGTTGCCGAGCATACCAATGCAACATATAAATTTGATCCCATAATAGTTTCTATTTTTGAGTCAAGCGATAATCCCTAAAGTATTCACGTTGATCCAACGTGTCTCCCATTACAAAGTTTATGGGGTTTTCTCAGGATTATAAAAGTAGCCTAATTTTTTTGGTATTCCGTGTTCCATATCCATAACTAAAGATAGAGAACAACTTGGAACAGCAAATAAAAACTATTTAGTGATAAAGCAAGCAAGCACACACGAGAATATTCACCCCACGCTATAACTCCCCGGCAACGGCGCCAGAAAAAGGTCTTGATAACCACAAGTATATGGGATCAATTGTAGCCTCTTTTGATAAGTAAGAGTGTCGAACCCAACGAGGAGTTAAAGGTAGAACAAATATTCCCTCAAGTTCTATTGACCACTTATACAACTCTACGCACGCTTGACGTTCGCTTTACCTAGAACAAGTATGGAACTAGAAGTACTTTGTAGGTGTTTTTGGATAGGTTTGCAAGATAATAAAGAGCACGTAAATAAAAAGTAGGGGCTGTTTAGATAAAGACACAATAAAGTTAGTATAGCGAGTGTGGAAAAGTGGTGGTAGGAGTTGCGAAATTGTCCCTAAGCAGTTGACTACTTTACTAGACTGATATCAAGTTTTATGTGGGAGAGGCCACTGCTAGCATGTCATCTCTGACTTGGAATTCTATGCACTTATGATTGGAACCATTAGCAAGCATCCGCAACTACTAACATTCATTAAGGTAAAACCCAACCATAGCATTAATATATATTGGTCCCCCTTCAATCCCGTATGCATCAATTTCTATGCTAGGTTGAAGCTTCTGTTACTCTTGCCCTCCAATACATAGTCCTATCAACATACAACTAACCCTATGTGTGATTCACACGCGCGCTCATATGATGGGCACCAAAGGACAGCAACATAACCACAAGCAAATTAAACCAATCATAGAAATTCACCAATTACCGATAGGACAACGAAAATCTACTCAGAAATAATAGGATGGCAACACATCATTGGATAATAATATGAAGCATAAAGCACCATGTTCAAGTAGAGGGCACAGCGAGTTGCGGGAGAGTGGACCGCTGTAGATAGATGGGGGAAGGTGATGGAGATGTTGGTGAAGATGGCGGAGGTGTTGGTGTAGATTGTGGTGATGATGATGGCCCCGACGGCATTCTGGCGCCACCGGGAGAGAGGGGGAGAGAGCCCCCTTCTTATTCTTCTTATTCCTTGACCTTCTCCCTAGATGGTAGAAGGGCTTCCCCTCTGGTCCATGGTCTCCATGGAGGCGGAGGGGCGAGAGCCCCTCCGAGATTGGATCTGTCACTTTGTCTCTCTCTGTTTGTGCGTTTCGGATTCGGCCCTTTCATTTTTATAACCGGAGATCCGTAACTCTGATTGGATTGAAATTTGAACACGATTTTTATACGGATATTAGCTTTCTTGCGGCGAAAGAATGGCAACAACCGCCTTACTGGATCAATATGTTAGTCCCAAAAATAGTATAAAAAGTTTCCAAAAGTATGTAAAAGTTGTAGAATATTGGCATGGAACAATCAAAAATTATAGATACGACGGAGACGTATCAGTAAGTCACTCAGATTCACCATCCCATATAGCAAGGCGAATAATAAGAGTAAGTCGGTATGGTGATCAATCCATCCCGCACCCAAATCATTACCTTGTATATGGTTTAGCGAATCTCGTATTCTAACACTCGGTCATCCTCACAAGCATTGCTGAATTTCTCTTGTCGACGAACTGGGTTCGAATAAAACCATTGATTCTGCAAGCCAAACAAACATCTATCGGTCCTTCACAACTCTCAGGTTTTGCGTTACCCCTATAAAATCGTCTGTGGGTAAGGTCGTACTCTCTTCTAGGGTTTTTCCTTCAGCAAGAGTGTGCTTGCTTCTTGGCAGGTCCTGGGGCCTGTGGTTATGGCCCATCTCATCACTTGTAAACCTTGAACTCGTCATTGGGGCAACTGACCACTATTCCAACATCCAGCTTCCTAGCATTCTTAAATCCATCCAATTGTACTGTCTCCCTTCCTTCTATTGGTACCAAACTGAGACGCGATTACTCAGACTCATTATGGAGTTACAATTGCTCCGTGTTACCAACATTATACCTCCTTTATATCCAATAGTACTTCATCTCTTCATGTTCTTGGGATATCCCACCTATCAAGATAAAACTTGTACTTATTTTGTCCGCAGTCCATTTCGCGGAATATCATTATCTTTTCCAGGGGTCAAGTGTCCTCACGGGGTACTACCACTCTTGAAATGCACAAATTCATCTATAGACCATATTCCTCATAGCCTCGAAAATGGTCAAAATCTTTCTTCATAGAGTAACAACTCATAATATCCAAATCAGTACCCATGATGCCAACTTTATTGATTTTCAAATTATTACAATCTCCTGCACTTCCATTACATGCCTCAACTCAACACCTCACTAATAAAAATAAATGTCCCCAATACTACCACTATATTTCTCGTTGCATCTCAACTATTTATCACAAGTCTCCTTCTCCTTGGGACAATCTCTGGCAAAGTGCCCTGCTTCCTTACAACGAAAACATATTACTTCTGACAAGTCTTGTGGTTTCCTTGTGATTACATAGCCTCCTTGTGTCCTCGGCTTCCTTTTTGGGCAACCGCTGAAGTAGTGCCCTGAATCGTTGCACCTGAAACAGGTGATATGACACAGGTCCTTCTGGGAATCTAATCTATTTCTCTTCCTGGACTTTCCCGTTCCAATCAGAGCTTCTATTTCCTGTGGGTCATATTCTACTTCCTCTATCAGGAATTCTACTAGATCCCCATTCAGACAATTCTGGGAGATGTGTCGTTCACATGAATAGCATGACTTGGTGCAAGGTTTAATTCTGTTTCCTTTGTTTGTGTCCTCGACATCTTCCTTCATCACCGGTTCTTCTAAAATTTCCATGAGGGCTCCTTTCATTACTTCTTTCTTTTGATGGATGGTTCTTTGTACCATTGGGTAAATGTGACACTCGACAGGGTAGTGGGTAGTCCCTTCACACAAGCAACAAGTAATCTTCCTAGTTGGGCATTCTTCAGTTGGGTGACTTTCTTCACAATTTGGGCATTCATCCTTGTGTTCCTTATGGTTGTGTCCTATTTCTCCATAGAGCTTCCATGCACAAGGTTTCTTCATATCACTTCCATCAGGCTTCAATTTCTAGGACACAAACCAAGACTTTGGCAAAGTCAACTTAAATTCTTTCCAAGTGGTTACTCCTTGCCATCCATTGATAGCTTGATACCTCTTCCACCAAGTAGCAACACCTCTTTCAAAGCACTGAAGAGCATGCTGGGCCATAGCCTTTTCGGCTATAGTGTTATTCTTCATGTGAGGCTCCATGTTCTGAATCCATCGGTCCATCTCCAGTTGACTTATCGGTCTCAGAAATGTGAGTTCATCTCCATTCATCCTCTATTGGGTCGATGGGTTTTGGGGTGAGATAAGAGAGACAGGGATGGATACACACAATGCAAACTATAGTTTTGAAAAGACAGATTTTATTTTGTGGCTGTCGGAAAAACAACAAACAAAAAGAACAGCTCACAAATGTTGCATCTAACATAGGTATATAACTGGGGTTTGGTCTTCTAAAGGTCAATAAATCTTCAAGGTCGTCAAACTCTTCAAGCCTTGTTCATGTATCCGGTGGCTTCTTCCGATCGTGCTTGTCCTTCTCAAGTTCTTTTGCCAGATCATCTCTGTTGACGCGAAGTCTCTCGTGACGTCCTTCAATATTCTGGAGTTGGGATCCAAACTTCTGGGTTTCAACATCCTTGGCATGAACCATGGTCCCACTGTCCTTCAGTTCCTAACGAATCTTCGGTATCTCGAGGTTTTGTTCCTCCAGCTTGGCTACTTTCAGCTTCTGGGTCCTGAGTTCTTCACGAAATGCCTCCTTGTTAAATATGACTTCCTAAAGGTCCACCCTAAACTTCTTGATGTAATACTCCAGATCCTGGTGATACACCAGCTTAGTTTAAAACTTCATCTCTTGCTGATAGGTGCTCCATTAGCCCTTTTGTCATCCAATCCTTCCGAAGAAATGTATGCTTAACTCAGCATGGTGACAATAGCATAAGCGGGCGATAACATCTTGGATAGGCGTGTTTCTGCCCTTGTCATTGCCATGAGCTATCATTCCATAGTTGATATCTCCTACCTTAGGGTTTCGTTGACAAGAAAAAAATCTTTGAGCTCTAATGCTCCATGTTCCAGTTTTTCTCCGACACACCTTGATCTCGGGTATTGACAACTTCAATAGTCCGAAATTTTTTATAGGGGTAGCCTTCCTAGGTCATACCAATCCGGAAATTCTACAGAGCATTCAAATTCCCCTAGTCTTCGGAGTCTTCAGCCGTTGTAGTTTCCATCATTATAGTGCATGGTAAAAGTCCTCTTCACTCCGAAGTGGTCTTAGTTGTCCAATATCTTGTACTTCTTGGAGTGGTCTCATCAGTCGAATCTTCATGTGGTCAAAAGGGGAAAGGGGTATGGTCTAACTAAAAGGGAATATTTTGATAAAGCTCAGAGAAGAAGACACGTAAAAGATCTTTTTGAAAATAAAGTTGTAGAGAAAATCTTTCCTATGGGCTTGCCAGTTTCTAGGGGTCACGTCCTACAGTCAACATGTGCTCTGATACCATCTTGTAGCGACCCGACCTCAGACGGTCAAGTCTCTGTGCTTAAGTGTCATCCCTGGATCGGTATGCTGACACACACAGTACTCGAGGATTTATAACAGAGGTAAATCACATGTATAAAATAACATAAGTACTATTACCTCAATCCAAATAGCGGAAGTAACAACAAGGTTGTGGATTCCCATCAACACCAATGGCAAAGTTGAGTGTAGAAATCGTAACCCTAACGTATCACTTACTCGTCGTAAGAAGTCCTACAACATGAGACGTTGCAGACACAAATGGTCAGTACATGGAATGTACTGGCAAATTCACACCATAGGATAATGATGAATAATAGCTATCACTACATGCATATATGGCTGGTGGAAAGCTCTAAGTTTACTTTTGCATAAAGTCAATTTTTCCCTACCTCATAGGAATAAATTTTATTTAACTACATAGTTGTTTGAAAATATTGAGAAGGTATATCCCCAACTCAATCCCAAAATAATAATCATTAACCCAATCAAATTAATTTAAATAGAGTGTTGAGATCAACATGATAATTCAAGAACCAGATACTCAAGCTGTCCATAACCGGGGACACGGCTAACCATGATTAGTTTGTACACTTTGCAAAGGTTTGCGCACTTTTCCCCACAAGACTCGATCTCCTCTGTTGGATTTCTCGCACTACGTGGTGTTTGAGAAACGGATGACCGAGACACAGTCTTTCAAAACATTAACTCTTTACTCTGGGTGGACAGTTACACCTACTTTCCCCTACATCTGCTAGCCCACCACTAAAAAAGGTCATGCAACATACTCAACTATGCTAGAGCCCATAATAGCTTATGGCTGCACACGGAAGACATGAATAATCTTATGATCCCTTTGAGCCTGGGTCGCGAACCAAAAAGACAACATTGGTATATCCCCAGGTGCCTACAACCAATCCACCCAGATGTGTGTTTAAGTAGCCACCTTAAGTTAACCATTAATTAATAATCTCGCATCTGTCATGGATACACTCAAACCCAATCCACGTCTATGAGCTTAGCATAGCAGTGTAAGCATAACGTAAAAGTAACTCCCAAGGTTTGAATGCAGGACAATAGGTTCCTACCTCATCAACTACTTCCCAAAACCCACGTGTTATCAATCCTACTCATGCAATGTTTGAGGGTAAAACAATTGCATAAACACTGGGTATGAAAAGTATGATCAAAGTGTGAACTTTCCTTGATCTGTTGATGAATATGATTCGCACTCATAACTCCTGATAGTTCTACTCATTACTCTACGTTCGATCTATCGTAAGCAAGCGATAGTAACCACACATAAGCAATCATGCAAAAGAATCGAAGAAAAGATCTCGGAAAACTTTGAAAATAAACAATTAACTCTTGCAACAGAAAACTATTTCTAAAAGTACCAATATTAGGTGAATTTGGCCTTATCAGAAATTTTAGGTCAATAGCTTCAATTAGCAAAAAGAATCAATTAAATCGGAGTTATAGAACTCAAGTTATGACAAAAAGAAGTTTGAATTCAAATCTGTTTGAAACCAAATTTTATATTTTCAAAAATATGTTTAAGTTGTTTTACTGGTTAGAGGGGATCATAACGAAGAATTGGGCGTTGGTTTCATTGGATTTGGATAAACGGTGTAAAAGTTGCGACGGTTTGAAAATCAGGGACTAATCTGCAAGAAAAATAATCTAGAATAGGTCCCTGGCCGAAAATAAACAGAAAAAGAATAATATATCTAACGAACGTTCACTACTGAACCCTAAACTATGAACATGTTCAATCCAGAGGCTTAGACCACGAACGTTCTCTAAATAACCTAACTAAATACTAAACCGACTTTAAAAAAACTAAAGCTGGAAAAAAACCAGATCTAGGGTTTTATCGGTTTCAAGCGAGAACCAATGATCGGCAAGGTGGGCTGTGGGCCAGGCGGCAGCTCCCGTGGCGGAGCAGCTTGAGCCGGCGCGGCAGCGTGATGGCCTTGAGGCAAGCTGACTTGCACCTGGGTGGTGGCGAGAATCTTTGTGGCGGCAACAGTGGTGCAGTCTGACGATGGTGGCGGCGGGGTGAGTCGAGGAGGAGAGGGGCGGCGTCGGGGCCCGCCTTTTAAAGGCCAGGGGAGGAGGGGAGTCGTGGGGAAGGGGCAAGGGCGGCGAGGAGAGGCCGGGCGAACACTGCAGGCGACAATGACATCGTGGGCAACAAACTCCATGGAGCTCGGAGGCACTGAAATTTGGGGCTTTGGTATGGTCAGGCCGCCCGGTCAGTGAGGAAGGTTTTTTTTAAATCATTTTGCAGACAAAATAAACGATATAAAATAAAAATATACTATAGGCATATAATATAGCAAAATTTTCAGAAAAAGATTTTCTACAACAAGGACATTTATCTAACGTTAAATAAAATCTTCAAAAATTTAAATAAAGCAAAGAGTGCTACTGCTGCAATAAAACCCATAATTATCATTTTAAAAATACCAAAATTGATTCAAATTTATTTCTCTCTAGTTTTCTGATGTAGGGAATCATTTTAACCTATATTCCATATATTTTATTTTTGGAGGAAAATAATTTGAATAAAACCCAAAGATATCCAAAGTGCAAATAATTTTCGAAGAGACTTTAAATTTGATTCTTTTAAACTTCCAACTCATATTTCATATGTTTTGAAGAAGTCATTTTATCTTCTCTCATGAAAATCATTGAGTTGCTTAAAGTTTCTGAATTGGAAAATATTTCCAAATAAAATTCAAATCTTTTCAAAACCCTTTTCATTTATTCAAATGGGAGAATTCATGTCATCTTTTCTCTAGGGTTTTGTATTTGAAAAGAATTTGAATTCATGGAGATCAGAAAAGCAAAGGTGAAAGTTTGGGAAAGTCATTTCATTCCTTCTCATGTAACTTTCAAAAAGTTTTGAATTTCACTCACTTTCAGTCAATCAACCACACAATAATCAAACAAACACTCAAAACTATTTATTTAATATAACATTCCAAAATTTAGAATTTTGGGATGTTACACCATGAAACTCCACGATGATTTTTTATGGGCCAGAAGGAAGAAGTTGGGCCCTGGTTGCACCTGGGAGGAGTCCCGAGGAGGGGACATCCCACCAGGGCGCGCCAGGAGGCCCAGGCGCGCCCTGGTGGGTTGTGCCCACCTCGGGTGCCCCCGGACCACCTCTTTGCTCTAAAAATACCCCAAAAATCCCAGAACCCTAGAAGCATCGACGAAATATTCATCCAGCTGCCGCAGGGTCCAGAACCACCAGATCCAATCTAGACACCATCTCGGATGGGGTGCACCACCTCCATTGGTGCTTCTCCGATGATGTGTGAGTAGTTCTTTGTAGACCTTCGGGTCCATAGTTAGTAGCTAGATGGATTTCTCTCTCTCACTGAATTCTCAATACAATAGTCTCTTGGAGATCCATATGATGTAACTCTTTTTGCAGTGTGTTTGTTGGGATCTCATGAACTTTGATTTTATGATCAGTTATATCTTTTTATATCCATGAAAGTTATTTGAGTTTCTTTGATCTCTTATATGCATGATCTCTTATATCCTTGTATTTCTTCTCCGACATTTGGGTTTTGTTTGGCCAACTTGATCTATTTATCTTGCAATGGGAAGAGGTGCCCGGTAGTGGGTTCTATCTTACGGTGCTTGATCCCAGTGACAGAAAGGAAACCGACACGTATGTATCATTGCTACTAAGGATAAAAAGACGGGATCTATATCTACCGCCATAGATAATTAGATCTTGTCTACATCATGTCATCGTTCTTATTGCATTACTCCATTTTTTCATGAACTTAATACACTAGATGCATGCTGGATAGCGGTCGATGTGTGGAGTAATAGTAGTAGATGCAGGCAGGAGTCGGTCTACTAATCTTGGAAGTGATGCATATCTAATGATCATTTCCAGGATATCTTCATAATTATTTGTGGTTCTATCAATTCCCAATAGTAATTTGTTTACCAAACGTTTGCTATCTTTCTCGAGAGAAACCACTAGTGAAACCTACGGCTCCCGGGTCTTCTATCTCATATATTTGCTTTGCGGTCTATTTTATTTGCAATTTTTATTCAGATTATGAAACCAAAAATATAAAAATACTTTGCTGCAGTTTATTTATTTGCGATCTATTTATTCAATCTTTTACAACTTTCTCCCGTCAACACGCAATTTCTGGCGCCGTTACCCGAAAGGGATTGACAACCCCTTTAACACGTCGGGTTGCGAGGTGTTGTTATTTATGTGCAGGGGCTGTTTACATTGTGTTGCTTGGTTCTCCTACTTGTTTTGATAACCTTGGTTTCATATCTGAGGGAAATATCTGTCGCCGCTGTGCCGCATCATCCCTTCCTCTTTGGGGAAATACCGACGTAGCTTCGAGCGACATCAGGCACCATAGGACAACACCAAAATAAAACATACAACTCAAACCAAGCACGATCATCAATAACCCCATAGTAAAAAACAAATCTACTCAAACATCAAAGGATTGCCACACATCGTTGGATAATAATATATAGCATTAAGCATCATGTTCAAGTAGAGTTTACAGTGGTGAGAATAGGTGTTACACCGTGATACGTCTCCAACGTATCTATAATTTATGAAGTATTCACGCCATGTTTACAACAATTCTATGTGGTTTTGGTATGATTTCAATGGAACTAACATGGACTGATGATATTTTCAGCAAAACTACCATGGTATTGTTTTTTGTGCAGAAATAAAAGTTCTTGGAATTGGCAAAACTTTTTGGAGAATTTTTTGGAATAAAAGAGAAATATTCGAGCAAAGACCCACTGGAGGGGTGGCTGCTGCCCACTAGGCACCAAGGCATCCCACCCCCCTGTGGCGCGCTCTGGTGGGTAGTAGGCCCCTTTAAACCCATCTTAGCGTGAGACCGATGACAAAAAATCCTATAAATACGGAAACCCCTAGAAATAACCATAGATCGGAAGTTTCGCCGCCACTGATACGTCTCCAACGTATCTACAATTTATGAAGTATTCATGCTGCTATATTATCATTCTTGGATGTTTTACAATCATTTTATGGCAAATTTATATCATTTTTTGGGACTAACCTATTGACATAGTGCCCAGTGCAAGTTGCAGTTTTTTGCTTGTTTTTACATCACACAAAATCAATATCAAATGGAGTCCAAATGCAGCGTAACTTTTTATGGAATTTTTATGGACGAGAAGACATCCAATGGGCCAGAGCAGCACCTGGGGGTGCCCCGAGGGGCACAACCCACCAGGGCACGCCTGGGCCCCCAGGTGCGCCCCGGTGCGTTGTGCCCACCTCGATGGCCTCCCGCACCCCCTCTTCGCCCCATAAACTCCCAAATATTCCAAAAACCCTGGGGAGAACCCTAGATCAGAAGTTCCGCTGCTGCAAGCCTCTATAGCCACGAAAAAGCAATCTAGACTTCGTTCCGGCACTCTGATAGATCATCACTGGGGGCTATCTTCATCATCTCGACGGCCACCATGATGAGGAGGGAGTAGTCCACCCTCGGGGCTGAGGGTTTGTCCCAGTAGCTATGTGTTTAATCTCTCTCTCTCTCTCTCTCTCTCTCTCTCTCTCTCTCTCTATCTCTCGTGTTCTTGAGATGGCATGATCTTGATGTATCGCGGGCTTTGTTAATATAGTCCGATCATATGGTGTTTTCCCTGTCATGAATTGGGTTTTCCCTTTGAGATTTCGTTTTATCGGATTGAATACTTTTCTGGATTTGAGAACACTTTATGTATGTCTTGCCATGAATACCCGTGGTGACAATGGGGTATCGTATTGATTCACTTGATATATGTTTTGGCACTCAACTCAGGGATTCCGGAGGTGACATTGGTGTAATCTATGCATAGGGGTTGATGCATGTTCTTGTCTTTGTTTCTCCTGTATAAATCTTGGGGCACTCTTTGAGGTTCTTTGTGTCGGATTGAGTATTATGAATATGAAATTATTTGGTGTTATTTTAGTACGAACTCTTGGATAGATCGATTGGAAAGAATAGCTTTAAGGTGGTTTCGTACCCTACAAACAATTTCTTCTTATGTTCTCCGCTAGACAAGAACTTTGGAGTGATTCTTCGTTGCACATTGATGGATGGTTATATGATCGAATTATGTTAGCATTGTTGAGAGATTGCACTAGCGAAAGTACGGACCCTAGGCCTCATATTCAAGCATTGCAATACCGTTTGTGCTTCATTTTATCAATTGATACCTTGCGGTTTTTATTATTTCTACTAAAAAAACCAATATCTACTATCCATATTACACTTGTATCGCCATATTTTCGCCGAACTAGTGCACCTATACAAATTGCCATTGTATTTGGTCTATTCGGGACACAAGAGACTTTTTATTATTTGGTTGCAGGGTTGTTTGAGAGAGACCATCTTCATCCTACGCCTCCCGCGGATTGATAAACCTCAGGTCATCCACTTGAGGGAAAATTGCTACTGTCCTACAAAACTCTGCGCTTGGAGGCCCAACACATGTCTGCAAGAATAAAGTTGCGTAGTAGACATCAAGCTCTTTTCTGGCGCCGTTGCGGGGGAGGTGAGTGCTTGAAGGTATATCTTTAGATCTTGCAATCGAATCTTTTAGTTCCTTGTTTTATCACTAGTTTGGTTTATAAATGAAAACTACAAAAAATGGAGATTGGGTTACCTCAAGTTGTTCTTTATCTTTATAATGTCTGTCTTGTGAACAGGGATTCCGATAGTTGTGCTCAATTCCTAGAAAAAGAATTCAACAAAATTTATGGCATAAAAATGTTGGATGATGGGCATGATTGCAATATTGCTAGTATGAATTCTTTGAATATCCATGATGTTAATGATGATTGCATTAGTCATGATAATGATGTCCCCTATAAGAATGCCAATTTTTACGGAGTGAATTGGGTGTGCAAATGCACACCAAAAAGGGAAGATAGATTTTGTAAGAAGCATAAATATTTAGAAATTAAAAAGTTGCAAGAGAGGCTAGATGATTGTACTGTAAGATTTATATTTTCTCACCATCCTTGTGAACTTTGCAATGCATGTGGTCATTTAAATCTCCAATGCAAATTGTTTCATGATCAAATCATGTCCAAAAATTCTGATAACTTGATTACCCTTGAGCATCGTAAAGAGCTTAGTCTTCTTTTGGGGTATGAAGAAATCAAACGTATAACTGAGGGTATTCCAAAATTCAATCTCAAGAGATTTCTTGATTTTGATCTAGAGGGAATTTATATGTTTTGTGTGGTAAATTGCATTGAGAATCCTTATATTACTTATGTGATTATCCTTATGATATGCCAAGCCACAAGCTTGGGGATGCTATGTTTGATGAGAATGACTGTTTGAGAATTTATTTGCTACAATTAATGTTTGTCCCAATCCTGGGGATGATATGCTTAATCAAGATGATCTTTTAGCCCCCCACCCCCACTTCGAATGATCAAATTTGCTATGATGATTGCATGCCTCTTATCTATGATGAGAACAAAGTTGCTACTTATGATGAATAATGTGATGATACTTATGTTATAAAAAGTAGTGATACTTATGATACTCCCACTATTGTGAATGAGAATAAAATTGCTTATATGGAGAGTAATAAATCTTCTATGCTTTTGGATCATGAAGAGAATGCTTTATGTGATGATTATATTGATGAACATATTCATTATGCTACTGAAAGTTATTATGAGAGAGGAACTTATGATTCATGATGCTTTTGTTATGTTTCAATCCTTATCTTTTATATGAGCATCATTGAACTCATCATGCCTAGCTAAAAGGCATTAAAGAAAAGCGCTTGTTGGGAGACAACCCAACATTTACCCCAACTTTTTTATGTGTTCATATGATTAGCTACTCTATTAATCATGTTTTATTGCTTTTGTTTCAATAAAGTGCCAAGTAAAGCCATTGGGATAGTGTGGATGCTAGTTGACTTGAATCTGTGTAAAAACAGAAAAAATTTGCGCTCAGTCCAAGAATTTTGAAAATTCACTGGAAATTGATTTGGATATGATTTTTTTACAGGTGATAGATATACAAATTCTATACATTGTCCTAAATTTTCAGAATTTTGGGAGTAGCAGAAGTATGGTTGGAGTTCAGATTACTATAGACTGTTCTGTTTTTTACAGATTCTGTTTACAATGCATAGTTTGCTTGTTTTCCAGTTTCTATGGCTTATTTTGCTCAATATAAATTGTGGAAATGATATGCTACATTAGGCATTGTGTGGAAACAATTATGAATCTTGTCTTTGACAGTACCAAAGTGCAATGGTTTGCTCTTCATCATACTAACATATCTCACGAGTTCTTGTTGAGTTTTGTGTGGATCAAGTTTTAAGATTTAGGGAAACTGTGATATAAAAGGAATTAAGGAGACACAAAAGCTCAAGCTTGGGGATTCCCAAGGCATCCCAAGATAATATTTCAAGAAGTCTCAAGCATCTAAGCGTGGGGATGCCCCGGTAGGCATCCCACCTTTCTTCTCAACAATTATCGGTTAGTATCGGTTGAGCCTAAGTTTTTGCTTCTTCACGTGAGTTGTGCTATTCTTGGAATGTCATTTTGTTTTGTTTTCATTGATGTTTTGATAAATTACGTAGATCCGAAAGTTTTTAAATAAGAGAGAGTCCTCAAATAGCTATCCATTTACTTAACTACTCGTTTAATCTTCACTTATATCTATTTGGAGTAGCTTATCGTTTACACCTGTGCTTCACTTATATCCTATGAGTAAATTGTTGAATGAAATGAATATCATGAAGTTTAAATTATATGTTCATATCGTGCCTAGTGGTAGCTTCACATTGGGTTTAGAAAGTGAAATCTTTTGAAGCTTGACAATCACAATATCGGTCATACAAGCAATTCCCGAATGATTACTATAAGGAAGAGAACTTTCACATGCAAATACACTATCTTGGAAACCTTTTGTGATTGTGAGCCCCCATCAAAATATTATATGCCAAAATTGTTGACGTTGGACAAGGAAGACAACGTAATGATTCATGTTTATTCATATTCATATAAAAGTTATATTGTCATAGATCCTTCAACTTGTGGTGCTTGCCCCCCATCTTTGCTAGCCAAAAATTCTGCACTAAGTAGAGATACTACTTGTGCATACAAAACCCTTAAACCCAAATCTTATTTTCAAGAATCCACCATACCTACCTAAGGATTGAGTAAGATCCTTCAAGTAAGTTGACATCGGTGGAATAAGGCTGTCGGATCTCGGGTTCCGGCAAAACCCTTAAGGTTCGAACTCTAGGTGCGCGTGAAGAACTCCCCCTCATAGATCACGCCCTCACACGCTTCGCGATTTCTAGGCTAGCTCTACGAACTCGCAACACAAGGGACACAAGATTTATACTGGTTCAGGCCACCGTTGTGGTGTAACACCCTACTCCAGTGTGGTGGTGGTGGATTGCCTCTTGGGCTGAGGATGAACAGTACAAGGGGAAGAACAGCCTCGTGAGGAGAGTTGTTCTGGTGCTCGGTGAACTTGAGGGTGTGAGGATCCCATCTCCTTCCGGCTCCTACTGTGGTGGCTAGCCCTATTTATATCGGCCCTGGTCCTCTTCCAAAATATTGAGCGGGAAGGGAGCCAACAATGGCCAATTCGAAAGGGGACAGCTAGTACAGCTTATCCTGACAAAAGTAGTCTTCGCCTGCCAAAGGATCTGGTGGTGACGCCGCCTTGGGCTCCACGGTGACCTTCGTCCTGCCGTCCTGCCTGTCTTGTTCACGTTGCACCGATATGGAAACCTTTGCCTGATGCCTCGGAACTCCTCGCATGCGCTTTCCCCTTAGCACCAAAGGGGAAACAAGGAAACTGTGCACGCTGGCGCCCGCCTGGTCTCGGTCATCATGGCTCACGTCATGAGAGCCTCGCGAGGTTTGCCTCGCTTTGATCTCTCTGCCCCTCGCGAGCCATCCTGGTGAGGCCGCTCCCGAGGAGGTCTTGTGTCGTCCACCTCGCAAGGCTTTGCCCCTCGCGAGGGTCTTGAAAGCTTGTTGGTGAAGATGGGCCGTACGGGCCCGCTCGCAGAGCCACGCCGTGGGCCGCAGGCAGGCAAGTCTGGGGACCCCCATTCCCAGAATGCTGACGGTAGCCCACGGGCCCAAGGCGCGCTCGGACTTGGCTTTGGGGCGAAGCCAAAGGGCAAGTGCGGAGCACCGCGGTCTCTAATAGCCTGCGGCCTTGGTCGATGCATGGCGGTTGATTGGACGTGGGCGTCTCCGCTTCCCCATGCTGCCTCGGCGACTACCCGACTTGACAAGTCCATACGACATGCAAGGAAAAACCATCATTACCTATGATCGTGGGGGTGCTGGTTGGCCTTCTCCTGCTATAAATGGGGAAGGGTGGAGCCCCCATTGCCCGTCTCTTCCTGCTTCACTTGGTCCTTCTTCTCTGCCGAGATGCCGCTGAGGGGGCCCCTCGAGCTTTGGCTGCAGCACGCCGACTGCGACAAGCCGGCGACTGGAGCGGATGTTGATGCCGTCTCCTCGGGCAAGATCTTCATGACCCGAGGCTGGTGCGAAGTCACTCGGGCGTGCCGTGCAGAGGGCGCCCTCGCGATTCATTTTGAGTTCGATGGCGCCTCCATGCTCTTCTTCAAGGTCTTCGACGCAAAAGGCCGCCGCCTGGAGTGCTGCTCCGGGAGGGGGCATCAGGCGGGCGCCGCAGCAGGGGCAGGGCCCGCTGTCCGCGTCGCCAGTGGCTCCTCCGGAAGCAGCGGTGCTGCTTGGGAGTCCAGCGACTCTCCCGAGCTCTACGACACTCTGGAGACGAGCGACGGCAGCTACATGCCTCCAATCTCACGCCGAGCCCGGAGCAGGGCTGCAGCGTCTGGACGCCGCCGCCGCTGATCTGGATGAGGTTGGCGCCAGCCTCTGGTAGCCCACTGTTGATGATGGCGTCAGCCACAAGGGCGCGTGTAGATAGGACTCCTTGAAGCTTTTCCTTTTGTTTCCTGCGAAGAATCGAGAGGTACCCCGCGGGGGCGTGTAAAGGGTTCGCAATATCTTTTGTCGATATTATCCTTATCATAAGTTCATGCATGTGCGTGTCCCGTTCCGGCTCGGTTTTCCCTTTCCAACCCTACGACGGCTTGGTGCTCTACGCCGACAGGTCCCGGTCCCCAGGCAGGCTTCAGCCATCGCTGGTATGCCAGGTCATGATGCCGTGGTCAAGGCCAGGAGGTGTGCGGCCCGAGGTCCAGTAAGAGCTCCTGAGGCGCGATGCTTAGGATGTCCCCTTTAGGGACCAAGCGACCGCCGAGAGGTAGGAAAGGGAGGCTACGTCGTCGCAGCAGGGTAACACGAGTGAGAATCCTATGCCGGAGTGATTGGTTGACGCGAGCGTGAAACTTATCTTGGTGGTCCAGGGTCGGTCCTTCGCGAGGCGCCAGGCTCGTGCACAGGCGTTCATATCTTAGTCAGATCGGGCCCGTACGAGTCTTCTTCTCCTCCCACGCTCAACTTCGTGCTCTACATCCTCAGGTCCCGGCCCTCGAGCGGGCTCAGCCGCCGCTGGTATGCAAGGTCGTGATGCCGTGGTCAAGGCCAAGGGGTGAGGGCTGGAGAGCCAGTAAGATCTCCTGAGTCGCGATGCTCAGGAGCCCCCTTTTAACGCGCAAGCGGATTACATGGGAGAAGAGGGAGCCCGTGGTACTGCCCGTCATTGTCCTCAAGAGGTTCCTGCAAATCAGCACGAGGTAGGGCATAGATTGCCATTATGATAGCCGAGCGGCCACAGATTGCTTCACCAGAGAATGGAGGCACTGAGGGCCTGGTGAGGTGGCGCGCGTGGCCAGACCTCGGCCACTCAGATTTGTCGACGTTGCAGGGACGGACCCAAGCACAAGCGCCGTGCCAGAGTGAGCATCTCCTGGGGTAGGTGCCGATCAAGCAGGTGATAGTCATAGATATATTAAGCATGGAAAGCAAACTGGCTCAAGTAAACGCAGGGGAGTGATAATCCCCAAGTGCAAGGAATCATCGTAGCAATTTCCAAAGGTGGAAGTGATAAGTATGGAGTGTCGAACCCACAAGGAGCTAAAGGTAAGATCAATATTCTCTCAAGCCCTATCTCGCCATCGACACGACTCTACGACAATCAACGTTTACTTCCAACTAGCAACGAGAAATGAAACCATGTTGTGGGTATGAAGAGGGTAACTTTGTATGATATCGGAGGGCTAAAATATGGAAGTAGGTGTTGTTATCATAAAGTTAGAATATATTACTAAATATTATAAATAGCGAGTGTGGAATAATGGTGGATCGGTGTGCGGAATTAGCCTAGGCAACCGTTGACAAGACCGGTGATCACTATTGCAGTTTCATATGAGGGAGAGGCATAAGCTAACATACTTTCTCTACTTGGATCATATGCACTTATGATTGGAACTCTAGCAAGCATCCGCAACTACTAAAGATCATTAAGGTAAAACCCAACCATAGCATTAAAGCATCAAGTCCTCTTTATTCCCATACGCAACAACCCCTTACTCGGGTTTGTGTTTCACCACTCACCAACCCACTATAAGCTTAATCATGAACGTGTTGCAACACCCTACAGGGGAATCCCTCACTCTTCTTGGCGACACGGTGGGCACCATAGGACAGCACCAAAATAAAACATACAACTCATACCAATCTAGATCATCAATCAACCCAAAGACAAAGGATATCTACTCAAAACATCATAGGATGGCAACACATCATTGGATCATAATATGTGGCATAAAGCACCATGTTCAAGTAGGGATTACAGCTGGGTGCGGGAGAGTGGACTGCGTAAAATAGATGAGGATGGTGATGATGATGGTGATGTTGATGAAGACGATCACCGCGGTGATGATTCCCCTCCCGATTGCACTCTGGTGCCACCGAGAGAGAGGAGGAGAGGTTCTCCCCCTTGTGCTTCCTCCTCCATGGCCTCCCCCTAGATGGGGAGAGGTTCTCCCTGTGGTCCTTGGCCTTCATGGCGATGATGGCCCATCCGGGATCCTTCTCCATGGCCTCCGGTGATGATGGACCCTCTGGCAGGGTGCCAGAGAGGGCCTAGATTGATTTCTCATGGCTACAGAGGCTTGCGGCGGCGGAATCCCTGATCTAGGTTAATTTTTCGAGGTTTCTATATTTGTAGGAATTTTTGGCGTCGGTCTCACGTCAAGGAGGTGCCCGAGATGTCCATGAGGCAGGCCCACGTGCCTGGGGGGGCGCCCCCCGGGAACCTCCTGGCCCAACTCTTTTACTCCGGGGTCTTCTTTTGGTCCATAAAAAATCGTCAAAAATTGGCACGTCAATTGGACTCCGTTTGATATTCGTTTTCTATAAAACTCAAAAACAAGGAGAAAACAGAAACTGGCACTGGGCTCTAGGTTAATAGGTTAGTCCCAAAAATCATATAAAATAGCATATAAATGCATATAAAACATATAAGATTGATAATATAATAGCATAAATACTTCGTAAATTATAGATACATTGGAGACGTATCAGCATCCCCAAGCTTAATTCCTGCTCGTCCTCAAGTAGCTAAATGATAAAAGGAATAATTTATTAAGTGTGAATGCTAGCAAGTGCTTAAGTATGATCAATGATAGTTTTAATCACTTTTTCTAGCATCATTATATGTCATAACAGTAGCTCATCTCATAAAAAATTTCATGATCAAGTAACAAGCTATTCACATGTTAAAGTATAGATCATAAAGTTTCTTGAAACTAACAAACTATATTCTCAGTCATCAAACAATTGCAATTCATCTTATTTTCAGGAAGGGTCTATGTCAGAGCTTTTATTCAGCAAACTCCACATACTCAACTATCATTTAGTCTTTCACAATTGCTAACACTCACGTGATATTTATGGGTTCAAATCGGACACAAAGAAAGATAGGGGCTTATAGTTTTGCCTTCCAACACTAAAAAAAAGACACATCCGTGACATTTTGGGCTGAACGAATTTTTTGCCTGTCATACATATGACACTTCTATGACGATAATTGTGACAAAACCCGGTATCATCATATATGTGGTGGGATCCTACTTCTATGACAAAAAATCATGACAGTAAATGGGATTTTCGTCCTGGGCGGGCCGGAGACGTAGCTGCATGACATTCTTTGGGCCGTCCAAGACGGAAAAACTGTGGTAGAAGCGAGGGGAAGGAAAATTTTGGGGAGTTCCCGGTTACGGTTGGAGGTCGGGGGCCGAGAGATGCGTGTTTCTCTCGTACACGTACGTGCGTGTGTGCGAGGCGTTGGCTCTAACTGAACCCGAGCGAGGCGTTGGGCTCTAACTGAACCCAAGCGACAGACCGCAGTTACGCTAAGCATCGAACCCGAGCGATCGATCGATGGATGTGGCCCGAACCCGATCGGCGATTCTTCGCTATCGCCGCTAATCAAGCCGATCGGTTGGATGAACGATGAGCGTTGCGGGGGTTGGATGAACAGTGAGCGGTGGCGTTGCCTCTGGATGAACAGGACCCCCGTGGTGTGGAGGGCTGGATGAACAGTAGATGGTGGAGGGGTGCCCGTGGAAGGCTGGTTGAACAGGACCCCGTGGTGTGGAGGGCTGGATGAACAGTAGACGGTGGAGGGGTGGTTGAGCGATGGCGGTGGAGTAGCGGCGGTGGAGGCTGGATGAACAGAGCCCGTGGAGGCTGCAGGAGGTCGACGTTAGCTGCTGGAGGCCGGAGGAGGTCGACGGTGGAGATGAACGGTATCCCGTGGAGTCGGTTTTGCAAGACGCCACACCCCTCCCGATGAACAGGGCCCCCGTTTCGACCATAGCGCTCCAACACAAGTCTGTTTCGTCTTTTTTGCGGTACGCCACACCCCTCCACCCCCGTTTCGACCGTATGAGGTCCATTTCATCCGTTTTGCGGTACGCCACACCCATCCCGATCAACAGGACCCCCGTTTTGACCGTAGGAGGTCCGTTTCCTCCGCTTTTGATGTACGCCACACCCTCCCGATCAACAGGACCCGTTCAAGCGTGGCGGTCGAACACAAGGCCGCTTCCTCCGCTTCTGCGGTACGCCAGCCTCGCTTCCATTGCTCGTTCTGTCCAAGCCGGTTGGCTCCCACGCGTTCCGTTGCCTCCCGATGAACACGACGCATTCCTTTGCCTGCCCATGAACACGACGCATTCCGTTGCCTCCCCATGAACACGACGACGACGATGTTTCTCTGTTCCTACCCAGCTATGTACACGAGCCCTGGTCGTACGTATGTGCGATTAGGCGTTCGAGACCCCGCCCGTATGTACACATACGTGGCCGTATTTTCTTTCTTGCACCCTGGCTGTTGTACGTACGTGTACATGCTACGTGCGCGCCTCTACTACGACACGTGCACGCCTCTACTACGACACGTGCACGCCTCTACATCGACCAGTATGTTCGTACACATTCGCGACCAGGATGACAACACTACGTACGCTTCGACCAGGTGGGTCCCGACTGTCAGGCACTTCCTTGCGTGCGAAGATGTAGCTGGTGGGTCACAGCAGTCAGGGGGACGAATCGTTTTTTTGCCCGGATGCACTTCCTTGCGTGCGAAGATGTAGCTGGTGGGTCCCAGCAGTCAGGGGGGCGAATCATATTTTTTTTTGCCCGGACGCACTTCCTTGCGTGCGAAGATGTGGATGGTGGGTCCCAGCAGTCAGGGGGCGAATCGTTTTGGTTTTTTTTGCCCGGACGCACTTCCTTGCGTGCGAAGGTGTAGCTGCTGGGTCCCAGCAGTCAGGGGGGCGGATCGTTTTTTTGCCCGGACGCACTTCCTTGCGTGCGATGGTGTAGTAGGTGGGTCGCAGCAGTCGGGGGTCGAATCGTTTCTTTTCGGACGCACTTCCTTGCATGCGAAGATGTAGCTGGTGGGTCCCAGCAGTCAAGGGGCGAATCATTTTTTTGCCGGACGCACTTCCTTGCTAGGGATGGCAACGGGGCCCCATACCCGCCAAACCCGTGGGGATTTCATCTACTAGGGGGTGGGGATGGGCGAAAAACATCCCCGTGGGGATATTTACCAAACTATTTTATTCCCCATAGGGTACAACGGGGATGGGGACGATATCCTATTCCCCAGACCCAATACCCACCGGGGACCCGGTTAGTAACTGTGATACTGCGGTCAACCTTAAAATATTTACAAACAAACTTGCGAAAACAAAAAAAAGCTCTAAAAAAACCTTAAACCTATGTCACATCTTCACCTCAGCTGCCACCATGACCAAGAAGTCAATACGACCTAGATAGGCATTAGCAGGACAAGGTAAACACCATGTATGTATGTTGATTATAGGGTGTCATATTATGTATATGAGTATTTGTTTATAGGGATGGGGACCCTGATGGGGCCCCATTCCCAAGTGGGGCATGGGTATGGGGAAATTTCATCCGCAATCATGTAAACGGGGATGGGGATGGGGATGTTGTAGGTATCCCCATAGGGGATTGTCCCCATTGCCATCCCTATTCCTTGCGTGCGAAGATGTAGCTCGTGGGTCCCAGCAGTCAGGGGGCGAATCATTTTTTCACGAAATACGATGGCCCATCCGGTGGGTCCCCGCTGTCAGGTGGAGGAATAATTGTTTTGCGCGTAATAAGGAGGCACTTCCTTGCGGCTGCCGTGGACCCGGTATCGGCCTCTCCACGTCTGATCCCACGTCCGATGGAAGTTGTTCCTTGACCACGTTGACCACGCCGCGCCGAGAGCACCACGGCGGTGGACGACGGCGAGGCCTAGGAAGGGGACGACGCGAAGCCGGGGAAGACGTGGCAATGGATGCACATGCTGAGAGGAGTACGAGGGTTCACTGGTTCGGCTGCGCTGCCATCGCCGCAGAATAACAGGGGGTGTGGGTGAGTGGAGGGATGGCCTGGCCAGCGGTGGGAGTAGTAGGGGCGGTGAGGCCTCTGCGGCAGCACAACCGGCCAGGGGAGGCAGGAGCAGGCGGCAGGACCGACGCTGCTTTGGGCGGCTGGAGCAAGAAGACCAGAGGTTGAAGAAGCACGATGGCCGTTGAATGGACATCATAAGGTCACTACAGCTAGAATCGTTTATATTGACTAAGTTGACAAATCCCTTGGTACGTCAACTTAGTAGGCCCATAGGTCAGCTCTTGAAACGGTGCGCCCCAGATGTTAGGGGGAGGAATCATTTTTTGGGCGGGTGAAGCTAGAATTTCTGAGATTGAACAAGAAGCACGGCATTCGTTGGATGGACATCCAACGGCCACTGCTGCTAGAACCGTGTGTTGACTATAAGTTGACAAAGCCTTGCATACGCGTCAACTCTGTTTTTTTAGGGAACGCATCAACTTAGTAAGGCCAGAAGTGTGTGGCAGAGAACTTATAGCCCATTTGAGATTTGCAAGAATGTGTAGCCCATTTTTGAATTCTAATGGAATTTACTACAACCCATTTACAGTTTGTTAAAAGTACAACCCTTTTCAACCAACCGTTCAAAACAGAATTCAATAAAATTTCCCACATTTTGTTGGGATCCGGAATATTTTTATCCCAAAATTTCTAGTCAGATTAAATACAATTTCAATATAAATTTATATTACGTAAAAATCCAACAAAACATTGCGCTCACAACAATTAATGAAATTAAAATTTTCAATATCCAAAAATAATAATTTATAAAGTAATCACGTGTTTGGTGCATTTTTTATAGTTACTGCCCAATTTTTACAATAACATCCCATTTATTATTTCTTAAAGCCCATTTTCTTGTTAAGCCTAATGCATCCCTCCTAGGAAAGATTTGCAGCCCACCGGGGCGGAGAATAACAACTTGACCTTGCCTGGGTATTCCTAAAAAAAGGTATAGCTGGGCTAGCCATTTTTAGCTTGAAAAAAATTAATAACTGGGCTGGATATCTGGCCTGGGCTAGACGGGCCACAGCCCGCCAAGTTAATACCTGCAGCGATGTTTTCGTTGTTGTACAGAGGAGAAAAATTAATATCTGGGCTAAACATCAAAAAACTCTGCACAAATACTGCTCGAGCTCCTTGGTCCCAGCTGTCGGCTGCTTCTTGTGCAATTCTCTCGTTTATTAACTACTCCAGGAGGTTAACAATGGTGTGGGACCATGATGTCAGGAAACCAAGAGGAAGCAAAATAAGTTATAGCTATATATATATATATATATATATATATATATATATATATATATATATATATATAATAAGGAGGCACTTGCGTGACGTGAGGCTATGGACCTGGTGGGTCCCCATTGTCATCCTCTCCAAGTAAAGTCATCTCCTCGCTTGCCTTCCAAAGCAGTCGGCACCGCCGCTTCCCGGTGCAGGAGATTGCTCCGCCTTCAAACGACACAAGTAGGTCGCCGCCGCTCGGGTTCAAGTAAGGCCACCGCTTCTACCCTCCGATTGAAGCCAAGCTAGGCGGGTTGACCATTAACGGCCGGTTAGCTTCTTGGCGGCGACGTGGAGTCAGAGAGCTGCGCTGGAGAAGAACGCTGCTTCTACTTAACTGCTTGTGCAGTTGGCTGACTCACACGTGGGCCCAACAGGCCACATGTCAGTTATGCAACTGCACCTCTGATTAAGTCATCAAGCTTCTGTTATTTCGGCCGGGACCACAGGTGGATAGCTTCGGTTAATTAATTATACCTCCAGCGCACCCCTTTTTAGTTGAAGAATGTATGAAATGTAATGAAATCCGACATGTTTATATGAAATCCGACTGTGTATTAATGAATTTATTTCGATTAGTTCAAATTCCTGTATCACTGGCATTGGATGAACATGCAAAACAATACATACTAGCATTATTCCCAGGGTGATCAGCTCGTTTGCAGCAGTTTCACATGTACTCCCTCCGGTCCTTTCTAGTCTGCATACAAGTTTTGTCTGCAGTCGAACTATCTCTACTTTGACTAATCTTATACAAAAAAGTATGCACTTCCGCAATGTGCGAAGTAAAAATGAACAGAAGGAGTACAAAGAGTTTGAGCAGCTTTTTAGCGTTTCTGTACATTGCAATCAAACACACAGGCCTGGCAATTCATAGAAAACATTCAAAACAATCGGTGATTATGCATCTCAGCGAATCACATTCAAAACAATCAAAGGAGTTGTGGAGACTCTAGGAGAACGACCTAAAGAAAAAAATGAATGTGCTCGGTGGATAGAATGCCGAGGGAGGGGGAGGGCGAGGAGGGCGTGTGCATGCACGAAAGAAAGTTAGTGGTAGCTACAAAGGTTAGAGGATTGTGTGGGTGTAAGAGACTAACAAAGATCATAATTTGATATGAAAGCGGATTCATATATTTGAACAGGAGATCATAGTGTTTTAAACATTGCATGCATGAATATAGTGGTGATACACGTGTTATACCATAATGTGATAATGCATGGCGTTTGCAAGTCACAACTAAATGCCGAACAATCTAAACCATACTATACATCAAACAATCTCACATTTTATTTGAATTGGTGATAATGTGTGGCGTTTGCAGCTTACAACTAAATATCAAACAATCTAAACAATACTATATATCGAACATTCTCACATTTTATTTAAATTTGTGGTAATGTGTGGTGTTTGCAACTCACATCTAAATACTTGTAGGCGTAGGGGCGGGGCACCATACATAATGTGATAAACACATTATACATATGAGACATGGTTTAGATTATGAAGATCTAGCTAGAGCTAGAAATGTAATGTGATTTGAAATCAAAATAAAGTGGATTCAAAAATCTAGTTCGAGTTCATATAGTACACATAGTTCATATGTAACTCAAGACTAATCATGTGGTGCTACTGTGAAGATAATACACAAACGATGGTTTAACTTGACAATAATGATGATTGTAGATCTTATTAAAATAGAGAAACAAATTCAAATGCTTTGACTTCACAACAATCATTACTGTAGATCTTATTCAAATAGAGAAACGAATTCAAATTTAGTTCATATTGAAGCGGTAGTATATACGTTTGGAATGCACTAAAACGTTCATTTGAGTAGTAGGTAGCATGCATTATACACGTAGCGGAATATTTTAATTGAACATAACATGACTTCAAATTTTTGAATGACATTTGTAGTGCGCATTGATTTGGTACAGTACACGTTAGGCTTGTCCGGAAATTTCAACCCGCGCCTTGTTAGCCCGAAATATTTAAGATATATCTTTGTCTCGTTGTGCTCCGACAACTCCCTCCATCTCAACCCGCGCCTTGCTATTCCGAAATTACAACGCGCGTGAAAACTCCCACCTCCTGTGAAATCCCGACATGCAAAATGCCCGTGGTACCCCTGAACCGAAAGAACCGCCTCAAATCGGTGGGGGGGGGGGTACTTTCGTAACTTACCCCACATTTCAGACAAGCACGTCTCCAAGCCATGGTTCCCCACTGCCATCCCATCCGCCCACCCATTCGTACACCGAGGCCGCGAAAACCCGCGACGAAACCCCACACCCTGCTCCATCCGCCACCCAGCCGGAGCCTCTTCCCCGACGACGTCGTCCACAGCAACACCTCGACGTCACTCATCCACCGTACCGGATGAGGATCCGTCATCGATCTCATCGTACCGCCGGTTCAGCCAGTCCGTCCTCCACCTCCAAGGAGGTGCCCCGTCATCCCCCTCGTCTTTTGCGCCACCTCCATTCCCACACCGCCGTCTTCACCTGCACCACCGGAAGAGCATCATCATCACCATTTCCTCGGATGAAGTTGCGGCCTAATCGGCGCCACCAAAGAGGTTGTACACTAATCGCCGCATTTTCTTCTTGATTCGATCTCACGGTGCTGCCAGCGCTCGGTCTCGAGCCGACACAGCGCGGCTCCATCCACGTCGGCGTCGCCGACCACTTCCTCCACGGCGTCGCTCCCCCGGCGGCGACGTCCACATCAGTAGGAGCTGCTGCTGCTTTAGCTCTCGCTTCGCCGCTGCTCGCTCTTGCTCTCGGTCCTCTGCACGTCTGCTCTTGTTATTGCTCGCGCCGCTTTTGCTGCTCACGCTCTTGCTCTTGCTCTTTCTTGCGATGCTGCTCGATTTAGCTACACTTGATCGAATCGACTTTTAGGTCGATCGATTTTCAGGGGTGGGGGGCTCGCTGGGTGAAGGAAGAACCAGCCGCAGCGGGGAGGGGGGCTCGCCAGAGAGGTACCCCACTATCTATCTTAGGGTTCAGGATCGGGGCGGTGGTCGCCCCCGGTGGCGGGGTGTTGGCGGGGCGATGGCGTGGGGATCGTCGGAGAAAAAGCTCGGCACGTGGGGGCCTAGAGGGATGGCCGGGGCGGCGGCGTACCGGCAGTGGGGAGTGTTTTCGAGGAGGGCGGGGCGACGCACCACCGGCCGCGGGCGCCGGGGGGCTGCTGTTTGGCCGATGGTGGCTGGCGGCTCAGGGGGGTGGAGGTTGAAGATGAACCGCAGGCCCTTGATTTCGTATCCAATGGCTGCAAAATCGACTGACCAGAGATGAAAAATTCAGTCGACCAACGTGTAGCCTCACCTTGCTAGTCCGTTCAGTTTTGACAGCAAAATTCAGTTTCGACAGCAAAATTCAGTTTCGACAGTTAAGTTTATTTTCGACAGTTAAGTTCAGTTTCGCCAGTTAAGTTCGGAGATGAGCGGTTGATGTATTTTACATCTAGCACTTTGTGGTTATGTATTTTACGTCATGTATTTGAGATGCTATTAGAATTCCACTCAGGTTAACGTTGTTCGTTGTCTCTCTTGTCCTGCTTCAGCCTCGGCGTCGTACAACTCACCGGAGCTGCTCCAACGACAAAACCCTCCATCACATGAGCAAGACCTGGCTCCATCTGCAGATGCCAAAGATCTTCTTCCCCTCCTCCGACAGCAAAGTCAGCCAGAGCATCCTCACCGGCCAACCCAATCACGCTGAGATCAACATGGCTTCGCCAAAGAGGTTGTACACTTGTTGCATCTCTTTTTTACTCTACATGTTATATATATTGTCCACTGAGCACACGGATTTGTTCCTTTAGTGTCTCCTTGAAAGAAAAAACGTAGGAATTAATTTTCACGTGTCCTCCTTTTCAAATTCCTATTCATGAAGCAGAAGACTAAGAGATAGTAGCATAATAGCATTATAACCGTACATTTTCTTGTGGTTCGACTAAATATCACCATGCTTCTTTGCATCCTGTGATCTTCCAATTGTTGTGAATCAAACACCCAGATTGGCAGAAATCCTATGTTTTTAAATTCTCTGTTTTGCACGTGCATTCCAATCCTATTCCTGTCTATTTCCTATCCCTGCATTGTTGGAATCCTCCAATTCAAACGAGCACTTACAGAATTACTTCTCTTACAGATAGTTGTCAAAGCAAACCTTGCGTGGTTTGTCCCGCTCTGCTTCTTGCCGTCGTCCACCCCAGCTTTCGGCTGCTCCAACGACAGAAGGGTCCAAAGACAAAGCAGGATTCGCCCCAGACTATCTTCGCCGCCTCGAGATCTTCTTCCCATTACCGGCAGCCATGACAACTGCATTACCATCATCAACCGAGCAGATGACCTCGAGGGCTACACAGGTCCACAAGAGAAGTCGCACTCTTTCGTGTCTGCTTATGTTATGCATCGCTTAATATTACATGCTACTTTATCGTCCTGTTCACCGATTAGACTCTGATTCAGCTCCAAACTAATGGTCAAACTTGAGTTTTTAAATGGTTGTGGGGTACATATCGGGGCCGCAATCAATAGTATCTATCTACTATCTGGTTAACCTCCGGTGTCTATTATGAGTTTCATGTTGGGTGGGAAACAAACAGTAAAGAAGCCATTATCTGTATTTTTTAACTGAAGCCATTATCTGTCTGCTATTATTGGTTTTGGGTCTATCCACAGGTTGCTACCATCACTCTGGATTTCTGCATGCACTCCTTACATAATCTCACTATGTTTTATTCCTATGGATGAAAGTTATTGTAAACAATGGAACTGAACATGTAGAGCAAAAGAGACGAGCCTTGCGTGGCAATAAAATTTCATGCATACGTCGCTCCATGGTAGGCGCAAAGGCAGCCCCCCCTCGACGCATTTCGGATTGTAATCGAGAGGAAGATATCTGCTACGAGGGGATTAGGAAGAATAAGACAACTCCTATTTACCCCCTGAGGTCTTCGCTCTAACTTGGCATGCTGATGTTGGTTATATCATGCATATGGTGTCTTGCATTGCTTACTTTATACATCAAATATGTCATCTGCTTAGTTTAGACATCCTTTGTGTGAATGCCATCTATTTAGTTTATTCACCGTTTATGTGCATTATGCAACGCCATCTTGTTTAGCCAGGCATCATATATGTGAATTTTGCAATGCCATCCTGCTTAGCCAGTCATCTTATATGTAAATTATATCTGACCATCTTATTTTTGCGTTACATATTACATTTGTCAACAACGTTAGTACATTCAACTGCTCTTCGTGTGCATCAGCCATTTGACACGGTGATGGAAAATTCTGGAGTGAAAACAAGGTCTTCAGAGCAGACTATGCTATCTGACGAAGCGTATATCTCGCTGGTTACGGATAGCTCCTCAGAGGAGGATTCAGAGACAGATGACCAGTCCTATTCCCCCCCCCCCAAGGTGTATGCTCTAACTTGGCAGGGTTATGTTGCCCACATCGTGTGTATGGTGTCTTGCACTGCTTTGTCATTTGATTAGTTTAGACATGCTTTGTGTGAATGCCACCTGTTCAGTGTCTAATTACCATATATGTGAATTATGCATTGCCATCTTCTTGCAAGACATTATATATGTGAATTATACAATGCTATCTTGTTGCAAAGGCATTATATATGTGAATTATGCAATGCCATGCTGTTTAGCCAATCATCATGTATGTGAATTATATCATGCTATCATTTTTTTGTATTACGTGTTCCATTTGTCGACAACGTTTGTATATTCAACTACTCTTCCTATGCGTCGGCCATTTAAAGCGGTGATGGAAGTATCTGGAGTGAAAACAAGGTATTAAGAGCAGACAATGTTACCTTTGTCAGACATCTTGCTTTGGTTACTGAGAGAGCTCCTCAGAGGAGGATTCAGAGACTGATGACCAGTCCTATTTCCCCCCTGAGGTCTATTCTCAAACTTGGCAGGGTTATATTACCCATGTCATGCATGTTGTCTTGCATTGCTTAGTTTTTACATCATATATGGATTGCCATCTGCTTACTTGCTTAAAATATAAATCATATATTTGAATTATATCATGCCGTCATGTTTACATAGTACATACACATCATCTATCTGAATTATGGCATGGCAACCCATTTAATAAATACATTATATAGTTATATGATCTCATCCTATTTAGTGTTTACAGTCATCATATTTTGAATTATGACATTCTATCCGTGAATGTATGTGAATTATGGCATGCCAACCTTTTAATAAACACATTATATAGTTATGTCATGTCATCCTGTTTACGTAGTCTCATATTTTGAACTATGTCTTTCCATCTTTTTTAGTTAGCCATCATAATGTGAAATTGTGTCATGCTATCCTGTTTAGTTAGCCATCATATATGTGAAATTGTGTCATGCTATCCTGTTTGGTTAGACAACATAAATATGAATTATTTCATGCGCTCTTTTATTCCCCACTATCCATTGCACATATCTATCATACAATGACTATACTTTCAATTACTTTTCTTGTTTATCAGCCATTTGAATTGGAGAGCGTGATGGCAGTATCTAAGGGAGTAACAACACGGTCTTCAGAAAAGATAGTGCTACCAGTTGATGCAGATAGAACCACGGTTGTACTTGCCCAAGGACCAGATCCACCACACATAACCCAGACTCTCACAGATTGTACCCCTACCCAGTTGGACAAAGAACCAGCTACACCCCTTCTAACCCCAACCCTGACAGATAGTAACCCAGTTCCAGTTGACACAACACCGTCTCCACCACAGAGCACCCAAACACCCTCGAAAATAGTGGGATCACTAATTCCTAAAGTTGACACTCTTCCAAACCCACTTAAAATGATAGTATTATTCATACTCCAAAAGATATAAGTGAAGTTCATGGAGCATTCTACAATTAATATAGACTATCCAAGCTCAAAATGTATAAGTGAAGCACACGAAGCATTCTATAAAACCATACTCAAAAGATTTAAGTGAAGCACAAAGAGCAATTCTATAAGATCATCCTTAAAAGATATAAGTGAAGCACATGAAGTATTCTATAAATTGATGAAGGGACATCTTACACTAGCATGGTTCTTGAAGAAAAATAAAAAAAACACAAAGGACACAAATCATGTGAACAAAGCAAAAACCGAGGTATACCGATATTTTTTGAAGAAGAAAGATGGGATGCCAAACGGGACATCCCCAAGCTTAGATGCTTTAGCGTCCTCTTAAATATTTACTTGGGGTGCATTGAGCATCCCCAAGCTTGAACTCTTGCCTGTGTTCTTCTCATATTGATAGCTCCTCGATCTTCGAACACTTCATCCACACAGAACTTTAACAAAAAATTGTGAGATCCGTTAGTATAACAAAGCAAATCGCTACTATAAGTACTGTTGCAAACCAATTCATATTTTGTTTTTGCATTATAGCTACTGTAATATAACTTTTCCATGGCTTAATCCACTGATAGAAATCGATAGTTTCATCACAACAAGCAAGTAATGCATGAAAAACAGAATCTGTCTTAAACAGGACAGTCTGTAGTAATATGGAAGTTTAGCAAACTTCTGTAACTCCAAAAATTATGAAATAAATTTGAAAATGTTGTACAGACGTAATGTGCAAAAAGTTTTAGACCCATTTGACATTCCAGTAAAAAATGTAAAATCATGCACTACAGCCAAAGTTTCTGCTTTTGTTCTGCACATAGCAAACAAGCAATCTAATCATCCTAAAACCAAAGCTTGGCACATTTATTTTTATAATACAATGGATATACACAAGGGGATAATTATTTACAGAGAAACTTCCATGAAAAATTCTACATTGTTTCCGTGAGCATGAACACAAGTGCTCAAGGTCGACCCTCACTTCTTCAATACATAACTTTCCAATCACTTCTGTTTTTGAAAAACTTTTTAGGCATGAGAGGCAAGTAATTTTTTTGTGTATTTTCATTCTTTTAATTTTTTTTGTATGTTACACCCACAACTAAAAAGAAACAAAAAGGAAAAACAAAATCTACTTAGTGAAGAAAGCAAACAAGCACACAAGAGAATATCAACCCCACGCTATTGCTCCCCGTCAACGGCGCCAGAAAAGAGCTTGATAATCCCCAAGTGCAAGGAATCATCGTAGCAATTTCCAAAGATGGAAGTGATAATTATGGAGTGTCGAACCCACAAGGAGCTAAAGGTAAGATCAATATTCTATCAAGCCCTATCTGCCACTGATACGACTCTAGGTACAGCGAACGTTTGCTTCCAACTAGCAACGAGAAATAAAAGTATCTTGTGGGTATGAAGAGGATAACTTTTTATGATATCGGAGGGCTAAAATATGAAAGTAGGTGATGTTATCATAAATTTATAATATATTACTAAATATTATAAATAGCGAGTGTGGAATAATGGTGGATTGGTGTGCGGAATTGTCCTAGGCAACCGTTGACAAGATCGGTGATCACTATTGCAGTTTCATATGAGGGAGAGGCATAAGCTAACATACTTTCTCTACTTGGATCATATGCACTTATGATTGAAACTCTAGCAAGCATCCGCAACTACTAAAGATCATTAAGGTAAAACCCAACCATACCATTAAAGCATCAAGTCCTCTTTATTCCCATACACAACAACCCCCTTACTCGGGTTTGTGTTTCACCACTCACCAACCCACTATAAGCTTAACCATGAACATATTGCAACACCCAACAGCGGAATCCCTCACGCCAGCGACACGGAGGGCACCATAGGACAACACCAAAATAAAACATACAACTCATACCAATCTAGATCATCAATCAACCCAAAGACTAAGGATATCTACTCAAAACATCATAGGATGGCAACACATCATTGGATCATAATATGTGGCATAAAGCACCATGCTCAAGTAGGGATTACAACGGGGTGCGGGAGAGTGGACCGCGTAAAATAGATGAAGATGGTGATGATGATGGTGATGTTGATGAAGATGATCACCGCGGCGATGATTCCCCTCCCGATGGCACTCTGGTGCCACCGAGAGAGAGGAGGAGAGGTTCTCCCCCTTGTGCTTCCTCCTCCATGGCCTCCCCCTAGATGGGGAGAGGTTCTCCCTCTGGTCCTTGGCCTTCATGGCAATGATGGCCCCTCCGGGATCCTCCTCCATGGCCTCCGGTGATGATGGCCCCCCTCCGTGAGGTGCGGAGAGGGCCTAGATTGATTTCTCGTGGCTACAGAGGCTTGCAGCGGCGGAACTCCCGATCTAGGTTAATTTTCCGAGGTTCTGTATTTATAGGAGTTTTTGGCATCGGTCTCACGTCAAGGAGGTGCCCAAGGCATCCACGAGGCAGGCCCACATGCCTGGGGGGGGGGTGGGCGTGCCCCCCACCCTCGTGGACGCCCCGGGAATCTCCTGGCCCAACTCTTTTACTCCGGGGTCTTCTTTTAGTCCATAAAAAATCGTCAAAAATTGGCTCGTCAATTGGACTCCGTTTGATATTCCTTTTCTGTAGAACTTAAAAACAAGGAGAAAACAGAAACTGGCACTGGGCTCCAGGTTAATAGGTTAGTCCCAAAAATCATATAAAATAGCATATAAATGCATATAAAACATCTAAGATTGATAATATAATAGCATGAAGACTTCATAAATTATAGATACGTTGGAGACGTATCAGGGAGGTACATGCCATAGGGACAGGGTCAGGCCCGAGCGGCTTGGGGATGATGCAGCTCGAGGGGCGCCCCCAACAAGGTTGGGTAAAGACATAAAAAGGGATGCATGCCACAGTGATGGACCCACGTGGCCTGGGAATGATGCAGCCCTGAGGGCGCTCCTAGCTAAATAAACTTGGAAAATGTCACCTGGTTCTGTTGATGAAGGGATGTTGGGGCAGCTGAAGGTACGCGGCGAAGGGGTTGCTCCTCACGAGCCACCGGGGCCCTGAGCCTCAGGAGGCTCTGGGGGTCCAGGCGGTTCCTTGAGGACTGTCTCCATCTCCGCCAGGACAGCGTGTTGCCTGGCCTCCTGAGACGCCAGGACACGCCGCAGGTTGTGCTGATAGGCAGATGCCACGCTCGGCAGGCCAAAAGGCATGCGAATGTAGCTGTGCGGTGGGCCCTTGCAGCGTCCCATGCGCGAAGGCCAGAAGAGCTCCTGAGACACGGCCCGGTTGAGCCCTGGGACATCGACACAGACATGCAGCCTGGCATCCTCGCCTGGATGGGGAGCTGCGCCCGGTGAGCGGCGGTCGCCGCGCATGTCTCTCGCATCCTGCAGCTCCTGAGAGGTCTTTGTAATGAACTCCTGAGCAGTGGGAGCTCCTCGCCTTGTGTTCTCCTGAGGGAGACGTGCCGCGAAGCACGCCTCCAAGTGGTGCTCAAGCGCCTCCCTCGTGACGTTGGCAAGGTCTGAGGCCCTCCAGAAGAGAGCCCCCGAGCCCTGCCCAAGGAGGGCACCGGGCGCGCCTTCCTATGCAAGGGAAGAAGGCGCCCCAGGCACGGGCGCTGATCCTGACGAGGTACCACTTGCAGCGTCACCCTCCTGAGGTCATGCACGGGTAGCTACTTCTTCTTCTTGGGGACAACCTCAGGAGGGTATCGAGTTGCACTGTTGTCGGGGTCTTCGATTGACACTGCTTGGAAGGCGTGCTCGAGGGAGCACACCGCATCTCTTTCTTCGCAGGGGACTGTGATGATCCCGCCGCCCCCTGGCATCTTGAGGACGTTGTAGTTGTGGTGCGTCACCTCCATGAACTTGGCCAGGGCTGGATACCCGAGGATGGCATTGTACGGCAGACGAATGTGTGCGATGTCGAAGTCGATGAGCTCGGTGCGATAGTTGTTGCGTTCGCCGAAGGTGACAGGGAGGCGGACCTGCCCTATCGGTGTGGTGGAACCATCGGTCACTCTTGAGAATGGCTTGGTAGGCTGAAGCTGGTCATAGGGCACTTGAAGATTGTCGAACGTGTCGACGGACAAGACGTTGAGTCCCGCGCTGTCGTCGATGAGGGTCTTGGTGACTTGTACGTTGCTGATGACGGGTGAACAGAGCATCGGGAGAGCGCCAGCAGTGGCCTCACACTTGAGCTGATCTACCAAAATGAAAGTGATGGTGCACTTGGACCACCTGAGCGGGAGTGTGGCCTCGAGCTTGGGGAGGACTGTGTTCACCTCGCGGGCAAACTGCTTGAAGATTCGCTGTGAGGCTGGGGCTTGAGCTCTGCCCAAGATGCAGGCGATAGCACGCGGCTCCTGGAAGCCCCCAGCCCCCTCGTGGTCGTCGTTCCCTCTTGGTGGTGGCGGTAGCGGAGGAAGCCCAGCATTGCCCTGAGGATGGTCCTCGCGAGGCTGATCCCTCCAAGCACCCTCGCGAGGCTGATCCTGCCAGCCGTCCTCACGAGGCCGGTCGCGCCACTCCTGGCATGAGCCACGGTCGTCCCAGCGTCCTCCGCCACGTCCTCCTCCTCGGCCGTAGCCCCGGTCATTGCGCTCGGGGCGTCGACTGAAGCATCCATCGCGAATGGCCCTGAGCTCTTAACAATCGTTGGTGTTGTGGTTGTGCATGTTGTGGAAGGCACAGAATGGTCGGCTGCTCTTGGATGACTCAGGCTGGTCCCTGCCGCGCTTCGAGTCCGGCTCTGCGTGAGCACGGCTGCTCCCTTGCGCTTCACGTCCTTGGCCTTGGCTTTCTTCTCCTCCAGGTCGACAGCTAGGAGCTCGAGAAGGGAAAGGCACCCTTCCTCAGCCCTTGCGCACTTTGTCGCCGGGTTGAAGAGCTCCAGGGATGTGCACAGCTCCTCGTGGATGGTGAGCTCCTCCTTCATCTTGACTTCGCTGACGCCATCGGAGAACGCAGACATGATGGCCTCGTCCGTCACCTTGGGGATCTTGAGATGAATGTTGTTGAAGCGCTGGATGTACTTCTGGAGGGTCTCTCCTGGTTGTTGCTTGACGCAGTGCAGATCACCCGCGGCCGGGGGGCGGTCGCGAGTGCCCTGGAAGTTGGCGACGAAGCGGTTGTGCATCTCGTCCCAAGAGGAGATCGAGCCTGGAGGCAGGTTCAGGAGCCACGAACGAGCGTCGTCTCTGAGCGCCATGGGGAACCAGTTCGCCATGACTTTCTCGTTTCCGTTGGCTGCCTCGATGCTCAGCTCGTAGAGCTGCAAGAACTTCGTGGGGTCGGGGGTGCCGTCGTAATGAGGAGGCAGATCCGGCTTGAACTTGCCCGGCCAGGCAACGCTACGCTGCTCGGGGGTGAAGGCGCGGCAACCGGCCATGGTCACCGAGGCCCGTCTTGGAGGTGGAGCTTGGTCTTGGCGCCCGCACGCCGCCACGGCAAGCGGCGCGGGGCCGTGCCGCAGCAAGCGATCCTGACACGGCGGTGCGGGGAGCGATGGAGCATTCTCTTGCAGGCGAGGGACTTCTTGGCAGCTTCCTTATTCGCGCACGGGCGCCGGACGTGGTGGGTCGCGCCGCAGAGTCGCGTGCCTTGGCGCCAGGGCGCCGTCTTGGTGCAGAGGCGGTGGAGGTGCTCTGTGAGCTACGTCGCCCGTAGCTGGCGGTGGACGAGGCAGCGAGTGGGACGGTGCGGGGGAGCCCCCTGCGGTGCTGACAAGCTCGGCGATGCCGTCCTACCAGTCCCCGTAGAGGTCGTCGATGGGGCGGTAGCGCAGGAGTTCGCGCGCCATGCATAGTGCGGCCTGCGCACCCGTGGGAGCGTGACGGGCGTGGGACGACAAGCCGGCCGGGGTCAGCGATGGAGTGGCAGTGTGGCCGTCCTGGCGCACAAAGGGGTGCAGTGAGGAGGCTTGCTGCTCATTCCCCACCGGGCCGGTGGCGGCGTTGGCAGCAGGCGACGGAGAACGACGAGGTGGCCCGCCGACGGGAGCCATCTGGGCGACGCGGGTGGCAAGGGCAGCCCTGTGCTCAGCACGGGCTCAACGGGCGTCTGCCATCGATGAGATGAAGCGATGGGACGCGGATCAACGGAAGGAAAACTCCGGCGTACCCCTACCTGGCGCGCCAAATGTCGGATCTCGGGTTCCGGCAAAACCCTTAAGGTTCGAACTCCGGGGTGCGCGCGAAGATCTCCCCCTCACAGATCACGCCCTCACACGCTTCGCGATTTCTAGGCTAGCTCGCAGAACTCGCAATACAAGGGACACTAGATTTATACTGGTTCGGGACACCGTTGTGGTGTAACACCCTACTCCAGTGTGGTGGTGGTGGATTGCCTCTTGGGCTGAGGATGAACAGTACAAGGGGAAGAACAGCCTCCTGAGGAGAGGTGTTCTGGTGCTTGGTGAACTTGAGGGTGTGAGGATCCCATCTCCTTCCGGCTCCTACTGTGGTGGCTAGGCCTATTTATATAGACCCTGGTCCTCTTCCCAAATATTGAGCGGGAAGGGAGCCCACAATGGCCAATTCGAAAGGGGACAGCTAGTACATCTTATCCTGACAAAAGTAGTCTTCGCCTGCCAAAGGCTCTGGTGATGACGCCGTCCTGGGCTCCATGGTGACCTCCGTCCTGCCGTCCTGCTGGTCTTGGTCTCGTTGCACCGATATGGAAACCTTTGCATGATGCCTCGGAACTCCTCGCCTGCGCTTGCCCCCTTAGCACCAAAGGGGAAACAAGGACACTGTGTGCACTGGCGCCCGCCTGGTCTCGGTCGTCATGGCTCACGTCATGAGAACCTCGTGAGGTTTGCCTTGCTTTGATCTCTCCGCCCCTCGCGAGCCATCCTGGTGAGGCCGCTCCCGAGGAGGTCTTGTGTCGTCCACCTCGCGAGGCTTGGCCCCTCGTGAGGGTCTTGAAAGCTTGTTGGTGAAGATGGGCCATATGGGCCCGCTCGTAGAGCCACACCGTGGGCCACAGGCAGGCAAGTTTGGGGATCCACGTTCCTAGAATGCCGACAAAGGCCATAAAAATTGCTTCTAAAAGTGTTAGATCATTTAGTGTAATAGAAAATTGAGCATTGTACGAAGTTGTGATGGCAAAGAATAAAGCGATAGACTACATAATAAAGGTTGCTATCATAAGGAGCAATATAACGTGACATTATTTTGCACTAAGGGATTGAGCATACAAACAAAAAGTGCATGACAACCTCTGCTTCCCTCTGCGAAGGGCCTACCTTTTACTTTTATGTATTTACTTTCATGCAAGAGTCAAAGTTCTTCTCTCTATTACTTTTTATTTTTCTCTTTTGGCAAGCATCATGTGGTGACGAAAGATCTAGGCACATATATTCAGTTGGATATGGGTAGCATGAGTTATTATTGTTGACATCACCCTCGAGGTGAATACATTGGGAGGCGAAACTATAGGCCCCTATCTTTTTGGGTCTGGTTGAGACGTTTTGCTCATGTGTATGCGATGAGTGTTAGGAATCATAGAAAATATATGATGGTTGAGTATGTGGAGCTCTGACTTAGACTCTGTTGAATAAGTTGAACTGCAATTGTTTACTGACCAAGAATATTGGTTGTTGAGTTTCAAGAGAATTCATTGTTTGAACCTTAACATGTGAATTGGTTGCTACTTTTTCATGATGAGTTTTATGAGAAAGAATTGTTGTTATGATGCTAGGAAAAGTGATTAAAATTACCATTTATCAAACTTATGCACTTTGGTAGCATTCACACTTCATAAATTATTTCTTTTATCATCTACCTACTCGAGGACGAGTAGGAATTAAGCTTGGGGATGCTGATACGTCTCCAACGTATCTATTATTTATGAAGTATTCATGCTGCTATATTATCATTCTTGGATATTTTACAATCATTTTATAGCAACTTTATATCATTTTTCGGGACTAACCTATTGACATAGTGCCCAGTGCCAGTTGATGTTTTTTTGCTTCTTTTTACATCGCAGAAAATCAATATCAAATGGAGTCCAAATGCAGCGAAATTTTTGTGGAATTTTTATGGACTAGAAGACATCCAATGGGCCAGAGCAGCACCTGTGGGGTGCCCTGAGGGGGGCACAACCCACCAGGGCGCACCCGGGACCCCAGGCGCGCCCCGGTTAGTTGTGCCCACCTCTGTGGCCTCCCGCACCCCTCTTCGCCCTATAAATTCCCAAATATTCCGAAAACCCTGGGGAGAACCCTAGATCGGAAGTTTTGTTGCCGCAAGCCTCTATAGCCACGAAAAACCAATCTAGACCCCGTTCTGGTACTCCACCGGAGGAGGAGATCATCATCGGTGGCCATCTTCATCATCACGGCGACCACCATGATGAGGAGGGAGTAGCCCACCCTCGGGGCTGAGGGTTTGTACCAGTAGCTATGTGTTTAATCTCTCTCTTTCTCGTGTTCTTGAGATGGCATGATCTTGAAGTATCTCGGGCTTGGTTAATATAGTCGGATCATATGGTGTTTTCCCCTTTTTATCTTGTTGTGATGAATTGAGTTTTCCCTTTGATATTTTGTTTTATCGGATTGAATACTTTTATGGATTTGAGAACACTTTATGTATGTCTTGCTATGAATACCCGTGGTGACAATGGGGTATAGTAACGATTCACTTGATATATGTTTTGGCACTCAACTTGCGGATTCCCGAGGTGACATTAGGGTAATCTATGCATAGGGGTTGATGCACGTTCTTGTCTTTGTTTCTCCGGTAGAAATCTTGTGGCACTCTTTGAGGTTCTTTGTGTTGGATTGAGTATTATGAAGCTGAAATTATTTGGTGTTATTTTAGTACAATCTCTTGGATAGATTGATCAGAAAGAATAGCTTTAAAGTGGTTTCGTACCCTACAAACAAGTTCTTCTTATGTTCTCCCCTAGATAAGAACTTTGGAGCGATTCTTCATTGCATTCTGAGGGATGGTTATGTGATCCAATTATATTAGCATTGTTGAGATATTGCACTAGCGAAAGTACGGACCCTAGGCCTCATTTTCAAGCATTGCAATACCGTTTGTGCTTCGTTTTATCAATTGCTACCTTGCTATTTTTTATTGTTCCTACTGATACGTCTCCAACGTATCTATAATTTTTTATTGTTCAATGCTATTATATTATCTGTTTTGGATGTTTAATGGGCTTTACTAAGCACTTTTATATTATTTTTGGGACTAACCTATTAACCGAAGGCCTAGTGCAAATTGCTGTTTTTTTGCCTATTTTCAGTGTTTCGTAGAAAAGGAATATCAAACGGAGTCCAAACGGAATAAAACCTTCGGGAGAGTTATTTTTGGAACAAACGTGATCCAGGGGACTTGGAGTGCACGTCAAGAAAGAAGCGGGGAGGCCACGAGACAGGGAGGCGCGCCTGCCCCCCTGGGCGCGCCCCCACCCTTGTGGGCCCCTCGCAGCTCCACCGACCTACTTCTTCCTCCTATATATATTTGTATACCCCGAAAACATCCAGGAGCACCACGAAACCCTATTTCCACCGCCGCAACCTTCTGTACCCGTGAGATCCCATCTTGGGGCCTTTTTCGGCGGTCCTCCGGAGGGGGAATCGATCACGAAGGGCTTCTACATCAACACCATAGCCTCTCCGATGATGTGTGAGTAGTTTACCACAGACCTTCGGGTCCATAGTTATTAGCTAGCAGGCTTCTTTTCTCTCTTTGGATCTCAATACAAAGTTCTCCTCGATCTTCTTGGAGATCTATTCAATGTAATTCATTTTGTGGTGTGTTTGTTGAGATCTGATGAATTGTGGGTTTATGATCAAGATTATCTATGAACAATATTTGAACCTCCTCTGAATTATTTTATGTGTGATTTAATATCTTTTCAAGTCTCTTCGAATTATCAGTTTGGTTTGGCCTACTAGATTGATCTTTCTTGCAATGGGAGAAGTGCTTAGCTTTGGGTTCAATCTTGCATTGCTCGATCCCAAAGGATGCTAGGGAAACGACACGTATTGTATTTTTGCCATCGAGGATAAAAAGATGGGGGTTATATCATATTTCTTGAGTTTATCCCTCTACATCATGTCATCTTGCCTAATGCGTTACTCTGTTCTTATGAACTTAATACTCTAGATGCATGCTAGATAGTGGTCGATGTGTGGAGTAATAGTAGTAGATGCCGAATCGTTTCGGTCTACTTGTCGCGGACGTGATGCCTATATACATGATCATGCCTAGATATTCTCATAACTATGCACTTTTCTATCAATTGATCGATAGTAATTTGTTCACCCACTTTTATACTTATGCTATCTTGAGAGAAGCCACTAGTGAAACCTATGGCCCCCGGGTCTATTCTCCATCATATAAGTTTCTAATCTATTTTACTTTGCAATCTTTACTTTCAATCTTTATCATAAAAATACCAAAAATATTTATCTTATTATCTCTATCAGATCTCACTTTTGCAAGTGGCCGTGAAGGTATTGACAACCCCTTTATCGCGTTGGTTGCAAGGTTCTTATTTGTTTGTGTAGGTACGAGGCGACTTGCGTGTAGTCTCCTACTAGATTGATACCTTGGTTCTCAAAAACTGAGGGAAATAATTACGCTACTTTGCTGCATCACCCTTTCCTCTTCAAGGGAAAACCAACGCAGTGCTCAAGAGGTAGCAAGAAGGACTTCTGGCGCCGTTGCCGGGGAGATCTACGCACAAGTCAAGACATACCTAGTACCCATCATAAATTCTTATTCCCCGCATTACATTATTTGCCATTTGCCTCTCGTTTTCCTCTCCCCCACTTCACCTTTGCCGTTTATTCGCCCTTCTTCCATTCATCCTTTTGTTTCCTCGTGTTTCCATGTGCCTTCTATATGCTTGCATCTTTGCTTGCTAAAAATCTATTGATATGGATCCACTTAAAGTGTTCTACTTGGATCATCTTCGATCCTTATGCGCTCGTGTTGAAACCCCAACTAGCCTAGTTGATGGGAAATCTTTAGATGAGCATGCTCATTTTGTGTGTCTCTTTTTGTCTGAAAAAGGGAGGCTCTTATGGGATCAAATGAACAGATTGTTGTGTTATGCTTGGAATCTTTGTGAAATTTATGATTTTACTTGTTGCTCTAAGAACCCTAAAAAACACCTCCCCTACCTATGCGAGTTTAATGATAATGAAATCTTATCTTATTATGCAAAGGGTGTTTATAGTTACTACGATATCGAACAAATTGAAGAATTTGTTGCTTTAAGGGTGCTTATGAAGTTGCTTCTTTGATTGAAAAGTATGATATTACTCTCTACGAATCTGAAAATTTTGACATACTTAAATATTGCTATGAAAACAATGCTCATAATGTCTATGTCAAAGAATTTATTGAAAGAACGACCGTTGCTTCTGCAGAAAACAATGATATGCATGAATCTATAGATAATTATGATCCCGATGATTTGATTGAAATATCCCTTGATGAACATGATGCTTGCTATTCTTGTGGCCGTGATGCCAATATTTATGAAGATGAATTTGCTATAGTTTCTTACGATAAACATGAGATCATTGCTATTGCACCCATACTTGATAGTTCATTCGATGAAAAGCATGATTGCAATGATGTTAGTATAAATCCTATTGATGTCAATTGTGCTAATAATATGCAAAACCCTAAGCTTGGGGATGCTAGTTTTGCTATGTCTACTAGTTGTTGCAATGATCATGATTGGGGTGATTCTTCTTATGATCTTGAAAATTTATTTAAGCCCCATTGAGGGAGTCCTAGACTAAGGGGTCCTCGGGCGTCTGGCCTGGTGTCCGTGGGCCGGACTGATGGGCTATGAAGATATGAAGACCGAAGATTGAACCCGTGTCCGGATTGGACTCTACTTGGCCTGGAAGACAAGCTTGGCGACCGACTATGAAGATTCCCTCTTATGTAACCGACTCCATGTAACCCTAGATCTCTCCGGTGTCTATATAAACCGGAGAGCATATTCCGGATAGGACAGATTCATTACCATATTCACATAGGCTAGACTTCTAGGGTTTAGCCATTACGATCTCCTGGTAGATCAACTCTTGTAACACTCATATTCATCAAGATCAATCAAGCAGGAAGTAGGGTATTACCTCCATAGAGAGGGCCCGAACCTGGGTAACCATCGTGTCCCCCGTCTCCTGTTACCATCGATCCTAGATGCACAGTTCGGGACCCCCTACCCGAGATCCGCCGGTTTTGATACTGACATTGGTGCTTTCATTGAGAGTTCCACTGTGCCATCGCCAAGAGGGTTGATGGCTCACCTTGTTGTCAAGGATAATATCATCTCCGGAGGAGCCCTGGCCCCAGGACAGACCCTCCGGCTCGGCGGCTTCGTCATGACCGCCGGCTCGGCCCTTAAGCCGACGATGACCTATCAAGTCATCGAAAATCGCCTCCGCGTTGATCCCGAATAATACGCCCGCATGGATCCAATACAGTTATCGTCGTTGAACGAACTCCTGGATCGCATGGCCGCCTTGGGGGTCGCTACAGACTATGATCGGGTCGGGCTTAAACCTGACCATAGAGAAATTAAAAGTCCACCGATCACCCATCAGATAGTAGTAGTCGAGGAGCGGAGCAACTCTTCCACTATATTGAAAACGAACTATGTTAGGATCGCCGATCTCGAAGAGCCGGATATTTTCCGGCGGAAAAGCATGTCTCTTCCTACGAACATAGAGTCGGATGACGAGCCTAAAAAATCAGGCGATATCCCGGAGCCCGAACTGTCTGGCCCGGTAGACATCCAAACTCCGGATCCAAAATCGGGGTGGGGTTCGGATTCAATTCCACCCACCCACCCGGACATAGATGCTCTCAGGAGTATCAAACAACAGTCTCAGCAAACGGTCCACCACTTCTGGGTCAGATTCCTCCTTGTTAAAAACAAGGTAAAAGACTGCCGCGACGAAGACGCCATAGCAGTATTCTCCTAAAACTGTGCGGACGAAGGTATCCTTAAGACCATCAATCGCCGCCGCATAACAAAGTTTGCTGACCTAGCAACTATTGTACAAAAGTACAGCGCGATGGAAAGCGCATGGAAAACTCAGGCAGCTTGCTGGGAACCATCCCGGCTCCTGATACGTCTCCAACGTATCTATAATTTTTGATTGCTCCATGCTATATTATCTACTGTTTTGGACCATATTGGGCTTTATTTTCCACTTTTATATTACTTTTGGGACTAACCTATTAATCGGAGGCCATGCCCAGAATTGATGTTTTTTGCCTATTTCAGAGTTTCGAAGAAACGAAATATCAAACGGAGTCCAAACAGAATGAAACCTTCAGGAACACGATTTTCTCACAGAACATGATCCAGCAGACTTGGACCCCTCCCCCCCGTCAAGAAAGCCAGGAGGTGGCCACGAGGGTGGGGGGCGCGCCCTACCCCCCAAGGCGCGCCCCCTACCTCATGGGCCCCCCGTTGCTCCACCGACGTACTCCTTCCTCCTATATATACCTACATACCCCCGAACGATCAGATACGGAGCCAAAAACCTAATTCCACGTCCGCATCTTTCTGTATCCACGAGATCCCATCTTGGGGCCTGTTCCGGAGCTCCGCTGGAAGGGGAATCCACTATGGAGGGCTTCTACATCATCATAGCCTCACCGATGAAGTGTGAGTAGTTTACCTCAGACCTTCGGGTCCATAGTTAGTAGCTAGATGGCTTCTTCTCTCTTTTTGGATCTCAATACAATGTTCGCCCCCTCTCTCGTGGAGATCTATTCGATGTAATCTTCTTTTTGCGGTGTGTTTGTTGAGATCGATGAATTGTGGGTTTATGATCAAGATCTATGAGCAGTATTTGAATCTTCTCTGAATTCTTTTATGTATGATTGGTTATCTTTGCAAGTCTCTTCGAATTATCCGTTTGGTTTGCCAACTAGATTGGTAGTTCTTGCAATGGGAGAAGTGCTTAGCTTTGGGTTCAATCTTGCGGTGTCCTTTCCCAGTGACAGAAGGGGCAACAAGGCACGTATTGTATTATTGCCATCGAGGATAACAAGATGTGGTTTTTATCATATTGCATAAATTTATCCCTCTACATCATGTCATCTTGCTTAAGGCGTTACTCTGTTTTCACTAACTTAATACTCTAGATGCATCTTTGGATAGCGGTCGATGAGTGGAGTAATAGTAGTAGATGCAGGTGAGTCGGTCTACTTGTCTCGGACGTGATGCCTATATACATGATCATACCTAGATACTCTCATAACTATGCTCAATTCTCATCAATTGCTCAACGATGAATTCGTTCAACCACCGTAAAATACTTATGCTCTTGAGAGAAGCCACTAGTTAAATCTATGGCCCCCGGGTCTATTCTCTATCATATTAATCTTCCATCACTTTATTATTGCTTTGCTTTTTTACTTTGCCTTTTATTTTACCCTGCATCTTTATACCAAAAATACCAAAAATATTATCTATCATCTCTATCAGATCTCACTCTCGTAAGTGACCGTGAAGGGATTGACAACCCCTAATCGCGTTGGTTGCGTGGAGCTATTTGTTTTGTGTAGGTACGAGGGACTCGCGCGTGGCCTCCTACTGGATTGATACCTTGGTTCTCAAAAACTGAGGGAAATACTTACGCTACTTTACTGCATTATCCTCTCCTCTTCGGGGAAATCCAACGCAAGCTGAAGAGGTAGCAAGAAGAATTTCTTGCGCCGTTGCCAGGGAGTCTGCGGAAAAGTCAACATACCAAGTACCCATCACAATCCCTTATCTCTCGCATTACATTATTTGCCATTTCCCTCTCGTTTTCCTCTCCCCCACTTCACCCTTGACGTTTTATTCGCCCTCTCTTTTTCGTTTGCCTTTTTTCGCTTGCTTTTTGTTTGCTTGTGTGTTGAATTGCTTGTTTGTCTCGATGGCTCTACCTAGATTTGGTGACCTTCACCTTAAAAGGTTAGAAGAGATAGAAAGCAACGTCAGGAGTTTTATGGTTTTGCAATTTGAGCATAATAATTTCTTCAGGAACGAGCTTAAAGAACAAAAAAGTTTTATGAATTATATGAATAAAGAGCTCGATGATATGTCTAAAGAATTTGATGGTATAAGATCTCAAATTGCTTGTCTTGAGAAGTTGATCGCTGAAATTTCGGATAAGGTGCTACCTTAGTCAATAAGATGGCCGCTAAACCAAATTTCCATGAAAATAAAGATGAAGATCTAAAAGTTATTGTTGTATCCCCTATTAAATCTATGTTTTGCAATATGAATCTTGATAATGATGAGACTGAATATGATCCATCTTTACCTAGAAGGCGTTCCAAAAATTCGGGGTTTTTAGATCTTGATGCTAAAATCGATAGAAGTGGGATTGAAGAAATCAAAACCCTAGATGTTGCTAAACCCACTATTTTGGATTTCAAGGAATTTTTATTTATGAAAGCTGCTCTTTAATTGATTGTATTTCCTTGTTGCAATCCGTGCTAAATTCTCCTCATGCTTATAGTCAAAATAAAGCGTTTACTAAACATATCGTTGATGCCTTGATGCAATCTTATGAGAAAAAACTTGAGTTGGAAGTTTCAATCCCTAGAAAACTTTATGATGAGTGGGAACCAACTATTAAAATTAAGATTAAGGATCATGAATTTTATGCTTTATGTGATTTGGGTGCTAGTGTTTCCACTATTCCCAAAACTTTGTGCGATTTGCTAGATTTCCGTGATTTTGATGATTGCTCTCTAAACTTGCACCTTATGGATTCCACTATTAAGAAACCTATGGGAAGAATTAATGATGTTCTTATTGTTGTAAATAGGAATTATGTGCCCGTATATTTTATCGTTCTTGATATAGATTGCAATCCTTCATGTCCTATTATTCTTGCTAGACCTTTCCTTGGAACGGTTGGTGCAATTATTTATATGAAGGAAGGGAATATTAGATTCCAATTTCCGTTAAGGAAAGGCATGGAACACTTCCCTATAAACAAAATAAAATTACCATATGAATCTATCATGAGAGCTACCTATGGTTTGCCTACCAAAGATGGCAATACTTAGATCTATCCTTGCTTTTATGCCTAGCTAAGGGCGTTAAATGATAGCGCTTGTTGGGAGGCAACCCAATTTTATTTTAGTTTTTGTTTTTGCTTCTGTTTAGGAATAAATAATCCATATACCTTCTGTTCATATGTGGTTTTATGTTTTAATTAGTGTTTGTGCCAAGTTAAACCTATAGGATCTTCTTGGATGATAGTTATTTGATCTTGCTGTAATTTCCAGAAACTTTTGGTTCACGAAAACAATTTTTAAAAATCACCAGAACGTGATAAAATAGTGATTCCAATTGCTTTGATCAATAAACAAATTTCCTAGGTCGTCCTATTTTGGCTGAATTTTGGAGTTCTAGAAGTTTGCGTTAGTTACAGATTACTCTGCATCGCTCGCTTCTCGATGATTCTGTTTTTCGTGTGTTGTTTGCTTATTTTGATGAATCTATGGCTAGTAAAATTGTTTATAATCCATAGAGAAGTTGGAATACAGTAGGTTTAACACCAATATAAATAAATAATGAGTTCATTACAGTACCTTTAAGTGGTCTTTTGTTTTCTTTCGCTAACGGAGCTCATGAGATTTCTGTTGAGTTTTGTTTTGTGAAGTTTTCAAGTTTTGGGTGAAATCTTTTGATGGATTATGGAACAAGGAGTGGCAAGAGCCTAAGCTTGGGGATTCCCATGGCACCCCTAAGATAATCTATGGACACCAAAAAGTCAAAGCTTGGGTATGCCCCGGAAGGCATCCCCTCTTTCGTCTACTTCCATCGGTAACTTTACTTGGAGCTATATTTTTATTCACCACATGATATGTGTTTTCCTTGGAGCGTCTTGTATTATTTGCGTATTTTATTTTTAGTTTACCACAATCATCCTTGATGTACACACCTTTTCAGAGAGCCATACATGATTTGGAAATTGTTAGAATACTCTATGTGCTTCACTTATATCTTTTGAGCTATATAGTTTTGCTCTAGTGCTTCACTTATATCTTTTAGAGCACGGTGGTGGATTTATTTTATAGAAACCACTGATCTCTCATGCTTCACTTAGATTATTTTGAGAGTCTTAAATAGCATGGTAATTCGCTTAAACAATCCTAATATGCTTGGTATTCAAGATTTGGAAAACTTTCTTTTGAGTGTGTTAAATACTAAGAGAAGTTTGATGCTTGATAATTGTTTTGAGATATGAAGATGGTGATATTAGAGTCATGCTACTTGAGTAGTTGTGAAATTGAGGAATACTTGTGTTAAAGTTTGTGATTCCCGTAGGATGCACGTATGGTGAACCGTTATGTGATGAAGTCGGAGCATGATTTATTTATTGATTGTCTTCCTATGAGTGGCGGTCGGGGACGCGCAATGGTCTTTTCCTACCAATATATCCCCCTAGGAGCATGCGCGTAATACTTTGCTTTGATAACTTGTAGATTTTTGCAATAAGTATATGAGTTCTTTATGACTAATGTTGAGTCCATGGATTATACGCACTTTTCTCATCCTTCCACCATTGCTAGCCTTTCTAATACCGCGCAGTTTTCGCCGGTATCATACACCCACGATATACCTTCCTAAAAACAGCCACCATACCTACCTATCATGACATTTCCATAGCGATTCCGAGATATATTGCCATGCAACTTTCCACCTTTCCGTTTATTATGACACGCTCCATCATTGTTATATTGCTTAGCATGATCATGTAGTTGACATCGTATTTGTGGCAAAGCCACCGTTCATAATTCTTTCATACATGTCACTCATGAATCATTGCATATCCCGGTACACCACGGAGGCGTTCATATAGAGTCATATTTTGTTCTAAGTATCGAGTTGTAATTGTTGAGTTGTAAGAAAAATAAAAGTGTGATGATCATCATTTTTAGAGCATTGTCCCAAGTGAGGAAAGGATGATGGAGACTATGATTCCCCCACAAGTCAGGATGAGACTCCAGACAAAAAAAAGAAAAGAGGCCATAAAAAAGGAGAAAAGGCCCAAATAAAAGAAATGAGAGAAAAAGAGAGAAGGGACAATGTTACTATCCTTTTACCACACTTGTGCTTCAAAGTAGCACCATGATCTTCATGATAGAGAGTCTCTCATTTTTTCACCTTCATATACTAGTGGGAATTTTTCATTATAGAACTTGGCTTGTATATTCCAATGATGGGCTTCCTCAAATTGCCCTAGGTCTTCGTGAGCAAGCGAGTTGGATGCACACCCACTTAGTTTCTTTTGTTGAGTTTTCATATACTTATAGCTCTAGTGCATCCGTTGCATGGCAATCCCTACTCACTCACATTGATATCTATTAATGGGCATCTCCATAGCCTATTGATACACCTAGTTGATGTGAGACTATCTTCCCCCCTTTTTGTCTTCTCCACAACCACCATTCTATTCCACATATAGTGCTATATACATGGCTCACGCTCATGTATTGCGTGAAGATTGAAAAAGTTTTGAGAATGTCAAAAGTATGAAACAATTGCTTGGCTTGTCATCGGGGTAGTGCATGATTTAAATACTTTGTGTGGTGAAGATAGAGCATAGCCAGACTATATGATTTTGTAGGGATAACTTTCTTTGGCCATGTTATTTTGAGAAGACATGATTGCTTTGCTAGTATGCTTGAAGTATTATTATTTTTATGTCAATATTAAACTTTTGTCTTGAATCTTTTGAATCTAAATATTCATACCACAATTAAGAATAATTACATTGAAATTATGCCAAGTAGCACTCCGCATCAAAAATTATCTTTTTATCATTACCTACTCGAGGACGAGCAGGAATTAAACTTGGGGATGCCTGATACGTCTCCAACGTATTTATAATTTTTGATTGCTCCATGCTATAGTATCTACTGTTTTGGACCATATTGGGCTTTATTTTCCACTCTTATATTACTTTTGGGACTAATCTATTAATCGGAGGCCCAGCCCAGAATTATTGTTTTTTGCCTATTTCACAGTTCTGAAGAAACGGAATATCAAACGGATTCCAAACGGAATGAAACCATCGGGAACGAGATTTTCTCACCGAAAATGATCCAGGAGACTTGGACCCCCCGTCAAGAAAGCCAGGAGGTGGCCACGAGGGTGGGGGCGCCTACCCCTGTGGCGCCCGCCTCGTGGGCCCCTGCTGCTCCATCGACGTACTCCTTCCTCCTATATATACCCACGCATTCTCGAACGATCGACACGGAGCCAAAACCTAATTCCACCACCGCAACTTCCTGTATCCACGAGATCCCATCTTGGGGCCTGTTAGGAGTTCTAGGAAGGGAATCCACCATGGAGGGCTTCTACATCATCATAGCCTCTCCGATGAAGTGTGAGTAGTTTACCTCAGACCTTCGGGTCCATAGTTAGTAGCTAGATGGCTTCTTCTCTCTTTTTGGATCTCAATACAATGTTCTCCCCCTCACTCATGGAGATCTATTCGATGTAATCTACTTTTTGCGGTGTGTTTGTTGAGATCGATGAATTGTGGGTTTATGATCAAGATTATCTATGAGCAATATTTGAATCTTCTCTAAATTCTTTTATGTATGATTGGTTATCTTTGCAAGTCTCTTCGAATTATCCTTTTGGTTTGGCCAACTAGATTGGTAGTTCTTGCAATGGGAGAAGTGCTTAGCTTTGGGTTCAATCTTGCGGTGTCCTTTCCCAGTGACAGAAGGGGCAACAAGGCACGTATTGTATTGTTGCCATCAAGGATAACAAGATGGTTTTTTTTATCATATTGCATGAATTTATCCCTCTACATCATGTCATCTTGCTTAAGGCGTTACTCTGTTTTCATTAACTTAATACTCTAGATGCATCCGGATAGCGGTCGATGAGTGGAGTAATAGTAGTAGATGCAGTGTGAGTCGGTCTACTTGTCTCGGACGTGATGCCTATATACATGATCATACCTAGATACTCTCATAACTATGCTCAATTCTGTCAATTGCTCAACAATAATTCGTTCACCCACCGTAAAATACTTATGCTCTTGAGAGAAGCCACTAGTGAAATATATGGCCCCTGGGTCTATTCTCTATCATATTAATCTTCCATCACTTTATTATTGCTTTGCTTTTTTACTTTGCCTTTTATTTTACCCTGCATCTTCATACCAAAAATACCAAAAATATTATCTGTCATCTCTATCGGATCTCACTCTCGTAAGTGACCGTGAAGGGATTGACAACCCCTAATCACGTTGGTTGCATGGAGCTATTTGTTTTGTGTAGGTACGAGGGACTCGCGCGTGGCCTCCTACTGGATTGATACCTTGGTTCTCAAAGACTGAGGGAAATACTTATGCTACTTTGCTGCATTATCCTCTCCTCTTCGGGGAAATCCAACGCAAGATCAAGAGGTAGCAGCTCCCCCTACAGGAAAAAAGGACGCGCCCCCGTGGCACGCCCAGCCGAACAGTCAAAAAACATAAACCTATTATGTTGCACGGCACCATTCTGGAGGGATTGCTCAATGGCCCATGCAAAATACACACGACGTCGGATACCGTGGCAACCCACAGCCTTAGAGCATGTTGGATACTTCGGCAGGTAGCCAAGAGCAGCGAGGACATCCTTATCAAGGACACCCCAGAACAACACCCTCCAGCAAACGACGATAATAGAGTATTGGCAGTCTTCAAGACATTCGCTTAAAACAACAAGCGTAAAAGGGCCCTGCGTGATCTCGCCGAAGTTTGAAAGGTCGCTGCAATTGACCCCTGGAACGACACGGCCATAACCTTCAACGCCAGTGACGAACCTAAATACAGAACAGTCCGAGCGCCAGCTGCCCTAGTCCTCAGTCCCATCGTGGACGGCTTTCGACATACAAAAGTCCTCATGGACGGCGGCAGCGGACTAAACCTCATTTTCGAGGACACACTCCACAAGATGGAAATAGACAGGAGCCGCATCGAGAAAAGCAGCACAACCTTTCGAGGTACATTCCCAGCCGGGAAGCTCGGTGTGCAGGAAAAATTAAACTTGATGTGGTGTTCGGCACGCTGGAGAATTATCGGTCCAAAGAAATAACTTTCCAGGTGGCCCCTTTCAACAGTGGGTACCACGCCCTGTTAGGGCGAGAGGCCTTCATGCGCTTTCAAGCCATACCTCATTATGGGTATATGAAGCTAAAACCCGGGCCTAATGGAATAATCACCCTCGTCAGCGATCCGGACATAGCCCTTTGCGCCGAGAATAAAACTGCATCCTTGGCCGTTGAGGCATTGTCTGAGGCCCTTGCGGCCGAAGAACTAACCGCACTATGCTCCACCGTGGATAAGGACAACGTGATCATGGACAAACGACCCAAATCCACTTCCTTCAAGCCAGCAGAAGAAATAGTCAAATTTCAGGTCCATCCAACAGACCCGAAGAAGACAGCGTCTATCAGAGCGCAACTCAGCCCTGTAGTCGACGCCAAACTACGAGACTTCTGCGGCGGGATATATTCACCGGCATCCTTCCGATATGCGGGACTCCCATCTTGAGTTGGCTGAACATAGCCTCAACATACTAAAGGGATATAAGCCGGTCAAGCAAACTCTGCGGCGCTTTTCCGAACCCAAACGACAAGCTATGGGGGAGGAGCTAGCCAAACTCATCGAGGCCGGATTCATCAAAGACATTAAACATCCGGACTGGCTGGCAAACTTGGTAATGGTACCAAAGAAGGATAAATCCTCGCGCCTATGCGTCGATTTCAAAGACCTTAACAAGGCTTTCCCTAAGGATCCCTTTCCTCTTCCCCGCATTGAATAAATCATTAACGCTACCGCAGGTCACGACTCGATGTGCTTCCTTGATGCATATTCCGGATACCATCAAATCAAAATGAAGGAGTCCGATCAAGCCGCAACAGCATTCATTACACCATACAGCCATAAGGCCTTAGCCACGCTCCGCATGGCTAGCCGAGCATGCTCGTGCACCTGTGACAGCCTCTGCAGCAGATCACTCGATGATCCGGACACCTCCTCTTCAGGACGGCCCGTCAGTACACCTGCAAACATGACTATATCAGTCCCATCTTTTTTCTGAGCTAATCCACAAGTAGTTCGGACACATACTGAAGATACCGCCCCGCAGGTTTTTGTTCTCCTTTACGGAGTTGGCTAGCTGGGCCCGCACATCTTTCAACTCTTCACCCAACTCAGTGTTGGAATCCTGTAGCTTGTTTCTCTCGTACTTGACGCGGGTCAACACACGCTCGCCTGCGGCGTGTTGCCTCTTTGCCTCTCTTTCTCCCTCTTGGGCGAACTTCAACTTCTCCTCAAGCTAATCCTCGATGGAGGGGAAACGTTACAAGTGGATAGCTTCTTCAAATTTTCCAGTTCGCAGGTAGCCGCATTTAGCTGCGCCCGACACTATTCCAGCTCTTGGGTTAGCAGGTTGCTCTTCTCTGTAAGAACCTGGTGATACAACGGTCCTTAAATCAGGTGTACCAACTGCTTTCAGTCCCGGGGGCTAATAGCACATGGCTATCCTATTCGGACAAATAAAACTTACCCGCACGTCTGTTAAATGCTGCTTGGTGGCTCTACTAAGCCCGTTTCGAGCAGCTTGGATATACACGTCAGCTGAACTGAAGGCATCGAATGCCTCTTCCGAGAACTCAGGGTCTTGTGAAACAGACCTGCAGCACCGATGATTCATGGCACTCTCCACTTCCAAGTTGGTAACGGACATATTTTCCGAACCCTCGGTCGAAGGACAGTCCAGCACTGTTCCTACATCAGCCCCCACCTCCCCAACAGGGTCTAAATCCCGGGCGCTGGGAGTACGGCTGGCCAGACCCCCGGACTTAGTCCGGTGAACCTTTTTCCTGATATCAAACAAACGTACAGGTTACAGCTGGATGTGACTACTAAAGTATGCCTTCAAATCCTTACCTCTTTGACGAGGGACCGGTCGTGCCTTCACCGACCTTCCTTTTAGAAGCCTTGCTCGGCGCCGGAGCCGCTCTCTTTGGAGCCGCCCCCGAAGTAGCGTGACGCGCCGAACGCCTCCCCTGTGGAGCACGAGACAGTGCGATGGGTGAGGCAGTGCGAGGAAGCTCTTTCTAGTGAGATTTTGTCTTGATGCCTTACGTGGGAAGCAGGGAGAAGACCAGGGTAATGGGCGATAATGGCCACTTCCGTGCCATCATAGCTCGCCTGGTATAACACCCCTTCCGCGAGTACCACGAATATATCCGGATCTTCTTCGAACCCAGGATCCAGCTCCCAGTTTTGGTTCTCCGGCTGTGGGGCGGGGCTGTGAAACCCCTCGGTGATTCTTCGCCAATGCTGTCATAAGCGGATTTTATCAAAAGGTAATCCGGGAAGCGGAATGAGTAAAGCAGGAGGATTGGGGCTTAGCCAACTGGGAGGATTATACATAGAATATCCATATCTGCGATTGATGGGAAGAAACTCCTCTTCCTCCCCTTTGAATAGCTCGGCCAGTATTTTGGCTAGAGCGGCGGGGGTGCCCGGACCTTTCCGACCGCGGCGGGAGGCATCGTCCTCCCCGTTGTAGTGCCACATTGGGAGCCCTCCATATTGAAGCGGCTGAACACCTCGCGCTATGGAGGTCGCCATTACCTCAACCATTGTTAATCTGGACTGGGCGAGCGTCTTTATCTCGCCCAGGAGTTGACGAACCTCTGCACTTTCATCTTCCTCAAGGCTCCGGGGGCGCCAATTATGACGTTTCTTTAGCGGAACGCTTGCAAATTCAGGGAAACCCTTTCGAACTGGGTCGAGAAGCGCGACGTCCTCAATGTAGAACCATTCGGAAGGCCATTCTTTAGATGCCTTCCTCGGTGTGCCGGACAGATATCCGATATCGGCGACGCGCCACACTTCGGCTCTGCCCAGTTCAAATATTGACCCCTCATGGTTACACGGGACAAGATAGAACAATTTTCTCTACAGTTCAAAGTGGGCTTCAACACCCAGAAATAACTCGCATAAAGCAACATAACCTGCGATGTGCAGGATAGAGGCGGGAGTGAAGTTGTGCAGCTGGAGGCCATAATATTCCAGGAGCCCTCGGAGGAACGGATGGATTGGAAATCCGACGCCTCTTATCAGATAGGGGACGAAGCACACCTGCTCCCCCCGGATGGATTGGGGGAGTCCGTCTGGGTTACGCCATTGAAGGAAGCCAGCCCTGCTCGAACAGGGACCAGATCCGTGGGGGGGGGTGAAGGAAATATGCCCTAGAGGCAATAATAAAGTTATTATTTATTTCCTTATTTCATGATAAATGTTTATTAGTCATGCTAGAATTGTATTAACCGGAAACATAATACATGTGTGAATACATAGACCAATAGAGTGTCACTTTTATGCATCTACTTGACTAGCTCGTTAATCAAAGATGGTTATGTTTCCTAGCCATAGACATGAATTGTCATTTGATTAACGGGATCACATCATTAGGAGAATGATGTGATTGACTTGACCCATTCCGTTAGCTTAGCACACGGTCGTTTAGTATTCTGCTATTGCTTTCTTCATGACTTATACATGTTCCTATGACTATGAGATTATGCAACTCCCGTTTGCCGGAGGAACACTTTGTGTGCTACCAAACATCACAACGTAACTGGGTGATTATAAAGGTGCTCTACAAGTGTCTCCAAAGGTACTTGTTGGGTTGGCGTATCTCTGGGCCCACTCAGTAATGCACATCACTATAAGCCTTGCAAGCATTGTAACTAATGAGTTAGTTGCGGGATGATGTATTATGGAACAAGTAAAGAGACTTGCTGGTAACCAGATTGAACTAGGTATTGAGATACCGACGATCGAATCTCGGGCAAGTAACATACCGATGACAAAGGGAACAACGTATGTTGTTATGCGGTTTGACCGATAAAGATCTTCGTAGAATATGTGGGAGCCAATATGAGCATCCAAGTTACGCTATTGGTTATTCACCGGAGACGTGTCTCGGTCATGTCTACATTGTTCTCGAACCCGTAGGGTCCACACGCTTAAAGTTCGATGACGGTTATATTATGAGTTTATGTGTTTTGATGTACCGAAGGTAGTTTGGAGTCCCGGATGAGACCGGGGACATAACGAGGAGTCTCGAAATGGTGGAGATGTAAAGATCGATATATTGGATGACTATATTCGGACATCGGAAAGGTTCCGAGTGATTCGGGTATTTTTCGGAGTACCGGAGAGTTACGGGAATTCGCCGGGGAGTATATGGGCCTTATTGGGCTTTAGGGGAAAGAGAGAGGGGAGGCTGCGTGCCCCCCCCCCCAAGGCTTAGTCCGAATTGGACTAGGGGGAGGGGCTGCGCCCCCTCCTTTCTTCTCTTCTCTCTCCCCTTTCCTTGACTCCTACTCCTACTACTTGGAAGGGGGGAATCCTACTCCCGGTGGGAGTAGGACGCGCCTCCTCCTGGCCGGCCGCCTCTCCCTCCCTTGTTCCTTTATATACGGGGGCAGGGGGGCACCCCATAGACACAACAATTCATCATTGATCTTTTAGCCGTGTGCGGTGCCCCCCTCCAGCATATTCCACCTCGATAATATCGTAGCGGTGCTTAGGCGAAGCCCTGCGTCGGTAGAACATCATCATCGTCACCATGCCGTTGTGCTGACGAAACTCTCCCTCAACACTCGGCTGGATCGGAGTTCGAGGGACGTCATTGGGCTGAACGTGTGCTGAACTCGGAGGTGCCGTGCGTTCGGTACTTGATCGGTCAGATTGTGAAGATGTAGGACTACATCAACCGCGTTGTGCTAACGCTTCCGCTTTCGGTCTATGAGGGTACGTGGACAACACTATCCCCTCTCGTTGCTATGCATCACCATGATCTTGCGTAGCGTAGGGATTTTTTGAAATTACTACGTTCCCCAACAAAGTGGTATCCGAGCCTGGTTTTATGCGTAGATGTCATATGCACGAGTAGAACACAAGTGAGTTGTGGGCGATATAAGTCATACCGCTTACCGACATGTCATACTTTGGTTCGGTGGTATTGTTGGATGAAGCGGCCCGGACCAACATTACGCCAGACGCTTACGCGAGACTGGTTCTACCGACGTGCTTTGCACACGTGTGGCGGGTGTCGGTTTCTCCAACTTTAGTTGAACCGGTGTGTTCACGCCTGCCCTTGCGAAGGTTAAGACATCACCAACTTGACAAACTATCGTTGTGGTTTTGATGCGTAGGTAAGAACGGTTCTTGCTCAACCCATAGCAGCCACGTAAAACTTGCAACAACAAAGTAGAGGACGTCTAACTTGTTTTTACAGGGCATGTTGTGATGTGATATGGTCAAGGTATGATGCTAAATTTTATTGTATGAGATGATCATGTTTTGTAACCGAGTTATCGGCAACTGGCAGGAGCCATATGGTTGTCGCTTTATTGTATGCAGTGCAATCGCCCTGTAATGCTTTACTTTATCACTAAGTAGTAGCGATAGTCGTAGAAGCATAAGATTGGTGAGACGACAACGATGCTACGATGGACATCAAGGTGTCGCACCGGTGACGATGGTGATCATGATGGTGCTTCGGAGATGGAGATCACAAGAACAAGATGATGATGGCCATATCATATCGCTTATATTGATTGCATGTGATGTTTATCTTTTATGCATCTTATCTTGCGTTGATTGACAGTAGCATTATAAGATGATCTCTCACTAAATTTCAAGATAAAAGTGTTCTCCCTGAGTATGCATCGTTGCCAAAGTTCGTCGTGCCCAGACACCACGTGATGATCGGGTGTGATAAGCTTCACGTCCATCTACAACGGGTGCAAGCCAGTTTTGCCCACGCAGAATACTCGGGTTAAACTTGACGAGCCTAGCATATGCGGATATGGCCTCGGAACCGAGACGAGAAAGGTCGAGCGTGAATCATATAGAAGATATGATCAACATAATGATGTTCACCATTGAAAGCTACTCCATTTCACGTGATGATCGGTTATGGTTTAGTTGATATGGATCACGTGATCACTTAGAGGATTAGATGGATGTCTATCTAAGTGGGAGTTCTTAAGTAATATGATTAAATTGAACTTAAATTTATCATGAACTTAGTCCTGATATTATTTTGCAAATAATGTTATAGATCAATAGCTCGCGTTGTTTCTTCCCTATGTTTTATATGTGTTCCTAGAGAAAACTAAGTTTAAAGATGTTAGTAGCAATCATGCGGATTGGATCCATGATCTGAGGTTTATCCTCATTGCTGCACAGAAGAATTATGTCCTTGATGCACCGCTAGGTGACAGGCCTATTGTAGGAGTAGATGCAGACGTTATGAACGTTTGGCTAGCTCAATATGATGACTACTTGATAGTTTAATGCGCCATGCTTAACGGCTTAGAATCGGGACTTCAAAGACGTTTTGGACGTCATGGACCATATGAGATGTTCCAGGAGTTGAAGTTAATATTTCAAGCAAATACCCGAGTTGAGAGATATGAAGTCTCCAACAAGTTCTATAGCTAAAAGATGGAGGAGAATAGCTCAAGCAGTGAGCATATGCTCAAATTGTCTGGGTACTACAATCGCTTGAATCAAGTGGGAGTTAATCTTCCGGATAAGATAGTGATTGACAGAATTCTCTAGTCACCATCACCAAGTTAGTAGAACTTCGTGATGAACTATAATATGCAAGGGATAACGAAAACGATTCCCAAGCTCTTACGTGATCTTTGAAATCGACGAAGGTAGAAATCAAGAAAAACATCAAGTGTTGATGGTTGACAAGACCACTAGTTTCAAGAAAAGGGCAAAGGGAAGAAGGGGAACTTCAAGAAGAACGGCAAGCAAGTTGTTGCTCAAGTGAAGAAGCCCATGTCTGGACCTAGGCCTGAGACTAAGTGCTTCTACTGCAAAGGGACTGGTCACTGCACTACAAAAAAAATACACTTCCTTGATGATACATGTTTGTCACAGTAGGTCGCGTTTTTTGTCATGCATGTACATCCATGACAAATTTATGACAGAATCAAGATAGTCATACCTATGCTGTCGTAGAAGTATTCCATGACATTACCAAAATTATGATCACGGAAGTGTCCACTTCCATGACAATAAATCGCGCGTCACAAAAGTGCTTTCGTCAAGGGTGACCGACACGTGGCATCCACCGTAACGGAACGCCGTTAAGCTATCGGGTCGGGTTTTGGATCCGATAACCCGTTAACAGCCCCGACCAATGGGGATTTTCCACGTGTAAAATCATCATTGGCTGGAGGAAACACGTGTCGGCTCATCGTTGGGACAGATATCATCCACTCATTGGACAGAAGGCGCCTATGATACGTCGACACGTGGCACGGCCCATTATGAGGCCCATTCTCGTGAAAAGGCGGCCCAAGAAAATTAGTAGGCCAGCCCATATAAGGCCTACTTGTGTCAGTCCATTTAAGCCCACGGCCCATACGAGATGTGCCAATTCAATTCGGCCAACGGCTCGTTAAAGATTTGACAAAGATTGCCGCCATCGCCGATTCGAGCCCGTTAACAGCCCGCTATATATTTGGGCTCAATATCGGCCCGATGAGATTTGACTGTTAACGGCCCATTTAATGGATGGGCCAATTTTCAGATGTACATCTTTCGCCTTTTAGCGACCCATTTAAATGTTGGGCTAGTTTACGGCCGGTGTGTCTTTCACTGTTGACGGCCCATAAATCTGATGGGCCATTTCTTTGTCGGACACGAGTTTCAGCCTTTTAGCGGCCCATTTAAGTGTTGGGCCAATTTTACGGCCGGTGTCACTTTCACTGTTGCTGACGGCCCATAAATCAGTTGGGCCATTTGTAGTCGGACCTGAGTTTTGGCCTTTTAGCGACCCATTTAAGTGTTGGGCCAATTCCGGCCCTGTGTGCCTTCGGCGGTTAACGGACCATAAATGAGTTGGGCCATTTGTAGTCGGACCTTAGTTTTGGCCTTTTAACGGCCCATGCCCTTCATGGTCCAATACCAGCCCGATTTCCTTCGGCTGCTAAAGGCCCACAACACAGATTGGGCCATTTACAATATGACTGACTTTTCGGCCTCTTAGCGGCCCATGGTCTTAATGGTCCAAGACAAGCTTCTTTGTCTCTTTCGGCCTGCTAAAGGCCTACAGTATAGCTGGGCCATATGTAGCCCAAACTTAGTAACGGCCTGTTAACGGCCCGTGAAATAAACTGGGGCCACCTGTTGCCCGCTTCGATGTCGGCCTGTTAACGACCCGGGAGGTAAGAGGGTCGACCATTAACTTTCGGCCTAGTAACGGCCCATTAACTTAATGGGCCCACTAAAGTTCGTACATGTCTTTAGGCCAAATTAGATAATTTGAGCCCATTACGACGAGCAATTATGCACATGACCAAAACCGATCACGCAAAGGTACAGATACAGGAATAACGTTGCACATCCAAAGCATATACTACAGAAATTACATCCATCGAGCAATCAAAGATTGATGCGGTGCAAATAAATGAGCAGAACCTAACCATCTACAACGTCACAATCTGCAACCTCGGCATAGATGACGCCCATAAGCATGTTGGCAAGTTCTTTACGCTTTGCTACACTTTCTCTGAAAACATTGATCGCTTGTTGTGTCGCATGCGACTCGCACCTCCGATTCATCCACCATTTCCATCATTGCTTCAGCCATTAATTGGTTCACAAACATACATTTATTCCGTTGCATTCGAGATAGAGGATACTGAACAGATTCAGATGGCGATTTTGGTAGGCTTGTATTATTGATAGTGGAGAGTATCTCGACCACTGCATCATAACATAAATTAGGACGGGAACCAAACAGATTAATCATGAGTTATTGCCATATTACCTGGCCTAGATTTACTTTGGAAAGAAACAATGGGGTTGCCTTGCGGTTTTCAGAGTTTGTCTTCTTATCTTCAAAGACCTGCACAAAATTAGCACACTAGCATTACTATCATTGGCCAAGTCGGATAATAGGAAAGCAACATTGACACAACGAACGTTTGGGCAACTAGCCTACACCAAATTAACACAATATGGCACAACTATCGGCAGAGCTGTGTAAGGTAGTACGAAAGCAACATTGACACAATGAATGAATGCGCAACCAGAGAAGCACTACAATTCAGTAATGTGCGTGATATGAGATAGTACATTCATGCAGCTCAAGATGCAAAACTACTGTGCAGTTTTCCTTACAAAAATCAACATTGGCGCCTTTAACATTTTGCTACAACTAATTTTAGATCAGATAAAGGTTAGATTCACGCCGATTAACAAAATACATGTTGATGTAAAAATATAGTGATATACAACGGTACTTACATCAAAGATTGGAGCATAGAGAATTCGCAAGATATTTTCCTTGAATACGATCCCAATGGAGGAAGTCTTCTATTGTTTAACCTTATTTTCTAAAAGAGAGATGGGTAAGAAACATGTAGAAAATATGATCAGAATGCTATAAAATTTCATGATGCGAGGATACGCACACGCTTCTTAGAATGGAGTTCACATTCTTTTGCTGTACTTGAGCGAACTAGTTCTTTGGCCACTGGAATCTGCTTATTATCAGTGGGACTTGGGTTTCTCTGTGCTGGAGCAGTATCTATGAAAAATGGAGTTGGTTTATTATCTCCTGGCGTTTGCATCTTTTGCAAAGACATGGTTTGTAACCCTTCAGATGCTAACGTAGCCGTCTTCCCCTTGCATGCCTTATATAGAAGAATGGTGATTCAGTTATAAAACATGCTACAACAGAGATGGAATAGGTACTGAAGAATAGAAAGGCATGACATATTGACATGTATTCCCTCCATCCGGAAAAAATGGATGGGTCTAGGCGTATTTCAGTTCTAGATACATCCTTTTTTTATCCATTTCGGCAACATGTCATCCGGACGGAGGGAGTATGGTGTAAGAGCTAGGGATACGACATGACGACACAGCAAAAAAAACACTAGTTGAATGTAAAACTATATGCTAGCGGAATACATACAGAAATAACTAAGGCAACATACACTTGTATGATTGGGAAAATAAGATGGCATTGCAACAGAGCACTAGAACAGCACTTCAATGTAAAAAACATGGTATGGTAGACAGGTGAAGTACATACAGATGAATAACAATGCATAAGATATTCAGAAGCATGATGTCCAAATTAAGCAGATGGCATTGCGATAGAGTAGAATGACAGTACTTGAATTTGAAAACATGTTATCATGAATGGAATAGGTATTGAAAAACAGGAAGGCATGACATATTTACATGCATGATCAGCATGCTAAGCACATGGCATTGCAACAGAGTAGATACACTCCAGGACATTATATGCATGTTGTACCCATATCACGGGCCAAGTTAGAGCAAGGACCTTGTGGGGTGAAGAGGATTCATCATCTTTACGCAAGTCTTACGAAGAACTGCCTTTACATGTTCCATCATATTGGGTATCATTGACATCAAGTTTATTGGCCTTTACATTGCTCTGTGAGGTTCTTATGGATATATCAGTGTGTGCAATTATATCTGACATGCATGGAAGACAACTAGTAGTTAGATTTATGTAAATGAGTGCCTATAGGAGACGACATAAATAGTAGGACTGGGGTTAACTAGCAGCAACAGGTCTCATAAACTAAAGGGAGAACACAGATGAAAGCTACGAGAATATGTATCGCTTTGTACTTAGATTAACTAGATGGCACACAAAAAGTATGAAAGAACAACATAGGTAATACTAGAAGTGGTATAATACTGTAATCACCAGCCTGTGGGATAGCATTGGCTGATGGATGATAACTATGGAACAACGTTACCTAAAGAACAAGTATCTTAGCTGAACTATGGAACAACGTGAACTCCTGAACAAGACCCGTAAGAGATCAGCATGAACATACAGTGAAATGTGATGATCTATTTTCCGTGCTTAAATGAATAACAAAGCCATAAATGTTGCACACAAGTAAGATGAGGGTACAACCTATCTGGCTGCCATCCATAGGAGTGAGCATCATGTGCTAACTTGTGGATGGCCCTGCAGTTGTTGTGGCTGTCCATGTCGGGCACTCACATTTGATGCAGGGAACTGTTGAGTGGGGAATTTAGCTCCCTTCTGGTGTATGCTTCCCTTGTTGGAGCAGCTGCGGTGAGTCAGAAGACGATGTGTCTGAAGATGCAGATAACGCATAATGTTAAGAACGACATATCTCTTTGATCTGAAGAAATACACTAAGAGATCAACAATAAGGTACGAGAGTGGTCACACGTCTGTTGACTGAAGACTAAATTGGGGTCACACGATTTTATTTTATTTTGGTACTGTCCGATCTACACCGGATGGCTTGATGGCGTCTTGTGCCTCCCGGCTGACACTGTTCGGAATCTTCCCCGAAGAGCCAGTGACCAACGGCAGAGCAGCCTGCCTCCGCCGTCCGTGGCCCCGACCAAAACCCCGCTCCCCGCCCCACCGCACTGCCGTGGTTGCGTCGCCCCCGGGCCAATCCACAAAGACTCCCCATCATCCAGATCCGGCGGCTGCAGTACCTTCAACCCATGCAACTCTAAAAGATAGCCATCTAAGCGCTGCTTCCACGGCGAACTTGCGGCCCCGCACCCTTACGTTAGACACCAGCCAACCGGCAGCCTAGGAGCTCCGCCGCCGAGGGTGCTGCTTCCCATTGGGAATCGATTGGCCCGAATAAAATCAGACAACCGACGCCCAAATAAAGTGATTTCAGATGAGGTGCAACCTATCTGGCGGCATGGTGAAGTAGGCAGGTCCGGCTACCCGAGTCGATGAGGTCGGCGGTTCGCGGTGGCGGCCGTGGCGAGGGAAAAGCGATGTCGCCACGGCCGACGGCCACGCTGGAAGCAGACCGGGACTCGGACGGATCCGAAGTTGGAGCGCTCGGCGCCGTGAACAACGGCGGGGTGAATCGGCTCGGTATGGTTCACGCGGCCGTCGTCCGAGGCAGCACCAAAGAAGACGGAGTAAGAGGCACACGGCCCAGAGCACGACGGCTATTGGACAGTGTCTCCGGCATTAGGGAGGAGGGCAGCTGTGAAATTGGTGCGGTGGGGGCGCCATGGAGGTGGTGCTGAGGTTTTGTGGCTCGGGAGAAGGGAGCTTCCCGGGGAGAAGGTGATTTGGCGCCCACGAGGTATGAATGGGGGCGGGCGGGGGGGGGGGGATTGGGAGGGGAGTGGAGCCATGTCTTACGAACGCATTTTTCTGAAATGTGAGGGGGAGTTACAGTTCTACCCTTGCCTATAGGCTTCTCGGCTTGGGTCTGTGTACTGAGGGTCGGGGATAGTAGAGTAACTTTGCTTCTCCCCAAATAGTGGGCGGGAGCGATTTGAGCAGGAGGGCGTGTTTTGAACTATTGTGGGCGCGAGCGATTTCGGGCGAGGAGAGCGTGTTTTGAAATAGTGGGCGCGAGCTATTTCGGGCGAGGAGAGCGTGTTTTGCCGACCATGGTTTATAAATTATTCGGCACATGTCATATCGCCGAGGAGAAGGCACGCTTGGATGAAGTTACGAACCTACCCTCGATGTACAATGGGCCAATTGATGCGTGTCCCACATAGGACGGTAATTCTCGTCTCCCATTTATTTGCTCGGTAATTCCACCGAGCAGAGAGGATGTTTAACGGTTCATTCAAATTTTGGGAGAACGAGCATCCACGTCTACCTTACCAAGTCGATTCGAATCAAATTTTGAAATATTAGCTTGCCACTTTTTTTAGATGGAGAGATGATGCTCACGAGTAATGTGTTTTTAGATGCTCGTTGCTAGCGATTTACTATATGACAAATAGTTGACCCACTCAAAAACCGAATCAAACCCAAAATGAAATATCTCGGTTAAATGAACTAGCTCGTTCAGTAGGTCAAAATAGTGAACTAAATCCAAAATTGAACACCTCAATCGAGTAGCATGTTGTACAGTGTTATAGTACTCCATGAACATGTTGAAAGTCAAATTAATGAACTTGTTTGATATACGCATATATCCGTTCATGTGTGGATTGCAGACAACATGTTCTCCAATTTAAATATTTGAATGCAAGTTTATATCGAAACATGGTTTATATCAGTCTTAGATGCATAAAACGCGACCTCTCCCTCTCCTGGACTCCTGTTCTCTCTCTCTCTCTCATTCTCTCGCCGACAATCTTCAATTTTGTCGCACGCATCCGACACAAAAACCTTGTTGGTCCCTCTCCCTTTATCTCTCTCTCTCTCTCTCTCTCTCTCTCTCTCTCTCTCTCTCTCTCTCTCTGTGTGTGTGTGTGGGGGGGGGGTCTTTCTAGTTCGCATTCATATATACACCATCTATAGGTCTCTCTCGCGCACTATGTATAATACTCTAGCTAGTCCAAGCTAGATATCTTGGGTGCACTCATCGTACGCACACAAATTCCTTGTCTCTTTGCCCGTAACTCTCTCACGCACCACTATGTCATCTCGGAGCTCTCCCCCCCCCTCTCTCAAACTCTCCATCCACCTGGGTCACACATACACATGCATATCTCACTCGCACTCGATAGGCCCATCTAAAAATCTATCTCTCTCCCTCGTTCTCTCTCCATCTCTCTCTCTCACACACACACAATCTCATGCCCAGCTAGCCAAGTATGATGGTCTCTCACTCAATTGTAGGCACACGCAGTCCCCCCTATATGTATATGACTAGCTAATCTTAGTCTCCATCACAAACATGTGCATGGTCTATCTCGATTTCTCTCTGGGCATCTTTCTATCGCGCACGCACTCCCTCGATCTCCCACCCATATAGTCCCCTCACGATCTCGAGGGGATCTCTCTATCACAAACACACCCTATCTCCCTCCCCATGTGTCCATCCCATCCATGTGTTGTTGGGGAACGTAGCAGAAATTCAAAATTTTCCTACGTGTCACCAAGATCTATCTATGGAGAAACTAGCAACGAGGGGAAGGAGAGTGCATCTACATACCCTTGTAGATCGCTAAGCGTAAGCGTTCAAGAGAACGGGGTTGAAGGAGTCAGATTGTCGTGATCCAAATCACCGGAGATCCTAGTGCCGAACGGACAGACGGCACCTCCGCGTTCAACACACGTACAGCCCGGTGACATCTCCCATGCCTTGATCCAGCAAGGAGAGAGGGAGAGGTTGGGAAAGACTCCGTCCAGCAGCAGCACAACGGCGTGGTGGTGGTGGAGGAGCGTGGTAATCCTGCAGGGCTTCGCCAAGCACCGCGGGAGAGGAGAAGGGAGAGAGGTAGGGATGCGCCTAGAGAGGTGAAAACTCATGTGCTGGCAGTCCCAAAACCCTCAAGTATATATAGGGGGAGAGGGGGGGCTGCACCCCCACCTAGGGTTCCACCCCTAGGGGCGGCGGCCAGCCCAATCCCGTCTAGGGTGGCGACCAAAGGGGGGGGGAGAGGGGAAACTTGCCCCCCAAGTTAGGTGGGTGCGCCCCCTCCCCAAACCCTAGGCGCCTTGGGCCCTTGTGGGGGGGCGCACCAGCCCACCTGGGGCTGGTCCCCTCCCACACTTGGCCCATGCAGCCCTCCGGGGCCGGTGGCCCCACTTGGTGGACCCCCGGGACCCTCCCGCTGGTCCCGGTACGTTACCGATAAAACCCGAAACTTTTCCGGTGACCAAAACAGGACTTCCCATATATAAATCTTTACCTCCGGACCATTCCGGAACTCCTCGTGACGTCCGGGATATCATCCGAGACTCTGAACAACATTCGGTAACCACATACAAACTTCATGTATAACCCTAGCGTCATCGAACCTTAAGTGTGTAGACCCTACGGGTTCGGGAATCATGCAGACATGACCGAGACGTTCTCCGGTCAATAACCAGCAGCGGGATATGGATACCCATGTTGGCTCCCACATGTTCCACGATGATCTCATCGGATGAACCACGATGTCGAGGACTCAATCGATCCCGTATACAATTCCCTTTGCCTCGCGGTATTGTACTTGCCCGAGATTCGATCGTCGGTATCCCGATAACTTGTTCAATCTCGTTACCGGCAAGTCTCTTTACTCGTTCCGTAACACATCATCCCGTGATCAACCCTTGTTCACATTGTGCACATTATGATGATGTCCTACCGAGTGGGCCCAGAGATACCTCTCCGTTTACACGGAGTGACAAATCCCAGTCTCAATTCGTGCCAACCCAACAGACACTTTCGGAGATACCGTAGTGCACCTTTATAGCCACCCGATTACGTTGTGGACGTTTGGTACACCCAAAGCATTCCTACGGTATCCGGAGTTGCACAATCTCATGGTCTAAGGAAAAATACTTGACATTAGAAAAGCTTTAGCATACGAACTACACGATCTTTGTGCTAGGCTTAGGATTGGGTCTTGTCCATCACATCATTCTCCAAATGATGTGATCCCGTTATCAACGACATCCAATGTCCATGGTCGTGAAACCGTAACCATCTGTTGATCAACGAGCTAGTCAACTAGAGGCTTACTAGGGACATGGTGTTGTCTATGTATCCACACATGTATCTGAGTTTCCTATCAATACAATTATAGCATGGATAATAAACGATTATCATGAACAACGAAATATAATAATAATCAATTTATTATTGCCTCTAGGGCATATTTCCAGCAGTCTCCCACTTGCACTAGAGTCAATAATCTAGTTCACATCGCTATGTGATCAACACGCATAGGTCACATCTCCATGTGACCAACATCCAAGAGTTTACTAGTGTCACTAAACTAGTTCACATCATCATGTGATTAAGACTCAATGAGTTCTGGGGTTTGATCATGTCTTGCTTGTGAGAGAGGTTTTAGTCAACGGGTCTGCAACATTGAGATCCGTATGTACTTCGCAAATCTCTATGTCATATTGTAAATGCTGCTAGCACGCTCCACTTGGAGCTATTCCAAATGGTTGCTCCACTATACGTATCCGGTTTGCTACTCAGAGTCACTCGGATAGGTGTTAAAGCTTGCATCGACGTAACCCTTTACGCCGAACTCTTTATCACCTCCATAATCGAGAAACATATCCTTATTCCTCTAAGGATAATTTTGACCGCTATCTGGTGATCCACTCCTTGATCACCTTTGTACCCTCTTGCCGATATGTAGCAAGGCACACATCAAAAGGTACACAGCATAGCATACTGTAGAGCCTATGTCTAAGGCATAGGGGACGACCTTCGTCCTTTCTCTCTCTTCTGCCGTGGTCGAGCTTTAAGTCTTAACTTCATACCTTACAACTCAGGCAAGAACTCCTTCTTTGAGTGATCCATCTTGAACACCTTCAGTATTATGTCAAGGTATGTGCTCATTTGAAAGTATTATTAATCATTTTGATCTATCTTATAGATCTTGATGCTTATTGTTCAAGTAGCCTAATCCAGGTTTTCCATTGAAAACACTTTTCAAACAACCCTATATGCTTTCTAGAAATTCTACATCATTTCTGATCAACAATATGTCAACAACATATACTCATCAGAAATTCTATAGTGCTCCCACTCACTTCTTTGGAAATACAAGTTTCTCACAAACTTTGCATAAACCCAAAATCTTTGATCATCTCATCAAAGCATACATTCCAACTCCGAGATGCTTACTCCAGTCCTTAGAAGGATTGCTAGAGCTTTGCATACTTGTTAGCATCTTTCAGGATTGACAAAACCTTCTGGTTGTATCACATACAACCTTTCCTCAAGTATAACGTCGAGGAAACAATTTTTTGACATCCTATATGCAAGATTTCATCAATCATGCAGTAATTGCTAATACAATTCCAACAGACTCTTAGCATCGCTACGGTGAGAAAGCCTCACCGTAGTCAACTCCTTTGAACTTGTCGGAAAACATCTTTAACGACAAGTCGAGCTTTCTTAATGGTGATACTTACCATCATTGTCTGTCTTCCTTTTAAAATCCATCTTTACCCAACGCCCCACGGCCATCAAGTATTTCTTCCAAAGTCATGGATCCTCTCTCGGATGTTATGGCCTTGAGCCATTCGTCTGAATCTGGGCCCACCATCGCTTCTCCATAGCTCATAGGTTCATTGTTGTCTAGCAACATGACCTTCAAGACATGATTCTTGTATTCTCCTCAAGTAGTACGCATCCTCGTCACCCCACGAGGTTCGGTAGTGACTTGATCCAAGTTTCATGATCACCATCATCAACTTCCACTTCAATTGATGTAGGTGCCACAGGAACAACTTCATGTGCCCTGCTACATACTGGTTGAAGTGATGGTTCAATAACCTCATCAAGTCTCCACCATCCTCTCACTCAATTCTTTCGAGAGAAACTTTTCCCCCGGAAAGGACCTAATTCTAGAAACAATCATTTTTTGCTTCCGGAAGTGAGACTGGAGGTATACCCAACTGTTTTGGGTGTCCTATGAAGATGCATTTTATCCGCTTTGGGTTCGAGCTCATCAACCTGAAACTTTTTCACATAAGCATCGCAGCCCCAAACTTTTAAGAAACGACAACTTAGGTTTCTCCAAACCATAGTTCAAACGGTGTCGTCTCAATGGAATTACGTGGTGCCCTATTAAAGTGAGTGCGGTTGTCTCTAATGCCTAACCCATGAACGATAGTGGTAATTCGATAAGAGACATCATGGTACGCACCATATTCAATAGGGTGCAACTATGATGTTCGGACACAACATCACACTATGGTGTTCCAGCGGTATTTTTGTGAAACAATTTCCACAATGTCTTAATTGCGTGCCAAAGCTCAGAACTCAGATACTCATCTCTATGATCATATCATAGACATTTTATCCTCTTGTCACGATGATCTTTAACTTCACTCGAATTACTTGAACCATTCAATAATTCAGATTTGTGTTTCATCAAGTAAATATACTCTACATCTACTCGAATCATCTCGTGAAGTAAGAACATAACGATATTCCTTTGCATGCCTCAAAGACTCATTGGACTGCACACATCAAAATGTGTTACTTCCAACAAGTTGCTATCTTGTTCCATCTTATCAAAACCGAGGCTTTTGGTCATTTTGCCCATGTGGTATGATTTGCATATCTCAAGTGATTCAAAATCAAGTGAGTCCAAATGATCCATCTGCATGGAGTTTCTTCATGCGTATACACCAATAGACATGGTTAGCATGTCTCAAACTTTTCAAAAACGAGTGAGTCCAAAGATCCATCAACATGGAGCTTCTTCATGCTTTTATACCAATATGACTTACATGGCGATTGCCACAAGTAAGTGGTACCATCATTACTATCTTATATCTTTTGGCATGAAAATGTGTATTACTATGATCGAGATTCAATAAACCATTCCTTTAGGTGCAAGACCGTTGAAGGTATTATTCAAATATATAGAGTAACCATTATTCTCCTTAAATGAATAACCAGATTAGTATAGACATAATCCAATCATGTCTATGCTCAACGCATAAACACCAAATGACAATTATTCTAGTTTAATACTAATCTTGATGGTAGAGGGCGATGCGATGTTTGATCACATCAAACTTGGAAACACTTCCAACACATATCGTCACTCACCTTTAGCTAGTCTCCGTTTATTCCGTAGCCTTTTATTTCGAGTTACTAACACTTAGCAACCGAACCGGTATCTAATACCCTAGTGCTACTAGGAGTACTAGTAAAGTACACAATAACTTAATGTATATGCAATATACTTCTATCGACCTTGCCAGCCTTCTCACCTACCAAGTATCTAGGGTAATTCTGCTCCAGTGGCTGTTCCCCTTATTACAGAAGCACTTAGTCTCAGGTTTGGGTTCAACCTTGGGTTTCTTCATTAGAGCAGCAGCTGATTTGCTGTTTCATGAAGTATCCCTTCTTGCCCTTGCCCTTCTTGAAACTAGTGGTTTCACCAACCATCAACAATTGATGCTCCTTCTTGATTCCTACTTTCGCGGTGTCAAACATCGAGAATATCTCAAGGATCATCATATTTATCCCTGATTTGTAATAGTTCATCACGAAGCTCTAGCAGCTTGGTGGCAATGACTTTGGAGAAACATCACTATCTCTGGAAGATCAACTCCCACTCGATTCAAGTGATTGTTGCACTCGGACAATCTGAGCACAAGCTCAACGATTGAGCTTTTCTCCCTTAGTTTGCAGGCTAAGAAAATCGTCGGAGGTCTTATACCTCTTGACGTGGGCACGAGCCTGAAATCCCAATTTCAGCCCTCGAAACATCTCATATGTTCCGCGACGTTACGAAAAACGTCTTTGGTGGCTCAACTCTAAACCGTTTAACTGAACTATCACGTAGTTATCAAAACATGTATGTCCGATGTTCGCAACATCCACATACGATGTTCGGGGTTCAGCACACTGAGTGGTGCATTAAGGACATCAGCTTTTTTCTGTCCGCATAATCTCTACTGTCAACTTTCAACTATATTTTCTCTAGGAACATATCTAAACAGTGGAACTAAAGCGCGAGCTTACGACATAATTTGCAAAGATCTGTTGACTATGTTCAGGATAATTAAGTTCATCTCATGAACTCCCACTCGATAGACATCCCTCTAGTCATCTAAGTGATTACATGATCCGAGTCAACTAGGTCGTGTCCGATCATCACGTGAGACGGACTAGTCATCATCGGTGAACATCTTCATGTTGATCGTATCCTCCATACGACTCATGCTCGACCTTTCGGTCTCTTGTGTTCCGAGGCCATGTCTGTACATGCTAGGCTCGTCAAGTTAACCTAAGTGTTTCGGCGTGTGTAAATCTGGCTTACACCCGTTGTATGTGAACGTAAGAATCTATCACACCCGATCATCACGTGGTGCTTCAAACGCATTTAACTTTCGCATAGCGGTGCATAGTTAGGGGGAACACTTTCTTGAAATTTTAATGAGGGATCATCTTATTTACTACCGTCGTACTAAGAAAATAAGATGTATAAACATGACAAACATCACATGCAATCAAATAGTGACATGATATGGCCAATATCATTTTGCTCCTTTTGATCTCCATCTTCGGTGCTCCATGATCATCATCGTCACCGGCATGACACCATGATCTCCCTCATCGTGTCTCCATGAAGTTGTCTCGCCAACTTATTACTTCTACTACTATGGCTACCGGTTAGCAATAAAGTAAAGTAATTACATGGCATTTGTTCAATGACACGCAGGTCATACAATAAATTAAGACAACTCCTATGGCTCCTGCCGGTTGTCATACTCATCGACATGCAAGTCGTGATTCCTATTACAAGAACCTGATCAATCTCATACATCACATTCTTCATGGCCATATCACATCACATAGCATACCCTGCAAAAACAAGTTAGACGTCCTCTAATTGTTGTTTGCATGTGTTACGTGGCTGCTATGGGTTTCTAGCAAGAACGTTTCTTACCTACGCAAAACCACAACGTGATATGCCAATTGCTATTTACCCTTCATAAGGACCCTTTTCGCCGAATCCGTTCCGACTAAAGTGGGAGAGGCGGCACCCGCTAGCCACCTTATGCACCAAGTGCATGTCATCGGTGGAACCTGTCTCACGTAAGTGTACGTGTAAGGTCGGTCCGGGCCGCTTCATCCCACAATACCGTCGAAACAAGATTGGACTAGTAACGGTAAGCATATTGAACAAAAGCAACGCCCACAACTAGTTTGTGTTCTACTCGTGCAAAGAATCTACGCAATAGACCTAGCTCATGATGCCACTGTTGGGGAACGTAGCAGAAATTCAAATTTTCCTATGTGTCACCAAGATCTATCTATGGAGAAACCAGCAACGAGGGGAAGGAGAATGCATCTACATACCCTTGTAGATCACTAAGCGGAAGCGTTCAAGAGAACGGGGTTGAAGGAGTCGTACTCGTCGTGATCCAAATCACCGGAGATCCTAGTGCCGAATGGACGGCACCTCCGCGTTCAACGCACGTACAGCCCGGTGACGTCTCCCATGCCTTGATCCAGCAAGGACAGAGGGAGAGGTTGGGGAAGACTCTGTCCAGCAGACAACGGCAGGCGTGGTGGTGGTGGAGGCGTGGCAATCCTGTAGGGCTTCGCCAAGCACCGCGGAGAGGAGAAGGGAGAGAGGTAGGGTTGCGCTGGAGAGGTGAAAACTCATGTGGCAGCCCCAAAACCCTCAAGTATATATAGGGGAGAGGGGCTGCGCCCCACCTAGGGTTCCACCCCTAGGGGCGGCCAGCCCAATCCCATCTAGGGTGGCGGCCAAGGGGAGAGGGTAAACTTGCCCCCAAAGTTTGGTGGGTGCGCCCCCACCCCAAACCCTAGGCGCCTGGGGCCCTTGTGGGGGGGGGGCGCACCAGCCCACCTGGGGCTGGTCCCCTCCCACACTTGGCCCATGCAGCCCTCCGGGGATGGTGGCCCCACTTGAGTGGACCCGGGACCCTCACGGTGGTCGATGCGTTACCGATAAAACCCGAAACTTTTCCGGTGATCAAAACAGGACTTCCCATATATAAATCTTTACCTCCGGACCATTCCGGAACTCCTCGTGACATCCGGGATCTCATTCGGGACTCCGAACAACATTCGGTAACCACATACAAACTTCCTGTATAACCCTAGAGTCATCGAACCTTAAGTGTGTAGACCCTACGGGTTCGGGAATCATCTTGAACATGACCGAGACGTTCTCCGGTCAATAACCAGCAGCGGGATCTGGATACCCATGTTGGCTCCCACATGTTCCATGATGATCTCATCGGATGAACCACGATGTCAAGGACTCAATCGATCCCGTATATAATTCCCTTTGTCTCGCGGTATTGTACTTGCCCGAGATTCGATCGTCGGTATCCCGATACCTTGTTCAATATCGTTACCAGCAAGTCTCTTTACACATCATCTCGTGATCAACCCTTGTTCACATTGTGCACATTATGATGATGTCCTACCGAGTGGCCCAGAGATACCTCTCCGTTTACACGGAGTGACAAATCCCAGTCTTGATTCGTGCCAACCTAACAGACACTTTCGGAGATACCTGTAGTGCACCTTTATAGCCACCCGATTCGTTGTGGACGCTTGGTACACCCAAAGCATTCCTACGGTATCCGGAGTTGCACAATCTCATGGTCTAAGGAAAAATACTTGACATTAGAAAAGCTTTAGCATACTGAACTACCACGATCTTTGTGCTAGGCTTAGGATTGGGTCTTGTCCATCACATCATTCTCCAAATGATGTGATCCCGTTATCAACGACATCCAATGTCCATGCTCAGGAAACCGTAACTATCTGTTGATCAACGAGCAAGTCAACTAGAGGCTTACTAGGGAAATGGTGTTGTCTATGTATCCACACATGTATCTGAGTTTCCTATCAATACAATTATAGCATGGATAATAAACGATTATCATGAACAAGGAATTATAATAATAACCAATTTATTATTGCCTCTAGGGCATATTTCCAACATGTGTCCCTCTCGACCTTTTTTCCTTGTTGGCCAGACCTCTATTGGACATGTGCTACAGGGGTGTCTCTCTCCGTTGCAAACAATCCCACACTAGCTATCTTCGTGTATCTCCTTGCCTCGCTTTTCCATCTCGGAGATGCATGTGTGATATGTTCACATAAGAAATGAAAAAACACACACTCTCTCTAATTTATCGTTTGTTGTCACTTTCTCTTTCACACACGTACTCTTTTTGCACACTTACTCATTCTCCTTCACACGCACTTGATCTGTCTCGACTGAGGCACTCTCCTCCGTCCATAGCACATAGATTTATTGAAAAGTCAAACATCACAAAGTTTGACCATGTACGTGGAGAAAAAGAATTACATCTAAATGCGGCTAACATATACCATTAGATTCACCATGAGATGTAGTTTTGTATGATGTATCTTTGGTATTGTAGATATAAATAACATTTGCGTAAACCTGATCAAAGTTTCCAAATTTGACTTCTAAAAAATTTACATGCACTGCATTATCGAGCGGATGGAATATCTCTTTCCCTCTCAGCTATCTCGACGCACCACTCAGCCTTACGGGGCTCCTCAATCTCTCTCAAACTTTATTGGTCAGCTTGGTTCGTGACACGACCCTCATGCCTTGATGGCGGTCTTGCTGGTGTGGACGTGAGATGTAAAATATTTTTGCTGGCCAGGCTTGTGTGGTGCTAAAGCGTTTGGTTCATGCAGGCGGGCAAAGCATCAACGTCCCATCAATCAATCCATGCATCAATTATTTAATGCTAATATCCATCCATGTTGCTGTTAGCCTTGTGGCCGCACGACCAGGCACGGCCAGGCGTTCGAAATCGGTCGCTTGGGCCAGGCTACTTGCAGTGTCTGGAGTTCAGCTAGGCTAATTAAAATGCAAGGGAACCCAGCCCAGGCGGGCTTTCTTTTTCACAGGGTAGCAACCAAACAAGCGTGCATGAAATCCAGCCACAACCCCAGGCCACGCAAAAGATGCTCATGACGCAAGCCAAACTGGCCTTATATCTCCCTGGTTCACACATACACATGTCTCACTCGCGATCCAACACTCTCCGCCCTTGTTCTCTCTCCATGTGACACGCACCCCCCCCTAAGTACCATAATCGCTCACTCCTTCATCGGCTCTATTTGGATCCATGGGTTAGAGTTAATTTGGGTTAGTTTGGAGTCAACTAACCCAAAAAGATCCAAACAAGAGGGTTAGTTTAGGTTAGATGCATCTAACCCATCCAAAAAACAAACCCATCCAAGAGGTGCTTATTTGGGTTAGTTCTTCTCGGGACCACTAATAAACACTTTTCTCTCTCGCTCTTCCCGCAGCAGATCCCTCCTCACTTCCTCGAAGCTTCTCGTCCTCTCCCTCCCTCCCTCTCACACCGCCCGTGAAGGTGCCTCGCCGTATCTGCGCTCCATCTAACCCTGCCATCCAAACACCTCTTTACTTAGAGTTAGTTAAGGGTTAGAATCTAACTCTAACCTCTAACTGAGTTAGAGTATCCAAACAGGGCCATAGGCGCAAGCACTCCCCCCCCCCCCCTCCTAAGTATGATTATCTCTTACTAGCCATCAGGAACACACGTATTGTCTCCTTCCATCCATACGTCTACCGCGATATCTCTCGGGGCATCTTCTATCGCCAAGCACACACCTTGTCACTCGATCTCCCACCCATGTAGTCCCATCCACGATCTCGGGGATCTCTCTATGACAAACATACACTCTCTCCTCCCCATGTCTGCATTTTCTCCGTCGTCCCTCTCGACCTCTCTCCCTTGTTTGTCGAGACCCCTCTTGGCCACGTGCTAGGGGTCTGCCTCTCTTGGTTCCAAACAACCACACACTATCTCCTCACCTTGCCTCCGTTGTCGAAGATGCATGTGTGATATGTTTGCATAAGACACGCACACCTTTTCTCCACTTTCATCGTGTGTTGTCCATGTCTCTTTCACACACGCACACACACTTTTTTCGGGCTCTCTCTCTCTCTCTCTCTCTCATTAGGGACTCATCACGTCCATAAGCATATGGATGTTTTGAAAAGTCAAACCTCAGAAAAGTTTGACCAGGTATATGTGGAGAAAAACATTTACATCTGGAACGATCATTAGATTCATCACAACATGTACTTACTTCATACTATCATTTATTTTTGGTATTGCAGATATAGTTAATTTCTTCATAAACTTGGTCAAAGTTTCAAAAGTTTGACTTAAAAAAATGTTGTAACTACTGTCGGCGTTCTGGGAACGGGGGTACCCAGACTTGCCTGCCTGCGGCCTGCGGCGTGGCTCAAGGGGTTGCCCAGCACTGCCCGTCTTCATCAGCACAAGCTCAAGACCCTCGCGAGGGGCCAAGCCTCGCGGGGCGGACGACAGGGAGCTTCCTCAGGCACGGCCTCGTCAGGCTGGCTCGCGAGGAGGCGGAGAAATCAAGGCGGGGTACCTCACGAGGTGCCCATGACGCAAGCCATGACGACCAAGGGCGCCAGGCGGGCGCCAGCCCACGCAGTGTCCTCCTTTCCTCTTTGGTGCAAAGGGAGCAAGCGCAGGCGAGAGCATCAAGCAAAGGCATCCGTTTCGGTGCAACAAGACCAAGACCGTCGCAACGGCAGGAAGGAAGTCATCGTGGATCCCAAGTCGGCGTCACCACTAGAGCCTTTGACAGGCGAGGACCAACTTTAGTCAGGATAAGTGTACTAGATGTTCCCCTTCAAAATGGCCAATTGTTGGCGCCCTTCCCACTCGATATTTGGGAAGAGGCCCAGGGCCCTTGCCTATAAATAGGACTAGCCACCCACAGGGTAGAGGCATGGAGAAATCTTGGAGATCGCATAGAGAGAGAGAGAGAGAGAGAGAGAGAGCGACTGAACTCCCCCTAGCAGTTCATCGCACCAGCCAAAAACAGACCCTCGCGAGGCTGTTCTTCGTCATCAACCCAAGAGGCAATCCACCACACCACAAACTAGAGTAGGGTATTACACCACGATGGTGGCCCGAACTAGTATAAACCCTGTGTCTCTTGTGTTGTTCTTTTCATAGCTTAGATCCCAGCGAGGCGGCGAGGTGCAGGTAGGTAGAGGGCGAGATCTCCGCGCGCACCCCAGTGTTCGAACCTAGAGGGTCCGCGGAACCCGAAATCCGACATTGGCGCGCCCGGTAAAGTGCGCGGAATTCGTCGTCCGCCGCCTGTTCTTCGCCGACCGTCGCATCCATCTCAGACGCTCGTCGGGCCCGCGCCGAGCGCCGAGCCGCTCTCGCTTCCCGGGTCGCCCAGACAGCCCCCGTCGGTGGCCGCCCCCGCCGTTCCCCGTCGCCTGCCGTCAACGCCGCCACCGGCCCGACGGGGAACGAGGAGCAAGCATCGTCCCAGCATCCGTACGTGAGGCGAGACGGCCGCACCGCCACTCCTTCACTCGCCCCAGCTGGTTCTTCGTCTCGCACGCTCCACGCGCCCATGGAGGCTCGAGCTGTGCTCATCGCGGCAAACGAGCTCCAGCGCTACCGCCCAGCCGACGACGTCTACGAAGAGTGGCTCGACCGCGTCGCCAAGCTCATCCGCGCCGCAGGGGGCTCCCCCGCGCCGTCCATCTCGCTGCACCGCGCCCCGCCCTGCGCGGGTGATGAAGCTCCAGGGGCGCCTCAGCCACCTCCCCCTCAAGAAGGCGCCCTGGCCCCAAGGCGCGTGGCCCCTGGGCAGAACCCGCTCCGTCCGGCGCCAGCGCAGCAAGAGCAGAGCTGCCAAGAGGTCCCTCGCCCCCAAGAAGCTGCCCGGGTGCTCCCTGCACCGGCTCGTCACGACCACGCTCCTGCTCCAAAGACGCCAAGTCGCGCTGCTCCGCGGCCAGCATGGGGACCCGCAAGACCAGGCTCTTCGTCACGAGAGGCCTCCGTGGCACAAAGAGGCTGTCGCGCCTTCACCACCGAGCTGCGCAGCGTCGCGTGGCCCGGCAAGTTCAAGCCAGACCTGCCTCCTCGCTACGACGGCACGGCCGACCCTGCGGAGTTCCTCCAGCTCTACGAGCTGGGCATCGAAGCCGCCAACGGGGACGAGAAGGTCATGGCGAACTGGTTTCCCATGGCACTCAAGGACGGAGCCCGCACCTGGCTCCTGGCACGATCTCCTCCTGGGACGAGATGCGCACCCGCTTCATCGCCAACTTCCAAGGTACTCGCGACCGGCCTCCTGCCGTGAGCGACATGCGCCGCATCAAGCAACAACCAGGGGAGACCCTGCAGAAGTACATCCAGCGCTTCAACAACGCACGCCTCAAGATTCCCAAGGTGACCGAGGAGGCCATCATCTCAGCCTTCTCCGATGGTGTGTGTGACGTCAAGATGAAGGAGGAGCTGGCGATGCATGAAGATCTGCGCACTTCCTTGGAGCTGTTCACCTTGGCGACCGAATGCGCCAGGGCTGAGGAAGGGCGCCTTTCCCTCCTCGAGCTGCCAGCCGCAGACCCAGAAGAGAAGAAATCCAAGGCCAAGGACGTGAAGCGCAAGGGGGCTGCCGTGCTCGCGGCAGAACCAGACACCAAGCGAGGCAGAGATCAGCCCGAGTCTTCCAAGGGCAGCCGGTACTGTGTGTACCACGACCTCCACACCCACAACACCAATGAATGTCAAGAGCTCCGAGCCGTGCGAGAAGGGAGGATCGGCCGACGCCCCGACCAAAACGATCGAGGCTACGACCGAGGAGGAGGAAGGAACACAAGACGCTGGGAAGACCGCGGCCCTCGCCAAGGGTGGCGCGACCGACCTCGCGAGGATCGCTGGCAGGATCAGCCTCGCCAGGGAGACTGGAGGGACCAGCCTCGCGAGGATCGTCCGCAAGGAAACGCAGGCCTCCCTCCTCTACTACCGCAGCCAAGGAGAAATGAGGACCATCATCAGGACGAGGGGGCTGGGGGCTTCCAGGAGCCGCGCGCGATCGCTTGCATCCTGGGCGGAGCTCAAGCCCCAGCCTCCCAATGCATCTTCAAGCACTTCGCCCGTGAAGTGAATGCAGTCCTCCCCAAGCTCGAAGCCACACGCCCTCTCAGGTGGTCAGCGTGCGCCATCACGTTCAGCTCAGCGGATCAGCTCAAGTCTTGTGATCACGCAGGAGTCCTCCCGATGCTTTGTTCCCCAATCATCGACAACGTGCAAGTCACGGGACCCTCATCGGCGGAGCAGGGCTAAATGTCTGTCCGTAGAGACATTCAACAATCTCCAAGTGCCTTACAATCAGCTTGACCAACCAAGCCTTTCTCCGAGTCACCGATGGCTCCATGGTTCCGATTGGGCAGGTCCGCCTCCTGTCACGCCGGTAGCGCGACAACTACTGCACCGAGCTCATCGACTTTGATGTCGCCCACATTCGCCTGCCATACAATGCCATCCTCGGGTACCCAGCTCTGGCCAAGTTCATGGCCGTGACTCATCACGGCTAAAACGTCCTCAAGATGCCAGGAAGCGGCGGAGTCATCACAGTGCCTTGTGAAGAAAGAGACGCGGTGTGCTCCCTGGAGCGAGCTTTTCAAGCCGCATCACTTGAAGACCCAGATCGCAGGAGCGTGAGGCTCCCTGAGACCGCTCCCAAGAAGAAGAAGACATCGCCAGGCCCGACCCCTCAGGAGGCAGGCCCCTCAGGGTCCGCGCCTGTTCAAGGGGGACCTCCTTCTGTCGCATAGGAAGGCGCACCCGGCGCCCTCCTCGAGCAAGGCTCGGGGGCTCTCTCCTGGAAGGCCACCGACCTTGCTAAGGTCATGAGGGAGGCGCTTGGGCACCACTTGGAGGCGTGCTTCAAAGCACGTTTCCCTCAGGAAGGAGCAAGGCAAGGAGGGCCAAACCCTCAGGAGTTCGTCAGCCAGATCATTCAGGAGCTGCAGGAGTCAAGAGTCGAAGTGGCAGCCGCCGCACGCCGTAGCTCCCCATCCAGGCGAGGATGGTGGGCTGCGCATCTGCATCGACATACCAGGGCTCAACCGAGCCGCCTCTCAGGAGCGTTTCTGGCCCTCACGTGCGGGGCGCTGCGAAGGCCCACCGCACAGCTACGTTCGCATGCCCTACGGCGTGCCGAACGCATCCGCCACGTACCAGCGCCTCATGGGGAGCATCCTGGAGGCTCAAGAGGCCAGGCGCTCCGCAGTCCTGGCGGAGATGGAGATGGTCCGCGAGGAGCCACCAGCGCCTCCGGAGCCTCCCGAGGCTCTGGGCACGGGGCTCGTGAAGGTCGGCTTTGCAGCCCACGACGTCCGCTACTTCAACATCCTTCGTCTTCAACGTTATCGGTGACATCCTTCAAGTTTCATTTCCAGCTGGGAGCGCCCCCCAGGGCTGCATTATTCCCAGGCGCGTGGGTCCGTCCCTGCGGCGTGTATCCCCTTTACTTCATGTTCCTAGCTTACCTTGTTGGGGCGCCCTCGGCTGCATCATCCCCAAGTCGCTCGGGCTGCACTCCAGAAGCATGTACCCCTCTTGCGTTTATTTGGGTCATGCGTTCGACCCATCATGATTGTTATTTGATGCCTGTCCACGGCACCTTCTTCCTTCATGTCGGCCGCTTGCACGTTAAAGGGGGGTACCTGAGCATCGCGACTCATGGGCTCCTACTGGCTCTCCAGCCCTCACCCTCTGGCCTTGTCCACGGCATCGCGACCTGGCATACCAGCGATGGCTGAGACCCACTCGAGGGCCGGGACCCGAGGACGTAGAGCATCGGCATCTAACCAAATTAGCAGGAACACATCACAAGTTAAGGCCCAGTGCCAGGCGCAACCCGCCTTGAGGTAGGGCCCCGTGAGTCTCGCGCTGGCTCACGGGTGCCCAGATACACCTCGTCAGGCCCTACCGTGCCAGCCACGTGTCAGGGCGGGGCTGTACACGCCCCGGGGGCTCCTCCCGGAGGGGAGCCCCCTCCCACGCACCAGTGGAAGCACCATGCTCCGTGCTGGCTGACGACACTGCCGAGGAGCGGCTATGCCCGTACACATACGGAGCGCTATGCTCATTTGGTGATAAACAACTGAGGGTGGCCCCCGGCCGCATCAACCTCAAGGAGCCCACAGCCCAATGTCTGGCCTTATCGCAACGCCTCCCCTCGGGAGCGCCGCACGAGGGGGCTGGGCACGGGGGCTACGCCTGGGTCACGCCCAGACGCACGCCACCCAGCCAGGCCCCTCGGGCTTGGTTCGTCGCACGTCCCTCCCCAAGAGGAGCCAAGGTACGAAGGCCGTTTGAGCGTCAAGGGGGACTCCTGAGCATCGCCATTCAGGAGCCTAACTGGTCACGTAGCCCCTCACTCCTTAGTTCTGAAAGGCTAACGGCGGTTGAGGTATCTGGGGCCGGGCTCTGAGACGTAGAATGGTAGATTCACCCACATCTCACCTCCCTACTTGTTGTTAAATGGCGCCAAGGGGACTCTCGAGCATCGCGACTCGAGAGCCTAACTTGTCACGTAGCCCCTCACTCCTTGGTCCAAATCCTGGTTTCCGGTCGGGGCTAACGGCGAGCTGAGGTATCTTGTTGGGTCAGACTCTGCCGGCGTAGAACATATAAGCAAGTAGGAAGGAAAAGCGCAAATCTCAAGGAATTCAAAAGCAAATATTACACTCCATAACTGTTATCACAACACCAAACACAAGTTTAAACGCCTCCCCGAGGCATGATGCATGTTGCAGGAGCTGAAAGCAGAATAGGAGCCACAACGGAGTCACTTGTTGGCGGCAGAGCTGCGCGGAGCGGGTTCGCCTCATGAAGCCTCAGGACCGGCAGCGCCAGCCCGGCTTAGGTCTTTGAAGGCCCGAACCGCGTGAGCATCCGCATACGACCCTTCACGGCCTCGGCAGCGGCAAGCAAGCTCGCCGCTCGCTGGCTCAATGATTTGTCGAGGTCGACGTCGGGATCGCGAAGGTAGACGTGGGTAAGGACCCGCGTCAGCGCTGCAGAAGACACGACATGCGCCTTGGCCTCAGCTGTAGGGCCAAGGCCAAGGGTGAAATCTTCAAGAGCGCGGATCAGGAAGGGAAGCAGCTTGGCGCGGCCGTCCTCGGTGCCGGCCAGCGGGCTTTCCAGGCCACTGTCATAAAGCGACCTCAGCAAGGTGCGAGCCTTCACCTCCATCTCCGTGAAGGCCCCGCGGTCCTCGGCAAGGACCCGCGCCTTGCTGTCCAGCTCGACCCTCTTCGCCTCCAACTCCTGCTCCAGCGCACCCAGGCTGTCACGGTGCTTGTTAAGCTTGGCGTCCCGGTCCTTGACGGCCGCCTCGCGAGCCTTCATGTCTTCCTCCTTCTCTTGGGGAATGCGGGGCTCCTTGGCAAGCTGGTCCCGCAGGCCCTGCAGCTCGCTCTCCAGTGCCTTGCAGCGACCTCGGACATCGGCCACCTCCCCCAAGGCGGCGTCACAAGCAGCCTTCGCCCCAAGGATGGCCTGCTTCTCCTCGTCGCAAGCCGTCGAGGCCTGAACCAGCGCCGCTCGAATCGAAGCGTCAGAGCGAATCCAGCCAGAAGCTAGCTCAAAGTGCCCGGCCACCAAGCGAGGGTCGGCGCCCAAGAGATCTTGCATGATCGGTCAGTTCAGCGGCAAAGACGATCCGGGGCGATGGGAGGAGTCGGAGAGACGGCAGTTGGTGGAGTAGGAGGAGAGGACGGCGGCGTAACCATAGTATCTCGAGGCGGGACTGCTGCGCCCCAACAGTGGCGGCGGTGGCATCGAGCAAGGATACCTCGAGAGTCGCTTGGGCCATGGGGCTGAGCTGCGCCCGACCAGCTCCGTAAGCCTCGCTTGAGACGACCCGGGCAGAGAGGCCCATGCCTTGTCATCACCTTCTTTTCATGGGCAGAGGCGCTGCCCCAGACGGAGCCTCAGGAGCCCCTTTTAGCTTCTTCACTGCAGGCGCCAGCCCAGCCAAGAGATACAGACATCAAGCCTCAGCGACAAAACAAGAATCAAGCACTTACTGATCATCGCTCGCGAGCTCGAGCAACCTTCGGCCATACTTGAAGCCCGAGAGCCGGCTGCAGGGATCAGCCTCAAGAGGCCCGGGAGCAGGAGGCGCGTCTGCGGATCGCCTCGGGCAGGCGGAACTCCGGGGACCAGCCCAGTCCTCGTCGTGCGTCGCTCGGCAAGAGGCGGAGCGAGACCTGCCTTTGGGGAGGCGCTCTCGACTCCCCGTCGGTCGCCTCGGAGTCAGGCCCCGCTTCCCGCTCCTCTTCTTCCTCCTCTTCGCTAGAGTCGGCGGAAGACACGTTCACCGTCGCTAGGGCCACCGGGTCCTCGGGAACCTCCGCGGGCACGGGCCCGTCCCCATTGAAGACGGGCATGGAGTCCACCGCCTGCTCCCAATCATCTCGAAGGAACAGGGAGTGCAGGCGCCCTCCAGCCTCGCCACGTCTCCCCGACCAAAGATTTGAGGACCGCGGCAGATCTTCGTCGGCCAAGACTGCAGGGGCTCGGCGGGGCCTCCACAGTGAGCGAAATGCTTGATGGAGCGGGGCCACCTGGTGCTCCAGGAACTCCCTCAGGAGCGACGCACCGGTCAGCTTCGCCGTTGCAATGTTGCTCGGCCACAGATCCACGTCCATATTCTCCAGCACCGGCTTCGCGCTGGGATCCACGAGTTCCACGCGAGACCATCATCGGAGCTCGTGGGATGCTCCGTGGGAAGAATCAGCCGAGGGTGGATGCGCCCAACATCTACCATGACCCACTTGCTCCTGAAGCCCTCAATCCTCTTCACGGGCTTCGAGATGGCGTTGGAGCTGCCGTACGCGACAAAGCTCGCGCACGCGGATATGGGACCGCGAGAGGTCCGGAGGGAGAAGTAGTGGCGCAGCAAGGCCACTGAGGGCTGCACCCCGACGTGAGCCTGACAATAGTAGGCGAAGATCGCCAGAAGAAGAAGAAAGTTGGGGTGGAGGTGCAGAGCCTGCAGTTTGTAATGGCGGAGGACAGAGAAGAAGAACTCAGAGAAGGGAGGCACCAGACCGGCAGCGATGGCGCTCATGAAGAGTGGATAGAAGGTGCTTCCTTGGCCCTCGGGAAGGGCGGAGCCAGCCCTGAGCACCTCAGCCCCGTCGTTGCCTTGCGCCGCCACCATCCGGCGCACCCAGGCAAGGCCCTTCTCCGACACGTTCGGCGAGTCCAAGGCGGGTGAGTACCAAGCTCCGGCCGGGGTCTGGCGAGGCGCCATGTCTTGCTAGGGCACGCGGTCGAAGTTGATCTGGAGATTTCGAAGGCAGGAAGGAAAGGCACAAGAAAGGGGATCTGAGCAATGACCGGAGGAAGCAAAACCTAGACAGATGCCGCTCTTTTGTCGATCCGCGCAGTTGCTAAGGCGCCCACGTCCAATCAGCCGCCACACGGCGCCCAAGGCTGCAGGCTGTTAGGGCCCCGCGGCACTTCACACTTGCCCCTTCGCTTCTCTGCTCAGCCAAGTCCAGGCGCGCCTTGGGCCCGGGGGCTACTGTCGGCGTTCTGTGAACGGGGTACCAGACTTGCACTGCGGCTGCGGCGTGGCTCAAGGGTGGCTCAGACGGCCCGTCTTCATCAGCACAAGCTCAAGACCCTCGCGAGGGGCCAAGCCTCGCGAGGCGGACGACAGGGAGCTTCCTCAGGCACGGCCTCGTCAGGCTGGCTCGCAAGGAGGCGGAGAGATCAAGGCGGGGTACCTCACGAGGTGCCCATGACGCAAGCCATGACGACCAAGGGCGCTAGGCGGGCGCCAGCCCGCGCAGTGTCCTCCTTTCCTCTTTGGTGCAAAGGGAGCGAGCGTAGGCGAGAGCATCAAGCAAAGGCATCCGTTTGATTGCAACGAGACCAAGACCGTCATAGCGGTAGGAAGGAAGTCATCGTGGAGCCCAAGCTGGCGTCACCACCAGAGCCTTTGACAGGAGAGGACCAACTTTAGTCAGGATAAGTGTACTAGATGTTCCCCTTCAAAATGGCCAATTGTTGGCGCCCTTCCCGCTCGATATTTGGGAAGAAGCCCAGGGCCCTTTCCTATAAATAGGACTAGCCACCCATAGGGTAGAGGCATGGAGAAATCTTGGAGATCGCATAGAGAGAGAGAGAGCGACTGAACTCCCCCTAGCAGTTCATCGCACCAGCCAAGAACAGACCCTCGCGAGGCTGTTCTTCCTTGTATTGTTCATCATCAGCCCAAGAGGCAATCCACCACACCACAAACTAGAGTAGGGTATTTCACCACAATGGTGGCCCGAACTAGTATAAACCCTGTGTCTCTTGTGTTGTTCTTTTCATAGTTTAGATCCTAGCGAGGCGGCGAGGTGCAGGTAGGTAGAGGGAGAGATCTCCGCGCGCACCCCAGTGTTCGAACCTAGAGGGTCTACCAGAACCCGAAATCCGACAACTAGATTATCGAACGGAGGGAGTAGCTCTTTCTCTCTGCTATCTCTCACGGGCCTCCCCTCTGACTCGAACTCTCTATACCGACGGATTAGACGCTCACTATGTCAGCGTATAGCTCTGTATATTATTTAGTTGACCAGTCAACCAATCCACATGCCGCGTTGTCAGCTCGTGTTCTGTATCTTGGTGTGCTGGCCCATGTGGTACTGGGTGAAAATAAGTAAACTAGAGGGCAAACTTCTTGCATGCGAAGGGCCTTTTCGCGCACAATTCACTGCTTGTGCGGTCGGCATCCTGACGGGATGCACTTTCGCAAGACACCCAAAGACACAACACACACCCGGCCTGCAGGTACACCAGCGTTGCCGCCGGTTGAGATGGACGGCGAGGCAGCCAACAAGCGGAGGCGGCTCGAGCCAAAACCGCATCCGGTGAGCCTGGACTTCATCAGCAGCCTCCCCGATGACATGCTGCTCATCATCATCGGCCTCCTCCCCACCAAATCTGCCGTGCGGACCGCCCTGCTCTCCCGGCGGTGGCGCCCCCTCTAGCGCTGCGTCCCCCTCAACCTCACCGTCGACAACTGCCTCTGCGACGGGGATTGCAAACGCATGGCCGCAGTCTCCAAGATCCTTTCATCACACCCTGGGCCAGCCAGACGCCTTGACATCCGCATGTCCAATACCAACTGCAAGGTCCAACCCAAGTTTGACGAGTGGTTCTTATCCCCCACCCTAGATCAGCTTGAGGAGCTCAGCTTTGAAGTTGGACGATGTCGCTCTCTGCCGCCGTCCACGCTCCGCCTCACGCCAACGCTACGCGCCAGCTTCAGCTCCTGCTATCTTCCCCAGATTAATGTCGCGCCCGCCCTTCTTCTCCCTCAACTCAAGCAGCTCGACCTCTTTGACGTTGTCATCTCGAAGAAGGCTATGGAGCACACCTTTCTGCCTGTATCTTTGCGCTCAGTACCTTCGTCTTGGCAGATCCATGGTTCATTAGCCTCCACATCGCCTTTGACGAATCTCCGATGGATTTATGTGTCTTCTTGGCCCCGCAACAAGACATCAATTGGGAAGAGATCACTCCAGCTGTTCCACGTTATGGTCATTGAGAATCGCCTTTCCTTGAGAGATTGCTTGTATCGGATCTAGAAGGTCCAACAAAATCAGGGGGTCATTAATGGCGCTACCGAAATTGACAGCGTTGGTGTACTCGTCGCCCAATTCTCTGAACTCTTTATTGGATCGATGAATCGTTCGTACAGCACTCATCTTCTTCTCCATCTTCTTGAAATTCACATTTTTAAATTTCTTCTTGATGTATTTACTGACCGTCTTCCAGAAAATGATTCCCACAAGCTTGACCAGGTCCATGCGCATACGGTGAAGATCTTAGCACTAAAATCTATCGGCCCCAATCTGGATCAAGTTGTTGGATTCCTTACATGCTTTCCATGCACGGAGAAGCTACTCAATGAGGTGAAACTTCTTTCTTATTAGTAAACGGTAATCACAACGTACCTCAATTTTTTCGTAATTTTCCCAAATTACGATGACAAGTGTAGTGTTCAAAACTACATCTACGCCTTTGCCTTGAAAGAAATGTTTTTAGTATTTTTTCTCACGTGATCACCTGCATCATTTTTATGATGTACTACTATAGTAGCCTAGGCTAGTCATAGTGGAAAGTAACTTAGACTACTCCAGTAACTCTATGGTTACCCTAAGGGCAAGTACTACAAACGTCCCGGTTTACTCTTCCAATTTTGTAGTATCAAAATTTGACCATAGATTTAACTGAAAAAATGTTAATGCATGTCACTAAGAATTATATCATTGGATTCGTATTTGAACATAATTTCAAATGGTGTAATTTTTAGTGACATGCATTGGCATTTTCTTAGGTAAATCTATGGTCAAAATTTTATACTAAATACGAGTTATTATTCCCTCCGCCCCAAAATTCTTGTATTAAATTTTTTTAGATACGGATTTATCTAACACTAAAATGTAACTAGATACATCCTTATTTAGACAAATTTAAGACAAGAATTTTGGGACGGAGGGAGTACAAAAGTGGGCTATGTAGGCCAAAACACGTGCCAAATTCACTTGTGATGCATTTGGCATCGATGCCCTCCATTGCTCACTGGTGCCCTAATCTGGATCACCTACTTTGCTCCGGTGCCAAATTAACTCACACAATGAAAAAACACTGCATGGGAGAGAGAGAGGACCGAGGCAATAAAAAAACACTTGTTTGGGAGAGTGAGAGGCTGGTGTAGTTGGTTTGATTAATTTGTTTATACATGTGGGTCTGTGTGCACAGCGGTGCCAACTCTCTCACATCGCGAGAGCGGTGCCAAAATCTTTTGATTTGACATCGATCGTATTATGTGGCATACTTTTGCGAAATATGGCATCGGCCACATAGTGGAAGGCAACAAATGCCCAAGCTCTTCACGTGCTCCTAGTTAAATGAGAGGAAACAGAAAGATAGAGAGAGAGAGAGAGAGAGAGACATTGAAAAAATATCACTAGCCAGCCAACCCTACCGTATGAGTGAATGATATTGGTACCTCTTGATGACACGGCAATCTTATGCAGCCAGCTGCTCTAATATGTTCTCTTCTTTTGCAGATAAAAAAAGACCCGGAAGTGAAAAATGTGGTGCACTATAACAATCTCATCGAATGCCTTGATCTCCATCTTACAGAAATTGATTTGATCGACTACCGTGGCAGCACATCTGAGATTAAATTGGCCAGGTTCTTTGTTCTGGAGGCAAGTGTGCTCAAGGTAATGAGGTTTGGCGTTCTACGGCCCAACAATGAATGGCGTCTTGATCATCCATAGCGTCTAAGCCTAAATGACAAAGTCTCATGAAGCTGAATTTTTTTGAAACATCAAGTGGCGGAGACTCGAAAACTTATTTGCCCATTAGTGACTTGTCGAGGCGGTGGATTTTAGTTTATGCGATAACGATGCATCCACCTAAAGTAACAAAAGTTCTTACGTAAACTTCCTAGTAATTCCCTCTTCCTAGGTGCAGCATTACTCCTAACATTTGTAATATCAGTTTGAAACTTGTAATATTGCCGTGTCCTATTCCTGCGTTTTCAAAATCCTGCGAATCAAACAGGTCTGAGTTGGTGATGATGTTGTGCCTCCCATCTTTCACCAATAGCCGTCGGATCTAGATCGGCGACGATACAAACTCAAGCTTCTCCATTTTTCCGGAAAGATGCCGCACTTGTTCCCTATTTACAAACAACTCCTTGTCTCTCACAATCAGCCTTATCTCCTCCCCACCACATCTAGAAGGCCGTGGAAAAATCTGGCGCGATGGCGCTGCGGGCGTCCACCCCAATCTTGGTGTTCCGTGCAATGCACGGGCATCTACGCATGGGAAATTATGTCGAACAGGGCTAGTTGTAAGCAGGCTAGCTCTATAGCCATGATTATAGTGACTGCAGACGGTGAGGCTGACTATGGTATGCCGAACACGGTGCCTATACTCACGTGTCATCTCCGGCGCAGGGTCTTGTCACTTCACTGTGAGGAGCAGCACGTAATAATTTGACCAACGGGTAGTACAGTGCTAGTACTCCTAGGAGTACTACATTGGTAGTACTACTACTAATACCAGTAGCACCACCGTCTGGATTTAGGAGTACTACCACGTCCATCTGGATTTTAGTATTTGACTAGCAATATCTAGTAATGCATGTCACAAAAAATCTACTACTCCCTCTGTAAATAAATACATGGTGTTTTATTCCTATCGGCGAGAGAACTTAATGTTTTTTGCTAACTAGAGTACTAATAGGATTACATGAATGAACTAAACACTGCATGTCATGTTTGGTAGTCTCAAGTCATTGAAAGCATGCACGGCCCACATCACTCATTGGTTGATATGTCACAAAATAAGAAACAAGGAGGGAGTTAATGCACCGTGCCTAAGTGTTTTGGGATTATTTGGTTTTTGTAATGTGACTTACACAACATTTTTGTTTACATGCATTAACATTCTATTAGTTAAATCAAAGGTCAAAACTTGGCGCAAAATGCAAAGGGGACCAATAAACCAGTAAACATCAAACTTCTCTCGTTTGGCCCCAACTAGAGGTCCGCTGAGATGACTATACTGCACCGCGCGAGGGGGCGCAGCTTCATTGACTTCTGACAACTGCCTTTGGGTGAATGACACGTGGGCCTGTGGGGTGGCTGGCCCACCTATCATACAGACCAAAGGCAAAAGAGAGGGCCGAGGAGTAGTACGAAATCCTACGCACCTACGCACGCTAACCAAGGGCAAGAGTGATCACTCGAATCACAAGATCAGTTGACTACTACCTCCGTCCTAGCTTATTAGTCTCCTTTGTAATTTGTACTAAATTTTGACCAAAGATTTAACTAACAAAATGTTGATGCATGTCAACAAAAATTATATTTTGGATTCGTATTTGAACATAGTTTTCAGTGATATAATTTTTAGTAACATGCGTAAACATTTTGTTAGTTAAATCTGTGGCCAAAATTTGACACGGATTACAATGGGGACCAATAAACCAGGACGGAGGTAGTAGAAGCTAAGCTAGACCCATGGAGGCGATGAGCGCGAGCATCAGCCGGCTGTGCCAGATGGTCCACGACGCCGGCCTGCGGCCCGACAACGAGGCACGCCGCTCAAGTGGGAATGCGTGCGGTGTTGCATTTTCACTTACAAGTGGGACCGTAGTTGAGCAAATCGACTATCGGCAAACCCCCATCCCGCCCACCGCGCGATGGCTGAGAAAACAGGAGGGAGAAGAGATGGTTGTAGCACGGACTCTAGGTACATTGGTGTCGGATGGGACTCGTGTGTGTGGCATGTGCCGTACTGCTAGACGTGAATGCTAGTTATGGCCCATGCCACCCCACTATATCGAGCCTATATCGAGGTACGTAGAACAAATTTCCTGATGTCCGTGCTCAGCACTCTTGTATCTCTCTTCTCAGCCAGCCAGCGGACGCGTGGAGCCCATCGTCTGTTTGCTCACATGCGGTCCCACATGTCAGTGAAAACGCAAGCGGACCCACTGAACCTGCACATCTTTCACCTTGACGTACTGGTGATGAAAAACAAATCCAAGAAAGATCTTCGGTGGCCGCTTTTGGAGTTACTCAAGAGTAGTAAGATTCTATTTACAGCTTTAACCCAGGATGCACATCTCGTGGCTTCAACTACCACTCTATTTTCTTTCATGACACGACACGGATCTTTGGATGTCCCACGTGTCAGCAAAAGGAGGAAGAACCTGACCAAATCTTCGGTTGTGCTCTCGGATTAGACTAGTTGTGCTAACTTAAATTTTCTATTGTGTACTCCCTCCGTTCCAAAATACTTGACTTCCATTTGTCCAAAAATGGATGTACCTATATACTAAAACATGTCTAGATACATATATATTTTGACAAATAGAAGGCATGTATTGTGCAGCGGAGGGAGTAGAATGGATGCAAGTTTTTGTATTAGGAAGAAGAGTACATCCATATATTGATAGAGCGCAATTTAGTAGATGTTCTATCACTTTTAGATATACAGAGGCTATAGATGAGATTAGTGCACTTGTTGATACTCCTACTTGGTATGCGTGTTGCTGCTTAGACGCAGAGAAAAACGGATCGGAGGGAGTACTAGAATAGAGGCTAGACATGAGACTAGATGCGAGGAAGCAACGTCTACTTCTTTACACTCGAACAAGAGAGAAGCACGCAAGATCGAGCCTCCGCAGATCAACAATGAATGCATCGAGAAGGCACTAATCCAACTTACAGGAGTAGTAAAATGTATTCTTGTGGTTCTTGTTTTCTTTGGTCTTGTTTTTCTAGTCAAAATTATCATTGGAGTTCGTGCAAAACGGAGGTCCGTTTGGGGTCATGCGTTGCAGTTGGCCTTACAGGTGGGACCGCAGTTAAGGAAACCGACTATCGGCAAACCCCCACTTCACCCGCCGCGCGATGGCTGAGTTAGAGAAACGATGAGGTTGAAGAGATTGCTCTAGCACGGACTCCAAGAAATATGGTGTCAGATGGAAGTTGTGCTGGTGGCGTGTGTCGTACTCCTAGACGTGAATGCTTGTTCTGACCCATGCCACCCTACTACTCCTACTACTTACTATATAGTACTACTAGTATCGAGGATTCGAGGTGCTGGTTACATAGTACAATATGGCTACAGTAAAAACACCCGCACGACACGCGAAGCATGTGAAGCTAGTACAAATAGTTTACTACTATTGTTGATTGGCCTCATCCGATAACCTGTTGCAATGCACGTACAATTATGTATTCGGAAAAAAAAAATTGCCTCGTCGCACCACTCACTCACAGAAGCAACTCGAAAGCCATTCATAAATTTAGTAAGTTTATCACATGCATATCATTTTGTTACATACAACAGGTCATCAACCCACATCGACAACGAGGATACATTATAAATACTAAAGTTTTCACCACACAACAAATAACAAGCAATGAAATGAACTTCAACTCAACCATTCCTCGACGTTGGAAACGCTTGCTTTGAACAACAAGTGATTCTCTCGGGACGGGCCATCCATTGTCGATCACGGAGACCAATGCGGATCGATCATCCAGGCTGAAGCGGCCTACTATATCGATTACCGGGGTAGGGAACCACCCAAATGTCCGAGGTATAGACACGATTGCTTCTCATAAATGGTAGTAACGTTGTGTCAACAGCAGTTGGATCGCCTTTCACCATCATTGGATAGTTTTGTCCAAGGAAGAGCGAAGTTTTCTCCAAGACTATGAATCCTGTAGCAGGGAGAAGGAGTTGGCGCTAGCACACTAGTATCCATCCCGAATACCATGCTACGGGTGTTGGAATAGGTCCGGAGAGTGCGACCATGGGAGACTACACCTGCGTCCTTAGCAGTAACATCATCAGTGGGCTGTATACACACGAGAAGAGGTGGTCCATCGGAATTAGTTGCCAGGCGCCAAATAGTATATGGGCGCTGCTCGTCCTCATGCTCGTGATCATCACCATCATCATCTCCCCCTTGGTTATAAAAATCTTCAAGTATAGATGGTGGAATGTTCACAGGACCTTGGAAACACAAGAAGAAGGTTAATTAGTAAGGCTGGCCATAGTGGGGGTAACATAAGTAGTATCATGCACAGGGACTCGCAAACATGCTTATGTGGCAGGCAATTAAGGAAGAGAGAAATGGTTATAGTAACATAGGTAGATACCGTAACATAATAAATGTGATGCTACTATGTGTCATGCATGGCAATAAATGAGACCACCTATGATACTAATCTAAGATACTATGCACTAAAGGGAAACTTGCTAACCCGCATGCATGTGGATGAAACAATTATAATTACGGTGGAAGACAAACGTACCGAAATAACGAGGATGCCATGCAAAAACAGTGCCACGAGTGGTGGTAGCAAACACAAGGCCCTCGTATTGAATTGCATCACAGTACTCATCCGTGTACAGAAAATGATTTTTGAGCAATATCCATCCAGTCAAACCACTGAGGACGGCAACAAGCTTGTCGAAGATAGCAACAGCTTCATAGTTGTTGTAATTCCAAGAGCGGTTGGGGACTCGAGAAATTGATATCTTCCGTAGAAGACAGTCACCATGATTGTATTTGAATGTGCGTACAATACCGGTGTGCTCAACCTCTGGGCAGTCTGCTGAGATTTTTGGAAGTGGAACCCGGTCACGAGTGTACACATTCACAAGTTCCCACTCGCATGATTGGACCCAATGTAAACAACCCAATCTCCATTTGCACCTGCCCAAGCCTTGCCCTCAAGCGATGGCATCTTAACATCATCACGTATCATTATCAAGCGGCATCAACATGCACAGGCGAGGCCTCCGTCGTGTGGCGCGCCCGATCATCGTGGTCACGGCGAAGAAGATAGGGGAGATCAAACCGCTCCTTGACTCTTGGGTTCCTTGTAATGATGTTATTAGTTGAGTCGAGAATGGGCTTGAACGAACCTGCCATGGTAGCCGAGGTGATGACGTTGCACCGATCAATGAGTTCCTCCACCACGTCATCTTTCATATCGGGGCAAGAATAACGGGGTCGTTTCCGTCCTGTTCCCTCCATGTAGAAGACGATCGAACAATGGCAGAAGAAAGGGTGAAGGGCTGAAGGAAAATGGAGGAGGGAGAGGAAGAGCGTGCGACAGGAGTTCCAAATCGAGAGGGAAAGGCGAAGAGTCGGTGGACGGTTGCCAGTTTGCCACGGTTCACGAAGGGGCGCCCCGGCCTACACGTCGGTTTGAAAATACTCCTACTACTCGTCGTCGTCTCACTGATATGTGGAACGGGACCACATGTCAACGAAACATGGTGTGTAATTTCTCGTGCAAAATGCGATCTGGCCGCGTTGGCCCGAGGTGCCGCATTAGTTATCGACCTTTACTTTTTTAATGGCGTGCCGTTCAATTTTGAAGCACGACTAACTGGTATTGTACGCAGAGAAAATATAAACTACTCTACCACTACTCCACCTCCAGTACTAGTAGTATAAAGAAGATATATAGGCTGGAGCTTCAGCTTTCTTGCCAAGGGCTGCCCACTTGCTTCTCACACTACCACCCTCTCTCCGGATCTAAAAAGATGGCCCTCTCTCCTCCTCACCGGTGGTCACAGATCCGCGGGAAGAAAAGGATGTGCAGCGTTGACGACTTCCGTCGGGCGAAGCGAGGTCACGACCGACGACAAGGCCGTGCTCTCGGACCTAAGCGCCGCGCTGGATGGCCTCCGTCCCCAAGCTCACTTTGCCAGAGTGTGTGCGGAGGGCGGCGACCACGGCGAAGCCACTTCCCGCCGACCCTCGGGTATGCTACCTCTTTTCAACCATACCCTTGTTCTATTTCCCCATCTCGCACGTCGTTGCATATGGATCTTTTTCCACTCCACCATCTTCCCAATTTGCTATCCTCTGCTTTCTGTTGGCCCTTGACGAAAACTATTGTTTGCACTATTAAAGGAAACCCTACTTCATGCAGACTAATGCATGTCTGGGTTGAATAAGGAAAGGAAGGGAGACTGTATTGTCCAAGAGAGTAGGCATCAAACCCGCATCTAGGTTGAAAAGGGGAAAATCAGTAGCTAAGGAACGAGTCTCGTGTCTCTTGGTTGAAGAAGGGTAGAAAGGCATGACAACGCAATAGAGAATGACAGTTCGATCGGTTTGTTGTCCTCACATAGTAAAAAGGTGGCTAAAGAGAACAAAAATGGGACGTAATCCACATATGCTGCCTGGATATTTGTTGCTCTGGGCAACCATACCTCCCTCACCACTCTGCGTCCGTGGAGGTACATCGTACTGGTGCGCCCACTATCCGAATGGGCCTCCCATGCTCTTATTGCCACTTTTTTTGCTGTTAGTATAACACCAGCAGTCAAGTCAAGCAATGCTACTACTAGCAATGCTACTGCTAAAGTGATGCCACATTTAACTAATGTCGCTCTCAGTCTAATGCCACAGATAAATTTAAGCAGCGCCATTTAATGTCACTGGATCATTTCAGGGTTAGTTGTTGATTGTGGATGTATTAAAGATTTTTCAGCTAAGGCATTCTAATGCTGTTGCACGTACCAAAGATACCAACGATGAAACTTGTTACTACCTTCAGATTTTTGCCTTTGTTAATGCTTATAGATTACATACCTCACTTTCATGAGATAAGTTAATTTTTTTGTACACGTTGTCACCAAAATGCCAAGGCGCTGATGTCATTTTATTTTGGTTAAACTGCATGCAGACAATTATGAAGACAAGAGGAAAGGTCAAGAGTGGGCACCTCCTCCTCCGACTGTTCTCTTGATTCGTTCGATCAAGTTTTTATGTTTGATCGATTATCAAGATTGGGATAGCAATTTTTAAGGTCCCCCCGAGTTCAAAATGATATTTACCTTGGAGGTACATGGTTTGCAATTTTTTTATACTGTCATTTGTTAGTAATGCTAGTTACCTTCAGACTTCTGTATTTGGTTTAATTCTCATGCACAGCTAGTATACCAATGCTGAAACTTGTTACCTTTACATTTTGTATTGTTAATTCTTATAGAAACCTTCCAGTGCTAGAGTTTATTGAAATCTTTTCAGTAAAACCATTGTACTGTACTCGTAATAAACTAACTACTCTCTTGTTGCACTAGCCATCGGATTAGTGTATATTTGTAGTATTCGAATGGTGTTGCATTAGCGTATGGACATAAATAAAGTGTGGCAAGCTTTCCCGGATATGTGCTCAAGAAAACTACTACCTGTTTTTTCTAAATACTAGACGCTTTGGGTACTTTAAATTGAACCGCTAAAACGTCTTATATTAAGGAACAGAGGGTGTAGAGTTCACTCAAATTATCCGGTAAAGCTAGTCACACCTTTGTTAAAATTAATGTTCATTATGTTATCGGAGGAGGTCTCATATGTTTGTCTCTAATGCCTGTCTACTACATACCCGACATCATGATGTAATGTTAAGTCATTTCCTTTTGTACAATGTCACTAAATTGTCAAGGCGGTGATGGCATTTTATTTTAGTAGAACTGCACAAAATTTGCTTAAAAGAAGAGGAAAGGTCAGGAATGGCTCAGTTTTTCAGAAAAAACTATGTATGCCTTCCTGACATCACCATTGTTGCTTTATTTATTCCTTCAAACAGGTGGTTAGAAACAGTCTTGCTACCTTTTCTCATTAAGAAATTCGAATGCTTATATTTGTGAGTCTATGCTTCAACTAGTGCCACTTTTATAGTAAGCACACTTTCAATATCTATGCAAACAGGGATGCCCGATTTTAGTGGAGCTGCACAAAAGTCCAACTGGTTCAACATTAGGAGCATGTTTTTTCCAAACCTTTATATCCAATTGGTGGCACTATGAGCTGTTCATTACGAAGGTACATGGTTTGCTACTATCTTGCTACTCTTTTTGTATTGTCATTAGATAGTAATACTAGTGGTTTGCATGTGAATTTATTGGCAGGGTGGACCTACGTTGGAGGTGCAGGACATGATTCAATGATTGGATGCTCTATTTCGGTTGTATCGATTTCACCTCTTCCATCACTGCGAACATGGTGTGGTATATGTTTACTAGCTGCTTGATATTTGTGCAGACAGAGATGTCTGCCCATTGCTATTTGCCAAACAAACAAAGTGTCCGCAATTTTTGTTGAACTGCACAAGAGAATAGTCTAGTCAGTGCATGCAGTGCCATTTGAAAATAGACACAAAGATTGGATAGTCACTTAATGGACTGCAGAAAAGTAGTACTGTACTATTTACTGGCCAACACTAGGTGCTTCATTGCTTTGTTCTAATTATACAACAGGCATCATTTTCCCCAAGTTAAAGTTTGTATTCCGAAAAGAGTCTCGCGGTGTGATCGAGAGAAGACCAAATCATATTGCAGTGGATGTTCCTCCATCATGTGTGGTTCATTCTCATGGTTCCAAATTTGTTGGTGAAACCACTTACGTTTGCAAGAGGAATTGTAGACTTCACAAACAAATTTGTCTTTCAGTCTGTACTGAATGTTGGCCAAGAGAAGCATCCATGTTAGTAGGAAGAACAAATGTTTTTTCTAGATCTTTGCTTTTGGAGCTACATATTTGTATATGATATGTGAATCATTGAGATGCATTAACATATTGATCTTATGTATGTTAATCGTACTAGTTAATTTTAGTTGCGACGCAAGATCAGAAGTGGCTGATCTTTGCTTTTGGAGCTACATATTTGTATATGATCTGTGAATCATTGAGATGCATTAACAGTTACTTATTTCTGTTCGCTCAGTGTTTACAAGTTACTGAACGATCACTAGCTAGGCTACAAATGCGCTCCTGGCAGTTTTATTTGCGACGCAAGATGCGAAGTGGCAGTTTTTTGAATAAAAATGCCTACCTCTGAAGAAACTGACAAGCTACACTACCGATCCTACACGGATAAAAATGCCTACCTCTGAAGAAACTGACAAGCTACACTATCGATCCTACACGGATAAATAGCGGATCACGCACGTACTACCTCCTTTCCGGTTTGCAGGGCTCAATTCAAGAAACGACCTACTCGATCCTACACGAATAAATAGCGGATCACGCACGTACTAGTACCTCCTTTCCGATTTGCAGGGCTTAATTCAAACCTCTCACCAACCAAGGTACTCCCTCCGTCTGGGTTTATTAGTCCCGTGAGCAAAGCAGCAAGACCAAGGCATGGCAATAATTAACGGCATGCAGAAGTTTAATCCTAATTAATTACAGCGATTTAAGTGGCTGCATGCGTTCTCGGCTGCGACTTCGTTGCATGCTTCGCCAGCATCGCTCATGAAGCGATTTTGAGTGCCTGCATGCAGCCAGTCGTAGTTAAGGCAGATAACTGATGCGAAAAAAGATATGCTTTAATTGTTGCGGGCTTTTTAAATCCGTGGAATTATTATTGACAAGGAGGGAGATGATTCGAGTGCACTCGTTTGACCGCCATGTCATGCGGCGTGTGACCCAGACGGACGGGACGGCTGATCATAATTTCAGTTTCCCTAGTTTTCCACGGCAAGCTAGCGCGCTAAGCCATTATGCATTGAATTCCGATGACCATCGCGCTACCTTCCCCTATAAGTACTGCTTTCCCGCCTTCTCCGGTGCCACCATGACCCAACTCGCCATATCCTCATAAGCCCCCACCGCCCGACGCCGCTCTCCACGTCCGCCATGCCCCGCCTGTTCATGTAGGCGACGCCGAGGCGGTCACCGCCGGAACTAGTGTTCGGTTTTGCACCGGAAGGCAGACGGAGGGAGGAGGCATTCTATCTGTCTTTAGATGGCAATGCGCGGATCGAGGAGTTGTTGGAGCGCGACCGCATGGCGGAGGAGCAGGAGTTGTTGGAGCGCGACCGCCTGGCGAAGGAGCAGCGTGTCGCCGATTTGCGCCACTAGGACATGGAGCAGCAGTGCACCGACGCTCTGAGTCGCGAGCAGAGCGCCCGCAACTGGCCGACTACATGGAGGCCGGCGCTCGGCAAATAGCCTGGAGGCTGTCGGGCACGCACGCGTTCGCGACGCCGATTTTTACTACCAGCTCGTCAAGTGGGTTTCCGCCAGGAAGCAGCTTCGTGGACCACGCCCGGCATGGAAAGGGCCAACGCAGCGCGAGCAACGCGCCTCTATCGCACCTCTGGCAAGTCCGAGGGAGGCGAGACGCCGGTGCGGCGTTCAGTGTGTACCGCCCGGCATCGTCTAGTTAGCTAAGAGTAAGTTAGTACTTGTCTAGTGGGAGTAGATAGTTAACTTGGCTATGATGGTTGTCAACGTGGAAGTTCAAGATTACTCTATATGTGGATCGGACTGTTACTTTGCTCTGAATGTTGAACTTTCCGTTTGAACGTATGGAATGGGCTGTTATTTTTTTAAATGGGTTGTTATTTGTCCTCCACGGGTTTAGAGGCTGACTTGTTGGCCTAGCAAGTTGATGCGTACACAATCAGGAGATGATTGTATGTGGAGAGGATGACAGCAGGGACCCGCCAAGGTCATGGCAGTACGCAAGCAAGTGCCTCCTTATTTCAAGCCAATAAAAAATGGCTCCTCCTAGTGGAGTTCTTACATCTGGGTCCCATGCCATTGTCAACATAGTCAATAAACGAGAGAATTGCACAACGAGCGGCTGACACTGTGGACCCAAAGAGCTCGCCAGCTTATTTTTGTTTTGGGTTAGTTTGATAAATGCCTCAGAAATGCCACGCAATTTCCAAACTTTAAAAATGCCATTCCATGCCATTTCTAGTGGCATTTTTGAAGTCCGGAGTGGCGTTTTCAAAGTTTGCAAACTGCGTGGCGTTTTTCAAACTTTGCAAAAATTGCAGTGGCATTTTTCAAAGTTTGGAAATTGCAGTGGAATTTTTATGAATCGCCATAATTGGAGTGGCATTTATCTAATTTTTTTTGAGACGGAAGCAGGGTGTCAACTGGGCTGTGCGGGACACTCTGGCCTGTCTAGACAGCCTTTTCTTTTAAGTTTACCACAGACCAGCCCAGTAGTTTTTTCTTGTTTTTGAAAATGGCTAGCCTAGTTTTTTTGTGATTTGTCAAGTAAGTCACTTTATCTGGCCTGTTGGGCTGCAAATCTTTCAAGACGAGGAGATCTTCATTCGGCTGTCCGGGAAAATGGCCTATCAGTAATGAGAAATGGGTTGTACATTTTTAAAACACATCAAACCGGCAATTAGTTTCAAATATCTTTTTTTCATTTCGAGATTTTAAATTTCATTGATTTTTATGCTTGGACAATTTATTGGATTTTATATTGATATACATTTATTTTTAAAATCAGTCTGAATGTGACTCGAAATTTCGGGATTAAAAACAGTTCAGACCGCACCGGCATATGCAAAATTTTGTATAATTTTTTAACCGTGGCCACAATATGGGTTGTAATGCTAACAAAAAGAATATGGGCTCCAAAAAAACCTGTAAGAATTAGCAAATGGGCTGTAAACTATTTGAAATAATGGCAGATGGGTTGTATCTGTTTTCCACAGATTTGAGGCTTTCCACAGATGGCAGTATATCGTTGGATGTCCATCCAACACCGCCGTCTTCTTCAATCTCTACTCTTCCTGCTCCGGCCCGCTCAAACAAACAAGCACCGGCGAGACTGCCTCCCTCCTCCTTGGGCCGGTTGTCAGCCAGCCACAGCCTCACCGCCCCACCAGATTCCCATCGCTGGCCTAGCCATCCCTCTACTCACCCACACATGTTGTTATTCTCCGTGACGGTAGACGAACCAAGATAAACCCTCGTACTCCTCAGCGTGGGAAACAACTGCCGAGTATTCCTCGGCTCCGTGTCGCTCCTTCCTAGGCCTCATTGCCGTCCCATCGCCTCGGTGCTCTCGGCGCGTCCTGGTCAATATGGTCAATGAACGACATCCATCGGAAGTGGAGTGTACGTGGAGAGGCTGACAGCTAGGTCCACGGCCGCACGCAAGGAAATGCCTCCTTATTACGCGCAAAATAATGATTCCTCCACCTGACATCTGGGACCCACCGAAAGGGCCTCTGTATTTCGCGAAAAAAACGTTACCGCCGCTGATAGCTCGGACCCACCAACTATATCTTCGCACGCAAGGAAGTGCCTCCTTATTACGCCCAAAAAAAGAATACTCCCCCTGCTAGCTGGGACCCAGTATAGTGGGCCTACTAAGTTGACGGGGACGAAGGGCTTTGTCAACTTAGTCAATATGCATGATTCTAGCTCGACCGACCGTGACGATGTCCATCCAACGGCCGTAGTGCTTCTTCAACCTCTGGTCTTCTTGCTCCGACCACCCAAAGCGGCCGGTCGTGTCACCGCTTCCTCGCCTCCCGTGGCCGGGCTATCGCCGTAGAGGCCTCACCGCCCCCTTACTACTCCCACCGCTGGCCAGGCCATCCCTCCACTCCACTCACCCAGACCCCCTGTTATTCTGCGGCGACGGCAGCGCAGCCGAACCAGTGAACCCTCGTACTCCTCTCCGCGTGGGCATCCACTACCGCGTCTTCCTCGGCTTCGCGTCGTCCCCTTCCTAAGCCTCGTCGTCGTCCACTGCCGTGGTGCTCTCGGCGTGGCGTGGTCAATGTGGTCAGCGACCGAATTCCATCGGAAGAATATCAGACGTGGAGAGGCCGACATTTGGGTCCATGGCAGCCGCAAGGAAGTGCCTCCTTATTACGCGGAAAATAATTATTCCTCCACCTGACAGCAGGGACCCACCAGATGGGCCCCCAGTATTTCGTGAAAAAAAACGTATGCCCCTAACTGCTGGGACCCACCCGACGGGCCACCGTATTTCGTGAAAAAAACGTTCCCCCTGCTGTCAGCTCGGACCCACCGGAAGTGCCTCCTTATTACGCACAAAAAAATGAATACCCCCCAGCTAGCTGGGACCCACCTTGGTGGGAGGCTGACTTGTGGGGCCTACTAAGTTGATGGGGACGGAGGGCTTTGTCAACTTAGTCAATATAAACGATTCTAGCTCCAGTGACCGTACGATGTCCATCCAACGGCCGTAGTGCTTCTTCAACCTCTGGTCTTCTTGCTCCAGCCGCCCAAAGCAGCATCGGTCGTGCCGCATGCTCCTGCCTCCCGTGGCCGGATGTGCTGCCGCGGAGGCCTCACCGCCCCCTACTATTCCCACCGCTGGCCAGGCCCTACGGCGACGGCAGCCTCACACCGCAGCCGAACCAGTGAACCCTCATACTCCTCTCGGCGCAGGCTTCCGCTGCCGCGTCTTTCCCGGCTCCCCGTCGTCCCCTTCCTAGGCATCGCCGTCGTCCACCGCCCTGGTGCTCTCGGCGCAGCGTGGTCAACGTGGTCAAGGAACGACTTCCATTGGACGTGGACTTTATGTGGAGAGGCTGACAGCTGGGTCCACGGCCGCAGCAAGGAAGTGCCTCCTTATTATGCGGAAAATAATTATTCCTCCACCTGACAGCGGGGACCCACCGGACGGGCCACCGTATTTCACGAAAAGAACATTTCCCCCCTGACTGCTGGGACCCACCAGCTACACCTTCGCACGCGAGGAAGTGCGTCCGGGCAAAAAAACCCAAAACGATTCGCCCCCCTGACTGCTGGGACCCACCAGCTACATCTTCGCAGGCAAGGAAGTGCCTGACAGTCGAGACCCACCTGGTCGAAGCATACGTAGTGTTGTCATTCTAGTCTCGAACGTGTACGTACATACTGGTCGTTGTAGAGGCGCGCACGTGTCATAGTAGAGGCACGCACGTAGCATGTACACGTACGTACAGCGGCGAGGGTGCAAGAAAGAAAATACAGCCACGTACGTACATATGGGCAGGGTCTCGAACGCCTACTCGCGCATACGTACATGGCTGGGTCGGAACGGAGAAACAGCATCGTCGTCGTGTTCATGGGGAGGCAACGGAATGCGTCGTGTTCATGGGGAGGCAACAAAATATGTCGTGTTCATTGGGAGGCAATGGAATGGGTGGGAGCCAACCGGCTGGGTCGGAACGGAATCCGTGGTCGTGTTCATCGGGAGGGCTTGGACGGAACAGGCGATGGAAACGAGGCCTGGCGTACCGCAGAACGGAGGAAACGGCCTTGTGTTCGACCGGCCACGTTCGGAACGGGGTCCTGTTGATCGGGAGGGGTGTGGCATACCGCAAAACGGAGGAAACGGACTTCCTACGGTCGAAACGGAGGTCCTGTTGATCGGGAGGGTGTGGCATCGCGAAAAGCGGATGAAACGGACTGTGTTGGAGCGCCACGGTCAAAACGGGGTCTTGTTCATCGGGAGGTGTGGCGCATCGCAAAACGGGACTCCACGGGATCTGTTCATCTCCACCGTCGACTTCCTCCAGCCTCCACTGCCACCGTCGACCTCCTCCAGCCTCCACGGGCTCCTGCTCATCCAGCCTCCACCGCGCTACAAAACCGCCATTGTTCAACCACCCCTCCACGGGCACCCCTCCACCGCTCATCGCTCATCCAGCCCTCCACACCACGTGGTCCTGTTCAACCACCCCTCCATGGCCACCCTCCACCGTCTACTATTCATCCAGCCCTCCACACCACGGGTCTGTTCATCCAGAGGCAACGCCACCGCTCAATCGCTCATCCAACCCCCGCAACACTCACTGTTCATCCATCAATCGGCTTCAGTTAGCAGCAGCAGCAAAGTAATCGCTCCATCGGGTTGATTAACAGCCATCGATCGATCGCCGGTTCGATGTCACGTAACTGCGGTCCAATCGCCGGGTTCGATTAGAGCCCAAAGCCTCGCGACGGGTTCGATTAGAGCCAACGCCTCGCACACAAGCGCCAGACGTCTGAGAGAAAGCAGCATCGCTTCTGCCCGACCTCCCACCGTAGAACCGCAACTCCCGAAATTTTCCTCCCCCTCGCTTCCACCACGGTTTTTTCCGTCATGGATGGCCCAAAGAATGTCATGCAACTGCGTCTCCGGCCCGCCCAGGACGAAAAGCCCATATTCTGTCATAATTTTTTTGTCATAGAAGTAGGAGCCCACCACATCTATGATGATACTGGGTTTTGTCACAATTATCGTCATAGAAGTGTCATATGTATGACAGAAAAAAAATTCGTTCGGCCCAAAATGTCACGGATGTGTCTTTTTTTTGTAGTGCTGGAAGCGGAACTACCCCAAGTATTTGGCGGATAAGAAGGATGGCAAAGTGAACAAGCTATATTTGATATACATGTTATTGATGTGTACTCTACTAGTGTTTATAGCAACCCCTCGGTAGTTGATATTGGTTCAGTTGCTATGAGTAGTAACTAGAAACGGGAGTTGCAGAATAAACAAAGACTAGTTGAGGGTAAGGTGACGATGTGTGTTGGAAGTAGTTCCAAGATTGATATGATCATCATCGCACACTACCTATACTTTCGGGATTAGTGTTGAACCTAAATAAGTGTTATTTGTTGTTTACGTTGAGCATGAATATGATTTGATCATGTTTATTGCAATACGGTTATTCATGTAAGTTAGAGAATAATTGTTGTTTTGTTTACATGAATAAACCTTCTATGGTCATACACCCAATGAAAATGGTTTGTTGGATCTCGATCGTGTGATACACATATTCATAATATTGAAGCCAAAAGATGTAAAGTTAATAATGATAGTGCAACTTATTTGTGGCACTACCATTTAGGTCATATTGGTCTAAAGCGCATGAAGAAACTCCATGCTGATGGGCTTTTGGAATCACTATATGCTTGCGAACCATGCCTCATGGGCAAGATGACTAAGACTCCGTTCTCCGGAACAATGGAGCGAGCAACAGATTTGTTGGAAATAATACATACTAATGTATGCAGTCCGATGAGTGTTGATGCTCGCGGCAGGTATCATTTTTTTTACTTCGAAGATGATTTGAGCAGATATGGGTATATCTACTTAATGAAACACAAGTCTGAAACATTTGAAAAGTTCGAAGTATTTCAGAGTAAAGTAGAGAATCATCGTAACAAGAAAATAAAAGTTTCTATGATATGATCGCAGAAGTAAAATATTTGAATTAACGAGTTTGGCCTTCAATTAAAACAATGTGGAATAGTTTCACAAACTCATGCCACCTGGAACACCACAGCATAATGGTGTGTACGAACGTCATAACCGTACTTTATTGGATATAGTGCAATCTATGATGTCTCTTACCGATTTACCACTATCGTTTTGGGGTTATGCATTAGAGACAGCTGCATTCACGTTAATAGGGCACCGTCTAATCCGTTGAGACGACACCGTATGAACTATGGTTTAGCAAGAAACCTAAGCTGTCATTTCTTAAAGTTTGGGACTGCGATGCTTATGTGAAAAAGGTTTCAACATGAGAAGCTCGAACCCAAATAAGAGAAGTAAGTCTTCATAGGATACCCAAAGGAGACAGTTGGGTACACCTTCTATCACAGATCTGAAGGCAAGACATTCGTTGCTAAGAATGGATCCTTTCTACAGAAGGAGTTTCTCTCGAAAGAAGTGAGTGGGAGGAATGTAGAACTTGATGAGGTTACTATACCTACTCCCTCATTGGAAAGTAGTTTATCACATAAATCCGTTCATGTGACTCCTACACCAATAAGTGAGGAAGCTAATGATGATGATCATGTAACTTCAGATCAAGTTACTACCGAACCTCGTAGGTAAACCAGAGTAAGATCTGCACTACAGTGGTACGGTAATCCTGTTCTGGAGGTCATGTTACTTGACCATGACGAACCTACGAACTATGAGGAAGCGATGATGAGCCCAGATTCCGCAAAACTGTTTAAGGCCATAAAATCTGAGATGGGACCCATGTATAAGAACAAAGTATGGACTTTGATTGACTTGCCCGATGATTGGTGAGCCATTGAGATTAAATGGATCTTCAAGAGGAATACGGCCGCTGGTAGTAGTGTTACTATCTACAAAGCTAGAATTGTCGCAAAAAGGTTTTCGACAAGTTAAAAGTGTTGACTACGATGAGAGGTTCTCACTCGTATCTATGCTTAAGTTTATCCGAATCATGTTAGCAATTGCCGCATTTTATGAAATCTGGCAAATGGATAAACAAAACTACATTCCTTAATGGATTTATTAAAGAAGAGTTGTATATGATGCAACAAGAAGGTTTTGTCAATCCTAAAGGTGCTAACAAAATATGCAAGCTCCAGAGATCCATCTATGGACTAGGGCAAGCATCTCGGAGTTGGAATATACGCTTTGATGAGTTGATCAAAGCATATAGTTTTATACAGACTTGCGGTGAAGCCTGTATTTACAAGAAAGGGAGTGGGAGCACTACAACATTTCTGATAAGTATATGTGAATGACATATTGTTGATCGGTAATAATGTAGAATTATTCTGCAAAGCATAAAGGAGTGTTTGAAAGAAGTTTTTCAAAGAAAGACCTCGGTGAAGCTGCTTACATATTGAGCATCAAGATCTATAGAGATAGATCAAAACGCTTGATAAGTTTTTTCAAGGAGTACATACCTTGACAAGATTTTGAAGTAGTTCAAAATGGAACAGACAAAGAAAGAGTTCTTGCCTATGTTACAAGGTGTGAAATTGAGTAAGACTCAAGGCCCGACCACGGCAGAAGATAGAAAGAGAATGAAAGTCATTCCCTATGCCTCAGCCATAGGTTCTATAAAGTATGCCATGCTATGTACCAGATCTATTGTATACCCTACACTGATTTTAGCAAGGGAGTACAATAGTGATCTAGGAGTAGATCACTGGACAGCGGTCAAAATTATCCTTAGTGGAATAAGGATATTTTTCTCGATTATGGAGGTGACAGAAGGTTCGTCGTAAAAGGGTTACGTCGATACAAGTTTATAATCGATCCGTATGACTCTAAGTCTTCATCTGGATACATATTGAAAGTGGGAGCCATTAGCTAGAGTAGCTCCGTGCAGAGCATTGTTGACATAGAAATTTGCAAAATACATACGGAGCTGAATGTGGCAGACCCGTTGACTAAACTTCTCTCACAAGCAAAACATGATCACACCTTAGTACTCTTTGGGTGTTAATCACATAGCAATGTTAACTAGATTATTGACTCTAGTAAACCCTTTGGGTGTTGGTCACATGACGATGTGAACTATGGGTGTTAATCACATGGTGATGTGAACTATTGATGCTAAATCACATGGCAATGTGATCTAGATTATTGACTCTAGTGCAAATGGGAGACTGAAGGAAATATGCCCTAGAGGCAATAATAAAGTTATTATTTATTTCCTTATTTCATGATAAATGTTTATTATTCAAGCTAGAATTGTATTAACGGGATACATAATACATGTGTGAATACATAGACCAACAGAGTGTCACTAGTATGCCTCTACTTGACTAGCTCGTTAATCAAAGATGGTTATGTTTCCTAGCCATAGACATGAGTTTTCATTTGATTAACGGGATCACATCATTAGGAGAATGATGTGATTGACTTGACCCATTCCATTAGCTTAACACACGATCGTTTAGTATTCTGCTATTGCTTTCTTCATGACTTATATATGTTCCTATGACTATGAGATTATGCAACTCCCGTTTACCAGAGGAACACTTTGTGTGCTACCAAACATCACAACGTAACTGGGTGATTATAAAGGTTCTCTACAGGTGTCTCGAAAGGTACTTGTGGGTTGGCGTATTTCGAGATTAGGTTTTGTCACTCCGATTCTCGGAGAGGTATCTCTAGGCCCACTCAGTAATGCACATCACTATAAGCCTTGCAAGCATTGTAACTAATGAGTTAGTTGCGGGATAATGTATTACGGAACGAGTAAAGAGACTTGCCGTAATCTAGATTGAACTAGGTATTGAGATACCGATGATCGAATCTTGGGCAAGTAACATACCGATGACAAAGGGAACAACGTATGTTGTTATGCGGTTTGACCGATAAAGATCTTCGTAGAATATGTGGGAGCCAATATGAGCATCCATGTTCCGCTATTGGTTATTGACCAGAGACGTGTCTCTACATTGTTCTCGAACCCGTAGGGTCCGCACGCTTAAAGTTCGATGACGGTTATATTATGAGTTTATGTGTTTTGATGTACCAAAGGTAGTTCGGAGTCCCGGATGAGATCGGGGACATGACGAGGAGTCTCTAAATGGTCGAGACGTAAAGATCGATATATTGGACGACTATATTCGGACATCGGAAAGGTTTCGAGTGATTCGGGTATTTTTTGGAGTACCGGAGAGTTACGGGAATTCGCCGGGGAGTATATGGGCCTTATTGGGTTTTATGGGAAAGAGAGAGGAGAGGCTGCACGCCCCCCAAGGCCTAGTCCGAATTGGACTAGGGGGAGGGGCTGCGCCCCCTCCTTCCTTCTCTTCTCTCTCCCCTTTCCTTGACTCCTACTCCTACTACTTGGAAGGGGGAATCCTACTCCCGGTGAGAGTAGGACTCCTCCTAGCGCGCCTCCTCCTGGCTGGCCGCCTCTCCCTCCCTTGTTCCTTTATATACGGGGGCAGTGGGCACCCCATAGACACAACAATTAATCATTGATCTTTTAGCCGTGTGCGGTGCCCCCCTCCACCATATTCCACCTCGATAATATCGTAGCGGTGCTTAGGTGAAGCCCTGCATCGGTAGAACATCATCATCGTCACCACGCCGTCGTGCTGACGAAACTCTCCCTCAACACTCGGCTGGATTGGAGTTCGAGGGACGTCATCGGGCTGAACGTGTGCTGAACTCGGAGGTGCCGTGCGTTCGGTACTTGATCGGTCGGATCGTGAAGACGTACGACTACATCAACCGCGTTGTGCTAACGCTTCTGCTTTCGATCTACGAGGGTACGTGGACAACACTCTCCCCTCTCGTTGCTATGCATCACCATGATCTTGCATGTGCGTAGGAATTTTTTTAAATTACTACGTTCCCCAACAGGGGGGAGGAACCCCTCCGTTTGCAACTTTGCTAACTGACCGTGAGACATAGAGCACTTCTCCTACTCGCTTTTCTTTGGGCTGGAACGGGAGGTGGAATTGGAAGTGTTAGCCATGTTGGAATGGTTTCTCCTGGCAGTCTCCGGGGATCTTCTCGATGTGGTGTCGCGTGGATCTAAGATCCAGTATCTTTAATAGGCGCGCTCTCTTGCATGGATGGGGTGTTATTTGCAAAAATATCCTGACTTTCCGCATTCGCTCGACACGTGGAAGACGAAATTATTAGCGCGCAGAAGCCAAGGAGAACACAATTGAGTCAGCAGCCGAATACATTACTTGGAGAAGGGAACCCGCCTTACAATGTCGAAGACAATCCGAACACCGAACGTGTCGTCATTGAAGCCTAGTTCGGGGGCTACTGAGGGAGTCTTGGACTAAGGGGTCCTCGGGTGTCCGGCCTGGTGTCCATGGGCCGGACTGATGGGCTATGAAGACATGAAGACCGAAGATTGAACCCGTGTCCGGATTGGACTCTACTTGGCATGGAAGACAAGCTTGGCGACTGACTATGAAGATTCCCTCTTATGTAACCGACTCCATGTAACCTTAGATCTCTCCGGTGTCCATATAAACCGGAGAGCATAGTCCGGATAGGACAGATTCATTACCATATTCACATAGGCTAGAATTCTAGGGTTTAGCCATTAAGATCTCGTGGTAGATCAACTCTTGTAACACTCATATTCATCAAGATCAATCAAGCAGGAAGTAGGGTATTACCTCCATAGAGAGGCCCGAACCTAGGTAAACATCGTGTCCCCCGTCTCCTGTTACCATCGATCCTAGACGCACAGTTCGGGACCCCCTACCCGAGATCCGCGGGTTTTGACATCGACACCCATGATGAATATGAGATTGATAATAGTGTTTGCAATAATATTGAAAGTGGGTTTGTAAGAGTGTCAACTTTAGATCCCACATATTTGGAGAATGTTCAATCTTATGGTATTTTTGATAAAAGTGGGTTTGAAGAGGTCATGACTTTAGTTAATGTTAATCCCACTATTTTGGAAGAGTTTCAACTTCGCATGCATGTGGATCGTGTTAAAATATTTTATGTGATAGCTATTTTGTTGATTTTTCTTATGATCCCACATGTAATTATTATGAGAGAGGAAAATATGGTTGTAGAAATTTTCATGTTACTAAATTACCGCTCTTCTTGTTGAGATTGATCTTGTTTCTTTCTTCTCCTTTGCATATGCTAGGATTTGCTTGCCTTGATAATTTATTTGCCTATAAGATGCCTATGCATAGGAATTATGTTATACTTAGATGTGTTTTTCACATGCTATATGATGCTCTCTTTATGTTTCAATTGCTATCTTTCTTGTGAGCATCATTAAAATTATCAATGCCTAGCTAGGGGCGTTAAACGATAGCGCTTGTTGGGAGGCAACCCAATTTTATTCATGTTTATTTATTTTTGGTTTTGTTTAGTAATAAATAATTTATCTAGCCTCTGGTTAGATGTGGTTTTATGTTTTAATTAGTGTTTGTGCCAAGTAAAACCTATAGGATCTTCTTGGATGATAGTTATTTGATCTTGCTGAAAAAGTCAGAAACTTTCTGCTCACAAAAACAATTGTTAAAAATCACCAGAACGTGATAAAATACTGATTAAAATTGCAGAAGATCAATAAATAAATTATTTAGGTCGTCCTATTTTTGTAGAATTTTTGAGTTAAAGAAAGTCTGCGTTTGATACAGATTACTATGGACTGTTCTGTTTTTGACACATTCTGTTTTTCGTGTGTTGTTTGCTTATTTTGATGAATCTATGGCTAGTATCGGAGGCTATGAACCATAGAGAAGTTGGAATAAGTAGGTTTAACACCAATTACAAATAAATAATGAGTTCATTACAGTACCTTTAAGTGGTGGTTTGTTTTCTTTCACTAACGGAGCTCATGGGATTTTATGTTAAGTTTTGTATTGTGAAGTTTTCAAGTTTTGGGTAAATATTTGATGGATTATGGAATAAGGAGTGGCAAGAGCCTAAGATTGGGGATGCCCAAGGCACCCCAAGGTAAAATTCAAGGACAACCAAAAGCCTAAGCTTGGGGATGCCCCGGAAGGCATCCCCTCTTTCGTCTTCGTCCATCGGTAACTTTACTTGATGATGTATTTTTATTCACCACATGATATGCGTTTTGCTTGGAGCGTCTTGTATGATTTGATTCTTTGTTTTTTAGTTTACCACAATCATCCTTTCTGTACGCACATTTTGGGAGAGACACACATGAATCGGAATTTATTAGAATACTCTATGTGCTTCACTTATATCTTTTGAGCTGGATAATTTTGTTCTAGTGCTTCGCTTATATCTTTTTAGAGCATGGTGGTGGCTTTATTTTATAGAAATTATTGATCTCTCATGATTCACTTATATCATTTTGAGAGTCTTTTAGAACAGCATGGTAATTTTCTTTGGCTAAAAAAAATAGTCCTAATGTGATGAGCATCCAAGATAGGTACAATAAAAACTATCATATAAAGTGCATCGAATACTATGAGAAGTTTGATACTTGATACTTCTTTTGAGATATGAAGATGGTGATATTAGATTCATGCTAGTTGAGTAGTTGTGGATTTGAGAAATACTTGTTCTAAAGTTTGTGATTCCCGTAGCATGCACGTATGGTGAACCGTTATGTGATGAAGTCGAAGCATGTTTTATTTATTGATTGTCTTCCTTATGAGTGGCGGTCGGGGACGGGCGATGGTCTTTTCCTACTAATCTATCCCCCTAGGAGCATGCGCGTAGTACTTTGTTTCGATAATTAATAGTTTTTTGCAATAAGTATGTGAGTTCTTTATGACTAATGTTGAGTCCATGGATTATACCAACTCTCACCCTTCCACCATTGCTAGCCTCTCTAATACCACGCACCTTTTGTCGGTATCACACCTACCATATACCATCCTCAAAACAGCCACCATACCTACCTATTATGGCATTTCCATGGCCATTCCGAGATATATTGCCATGCAACTTACCACCGTTCCGTTTATTATGACGCGTTCCATCATTGTCATATTGCTTTGCATTATCATGTAGTTGACATCGTATTTTTGGCAAAGCCACCTTTATAATTCTTTCATACATGTCACTCTTGATTCATTGCATATCCCGGTACACCGCCGAAGGGATTCACATAGAGTCATCTTTTGTTCCAAGTATTGAGTTGTAATTCTTGAGTTGTAAGTAAATAAAAGTGTGATGATCATCATTATTAGAGCATTGTCCCAAGTGAGGAAAGGATGATGGAGACTGTGATTCCCACACAAGTCGGGATGAGGCTCCGGACAAAAATAAAAATAAATAAAAAAAGAGGCCATAAAAAAGAGAAAAAGGCCGAAATAAAAAAATGAGAGAAAAAGAAGAAGGGACAACGTTACTATCTTTTTACCACACTTTTGCTTCAAAGTAGCACCATGATCTTCATTATAGTGCTTGTATATTCCATGTATGGGCTTCCTCAAAATGCCCTAGGTCTTCGTGAGCAAGCGAGTTGGATGCACACCCACTTAGTTTCTTCTGTTGAGCTTTCATACACTTATAGCTCTAGTGAATCCGTTGCATGGCAATCCCTACTCACTCACATTGATATCTATTGATGGGCATCTCCATAGCCCGTTGATACGCCTAGTTGATGTGAGACTATCTTCTCCTTTTTGTCTTCTCCACAACCACCATTCTATTCCACATATAGTGCTATGTCCATGGCTCACGCTCATATATTGCGTGAAGATTGAAAAAGTTTGAGAACATCAAAAGTATGAAACAATTGCTTGGCTTGTCATGGGGTTGTGCATGATTTAAATATTTTGTGTGATGAAGATAGAGCATAGCCAGACTATATGATTTTGTAGGGATAACTTTCTTTGGCCATGTTATTTTGAGAAGACATGATTACTTTGTTATTATGCTTGAAGTATTATTATTTTTATGTCAATATTAAACTTTTGTCTTGAATCTTTCGAATCTGAACATTCATGCCACAATAAAGGAAATTACATTGAGAATTATGCTAGGAAGCATTCCACATCAATAATTCTGTTTTTATCATTTACCTACTCGAGGTCGAGCAGGAATTAAGCTTGGGGATGCTTGATACGTCTCCAACGTATCTATAATTTTTGATTGTTCCATGCTATTATATTATCTATTTTGGATGTTTAATGGGCTTTACTAAGCACTTTTATATTATTTTTGGGACTAACCTATTAACTGAAGGCCTAGTGCAAATTGATGTTTTTTTTTGCCTATTTCAGTGTTTCGCAGAAAAGGAATATCAACCGGAGTCCAAACAGAATGAAACCTTTGGGAGAGTTATTTTTGGAACAAACATGATCCTGGGGACTTGGAGTGGACGTCAAGAAAGAAGCGGGGAGGCCACAAGGCTGGGAGGCGCGCCTGCCCCCTTGGTCGCGCCCCCATCCGCATGGGCCCCTCGCAGCTCCACCGACCTACTTCTTCCTCCTATATATATCCATATACCCCGAAAACATCCAGGAGCACCACGAAACCCTATTTCCACCGCCGCAACCTTCCGTACCCGTGAGATCCCATCTTGGGGCCTTTTTCGGCACTCCGCTGGAGGGGGAATCGATCACGGAGGGCTTCTACATCAACACCATAGCCTCTTCGATGATGTATGAGTAGTTTACCACATACCTTCGGATCCATAGTTATTAGCTAGATGGCTTCTTTTCTCTCTTTGGATCTCAATACAAAGTTCTCCTCGATGTTCTTGGACATCTATTCGATGTAATTCTTTTCGTGGTGTGTTTGTCGACATCCGATGAATTGTGAGTTTATGATCAAGATTATCTATGAACAATATTTGAATCTCCTCTGAATTCTTTTATGTATGATTTAATATCTTTGCAAGTCTCTTCGAATTATCAGTTTGGTTTGGCCTACTAGATTGATCTTTCTTGCAATGGGACAGCAGGGGAAACGACTGCAGGGTTATATCATATTGCTTGAGTTTATCCCTCTACATCATGTCATCTTGCGTTGCTTAGCTTTGGGTTCAATCTTGCGTTGCTCGATCCCAGTGACAGCAGGGGAAACAACACATATTATATTGTTGCCATCGAGGATAAAAAGATGGGGGTTATATCATATTGCTTGAGTTTATCCCTCTACATCATGTCATCTTGCCTAATGCGTTACTTTGTTCTTATGAACTTAATACTCTAGATGCATGATGGATAGCGGCCGATGTGTGGAGTAATAGTAGTAGATGCGTAATCGCTTTGGTCTACTTGTCGCGGACGTGATGCCTATATACATGATCATGCCAAGATATTCTCATAACTATGCACTTTTCTATCAATTGCTCGACAGTAATTTGTTCACCCACCGTAATACATATGCTATCTTGAGAGAAGCCACTAGTGAAACCTATGGCCCCCGGGTCTATTCTCCATCATATAAGTTTCCAATCTATTTTACTTTGCAATCTTTACTTTCAATCTTTACTTTCAATCTTTATCATAAAAAATACCAAAAATATTTATCTTATTATCTCTATCAGATCTCACTTTTGCAAGTGCCCATGAAGGTATTGACAACCTCTTTATCGCGTTGGTTGCAAGGTTCTTATTTGTTTGTGTAGGTACGAGGCGACTTGCGTGTAGTTTCCTACTGGATTGATACCTTGGTTCTCGAAACTGAGGGAAATACTTACGCTACTTTGCTGCATCACCCTTTCCTCTTCAAGGGAAAACCAACGCAGTGCTCAAGAGGTAGCACCTACTACAAAAACCAATATCTACTTTCCATATTACACTTGTATCACCATCTCTTCGCCAAACTAGTGCACCTATACAAATTACCATTGTATTTGGTGTGTTAGGGACACAAGAGACTTTAATTTGGTTGCAGGATTGTTTGAGAGAGACCATCTTCCTCCTACGCCTCCCACGGATTGATAAACCTTAGGTCATCCACTTGAGGGAAAATTGCTATTGTCCTACAAAACTCAGAGCTTGGAGGCCCAACACGTGTCTACAAGAATAAAGTTGCCTAGTAGACATCACCACAAGCCTCTGTATCAATGAAAACTCAACCGAGTGCCCGTTCCAGCACCCTGCCGGAGTGGGAAATTATCACCGGAGGCCATCTTCATCATCCCGATGGCCACCATGATCAGGACGGGGTAGTCCACCCTCGGGACTGAGGGTTTGTACTAGTAGCTATGTGTTTGATCTCTCTCTCTCTCTCTCTCTCTCTCTCTGTGTGTGTGTGTGTGTGTGTGTGTGTGTGTCATGTTCTTGATTTGGCACGATCTTGATGTATCGCAAGCTTTGTTAATATAGTTCGATCATATGGTGTTTTCCGCTCTCTATCTTGTTGTGATGAATTGAGTTTTACCTATGAGAATTCATTATTACCTGATTGAATAATTTTATAGATTTGAGAGCACTTGATGTATGTCTTGGCACTCAACTCGCGGATTCCCGAAGTGATATTGGGGTAATCTATGCATAGGGGTTGATGCATATCTTCTTCTTTGTTTCTCCAGTAGGAATCTTGGGGCACTCTTTGAAGTTCTTTGTGTTGGATTGTTATTATGAATCTGAAGTTGTTTGATGCATATCGTATAATGAACTCACATATACTCGTGGTGACATTGGAGTATCTAGGTGACATTAGAGTTGGTTGATGTGTATCATATGGTGTTATTTTAGAACGAACTCTTATGCTGTTTGTGACACTTACAGGAATAGCTCGATAGATTTACTGTAAAGGATAACTTTGAGATGGTTTCGTACCCTACAAACAATTTCGTCTTATGTTCTCCGCTAGATAAGAACTTTGGCGTGATTCTTTATCGCACGTTGAGGGAAGGTTATATGATCCAATTATATTAGCATTGTTGAGAGATTGCACTAGTGAAACTATGAACCCTAGGCCTCAATTGCATTGAAATACCGTTTGTGCTCACTTTTGTTACTTGCTACCTTGCTGGTTTTTATTGTTCCTATTTCAAAAATCAATATCTACTATCATTACTACACTTGTATCACCATCTCTTCGCCGAACTAGTGCACCTATACAATTTACCATTGTATTTGGTGTTGGGGACACAAGAGACTATTTATTATTTGGTTGTAGGGTTGTTTTAGAGATAGCATCTTCATCCTATGCCTCCCACAGATTGATAAATCTTAGGTCATCCACTTGAGAGAAATTTGGTACTGTCCTACAAAATTCTGCGCATGGAGGCCCAACATGAGTCTACAAGAACAAGTTGTGTAGTACACATCAAGCTCTTTTTGGGCGCCGTTGACGGGGAGGTGAGTGCTTAAAGGTATATCTTTAGATCTTGCAATTGAATCTTTTAGTTTCTTATTTGTTCACTAGTTTGGTTTATAAAAAAACTACAAAAAATGGAATTTAGGTTGCCTCATATTATTCGTCTTTATCATGTCTTTCTTGAAAATGATGTAAAGAAAAATCATGCTCAATTGATAGAAGAAGAATTCAACAAAATGTTTGGCATCAAAACTTCGAATGATGAGCATGGTTTTAATGTTGTTAGTATGAATTCTTTGAATGTACATGATGCTAATGATATGCAAAGCTATAAGCTTGTTGATGTTATGTTTGATGAAGATGATATTTTTAGTCCCAAGATTTGATGTGCAAATTTGTTATAATGATTGCATGCCTTCTATTTATGATGATTATAATGATGAAAGTGGATTTGGAAGAGTGTCAACTCTAGGTAATGATTATCCCACTATTTTGGAGGGTGTTGAATCTTATTCTAATAATTGTGAAAGTGGATTTGGAGAGGTCATAACTTTATTTAGTGATGAATCCACTGTTTTAGAAGAGGTTTCAATTGACTATGATAAAAAGTTGCTACCTATGATGATTATTGTGATAACATGTATGATATAAAGAATAATGATAACCATGAAACTTGTCATCATGATTTCAATTTTCAAATTGATTATTCCAGTCAAGTATCACATGATAGTTATTTTGTTGAGTTTGCTCCCACTACTATTCATGAGAAAAAAATTGCTTATGTGGAGAGTAATAAAAAAATTATGCATCTGGATCATGAAAAGAATGCTTTATCTAATAGTTATATTGTTGAATTCACTGAGTCTACTGAAAATTATTATGAGAGAGGAACATATGCTTCATGATGCTCTCGTTGTGTTTCAATTATTTTACTTTTATGTGAGCATCATTAAAACCATCATGCCTAGCTAAAAAGGCATTAAAGAAAAGCGCTTATTGGGAGACAACCCAACACTATTACTATTTTTGTGCGTTCACATGATTAAGCTACTGTAGTAATCATGTTTTATATCTTCTACTTCAATAAAAATGTTAAGTATAGCCTTTACCGCGCTTACTCTGCAAGTATATATGTTGATGTTTGGAAACAGAAAGTTTGTTATCATTCTCGTGGTGTAAAAATGGGCAATAACCGGTCAAGAACTTATTTTCCCCACAAATTACTGTTCATGCAAATATACTGCTCCAGCCTACTGTTTTGTGCCTCGGCAGCACCATCACCGGAAAGGATCAGAGACAGTTGAGATGGCTGTGGCGTTGGTACGCCGGTGGAGAGGAATGGTGTGTAGAAAAATACTAAATCTTACCCCTCTATATAAGGACGCGATGGTTGAGGAGGAGAGAAATGATGTGTAAAAAAATCTTAACCCTCTATATAAGGATGCGAGGAGAAGAGAAATGATGTGTAGAAAAATCCTTTTTTTAACAGGGTGCATATTTTTTTCTCTGGAGCTAAAAATAAGGGAAAAGGGAAAATCAGGTTATTCACAAGCACGGTTCAAATGCGGTACTATTCACTGGTGATACTGTTCACATGCGAGGTACTATTCCCAACCATTTGTTTTTTACGTGTGATATTGGTACTACAACAGTTCACTGATGTCGATGTAAATAAACAGTAGAAGCTTAAAAAGTAAGAAAGATAAAGCTTTCCCCATTTTAGTATATTATTATACTACTTTGCACTGATGTTGATATAAATGGACAACAAAAGCTTAAAAAATAAAAAAATCAGAAAAGGCAAAGCCTTTTGGCTTTAGTAACTTATTTGGCAAATGGTTCGTGGCGGCGACAATGCTCTCATTAGTTCCACACAGACAAATTCAATGACAACGGTAAGCCAAATCTTCGGCGACTTCAACTGAGCCCCGACTTGCAGTAAGATATACATCTTACTTTATCCCTGATAACATCATAGAAGCTGAGGGAGGAGGCGGACAGTGTTGACTTACCATACGTGATTGGAGAAGTGAGCTACAAACGGTTCTAGTATGTCGAGGCGTCCTTTGGTTTGGAGAATTTTTGAAGGAATTCTATAGGATATGATTTCTATAGGAAAAATCCCTTTAGAGTCCTTTGATTTGTAGGAATGGATTTCTATTCCTATGGAGGAATTCTTCTTATCCTCCACAATTCATAGAAAAATAAACATTAACCTAGACTCAATGGAAAAATTCATGTGATGTGAACCAAAGGACATATCTTTTCTTATTCCTATTCATAGGATTTGATATGCATGCCATCTCATTTCCTACAAATTTCCTATTCCTATAATATTTCTACCCTATGAACCAAAGAAGGCCCGAGAAAGGAAGAAAACACTGGTTGAACTGAGAGAAGGAAGATGATGACGGTCATCGATTAGGGTGGTGTCATGTCGCTAAAAGGAGGGTGCATGAAAAACATTGGAAAGTAAATTATTCTTGGAGCGATAGTCCCTAACAGGAGTCTAGAGACAAATGCTTGCAATTCATCTAAATTTGTCAAAGCGTCTCTAAACCTACAATAGTTAATGCTGACATGCCACTTAGAGAGCCATTTCTATGCACCGAGCACCTTTTCCAGTTGTGGGGGTCAATTTTCTGAATAGTTTTGTTTTTATGTATAACAATTTATCTCTTTTAGCAATAATAATTCACAGTTTATTTTAGGCCTAGTTGTACGCATTTGCAAAGTGCTACTCCATCTATTTAGGCCTGCTTTTGTTAATTAAGACAAGACTTTGATGAACAATTACTATATTAGTATACAATTTAAATAACATGATGTTGTATACTTGCTTATGGATGCAATTTCACATCACATATGACATATTGGAAAAAAATGTTTTTTGGCCAAGTTTTGTCCTAACCGTACAATACAATCTATGAAAAGAAAGAATGTAATGTAACATAGTATACGATATAATATTCCTTATATGAACACAATAAATATGTGAAAAGCAGTTCTTCTTGAGAGTGGTTTTTCTGCACCCAGCTCGGTGCACGCACGGTGCGCCCACAAGAAAACATAGCAAAACATTTTAAAAAAATTGAAACTTTGTGAGAATGATCATCAACAAATGTTATGTTGCAATGTTTGGTGGTCAAATAATATTTGAGGAGCTTTGTAAAAAAAGACAAAACCACTGAAAAATAGTCAAAATGTAAGTGCATTGTTTGAGCAGATTTTGTAATTTTGTTTTTTTGTACAGAGCTCCTCAAATGTTATTTGACCACCAAACTTACAAGCACCCATAACATTTGTTGATGATCAATCCCGTGATGTTTTAAAATTATTAGAAATATTTTGTTAAGTTTTTTTGCGTGGGTGCACCGAAGTTGCATGCAGCCACTACTTTCCCTTCTTTGAAATCAACTTCAATCAAATTGATATGAGATTATACCAAGACATATACCTAATCATTATGTTGGGACAATTATAGTGATGCACATCCTTAAAATATTGCGATCACCTTTATTTGGAACATATGACGTTAAAGTTCACTACTACACGTTGACTACTTTTATATTTCCCGTAAGCGAATTATGCATGCTTTCAAACTACTTACCACCAATAATTGTGGTACAAATTTGTTTTCAATTTGCGGGTTCGCTCTCACCACTCCAGAACTGTAGAATCACTTGGATAATGGATTGATGGTGAATAAGGGCATCTCCGACGGTGGCCCGTAAATTTGCTCTGGCATCCGTCCACGGGCAGGGTAACCAGTCCGTGGACACTGATTCTGAAGGTGGCCATCCAATGTCGCTGGCATATATTTCAATCACCTTCTGAACTAACCGGACGAAATTCGTGCAAACATGGCGGATTTCATTAAACCCGGACGAAATTCATTACATTTCAAACATTTGTCATATAAACCGGATGAAATTCATTACATTTTTATATAAATCAGACTAAACCCTACTCTAAACTGAAATTAAATGACCGCCGACGCCCGTTCCCCATGTTCGGCCATGAGCCTCGAGAACTGAAGCTTTGCCTTCTTCAGTTTTGCATCGGCGCTCTCCAACTCCGCTTCTGTAACCTCTGCCTCCGAAGCCTGGGGAAGTGAAGTTGACTGCATCCATGTCGCCGCCAAGCGGCTAATTAGCCAAAGATGTTCATCCCATCAAGGTTAGCTTCAATGGGAGGGGAGGAGTGGTTGCCTTCTTGGGACCCGAGCAACGACAACCTACAATGCACTACTCTTCCTCCATGCCGGCGGCGGCGGCGCCCGCGGACGTGCCAGCTTCATGGTCGTGGCAGCGGGGCGCGGTCGGGGCGGAGTTCGCGATGTCCTCCTCTCGTTGCTCTTGCCCCACACTTGATCTGTTGCCTCGTCGAACTTGGCCTCCTTCTCGGGCGGGTGGAGCGGTAGGACTCGAGCAACGTCTCCTGCTTGGGCACGTCCACATCCGACACCATGGATGTGCCAGCGGCGAGCAGCTCCTCCGCGCGTTGGTGCTCCTCGAGGAGGTGGAGGTTATAGGCCTGGCCATCCTCCCACTACTAGGGAAAACCTTATACACAGAATCTTAGCAGCAGCGCGGCACAAAAAGAAGCGGGTTTTTAACCCTCGCTACTACTAAGCGGTCTCTACCGTGCCCCCGACACATGCCATAGTAGTAGCGAGGGGTATAAACCAGCGCTACTACTAAGTTGATAGTAATAGCTGGTTTTATACCCTCGCTACTACTAAGCACGAGGTAGGTGAAGTCGCTATATCCTCGGCCGAATCCCCATCTCCTCCCCAAATCCCTCCTCTCTTCCACCACTCTCTCCTCTCACTTTCCATACGCTCTCACATGGACCTCTTGCCCATGCACTGATCCTCCTCCATGGCGCCGAAAGAGGCCGCCGCCTCGCGCCACCAGCATCTAGGAGCTCGCCAGTCTTCCACCGACGTCTAGGAGGCCGCCGCACCGCGCCACCACACCGGAGCACCTCGCCATCGGTGACTAGCTCCGCTGCTACCTACATCACCTTCCTCTCTCCCTCGGTTTTCCTTTTCTCTCTCTCCCTCTGGTTTGACTCACCCTCCCATGTCCATGCCCGTGCAGGTCGTCGCCATGGATGACCCGGAGCTATCTGGCATGGTCGGGAGGAGGAGCCCCACGCTGCGGCCTGGCTCTGCCATAGAAACGGGCCCTTTCCAACAGCCACTGCTCTGGTCTTCCGCTGTCCGTTCATGCCTCCGGCGACGCCAATCATCGCTAGATCTTACCATTGCTGCCATTGACAGCACGCACGGGATCGAGATTTTTTTTGTTTTTGAAAGTAATAGCAGTAGCGCGGGGTATAAGACCCGCTACAGCTAATTAGCAGTAGCGCTGTTTGCAACGCACGCTACAGCTAACCATGTATAGCAGTAGCGTGTGTCAACCGTTACTCTTGCTACAAGTTAGTTAATAATTGCCGTATCGAGCGCGGGCACCCGCGCTACTGATACACCCAAAACCCGCGCTGCTGCTAGGCTTTTCCCTAGTAGTGTCCGCCTGCCGGAACTTGGCCTCCTCCTCCTCCCGCACCACGATGTTCGTGTAGTGTTGGCGAGGCACGCATGCATCGGACTCGAGGGTTGCATCGCCCTCCAATGGGGTGTCATCAGTCTCCGTCTGCTGGTCAGCCTTCCAGCCGGCAACAATGGCGGCCATCTCCTTCTTTTGCTTCGAGGAGAGGGTGTCCCAGAGGGCTTTGGAGCGCGAGGAGCCCATGTCGGGCATGGTGCGGAGAGAAGAAAGGGACCGGAGGAAGATGAGTTCGGCTATGGTCGGGGCTGGAGTTTATACAGCGGGCGGGAAGGCAATGGGCCGCGGAAGTGAGGTTAATGGTGGGCGGCAGACGGGCTGACGGGTGGCGACAGAATATATGTTCCTCAGCAAGCGCATATCATTAATGTAGGGGCGACAGACCGACGGGGTATCGTTTGAACACGGAGTAGTCGCCTGCACCGAGAAGCGGCGTGTACGGCGTTCTCTCGGCTGGCGCACAACTCCAATGGCGGAATCAGTGAGAGGTCGCGTCCTCTGGCTGGACATGAATGCGGCACTGACACTCTAAAGCGGCGCCGACTGTTTCAGGCAGGTTGGATGCGGGGCGAGGGAGGGGTTTTCTGTGGGTCAGGTTAGTCAGATGTGGGCGTGACTCTTGTCCGGACGATGGAAAGCCTCCTAGGTTGTCTCCCGTTTGCGGAAAAAATTGCGTTTGAACTGTGAACAAATCGATACATGTATGCATTGGATAACACAACATGTTCGAACCGTGCGCCCACGGCAGGGAAAAAGTGATTGATGGGGAGTGGCCTAGGGATTGATATAGGCAGCAAGATTCCAACTATCTGGACAACGTGGCGCGGGCGGCCCATCCAATCCCAATCACCCGCATCGGCTCTGTCCTCTGCCTACATAGAGCGGTTTCAGTAGCGCTGGTAACGCTTGTACCCAGGAGCAGGAGGCAGTAGTCCTTGGTGCGTTGTTTGGACCGGTCGGCTGCCACGCCCACGCCGTACTTTCTGGCGCTCATCTCTATCTCTATCTATACTTAATATTAAAGGAAGGATGATTTCTTCACCTTTTTTGTCCAATCAATTGTTTTATACGTCGCACCCTTTTTTCGTACGTCATCCTGTTTTTTTCTTCGTATGTCGTCCAGCCACCTGTTTTTCCCCTCTGCATGCGCCCGCCAACCCAAAAAAAATAACCCAGCACACGGGGAAAGAGTCCACCCGCAGTAACCAGCCGATCTGCCTACTATGTTGTTTGTGCAAAATGAGTAAGATGTCTTTTTATATGGTTAAACGAATTTTGTTAAAAAAAACTTTTAATGAAGGAAACGAGTTAAATGGAGGAGTAAGTTCCGCGGTCATGACCATGGAAGGAAGGCGAAAAAAAGAAGGAATAAATTCCATCCTTATAATGATGCAGAAAGGGAAGGAATTAAAGGAAAGAATAAGAGATGAAATAAATTCTATCATTTACGATAAGGTAAGAAGGGAAGGAATTAAAGGAAAGAGCGAAAGAAGGAATAAATAAATTTTCCCTATTATATACGAGGTATGAAGAAAAGAATTAAAGAAGAAATAAATTTCACAAGGAAAGAATAAAAGAAATAATATTTTTTTGATAATTATATGAGACATGAAGAGAGAGGGAATTAAAGAGGAAATACAATTCGCTGGGAACTAAAATTGGAAATAGAAATTTCACTGTTAAGGAATTAACAGAACAAAATAAATTCCATTGTGGACTGATTAAATATATCATCGGCTGTGCGTGCATAAAAAAAGTTCCATGGTGCCTCTAGCTAGGAATATATGGGTCACGCTAATACATCAAAAAAAAGACTCGTGGAGGAGCTTGTCGAAAGTGACCATGTTACTTTTGAATCTCCTCATGATGTTGTTTTTGTTGAATCTCATGTGATGTAGGAGTACGTGAGAGCTGACAATAGGTATATGTCACTCTACCTTCTACTATTATAGGTGATCCAGTCACTTCCCAGTTATGAATTTATTTGCAAGTTTTGCGGCAGTGGAGGCAAAAGAATGAAGTCACCCAAAATCGTTGCACCGGTGCTCTATATTGCGGAAGGTCGCGCACGCATTGGCAAGGGTTGAGCCATATTTGATTCATTTTCAGAGTTAGGGCAGAACAAAACCAAATAATTGAACCGGACTTGCTCAAATACCAAATCACGGTTTGGAGCTCGTATACAGACATCCAAATGCATGGTTTGATGGCCATGGAGGAACAACACGACATGGTTCACTGCCAGAAACATGCCCAAGTTCATGTTAGAGATGAAGAAGGTGGACGGTGGCGACACTGAAGTGTATGCGGTTTAAGTTGAGTCAACAAGTTGATGACCTCACATCTTAATTTAATTTTACATTAATTATTATTATTGTGAGCTCTCAATAAAGAAATGCATCACCTGGCACATTAAGACATGATTGATGGTGTTCAACCACATGAACATGTATATGCGGTTGCAGCACACAAGGAATTACAAGTTGGTGCAAATAGGGCTTGAGAAATCGGCATGGTGAGTGTGATGTCCAATATCATCACCTTGGGACTGATCACATTGGATGAAATAGGTGGGCAAGTGGCCATCATGGAAGATGATGACGAGGAGAAGTGACAACACAGATGACTCGCTATGGGTGTGTGATAGTTTGTTTCTCCCGTTGCAACTCACGGGTATTTGTGCTTGTGTATGATAATACCTTGACATGAAACAGTAAACGTGCAAGGCCGCTTGATCTCCGCGTTGGGCAGGAGGGAGCCATGACAAATCATATGTATGTCAGTCAAAAACAATAGAAAAAAGCTGAAGCGAAAGCCCCGAGTCGAAGAGTGGAGGCCGCTCGGTAAGTCGAGTCGGCTTATAGTTAAGATTGGTGCCTTAATCCACTTGGGAGATAGGACTAATCCCCCGCAAAAAAAGGAGATATAGGACTAACAATGTAAAAAGATACACCAAGTAAAAATTGTATTAATTTTGTGGACGGTTTATGTGTTAAACGGATGGACCAAATTTACGTACTTCATGCTTCACATTTTTTCACATCGTCTTTAAAAAGGACCTGATTATATCTTATCTAGATGTGAGATAATATCTCACATCTAAATATAATACCCGCATCACCTCACCCCATAACAAGTACATCGTTCATGTGCTTGTTTGTTTCTCTTTTTTTTTGTCCCCTAATTCTGTTGGTCCCGTGTTTCCTTCTCTCTTTTTTTTTTCTTGCTTTATCTCATGTGCATGTGTGTTGCGATTAACTTTCTTTTTTAGGGGCTAAACCAAGTTTTATTGCTCGAGTTCCACAGTACGTGGGATACATACGGGATCATGAGGATCGCTCATCCAGACATGGCGTCCCTGATCCAGAGAAGATGAAAATTTGGCTAACCTATCGGCGTCCATATTTGCCTCTCTAAATTCAAAAGTAAAACTACAATTAAAGGCTAAAACTCTATGTTTGATTTCAGTGATGATTGCTCCATAAGCTCCTCTGCTACCTTAGCAATTGCTTGCATCGCTTAATCCTGGGCTGGCCGTTCTCCAGATTCTGGAAGGATGTATGGAACGGATGAAGCGTATATATGTGTGCATATACAGACAACCACCATAATGAGTGCATGCATGCCTGATAGTTTTTTTGGGGTGCATGATACCTAGCCAGCTTCCATGTATCTCACGATTCAGCAGAGATTTTTAAAACCTTCTAAGTACCAATCTGACAAATGGATGAATGATCATGTTTGGACATCGTTACATTGTAAACATGACTTATATAAAAAAAGTTAATAATAAAATAACAAAAAAATCATTTTTTTGTTTATCTTAATAATGTACTGAAATCATACAGAAACGTTTCTAAATTTAATAATTGCACATGAATATAAAAATGTTCACAAATTCTAGAAAATGCTCATGAAATATAAAAAAGTTATTTTAATTTTTTGGTGAGATATTTTCTTTTAAGTTTTTATAATTTTTTGAAATAAAAAGGAATTAGCAAATTTGAAAAATAATGTTAATTTAAAATTTTAGTAAAAAATGTTCATGAAACTAAAAAATGTCTACGTGGGAAGAGATCATGATTTTTAAAGTTACAAACATAAATTAAAAAACACCTTGGTTTTAAAAAAAGAAGGTCGGGCGCTAGTCGCGGATCGTGGGTGGGATTGTAATTGATACAGAAAAGGCCGGGCCCAGTTGCGAGTCGAGAGTGGACTTACAACTAAAAAAGGTCGGATCCCAGTTGCGATTCGAGGTTGGACTTGCAACTAGGAAAAAATGCCGGCGCCCAGTTACGAGTCAAGGGTGGACTTGCAACTACGACAAGAAAAGGGTCACAGCCTAGTTGCAAGTCGAGGGTGGACTTGCAACTAGGACAAAAAAAAGTGTTTGACCCCAACTGCGAGTCAAGGGTGGACTTGCAACTGAGGAAAAGAAAAGGTGCAACCCCAGTTGCGAGTCAAGGGTGGACTTGCAACTGGGACAAAAAAGCTTGGGCTAGTTGCAAGTCGATGGTAGACATGGAACTAGGACAAAAAAGGTCCACCCCAGTTGTGAGTCGAGGTTGGACTATAAACCGGGGGGAAACGGCCGGGCCCAAATTGTGAGTTGATGGTGGACTTGCAACTGGGACAAAAATAGTTGTTCCCTAGCTGTGAGTCGAGGGTGGACTTGCAATTGAGACTAAAAAAGATCCAACTCCAGTTGCGACTCGAGGGTGAACTTGCAACTAGAACAAACAAGGTTGGGCCTCGGTTGCAAGTCGAGGTTGGATTTATAACTGGGACAAAAAAATTTCAGGCCCCATTTGCAAGTCGAACGTGGACTTGCAACCGAGACAATAAAATGTCGAGACCCAGTTGCAAGTCGAGGGTGGGACTGCAAGTGGGACAAAAGAATGTCAGACCCTAGTTGCAAGTCGATACAAGAAAAAAGATAGCCCCTGTTTGGTGATGGACAGACAACTAACACTCATGCAAAAAAAATCATGAACTTTAAAAAATGAAAAATGAAAAATGGAAAAGAGATAAAATTAGAGAAAATTTATAAATTCATAAATTTAAAAAGTTTTTGAATTTAAAACAAGAAGAAAAAGGAAAAGGAAACAAAAAAAGAAAATAAAAATAGCTTGTGGCCGCATCCCATGCCAAGGCAACGCATGAGGGCCGTGAAAAAGATATACAATGGCCTAAACGCCATGAGGACCCCTCGTGTGAGCAACACGTAGAGAAACAACACCAAATGACAGAAAGAAATGGAAAATACGAATCTTGATGTCTAAATCATGTGGTAACAAAGTTAGATATGAGATAACTATTTCACTTCTAGATGTGAAATAGCAAATCTGTTTTAAAAAATATTCTCCTTTGGTACATTGTTTTTTCCCACATGCTTCATATATTTTATTGTTTTGAAAAATATAAGAACACTCTTAAATTTGCTTTTGCATTAGTTTCAGGAGTGCGAGTATCTTCTAGTGTAACTAATTTTATGATCCCAGTAAAATTTATCTCAATTCAAACAGGTAGCCAAGCATATGAAAAGACTTGCAACATCATGCAACCATGCGTGGGAAAAATTCAACCATTTATATTATGTTATGGTACTTATATTTAATTAAAATTTGACTACTATACATAGTCAACTACAATAAAATATATGTATTTTAATTTTAGTTCTCATATTATTATTTTTTTAGAAAGGAGGCGCTTGCCCGGCTTTAAGATGAGGCCCTACAGTCATACAAGCCAACAGGGGCAAAGTCTAATAGAAAAAAGGGAATAAATAAAGGAGTGCGGATACAAGCCGAAAGGCTGATAACATCGACGCATTGCCGGTTGCAGGCAAACTAACAATCACGACGCCCAGAAGATGAAGGTAGGAATGGTGGCACCCAATCGAAGAACTCTCCTACCCAACACATCGAAGTTCAGTGCACTTTACCCGCACCTAGCACGAGCTGCTCCATGCTTCCTCTGCCCTTTGACTTGGCCAATAGCTTTCATAGCTGCAAGAAAGAGACAATTTTGTATAGAAGATTAGCCGGATTGGGAAAGAAAATCCCCTTTATAAGCGCTTTGTTACGTGTAGTCCACAAGGCCCACACCAATGCCCCAAAATCGAGCCATGCTTGACGGCGTTCCCCTCTCGACGCGCCCTGAACCATCCTATGTAGCTCAACAAACCCACTTGGGTCCCAAGAAACTCCAGTTACCTCACGGAGGGCGCTCCACATGAAGCATGCAACGATGCACCTGAACAAGAGATGGTCGTGATCCTCGGCCTCGCCACACCACACACAATTCCCGTCCCCTGGACCATGCCTCTTCTGACCTTGGTCTCAGCTTTGATGTGATTACGAGCAACCTGCTAGAGAAATATTTTAATCTTGGCCGGTGTCGGTGTCAAAACCGGCAGATCTCGGGTAGGGGGTCCCGAACTGTGCGTCTAGGCGGATGGTAACAGGAGACAAGGGACACGATGTTTTTACCCAGGTTCAGGCCCTCTCGATGGAGGTAAAACCCTACTCCTGCTTGATTAATATTGATGATATGGGTAGTACAAGAGTAGATCTACCACGAGATCGAGAGGCTAAACCCTAGAAGCTAGCCTATGGTATGATTGTTGTTCGATCCCTACGGACTAAAACCCTCCGGTTTATATAGGCACCGAATAGGGTTAGGGTTACACAGAGTCAGTTACAATGGTAGGAGATCTACATATCCGTATCGCCAAGCTTGCCTTCCACGCCAAGGAAAGTCCCATCCGGACACGGGACGAAGTCTTCAATCTTGTATCTTCATAGTCCACGAGTCCGCCAACGGTGATAGTTCGCCATCGGGACACCCCTAATCCAGGACTCCTCAAGAGCTCTCGAACCAGGGCTTCTATGACGACGGGTCCGGCGCGCATATTGTCTTCGGCATTGCAAGGCGGGTTCCTCCTCCGAATACTTCATAGAAGATTTTGAACACAAGGATAGTGTCCGGCTCTGCAAAATAAGTTCCACATAACGCCGTAGAGAGAATACTTACACAAGTTCAATCTGCTGGCGTATCCCGCAGCATGACATCACACCACGGCCAAGCCTTTATTCGAATCATTTTTACTGCCCAACCTCAGCACGTTTAGCGAGGCGGTTTTCTTGGCACGTCTTGTCAAAGAAGAGATCGTGTCCCCTTATTCTGGGATTCTCATCAACACGGGCGTGGGTAACCCAATCGTGCCCGTTGGCACGCCTCCTCTATCGAAGGCGAGTCCCGAACGGTCACGGGGAGGGCTCCTGGTATTCAACCTCTTTATAAAGAGACCAAGGCCCCGCTCCTTCTTCTCAATCTCCATCGAATCCGCCCCTCGCTTCGAGTTCCAACACCCAAAGCTCTAGATTCAGGCGCTTCGGACCTTCGGTGATGTCCGGCTCCGACCTCCAAGGCCGGTGGATGCCTTCCTCCGTCACGGAAGAAGACGTCCTAAAGCTAAGAGATGCCAGGTATCTAACCGGCGAAATCTCGCATAGGCTACCTGCTCAAGAGCAGGTTATTCCCACTCCCAAGACCGGTGAAAGCATGGTGTTCACGTCTCACTTCCTTCGGGGACTAAGTTTCCCGACGGACCCCTTCGTGAGGGGGCTCATGTTTTATTACGGGTTGGAATTTCACGACTTGGGTCCGGAGTCCATCCTCCACATCTCGCCGTTCATCGTCGTATGTGAAGCCTTCCTCCGCATTACACCACACTTCGGATTGTGGCTCAAAACCTTCAAGGTGGAGCCGAAGATGATCAAGGGGCAGCAGGCAGAGTGCGGAGGGGCTGTTATAAGTAAGAATGTTGAAGCTCCATGGCCCGAGGGCTCTTTTCAAAAGGAGCTCAGTCTATGGCAACAAGAGTGGTTATATATCACAGCTCCCAAGGGCACCAAATGGGTGGCGCCACCCGCCTTTCGCTCGGGTCCTTCACCGCGGCTGGCGTCATGGGTCAATAAAGGGCTTGACTGGGAGTAGTCCAAGGACGTGCCCCTGTTGCAGGGCCGTATTCGAGACCTCCTAGAGAGAGAGATCAATCTGGTCGTAGTAACGCAGGTCATGCCGATTAAATGCATCCTGCCTCGCAAGCGTCGCCCCCCTCACTTTGTGGGAGTTCAATCCGGAGGGACCATGAGCTCTTCAACACTTCATGGGCGCAACGCCCGTGGAGATGTACAAACTGTTCTTTGGATCACAAGCAATGTGTCCGGATTTGACCGAGGACACAGGTCTGAGCTGCAATCGCCCGGATGCTCAAGTAAGTAGTCCCGTACCCGGACACGCAATCCGTATATTTATTATAAACTTGCCCTTAAAAGAGTTGTCCCTTACACAGGAGTGGATAGCAAAAGCAAAACTGATCAGGTGTCCGGCCCCCTTCCCTGAGACCACGCCGGATCCCGTGTTAACCAAGATGCTGGAGGATGTGCCTTTTGAAGAAGGCGAAGGGGGGAACAAGGAAGCTACTGCCTCCGCGAAGGAGGTTATCAAGAAAGGAGGGATCGATAATCCCTCCATCCAAGGGGAGAAGAGGACCGCCTCTGGAGACCCGGAGACCAAGGCCTCAAAGCGTGGGAAGAAATCTTCGCCAGAGGGTCCTGCGCCGGAAGATGCCCCGGCCGCATTGTTTCCCCAAGGAGATCAGCCCTCCAGCGAGCCGTAAGTAGAGAGGGGAGTTTATAAAATAAAAGACATCCCTGTTTTATTTCTGAAGATGACCGAAATTTTACCTTGTAGTTCGGATCTCAGCCCTTCTCAGCAGAGCTCGTCTTCGGGGGATCTTCGTCCGGAGATGATGGAGAGCGGAACGCCTCCCCCTGCCGTACCGCCTAGCGAGGTGGACGATCCCGAGGTGTCGTCGCGGAGGGTTTCCCCGAATCCGGCAGGGGTGGAGTGCGGTCATAGAGCCCCCAGAGCCCTCCGTGTCCGGCCTTCGAAAAAGGCCATCGGACGAGTACGGCACCTCCTGGTGCACGGTCAGAGGAGTTGAAGGATCTGCTCGGGCGAGTGTCTATCTCAGAACATCACCGTGCATTGATGGGTACGGTGATTGAAAAGATTTCGTCCGCAGAAAGTGGGTTGTACGAGGCCGCCAGGAGTTTACTGACGGGTTTTGAGGTACGTGTAATGATATACCTTTTGACGGTTCCGCATATATAAGATGCGCCCTGTGTAGATAGTAGCCCCTAAGACTCGGTGCGTTGTCAAAAATGACAGCGTGTCGAGGATCATAATCCCAGATATAATATGTCGCCCTTCCTATGTAGGTGGCGGGGCGTCCGGTGGCTAGCCGGACTGATGAATTTGCCGAACTCAAGCGGCAACTTGACGTGGCGGATGCCGACATCGCGCTTGTCAACGAGCGGCTGGACGAGTCACAAGGTATGCAGTTTCTCCGCGGACACCTAGTAAGGGAGCGTGATGCCCGTGCCTTACAACATGTATGCTTGACGCAGATGGTGCCGCTGCCATGGAGAACCTTCGGGCGGAGCTTGCCCGAGCCAAGGAACAAGCCAGGAAAAGTGATGCGGCTGCCTTAAAGGCGACCGAAGAGCTAAAAGCCGAACAGGCTGCTCACTGCCGAAGCAAGAAGGAAATGGCCGAGATGGCCGTGAAGTTGAAGAATGCTACCGAACGCTGCGAGCTTCTTGAAAAAGAAGGTCGAGCGGAGCAAGAGGATCTGAGGAAGGCCGCCACCAAGGCCAAGGATGCTCGCTCTGTGATGAGAGCTATGAAGGAGGAGTTGCGTCAGGCCGGAGATATCGCGGATGGAAAGCCCTTTCTGCTACGTAGGAAGTTCACGGATCCTAAATATGCTCAGTTGGACCGGCTATGGATTAGTGCGGATGCTTATCTGGACTTGGCGGCGAGTGCCACGGACGCGACCGAACATTTCAGAGATCAAAAGGATCACGAGATGGAAGAGCTTTTTTGGCCGCACTTCCGTAGTCCAGAGCGTCCACTTCCATTAACCGATCGTTTGGCCGAATGGGCGGAGCTGAATAGGTTGTCCGGACTTGCCATGAAGAATGTCGTGACTTATTTGTGGCCGAAAAGGCCCGAGCCAAAGAGTTATTTTCGCTTGATGCAGCAGTTCCTTGGTGCGGTGCCGCATATCAAAGCAATGAGGCGGTCAGCATGCATAGAGGGTGCGCGGATGGCTCTTTCCCGTGTCAAGACATACTGGGCGGAGATGAAAGCCACCAATGTTGAATCCCAATATTCGGACGGAAGCCGAGTACCTTTCGAGCACTATTTTCCGGAAGTTCTTCAGGGCGCTCTGTGTATATAACTTGAAAGATGGCAGTCTTTGGCTTCAGCCCCCACGCATATAATGCAGGGGTGTTTGCAGAAAACGCATTTTCACACTTGATCCAACGTCTTGGTCCTACAAAGGAGGTGATAGCGCAGCAAACTAGGCAACCAGACTATAATGCTTTATCACTTTCACTTAGCCATAGGAGTTCGATAGTGGGGCTACTATATAGCCCCTAGGGGCACCGCGCTCCCCCGAATTCGGGGCTCGTATGTGCCTGGCTGGGAAACGACCCTTCGTCAATGCGGAGGAATTCTAAAGATTCCAGCGGGTCATCGAGTTGTTGACCAGTCTCACGCTATATCATGACAGTCAGTTTTCGGCTTTCTCTCTTTGAGGTGCTCCTGGCCGAACCGGGGCACAATCGCGATAGTTCTCTGGTGCCGCATTAGGCGATAGAGCGGGCGTAAGGCAGCAAAACACAGGAGCTGGGCAAACCCAACATTTGACCAAAGACATGATTCGGAGCTGATGCATATAAGGCCTAACTCGAGACGCCGAACACTCCCTAAGGTATTCGATGTTTATGAAAACGGGTCGAACAATCGCCCTTGGTGAAAACCCCTGGTATCCAGGTACGCGCGAAATTCTAACGTGGCCTATTCCAAAACGCCAGCCTCTTCCTTGGTTATAGCAAGAAACCAGGGGATGTGTATCAACAAGAGACAGTAAAAAAGGTTTACGCAGGGTCTTAATCTGAAAAGAATCCTTGCAACGGGTCCCTCTTGCGTCTGCGTACGTGTCTCTGTTGTGCCGTATCCTGGACGGGTGTAGCACGGTGTTCATCTGTAAAAGAGAGGAACTTAGTTGAAAAAGATCGTGCGAAAATGTACGTTATATTATATAAACAAAGTACAATTCGAAGAATGAACAAAATTGAGCGTTATTGTCTCTTGTTGTTGATGCGCGGAGCCCCTTGTACGGGGGTATGCATCTAGAGAGCCCTTGTATGTTTACGCCGGACTCGTCAAGCCGTGTTCGGGGTCTGGCCAACCTGTCTAAGAGCTTGTATTGGTGAGGCCGGTTTATTGTGGGGCTGTCAAGGCATCCGCACAATTTTCCAGACTCGAGGAACCCTCGGTGTTTCCCTTTAATGAGATGATGCCACGTGGACCGGGCATTTTAAGTGTAAGGGATGCATAATGCGGTATTGCGTTAAAGCGGGCGAAAGCTTTGCGTCCTAATAGTGCTTGATAGCTACTTGTAAATGGGGCGAGGTGGAAGGTTAACTTTTCGCGGCGGAAGTTGTCGGGTGAGCCGAACACAACTTCTAGCGATGAGAGCCCATACAATGGGCATATGGGCCTGGCATTACCCCTTGAAAGGAAGTGTTGCTGTGGCGAAATTTGGTTGGGTCTATCCCCATATTGCGGATTGTATCCTGATATAGCAGGGTTAGATCACTGCCGCCGTCCATTAGGACTTGTGAAAATTGGATTCCGCCAATTATCGGATCTAATATCAAGGCAGTCCAACCTGCATTCCGTATACTTCTAGAGTAATCCCGATGGTCAAAGGTTATTGGTCTGAACAACCAGTGGCCGGACTCCTCTGGGATAGGACGTATGGCGCGTACCTCTATGGGTGCCGCTCTGTTTTTCCCTTTTGTCACGTGAATTGAGTTCACTGTTTTGGTTTCTTGTGGGAAATTCTTTTGTTTTCCGTTGCCCTGCTTTTGGGGTTCGTCATCGTCCTCGCTTGGTGTGTCGAGCCCCTTGTGTTCGGCGTTGAGTTTGCCGGACTGCTTGAAGACCCAACAATCTCTGTGGGTGTGGTTTGCGAGCTTCCGGGAGTACTGTGGATTTGGCATATCTTGTCCAAGATTTTGTTTCAGTTAGAGAGCTCGTCCCTGTTATCCTTAAGGGGTAGCTTTTTACGATTCTGCCGAGAGCTTTTGAATCCGACGTTGACTGTCGTGCTCTTCGGGCTGTTTCCCTTAGTCCGTATTTGGTCCTTCTGCGTCGTGGTTTCCGTTCCATCCACGACTTCAGATGTACTCGGTCATTGGTCTTGCATCTTGCTAGCCAGCTATCCTGTCCCGCGCAAAAGCGGGTCATGAGGCTTGTTAATGCGGCCATTGTTCTTGGATTTTCTTGGGCGAGGTGTCTGGCGAGCCATTCGTCTCGGACGTTGAGTTTGAAAGCTGCTAAGGCTTCGTCGTCCGGGCAGTCGACTATTTGGTTCTTTTTAGTAAGGAATCTGTCCCAAAATTTCCGCGCTGACTCTCCTGGCTGTTGAGCTATGTGACTTAAATCGTCGGCATACGGAGGTCGGACATAGGTCCCTTGAAAATTTGCCCGAAAGGCATCCTCGAGCTCTTCCCAACTTCCAATGGTGTTTTCAGGAAGGCTTTTAAGCCAATGCCGGGCTGGCCCTTTGAGCTTGAGGGGTAAGTATTTTATGGCGTGGAGATCATCTCCTCTAGCCATGTGTATATGGAGGATGTAATCCTCAATCCAGACTCCAGGGTCTGTTGTTCTGTCGTATGCCTCTATGTTTACGGGCTTGAATCCCGCTGGAAATTCGTGATCCAGCACCTCATCGGTGAAACAGAGGGGGTGTGCGGCACCCCTATATTTGGGTGTACCGTGATGTTCGGATACTTGATGTGTTGCCTTGCTTAGTAGAGCTTGCTTTCTTGGCCCATAGATAGATCTAACTGGGCCATCTTTTTGATGCGAATCCTTGTATGGTTCGCGTGCCGGCTTGTGTGCGGTGCCGTTTGCCGCTCTCTGTTTGTCATGGGGTCGTCCATCCGACCGGTTGGCCTCCTTGTTTTTTGATTGTGGGGGCTCTACGGCCTCCTCATCAAATCCGGGCAGTAGTTTTCGCTTTGGGTAGCTCTTTGTTCGGTGACTGTCGCCGTATTTGTCTGTGGTATTGAGTACTTTACTCCATCTGATTCTGAGTGCATCTTCCGCCGTTTTGAGCTTCCGCTTTTGCTTTTTCAGGCTACGTCTTTGTGGCGGCGAGCCTTTTGTGGAGGTTCTTACTGCTCCAGCAACTTGTCCGGGCGTGAGTTAAATCGGGCTGTTCTCTTCGCCGGGGACGGGTTGTTTATCCAGATTGTCTGTTCAGACGGTTGCTCGATAGCATGTTCGTCATCCACGGTTCACCCTGCTCTATAGCTGGGTCTGTATGGCTGTTGTCTTTGTCGGCGGGACTTTGAGCGGCGCTTACGTCGCCGTTTTGAATGCTTTTCGATGGAGCGATCCTTCGTAGCGTCCCGTTGTTCCTCGTCGTCGCTTCCTTTAGGTGTGTCCACCATGTATACATCTTGAGATGAGGTGGTTCTCCAGTGCCCTATAGGTGCTGGTTCATGCTCCTCCCCTACATCGTCGTCCATACCGTAGATGTCTTCGGAGTCGAAGTCGAGCATGTCGGTTAAATCATCAACAGTGGCTACAAAGTGGGTGGTGGGTGGGTTTTGAATTTCTTCGTCGTCCGCATCCCAACCTTCCTGACCATAATCCGGCCAGGGCTCTCCTGATAAAGAGAGAGACTTTATTGAATTCAGGATATCGCCAAAGGCGAGTCTTGAAAAGATGTACGTGGCGATGAATTCCATGATCGGCGCCCAATCGGATTCGATTAAGCGGGGCGAGAGGGCTCGGAGTCCGGAGAGCAGTCCGGCGCCTTGAGTCACGAGCCGCAAGGGGCAGGGTAGGTGTCTGCGGCTCAATCGCCCGTGGAGATCGCAGCCCTCGGCGGTGTCCAGCCACCCATCCTCGATCGGTAGCGGTCGGCTCCGAGCTAAAGGTCGGAGCGGACTCTAGTGCGGCCTCCGGGACCTTGTCCGTGGCGAGATAGATCATGCCCGCCGGGACGGTGCGGCGGCTTGGCTGTGGCTCGAACCCGTCGAAGATCAAGTCTCCGCGGATGTCGGCCGTGTAGTTCAAACTTCCAACTCGACACGATGGTCGGGCGTAGCTTTCAATCTGCTCCGGATGGCTGCGAATTGCCCGCGATGCAAAGCCGCCCGAATCACGAAGATTTGTACGGGAGTAAGGTCTCACCGAGGCGCATCGTTGTTGATGGTCGGAGGAGCCATCGGGCCTAAAGACTGACGACAGAGGAACTCTCAATGAAAGCACCAATATCGGTGTCAAAACCGGCGAATCTCGGGTAGGGGGTCCCGAATGCGTCTAGGCGGATGGTAACAGGAGACAAGGGACACGATGTTTTACCCAGGTTCGGGCCCTCTCGGTGGAGGTAAAACCCTACTCCGCTTGATTAATATTGATGATATGGGTAGTACAAGAGTAGATCTACCACGAGATCGAGAGGCTAAACCCTAGAAGCTAGCCTATGGTATGATTGTTGTTAGTCCTCTGGACTAAAACCCTCCGGTTTATATAGGCACCAAATAGGGTTAGGGTTACACAGAGTCGGTTACAATGGTAGGAGATCTACATATCCATATCGCCAAGCTTGCCTTCCACGCCAAGGAAAGTCCCATCCGGACACGGGACTAAGTCTTCAATCTTGTATCTTCATAGTCCAGGAGTCCGGCCGAAGGCTATAGTCCGGCTATCCGGACACCCCCTAATCCAGGACTCCCTCAGCCGGCATCCGGACCTTCCAAATCCCTCTTAGATCACATGGAGTGTATGATTTGAAGATTTCTTTTATAACGATCCCATCGAGAAGCAACCCGATGCTTCCAGCTTCCATGAGACCTCGTCCCTTCCGGTAGATATATAAGTGGACTCCTTGGAGCCTAGCGCGGAGGTCCTCCCACTTCGAGATCTTGATACGCCCAAGTGATCGCCGAAATCTAGGTTGCCAACTTGAATTAGCCCAAACATCCGCCACCTTGGCATTTGATTTGTCGGAAATTGTAAATAGGGTCGGGAACCTCTCACATAACGCTTGCTCGCTGAGGGAGTCCTGGATTAGGGGGTGTCCGGATAGCCGAACTATCACCGTTCGCCGGACTCCTGGACTATGAAGATACAAGATTGAAGACTTCATCCCGTGTCCGTATGGGACTTTCCTTGGCGTGGAAGGCAAGCTTAGCGATACGGATATGTAGATCTCCTACCATTGTAACCGACTCTATGTAACCCTAACCCTATCCGGTGTCTATATAAACCGGAGGGTTTTAGTCCGTAGGACGAACAACAATCATACCATAGGCTAGCTTCTAGGGTTTAGCCTCTCGATCTCGTGGTAGATCCACTCTTGTATTACCCATATCATCAATATTAATCAAGCAGGAGTAGGGTTTTACCTCCATCGAGAGGGCCCGAACCTGGGTAAAAACATCGTGTCCCTTGTCTCATGTTACCATCCGCCTAGACGCATAGTTCGGGACCCCCTACCCGAGATCCGCAGGTTTTGACATCGACATTGGTGCTTTCATTGAGAGTTCCTTTGTGTCGTCATCCTTAGGCCCGATGGCTTCTTCGATCATCAACAACGACGCGGTCCAGGGTGAGACTTTTCTCCCTGGACAGATCTTCGTATTCGGCGGCTATGCACTGCGGGCCAATTCACTTGGCCATCTTTAGCAGATCGAAAGCTACGCCCCTGGCCATCAGGTCAGATTTGGGAGTTTGAACTACACGGCCGACATCCGCGGAGACTTGATCTTCGACGGATTCGAGCCTGACCAGCGTGCCGCCTTGTCTCGATTGGCACGATCTAGCTCTGCGCCGAACAGTGCCCTGGAGGCCGCACCAGCGTCCGCTCCGACCCTTAGCTCGGAGCCGACTCCGCCGATCGAGGACGTGTGGTTGGACACCGCCTCGGGGACTACGATCTCTACGGCGATTGAGCCGAACTCCATCCCTGTCCTTTGCGAAGACCGTGACTCCAAGGTGTCGGACTCCTCTCTGGACTCTGAACCCTCTAGGCCCCTGCCAATCGAATCCAATTGGGCACCGATTATGGAGTTCACTGCCGCGGACATCTTTCAGCGCTCGCCCTTTGGCGACATCCTGAATTCACTAAAGTCTCTCTCTTTATCAGGAGAGCCCTGGCCAGACTATGGTCAGGAAGGTTGGGATGCGGACGACGAAGAAATTCAACGCCCACCCACCGCCCACTTTGTAGCCACTGTCGAAAGCTTAAACGACGTGCTCGATTTCGACTCAAGACATCGACGGTATGGACGACGATGTGGGAGACAACCATGAACCGTAACACAGAGGATCTCGGATAGCCACCTCATCCCACGATGTATACATGGTGGATACACCTAAGGGAAGTGACGACGAGGAACAACGGGACACTACGAAGGATAAATCCCTCGAAAAGCAGTCAAAACGGCAACGTAAACGCCGCACCAAGTCCCGCCTCGACAAAGACGGCAGCCACACAGACCCAACCATAGAGCAGGGCGAACCGGTGGACGACGAACATGCTATCGGGCAACCATCCGAACAGGACAACTTGGATAAACAACCCGTCCCCGGCGAAGATAATTGTCCGAACGATCTCACGCCGGACAAATTGTTGGAGCAGAAGAACCTCCTCAAAAGGCTCGTCGCCACTGCGCGTAGCCTGAAAAAGCAGAAGCGGAAGCTCAAAACAGCGGAAGAGGCACTCAGAATCAGTTGGAGCAAAGTACTCAACACCGCAGAGAAATACGGCGATGCCGCCAAACAAGAAACTACCAAGCGCAAATTACTGCCCGAATTCGATGAGGAGGCCGAGAAACCCCGCAATCAAAGAACAAAGAGGCCGCTGGTCGGATAGATGACCACATGGCAAACATAGAGCGGCAAGCTGACGCCGCACAAGCCGCACGCGATCCACGTAAGATTCGCATCAAAAGGATGGCCCGATTAGGTCCATCTATGGGCCGAGAAAGCAAGCTCTTCCAAGCAATGCAACACGCCAAATATCCGAACATCACAGCACACCCAAATATAGGGGTGCCGCACACCTGTGTTTCACCGATTAGGTGCTTGGATCACAATTTCGGTGGATTCAAACCCGTAAACATAGAGGCATACGACGGAACAACAGACCACAGAGTTGCGGATTGAGGATTACATCCTCCACATACACATGGCTAGAGGAGATGATCTCCACGCCATAAAATACTTACCCCTCAAGCTCAAAGGGCCAGCCCGGCATTGGCTCAAAAGCCTCCCTGAAAATACCATTCGAAGTTGGGAAGAGCTCGAGGATGCATTTCGGGCAAATTTTCAAGGGACTTATGTCCGCCCTCCGGATGCAGACGATATAAGTCACATAACTCAGCAACCCGGAGAGTCAGCCCGCAAATTCTGGAACAGGTTCCTCACCAAAAAGAACCAAATAGTCGACTGTCCGGACGCCGAAGCCTTAGCAGCTTTCAAACACAACGTCCGAGACGAATGGCTCGCCAGACATCTCGGCCAGGAGAAGCCGAGAACAATGGCTGCATTAACAAGCCTCATGACCCGCTTTTGCGCGGGAGAGGATAGTTGGCTGGCAAGATGCAGTACCAGCGACCCAAGTACATTCGAAGTTAGGGATGGAAATGGAAAACCACGATGCAACAAGGACCAGCGCCGGACAAAGGGAAACAGCCCGAAGAGCACGGCAGTCAACGCCGGATACAGAAGCTCCCGGCAGAATCATAAAAAACTGCCACTCAAGGACAACAGCGATGAGCTATCCAACCTAAACAAAATCTCGGACAAAATATGCCAAATCCACAGTACTCCTGGGAAGCCTGCAACCATACCCACAGAGATTGTTGGGTCTTCAAGCAGTCCAGCAAACTCAATGCCGAACACAAGGGGCTCGACACACCAAGCGAGGACGATGACGAACCCCACAAGCAGAGCACCGGAAAACAAAAGAATTTCCCACAAAAAAACAAAACAGTGAACTCACTTCAAGTGACAAAAGGGAAAAATAGAGTGGTGCCCATAGAAACACGCGCCGCACGGTCTATCCCAGCAGAGTGCCAACGATGGTTGTCAAAACCAATCACCTTCGATCATCAGGACTACTCCGGAAGTATCCGGAACGCGGGATGGACTGCCTTGATATTAGATCCTATAATCGACGGACTCCAATTCACACAAAGTCCTAATGGACGGAGGTAGCGATCTAAACCTGCTATATCAGGACACAATCCGCAAAATGGGGATAGACCCAACCAAAATTTTCCATAGCAACACCTCCTTCAAAGGGGTAATGCCAGGCCTATATGCCCATTGTACGGGCTCCCTACTGCTAGAAGTTGTGTTCGGCTCATCCGACAACTTCCGCGCCAAAAAAGTTAACCTTCCACATCGCCCCATTTGAAAGTAGCTATCAAGCACTACAGGGACGTGAAGCTTTCGCCCGCTTTAACGCAAGACCGCATTATGCATCTCTTACACTTAAAATGCCCGGTCCACGCGGCATCATCTCATTAAAAGGGAGTATCAAGTGTTACTCGAGCACGGAAGAACGTGAGACTGCCTTGACAGCCCCACACTAATCCGGCTCCGCTAATCAAAGCACCTGAATAGGTCATTTGAACCCCGGACATGGCTAGACAAGTCCGGCGTAAACATATAAAGGCCTACTAGCGGCATACCCCCGTACAAGGGGCTGCGCATGTACAACAAGAGACAATAAAGCTCAATTTCATTCACTTTTGAACCGTACTTTGTTTATTTATATAAAGTACATTTTCATACGATCTTTTTTTTTCTTCAACTAAGTTCCTCTCTTTTACAGATGAACATCGTGATACACCTGTCCAGGATACGGCACAACGGAGACACAAGCGCAGACGTGCAGTAGGGACCCGTTGCAAGGATTCTTTTCAGATTAAGACCCTGCGTAAACCTTTTTTACTGTCTCTTGTTGATACACATCCCCCGGTTTCTTGCTATAACCGAGGAGGAGGCTGGCATTTTGGCATCAACGGCACCAGAATTCTTGGGCGTACCTGGACACCAGGGGCTTAGGGGATTATTCTGCCCGTTTTCATAAAGACCGAATACCTTCGGGAGTGTTCGGCGTCTCGAGTTAGGCCTTATATGCATCAGCTCCGAATCATGTCTTTGGTCAAATGTTGGGTTTGCCCGGCTCCTGTGTTTTGCTGCCTAACGTTCCGTTCTATCGGCTAACGCGGCACCAGGAGAACTACTGCGATTGTGCCCGGTTGACGGTGAGCACCTCGAGAGAAAGCCGAAAACCGACTGTCATGATATAGCTTGAGACTGGTCAACCACTCGATGACCTTTGGAATGTTTAGAATTCCCCACATTAACGAAGGACCGTTTCCGGTCAGCACACATGCCCCGAATTGGGAGGCGCGGTGCCCCTAGGGGCTATATAGTAGCCCCACCATCGAACTCCTATGGCTTAGTGAAAGTGATAAAGCATTATAGTCCGGTTGCCTAGTTTGCTACGCTATCACCTCCTTTACAGGACCAAGACGTTGGATTAAGTGTGAAAATGCGCCTTTTTGCAAACACCCTCGCACTATGTGGGTGGGGGCTGAAGCCGAAGACTGCCATCTTTCAGGTTATATACACATATACATCAACGGCCGCACATGAGGTGTTTTAATGCTTGAACGCACAAATATAAAAAGCTCTTATATTATATTGAAACATTGTTTTCACAAATCATACATGTCATTAAAACATAATATCCTTCGAGCACTGCGTCTCTATTAAACGAGCGCCCTGCAGGACTTCCTCAAAACAGTGCTCGGCGGTACTGCTTCGTCCGAATCTTGGGATGCAACGTCGGTGGCCTTCATCTCCGCCCAGTATGTCTTGACACGGGCAAGAGCCATCCGCGCACCCTCTATGCATGCTGATCACTTCGTTGCATCGATATGCGGCACCGCACCAAGGAACTGTTGCACCAAGCCAAAATAACTCTTCGGCTCGGGCCTTTTCGGCCACAAATGTGTCACGACGGCCTTCATGAAAAGTCCGAACAACCTATTCAGCTCAGCCCATTCGGCCAAACGATCGGTTATGAAAATGGACGCTCCGGACTATGGAACTGCGACCAAAAAAGCTCTTCCATTCCGTGATCCTTTTGACCTCGGAAGTGTTCGGCCGCGTCTGCGGCACTGGCGGCCAAGTCCAGATAAGCATCCTCCGCACCCAACAGCCGGTCCAATAGAGCGTACTTCGGATCCGTGAATTTCCTCCGCATCAGAAAGGGCTTTCCAGCCGCAATATCTCCGGCCTGACGTAGCTCCTCCTTCATAGCTCTCATTGCAGAGCGAGTATCCTTGGCCTCGGTAGCGGCCTTTTTCAGGTCCTCTTGTTTCACTCGATCTTCTTTTTCAAGAAGCTCGCAGCGGTCAGTAGCATTCTTCAATTTCACGGCCATCTCGGCCATTTCTTTCTTGCTTCGGCAGTGAGCAGCCTGTTCGGCTTTTAGCTCTGCGGCCGCCTTTAAGGCAGCCGCATCACTTTTTCTGGCTTGCTCCTTGGCTCGGGCGAGCTCCGCCCGAAGGCCTCCATAGCAGTGGCACCATCTACATTAAGCATACATGTTGTAAGGCATGGGCGTCAAGCTCCCTTACCAGGTGTCCGCGGAGAAGTTGCATACCTTGTGACTCGTCAAGCCGCTTATTAACAAGCGTGATGTCCGCATCCGCCGCGTCAAGTTGCCGCTTCGGTTCGGCAAATTCATTAGCCCGGATAGCCACTGGACGCTTCGCCACCTACATAGGAAGAGAGCATATTATACCTGGGGTTATGATCCTCGGCGCGCCGTCATTTTTGACACCGCACCAAGTCTCAGGGGCTACTATCTATACAGGGCGCATATTATATGCAAAACTGTCAGAAGGTACATCATTTTGCGTACCTCAAAACCCGTCAGTAAACTTACGACGGCTTCACGCAATCCGCTCTCAGCGGATGAAATCCTTTCAATCAACATACTCATTAACGTACGGTGATCTTCCGAGATAGACGCTCGCCCGACCAGATCCTTCAGCTCCTCCGACCGTACACCCGTTGGTGCCGGACTTGTCCGGTGGCCTTTTTCGAAGGCCGGACATGGAGGGCTTTGAGGGGACATACGGCTGCCTTCTGGCCCTGCTGGATTTGGAGAAGCCCTCCGCGACACCTCGTGGTCGTCCCACCTCGTGATAACAAGATGATCTGGCGGAGGCGTCTTGCTCTCCATCATCTCGGACCAAGATCCCCGAAGACGAGCTTTCTTTGTGAAGTGCTGAGATATGAACTACGAGGTAAACTTTCGGTTACCTTCAGAAATAAAACGGGGATGTCTCTCTTTTAAAAAAAACGCCTCCCTTTACTTACGGCTCGCTGGAGGGATGATCTCCTTGGGGGAATAATGCGGCCGGGGCATCTCCCGTTGCAGGACCCTCTGGTGAAGATTTCTTCCCCCGCTTCGAGGCTTTGGTCTCCGGATCTTCAGAAGCGGTCCTCTTCTCCCCTTGGAGGGAGGGATTCTCGATCCCCCCTTTCTTGATAGCCTCCTTCACAGAGGTAGTAGTTCCCTTGTTCCCCCCTTCTCCTTCGTCAAAAGGCACAGCCTCTAGCATCTTGGTTAATACAGGATCCGGCGTGGTCTCAGGGAGGGCGGACACTGATCGCTTTTGCTTTTGCTATCCACTCCTGTTTAAAGGATAGCTCTTTTAAGGGCAAGTGTATGATAAATATGCGGATAGCATGTCCGTGTACAGGACTACTTACTTGAGTATCCGGGCGATTGCAGCTCAGACTTGCGTCCTCGGTTAAGTCCGGACACATTGCTTGTGATCCGAAGAACAGTTGGTACATCTCCACGGGTGTTACGCCCATAAAATGTTGGAGAGCTCGTGGTCCCTCCGGATTAAACTCCCACAGGCAGAGGGGGCTACGTTTGCAGGGCAAGGTGCGACGAATCAGCATGACCTGCGCTACTATGACTAGATTGATCTCTCTTTCTCGGAGGTCTCGAATACGGCCCTGCAACAGAGGTACGTCCTTGGACGGTCCCCAGTCGAGCCCTTTATTGACCCATGACGCCCGCCGCAATGGAGGACCCGAGCGGAAGGCAGGTGGCGCCGCCCATTTTGTGCCCACAGGGCGGTGATATAAAACCACTCCTGTTGCCATAAATTGAGCTCCTCTTGAAAAGAGCCCTCGGGCCATGGAGCATCCGCACTCTTGCTTATAACAGCCCCTCACACTGCTCGGTGCCCTTGATCATCTTCGGCTCCACTTTGAAGGTCTTGAGCCACAATCCGAAGTGAGGGGTAATGCGGAGGAAGGATTCACATACGACAATGAACAACGAGATGTGGAGGATGGACTCTGGATCCAAGTCATGGAATTCCAACCCATTATAAAACATGAGCCCCCTCACAAAGGGGTCCGTCGGGAAGCCTAAACTTCGAAGGAAGTGAGACAAGAATACCATGCTCTCACCAGGCTCGGGAGTGGGAATAACCTGCCCTTGGGCAGGCAGCCTATGCGAAATTTCGTCGGTTAGATACCTGGCGTCTCTCAGCTTTAGCACATCTTCTTCCGTGACGGAGGAAGACATCCACCGGCCGTGCAGGTCGGAGCCAGACATCATTGAAGGTCCGAAGCACCTGAATCTGGAGCTTTGGGTGTTGGAACTCGAGGAGAGGGGCGGATTCGATTGAGATTGAAAGAAAGGAGCGGGCCTTGGTCTTGTTATAAAGAGGTTGAATACCAAGAGCCCTCCCCGTGACCGTTCGGGACTCGCCTTCGATGGAGGAGGCGTGCCAACGGGCACGACTGGGTTACCCACGTCCGTATTGATGGGAATCCCGGAATAAGGGGGCACGATCTCCGCTTTGATAAGACGTGCCAAGGGAACTGCCTCGCTAAACGTGCTGAGGTGGAACAGTAAAAACGATTCGTATAAAGGCCTGGCCGTGGTGTGATGTCACGCCGCGGAATACGTCAGCAGATCTGTGCAAAAGTTATTCTCTCTATGGTGGTATGTGGAACTTGTTTTGCGAGCGGACACAATCCTTGTGTTCAGAATCTTCTATGAAGTATTCGGAGGAGGAACCCGCCTTGCAATGCGAAGACAATATGTGTGCGGACTCGTCGTCATTGAAGCCTGGTTCGAGGCTCCGAGGGAGTCCTGGATTAGGGGGTGTCCCGATGGCGAACTATCACCGTTGGCGGACTCTGGACTATGAAGATACAAGATTGAAGACTTCGTCCCGTGTCGGATGGGACTTTCCTTGGCGTGGAAGGCAAGCTTGGCGATACGTATATGTAGATCTCCTACCATTCTAACCGACTCTGTGTAACCCTAACCCTATCCGGTGTCTATATAAACCGGAGGGTTTTAGTCCAGGGACGAACAACAATCATACCATAGGCTAGCTTCTAGGGTTTAGCCTCTCGATCTCGTGGTAGATCCACTCTTGTATTACCCATATCATCAATATTAATCAAGCGGAGTAGGGTTTTACCTCTATCGAGAGGGCCCGAACCTGGGTAAAAACATCGTGTCCCTTGTCTCCTGTTACCATCCGCCTAGACGCACAGTTCGGGACCCCCTACCCGAGATCCGCTGGTTTTGACACCGACACTCCCACACCAGATATCGAGCCAAAAGGATCCCGCCTTGCCATTGTGAATCCACGCCTCTGTCGTTCAGGTACTTATTGGAGAATACAGATAGCCATAACCCTCCTTGGCCTGTGAAGCTTTTTCCAACCCACTTTGTCATGAGTCACCAATTCATAATTTTGGTATTAATAAGTCCGATGCCCACGACTTCTTCTAGAGAGCATATGTGTTCCCATTTAACAATGTGATACTTTCGCCTCCCCTGTTCTTTGGCCCAAATAAAATCTCGACCTAACTTCATCAAAAGCAGCATGGGTCCCATCTTTAAGGTAGATGTCCACCCAAAGCCAACAGTTTACCTTGCCACTGCTCCACTCTACCGGCAACCTTCTTCACAATTGGATCAAAGTCCCGCATAGACAACGCCCTAGGCGATATTGGCATTCCAAGGTATTTCATGGGGATGGATCTGAGCTCACAATTCATCATATGTGCCTCTTGGAACCGATATTCCAAGTCACCTTGTAATGGTGTCCTGGACTGGGGTGCTAACCCATGTGACCTACAGTCCATGGGCCGAGCTTGCGGCCCACCAATCTAAAGAAGGACTCCGGAAGCTTTGAACCCAGTCGTGATGAAGACGGACACTTCAGCAGACTTGGTGTGTACTTCGAGGACAACTCCAAATGTAGGCGTGTTTATTCCTAGTTGGCAACCGACCATGTGTAAACCTAGATACCCCTGGTGCCTATATAAGATATAAGGTTTAGTCCGTCAAGACACAATCACAATTACCAGCCTTAGGGTTTAGAACACAACATACGATCTCGAGGTAGATTAACGTGTACTCGATACTTCATCATCAATATAATCAAGCAGGACATAGGGTTTTACCTCTTTGAGAGGGCCCGGACCTGGGTAAGCATTATCTCCCTTGTCTCCTCTTACCCATCGTTCCAAGATCCACAGCTCGGGACCCCCTACCCAAGATCTGCCGGTTTTAGTACCGACATTGGTGGCCCATGCAGGTCTCGTTGTGTGGTCAAAGAGGATCAATGGATTGTCTTCAGATAAACAGGAACATTGGTTGCGGTGACATCTTCATCCCCGACCAGCTTTTCACGTTCAGTAGCATTGTGCTTCACGCCAACACGACCGGCCATCTCGATTGTGTCGAAAGCTTCGCCCCGAACCAAGTCATCACATTCTGGAGTTTAGAATATACCGCTGACTCCCGCAGGGATCTCGCCTTCTATGGATGGAGGCCAGATCGGCTTGAGAATCCCTCAGGCACCATGGCTTTGAGCATGGAGCCAACCTCTAATCCAGGGATCAGACCGGATCCCCCATTGGACCGACTTCAAATACGGATCCGATCGTCATCACATCAGATCCAACCTTGAGTGTGGATCCGGCCACTCTCTCATCAGATCTCGACCTCGAGTCGGGTCTGACGTCAGAACCGGGTTTAAGCTTGGATTCGGTCATTCCCCCGCAGACCAAGACTTAACCCTGGCTAATTAGAGCTCTGAGGCTATGTTAAGGAACTCACGGGGCATACTTCAAATCCGCCCGGCCTACAAACAAGCAATGGACCCGGCTGGTTTCTCCGACTTAAATGAGATGCTAGACCGAATCAAGAATCTCGCAATCTTGAATGTTGTCTATGACCAAATCAGATGTAAAGCCGAGAATAAGGAAGTTTTCATCCCACCCACCACTCACCTAGTCGCTATGGTCAAATACTTAACCGACGTACTGAACTATGCCTCTGATGAGGCAAATGACATGGATGAAGATGTCTGTGGCGTGTCAGGTGCGGCTTCACCGATGGCCATATACCATACCGTCAACTGGGTCGCAATCTCTACTTATGACATCTACATGGTCGACACCCCTAAGTAGGATGGGGTGGATAAAAAAGTTGCCTCCCAAGCCAAAATAACGCCCCAGATGCCACTTACAATGGCGCCACTCAAGAAGACGCCGAGGATCAGGGTAACAGTGGTCACTCCACGCCTGGTCAGGTTAACAACAATACAAGGATGTTAGACGATGAGAATCCCGAAGACCCCGAGGACGACGAGGATAGTAACTACCTCCCCAAATCCAAGGATGATGTCAGTCTCAGACCCGAGGATTCCATCGTTCCTGAGGACCCATATGAGCAAGAACGATTTCGGTGGTGGCTCATCGCCCCAGCTCGAAGTATGAAAAATAAATAGCAGCAGCTTCAAGCTTATCAGAATACGCTCAATGATAAGTGGATTGAGGTCCTCACAGTCGAGCAAGACTTTGAGTTACGGTGCAAAGACAAAGTCAAAACCTACACATGACGGTCTTTATTTCCTGCATTCAATGACGAGGTCACCGAAAACATGCTATTAAAGCATCATCAAGCCGATGAACCAGATCGTCCTCCTCGCAGATGGGACAGGCCCACTGGAGGGAATCAAATCCCCCCACAGAGCACCGTGCAGGAAAAGAACCAATACAACCAGTTGAGCCTTTTAACTTGCGAAGAAAGCTAAACGCAAATCCTGCCTAGCAAGGTCAATTTTTCGATCAAAAGGACACACTCTCGCTGGTCCTGCCGGTTATGAAGCTTGGCTCGACAGAAAAACGCAGGCTCGGGAGTATACGCATGCTCCTACGACAGTTGATCTTCGACATGATATAGCTCGGTTTTGAGGGCCCGCACACCCAATATGTTTCACAGATGATGTCATGGAGCACCAGTTCCATAAAGGGTTTAAACCCGTAAATATCGAATTGTACGACGAAACTACTGACCCGGCTTTGTGGATCGAAGATTTCCTTCTCCACATTCATATGGCTCAAGGATATGATCTCCATGCCATCAAATTTCTATTGTTGCAGCTCAAAGGGCTGGCAAAGCATTGGCTCAACAGCTTGCCCGAGAATTTCGTTGGTAGTTGGGAGAACTTAGAGGAGGCCTTCAGGCCAAACTTCTAGGGTACATATGTTCAGCTCCTGGATCTCGATGACCTCAGCCATATCATTCAGTAGCCTGGTGAGTCCGCTAGGAAATTCTAGTATCGATTCTTAAATAAAATGAACCAGATAGTCGACTGTCCTGAGTCAGAAGCGAATGCGTCTTACCGGCATAGTATTCGTGATGAGTGGTTTGCGTGACAGCTTGGAAAAGATAAGCCACGAACCATGGCAGCCCTTACCTCTCTAGTGACCCAATTTTGCACGAACGAAGACATCTGGTTAGTGTGTAACAGCCATGACAATGAGACCGACACCTCTGAGGTGCGGGGTGGCAACGGGAAGCCTAGGCGCAACAAGAACAACAAGTGCCGACACAAGAACAATGGTCGTGATGCCAAAGATTCAACTGTTAAAGCTGGATTTAGCAATCCGAGGACCGGCCAGAAAAAGAAACCCTTTAAAGGGAGTAGAGATAGTCCCACTACGCTTGACAAGATCCTCGACAAGCCTTACCAGATTCATGGCACTTCGGACAAACGTGCTAATCACACTAACCGGAACTGTTGGGTTATCAAGCGTGCCAGAAAGATCGCGGTCGAAGGCCAAGGTAGGAGCCAATCTCGCTGTGAGGGCAAGGACAAGGCTCGTAGGCCCAATAATGGAGGCCAGAAACAATTCCCTCTCGAAGTAAAGGATGTTAAGATGATCAATGTCACTCACATTCCCCAAAGGAGAGGGAATGAGCACTTTGGGACGTTTACGCCTTAGAGCCCATAGCCCCGAAGTACAATCCATAGTCGGCTTGCCTGATCACCTTCGACAAGCGAGACCATCCACCAGTATCCGTCATGGAGGTTCGACGGCTTTGGTCCTTGCCCCATTCTAGATCGGTTTCACTTGACAAGGGTCATTATGGATGGGGGCGGCAGCCTAAACCTGATCTATGCTGACGCAGTTAGGAAGATGGGCATCGATCCATCAAAGATTAAGCCCAGCAACATCACATACAAGGGTGTAGTACCTAGCGTGGAGTCGCAGTGCTCCGTGATACGACCACTTTGCATCATGTTTACCTACTATATTTATAATGTTTTTATGCATAATAATGCTTTTTGGAGTAATTCTAATGCCTTTTCTCTCATAATATGCAAGGTACACACAAAGAGGGAGAATTCTGGCAGCTGGAAATCTGGACCTGAAAAAGCTACGTCATGCCACCCATTCTGCGCAACTCCAAATGAGCTAAAATTTCACGGGGAAATTTTATGTAATATATGAGAAATATTGGAGCCAATAAGTACCAGAGGGGGCCCACCAGGTGGGCACAACCCACCTGGGCGTGCCAGGGAGCCCAGGCGTGCCCTGGTGGGTTGTGCTCCCCTCGGCCCACCTCCGGTGCCCATCTTATGGTATATAAGTCATTTTTACCTAGAAAAATAAGGAGAGGACTTTCGGGGCGGAGTGCCGCCTTATCGAGGCGAAACCTGGATAGGAGCACTTTTGTCCTCCAGCGGAGCGATTCCACCAGGGAAACTTCCCTCTCGGAGGGGGAAATCATCGGCATTATCATCACCAACAACTCTCCCATCTTGGGGAGGGCAATCTCCATCAACATCTTCAACAACACCATCACCTCTCAAACCCTAGTTCATCTCTTGTGTTCAGTCTTTGTATCGGAACTATAGATTGGTGCTTGTGGGTGACTAGTAGTGTTGATTACATCTTGTAGTTGATTACTATATGGTTTATTTGTTGGAAGATTATATGTTCAGATCAGATATGCTATTTAATACCCCTCTGATATTGAGCATGATTATCATTTGTGAGTAGTTACTTTTGTCCTTGAGGTCACGGGAGAAATCATGTTGCAAGTAATCATGTGAACTTGATATGTGTTCGATATTTTGATAGTATGAATGTTGTGATTCCCTTAGTGGTGTCATGTGAATGTCGACTACATGACACTTCACCACATTTGGGCCTAAGGGAATGCATTGTGGAGTAGTTATTAGATGATGGGCTGCGAGAGTGACAGAAGCTTAAACCCTAATTTATGCGCTATCTCGTTAGGGACCGATTGGATCCAAAAGTTTAATGATATGGTTAGAATTTATTCTTAATACTTTTCTCGTTGTTGCGGATGCTTGCGAGGGGGTTAATCATAAGTAGGAGGCTTGTTCAAGTAAGAACAGCACCTAAGCACCTGTCCACCCACATATCAAATTATCAAAGTAGCGAACACGAATCAAACCAACATGATGAAAGTGACTAGATGAAATTCATGTGTACCCTCAAGAACGCTTTTCTTATTATAAGAGACTGTTTTGGCCTGTCCTTTGCCTCAAAAGGATTTCTCTACCTTGCTGCACTTTTGTTACTGTTACCGTTACTTGCTCGTTACAAATTCTCTTGCTATCAAACTACTCTGCTACTTACAATTTTAGCACTTGCAGACATTACCTTGATAAAAACCACTTGTCATTTCTTTCTGCTCCTCATTGGGTTCGACACTCTTACTTATCGAAAAGGCTACAATTGATCCCATATACTTGTGGGTCATCAAGGCTATTTTCTGGCGCCGTTGCCGGGGAGTGAAGCGCTCTTGGTATGTGGAAATTGGTAAGGAAAAATTATTACTACGTTCTGAAATTTATTGTCACTTGTTACTATGGAAAACAATCCTCTGAGGGGTTTTTTCGGGGTATCTTCACCTCGAACGGAACAAAAATTAGTTACCCCTCAACCTACTGCACCTACTGACAATATTTATTATGAAATTCCCTCGGCTATGATAGAACAACTGCTAGCTAATCCTTATGCAGGAGATGGAACAGAACATCCTGATATGCACTTGATATATGTGGAAGAAATTTGTGAATTGTTTAAGCTTGCAGGTTTACCCGGTTTTATCTTTATCTTTGAAGGGAAAGGCATTGGCTTGGTATAGGCTATGCGATGATACTGGATCTTGGAATTGGAATCGATTGAAATTGGAGTTTCACCAAAAAAATTATCCTATGCATCTAGTTCATCGTGATCGTAATTATATATATAATTTTTGACCTCGTGAAGGAGAAAGTATCGCTCTAGCTTGGGGGAGGCTTAAGTCAATGTTATATTCATGCCCCAATCATGAGCTCTGAAGAGAAATTATTATTCAAAAAATTTATGCTCGACTTTCTCGTGATGATCAATCCATGCTTGATACTTCTTGTACTGGTTCCTTTATTAAGAAGACAATTGAATTCCGGTGGGATCTTTTGGAAAGAATTAAACGCAACTCTGAAGATTGGGAACTCGACGAAGGTAAAGAGTCAGGTAATAAGCTTAAGTATGATTGTGTTAAATCTTTTATGGATACCGATGCTTTTCAAAAGTTTAGCATTAAATATGGACTTGACTCTGAGATAGTAGACTCCTTTTGTGAATCATTTGCTACCCATGTTGATCTCCCTAAGGAGAAGTGGTTTAAATATCACCCACCAACTAAAAAAGAAATTAAAGAACCTGTACCAACTAAAGAGGAAACTATTATTTGTAATGTTGATCCAGTTGTTCCTACTGCTTATATTGAGAAACCACCTTTCCCTGTTAGGATAAAGGAACATGCTAAAGTTTCAACTGTGGTCAATGAAAGTTATATTAGAACACCTAACCCGATGAACAAATCAAAGTAGAACCTAGTGTTGCTATGGTTAAGGATCTCCTCGAAGAAAATATAGATGGGCATGTTATTTACTTCTGTAATGAAGCTACTAGAATTGTCAAACCTGATAAAATAGGTAATCGTAGACCCGTTGTTGGCATGCCCGTTGTCTAAGTTAAATTAGGAGATCACTGTTCTAATGGTTTATGCGACATAGGTGCTAGCGTGAGTGTTATTCCCTTTACCTTATATCAAGAAATTATGAATGACATAGCACCCACAGAGATAGAAGAAATAGATGTTTCTATTAGACTTGCTAATAGAGATACCATATCACCAATTGTAATTGTTAGATATGTTGAAGTCTTGTGTGGGAAAATAAAATATCCTACTGATTTTCTTGTTCTTGGTTCCCCACAAGATTATTTTTGTCCCATTATCTTTGGTACACCTTTCTTCAACACCGTTAATGCTAAAATAGATTGTAAGAAACAAACTTTCATTGTCAGCTATGGTGATGAGTTGAAGGAAATATGCCCTAGAGGGAATAATAAAGTTGTTACTTATATTTCCTTATATCATGATAAATTTTTATTATTCATGCTAGAATTGTATTAACCAGAAACTTGATACATGTGTGAATACATAGACAAAACAAAGTGTCCCTAGTATGCCTCTACTAGACTAGCTCGTTAATCAAAGATGGTTAAGTTTCCTGACCATAGACATGTGTTGTCATTTAATGAACGGGATCACATCATTAGGAGAATGATGTGATGGACAAGACCCATCCCTTAGCTTAGCATAATGATCGTTAAGTTTTATTGCTATTGCTTTCTTCATGACTTATACATGTTCCTCTGCCTATGAGATTATGCAACTCCCGAATACTGGAGGAACACCTTGTGTGGTATCAAACATCACAACATAACTGGGTGATTATAAAGATGCTCTACAAGTGTCTCCGAAGGTGTTTGATGGGTTGCCATGGATCAAGATTAGGATTTGTCACTCCGTGTATCGGAGAGGTATCTCTGGGCCCTCTCGGTAATGCACATCACTATAAGCGTTGCAAGCAATGTGACTAATGAGTTAGTTATGGGATGATGCACTATGGAATGAGTAAAGAGACTTCCCGGTAACGAGATTGAACTAGGTATGAGTATACCGATGATCTAATCTCGGGCAAGTAACATGCCGACGACAAAAGGAACAACATATGTTGTTATGTTGTTTGACCGATAAAGATCTTCGTAGAATATGTAGGAGCCAATATGAGCATCCAGTTTCCGCTATTGGTTATTGACCGGAGATGTGTCTCGGTCATGTCTACATAGTTCTCGAACCCGTAGGGTCCGCACGCTTAACATTCGATGACGATTTATATTATGAGTTATGTTATTTGATGTACCGAAGTTTGTTCCAAGTCTCGGATGAGATCACAGACATGACGAGGAGTCTCGAAATGGTCTAGAGGTAAATATTCATATATTGGAAGGTTGCATTCGGACATCAGAATGGTTCCGAGTGATTCATGCATTTTTCCGGAGTATCGGGAGGTTACCGGAACCCCCCGCGGAAAGATATGGGCCTTATGGGCCATAGGTGGGAGGCTAACCAGCCCAAAAGGGGCTGGTGCGCCCCCCACAAGGGAGGAGGCCGAATTAGACTTGGGAAGGGGGCGCCACCCCCCTTTCCTTCTCCTACTCCCTCTCCTTCCCCATTTCCCCCTCCGGTAGAAGGAAAAAAGGGTGGGGCCAAATCCTACTAGGACTGGAGTCCTAGTAGGACTCCCCTCTCCCTGGCACGCCCCTTGTTGGCCGGCCTCCTCCTCCCCTCCTTTATATATGGGGGCAAGGGGGCACCCCAAGGGCACAACAGACAATCTCTTAGCCGTGTGCGGCGCCCCCTCCACAGTTACACACCTCGGTCATATCATCGTAGTGCTTAAGCGAAGCCATGCGCCAGTAACTTCATCATCACCGTTGCCACGCCGTCATGCTGACAGAACTCTCCCTCGGCCTCAACTAGATCAAGATCTCGAGGGACATCATCGAGCTGAACATATGCTGAACATGGAGGTGCCGTACGTTCGGTACTTGGATCGGTTGGATCGCGAAGACGTTCGACTACATCAACTGCATTACTTAACGCTTCCGCTTTCGGTCTACGAGGGTACGTAGACACACTCTCCCCTCTCGTTGCTATGCATTTCCGAGATAGATCTTGTGTGATCGTAGGCAAATTTTTTGAAATACGACGTTCCCCAACAGTGTCTTCCGAGCCAGGTCTACGCATAGATGTTATATGCACGAGTAGAACACAAAGAGTTGTGGGCGATAATAGTCATACTGCTTACCAGCATGTCATGTTGGGGAATGTAGTAATTTCAAAAAAAATCCTATGCACACGCAAGATCATGGTGATGCATAGCAACGAGAGGGGAGAGTGTCGTCCACGTACCCTCGTAGATCGTAAGCGGAAGCGTTACGACAACGCGGTTGATGTAGTCGTACGTCTTCACGATCAACCGATCCTAGTACCGAACGCATAAAGACCTTCTGCGACCGCATATCGCTCATTTCGGTGACGTCCCACGAACTCATGATCTAGTAGAGCTTCGAGGGAGAGTTTCATCAGCACGACGGCGTGATGACGGTGTTGACGAAGCTACCAACGCAGGGCTTCGCCTAAGCACCGCTATGATATGACCGAGGTGGATTATGGTGGAGGGGGGCAACGCACACGGCTAAACGATCAATGATCAACTTGTGTGTCTATGGGGTGCCCCCCTCCCCCGTATATAAAGGAGTGGAGGAGGGGGGAGGGCCGGCCCTCTATGGCGCCATACGGAGGTGTCCTACTCCCACCGGGTGTTGGATCCCCCCCCCTTCCCTAGTTGGACTAGGAGAGAAGGAAGGGGGAGAGAGGGAGGAAGGAAAGGGGGATGTGACGCCCGGATAATTAAGCTACAGTAATCCCAAGTTAATAGTGCCACGTCACCACTCTTACTGTTGCTAATCCTCGGTTGATCCAAAGCGCAATCCAAATTCAAGTTCAAACTAAAGTCCAAAATTCAAATTTCTCAAACATGCAAATAAAATGTTCAAAGTGTGGCAAATAATCTCTACTTATTTGTCATGTTGGAACCAACCTCTTTTGGTTTCCCATGTGTCCCTGGAAATTTATTTAGTGCTCCAGCAGCATTTAAAATTGGCCTTTACAATTTCTAAAAATGGTTAGGCAATTCCTTTTGACCCCATACTTTTTGTTCCATCTCAATTTATTGTGTTAGATTTATGTGCCAAATTTTGTTCAAAACAAAACTCATTTGGTACAAAAAGAAAATGCAAAAGAAAAAGAGAAAATGGAAAAAAGAAAAGTTAAAAACAAAATAAAAAGCAAGACAATAGGAATAAAGCAACCCCCCCCTCCCTTGGTCCACCCAGCCCATCTACCTAGCAGGTCGGCCCACCCCCATCAAACTCTCCCCTCTCCCCATTTCACGTAACCGTGGACGCCGGCGATGGCCGCCACGGCACAGGGCGATGCCGTGGCGCCCATCCATCGCGCCCTCCTTCCTTTATCTACCCCGGCGCCTGAACCCAACCCTAGCCCCTCTTCCTAGCACCCCTCCCTCTCCCTCTCCGCCTCCCCTCCTCACATCTTCCCACTCCCGAATGCCTTCGTCTCCACTGGTTGCTGCACCGTCACGGCCACTGACCTCCCCGTTGGCCAAGACTTCACCAGGAGCTCCGCCCGCCTCCTGTGCTTCGCCTACGAGGACCAACTCAGGTGCTACGCCACTACACGGAGGGGATCGAGCCCTTCTTCAACCTCGATGTCGCCGTCGTCCGCCGTTCGTTCCACCGTGCCGGTCTGCTTCTGGCCTCGCCGAGCTCGACTACAGCCTCCCTGTGAGCTCCCGGTCCTCTGTGGCATCTTGTAGGACATTGAAGTATGTCTAGAGGGGGGGTGATTAGACTACTTGACCAATAAAAACTTAACCTTTTCCCAATTTTATAGTTTGGCAGATTTTAGCTATTTTAGGACAAGTCAAGCAATGACCACACAATTCAAGCAAGCATGCAAAGAGTATATTGGTAGCGGAAATTAAAGCATGCAACTTGCAAGAAAGTAAAGGGAAGGTTTTAGAGGATTCAAACGCAATTGGAGACACGGATATTTTTTCTCGTGGTTCCGATAGGTGGTGCTATCGTACTTCCACGTTGGTGGAGACTTCAACCCACGAAGGGTAGCAGTTCTTGTGAGTCCACGGAGGGCACCACCCACGAAGGGTCCACGAAGTAGCAACCTTGTCTATCCCACCATGGCCGTCGCCCACGAAGGACTTGCCTCACTAGCGGTAGATCTTCACGAAGTAGGCGATCTCCTTGCCCTTACAAACTCCTTAGTTCAACTCCACAATCTTGTCGGAGGCTCCCAAGTGACACCTAGCCAATCTAGGAGACACCACTCTCCAAGAAGTAACAAATGGTGTGTTGATGATGAACTCCTTGCTCTTGTGCTTCAAATTATAGTCTCCCCAACACTCAACTCTCTCTCATAGGATTTGGATCTGGTGGAAAGATGATTTGAGTGGAAAGCAGCTTGGGGAAGGCTAGAGATCAAGATTCATATGGTAGGAATGGAATATCTTGGCCTCAACACATGAGTAGGTGGTTCTCTCTCAGAAATGGTAAGTTGGAAGTGTAGGTTCAGTCTGATGGATCTCTTCACGAATGAAGAGGAGGTGGAGGGGTATATATAGCCTCCACACAAAATCCAACCGTTACACACAATTTACCAAACTCGGTGGGACCGAATCGTTAAACTCGGTCTGACCGATTTAGTAAACCTAGTGACCGTTAGTGATTTTGATTGGGGAATGACATGCATCTCGGTGAGACCGATATGGTTAGGGTTAGGGCATAACGTAATCTCGATGAGACCGATTACACAAACTTCGGTGAGACTGATTTTGGTAATTAGTTAACGAGAGAGTTGGTCAGTAAACTTCGGTGGGACCGATTTGCTCTTTTCGGTGAGACGAAATGTTTCAAAAGGAAAGCAGAGAGTTTACATTGCAATCTCGGTGGGACTGATCGCTCACTTCGGTTGGACCGAAAGCGTTCTGAAGGGAAAGCAGAGATTGCAACCCCATCTCGGTGAGACCGAGATCCCTATCGGTAAGACCGATTTGCTTAGGGTTTGTGGCGTGGCTATGACTTTTGGAATCGGTGGCGCGGATAGAAAGAATCGGTGTGACCGATTTTGGCTTTAAGTTTAGGTCATTTGTGGATGTGGGAAAGTAGTTGAGGGTTTTGGAGCATATCACTAAGCACATGAAGCAAAAGGCTCATTAAGCAACACCTCATCCCTTCTTGATAGTATTGGCTTTTCCTATAGACTCAATGTGATCTTGGATCACTAAAATGTAAAATGAAAAGTCTTGAGCTTTTTAGCTTGAGCCAATCCTTTGTCCTTAGTATTTTGAGGGATCCACTTTCATCATCCATGCCATGCCATTCATTGAGCTTTCCTGAAATAATAGTCTTGGAATAGCATTAGCTCAATGAGCTATATGTTGTTATGAATTACCAAAACACCTAGGGATAGTTGCACTTTCAATCTCCCCCTTTTGGTAATTGATGACAACATATAGATCAAAGCTTCGACAAATGATAATAAAATTTAAATAACATTGTCGCTTTGAGAAGTATGTGATAAGCAAGAGCTCCCCCTAAATTTGTGCATAGTTTTAGATTTGCTTTGGACTGCAAATACATAATGAAGTAGGCTCATGGGTTACTCTTCCATGTCACATACATCTTGGTGGAGCGCTCAAAATAATAAACAATGAATACATGCACTCATCACCAAGCAAAGTGAGTGATCACATAAGATAGATAGGATAATATCAAGCATGCATAAGTGTAGCTTATGATCAAACACATGATCATCAATGTCTCACAAGCATAGTATCTCAACCAAAAGCAAACAAAGTTGAAAAACCACCAAATAAAGCAAGAGAGAACAAAAGCAACACTCTCTCTCTCTCTCTCGAAGCCTATGATTTATACATTTATCTCCCCCTTTGGCAACAAGTTACCAAAAAGTTCATAGAAAATGCATAGTGCTAGATCGACTCTCGGGCTTGATCTTGGTGGTGGTGTAGAGATGGCTCCTTGGATGAAGACTTACATTGATGTAGATGGAGCTGGAGGCGATGAAGGTCTTTGGAGCTGGTGGAACTGAGGCTATAGCTGGTGCAGACGAAGTTGATCTTGTGTCAGTCACTGGCACAGCTGATGACCTCTGGGCTCTAGGCACTCTGGCAAACACATTGGTTGTAGTCTTGCCCTTCCTCTCCTGCATGTCCTCTTGTAACTCCTCCACTTCAGTCTGAATCTCAGTTACTTTCACATCTAAGTTATAGAACTTTTGTTCTATGATTCTCTCCACGCTCTACTGGTTTTGATTTAGGGTGTCCAATCCCTTCTCAATCCTCGAGTTGATGCTATTAAGTAACCAAGCTGCTCCTCGCTTGTTCTTCAAGAAATACTCAGATGCCTCCTCTTGAGTTGGCATCTTGGCAGCCTTCTCCTCTTTGCCTTCTCCTTCTTCTCCCGAGCTTGAACCGATAATGGATCATCTTCATTCATGACAACCTCATTGTCCTCAAAGTCTGGATAAAGTGGATGGTGTTCCTTATCCAAGCGATATTTTCCTGTGCCCATCTTTGAGTTTATCGGTTCTTGAATCTGAGGTGCATATCCACAGCTCCTCTTACGATCTGCTGCAGTCCTCTTGATAGTTTCAATGATCGGGCTCGTGACTTTAAACTTCATGGCACATCAAACACATGCAACATGTTGATGGCATGCCCTCTGATCATGTTATGGTCACCGGACTTGGGCAACAAAGTGTGCCTCGAATCCAATTTATGGTTGGCAACCCCGATGAGAGATAGTGTACTGATCCAAACTTGTGAGTTTCTAATGCCTTGTTTGGAATTTCCTTGTACATGTGAGCCATTGAATTGTGATCCTTTTTCTTCTTTGCATAAATGTCTAAGTCATCCTCATTCTCTTCTGGGGCATTTATCAGCTTTGCCCACCCCTCAACAGTTGACTGGTACCTTGTACCTTCAGACATCCAAACAATTCTCCCATCTGGGTAGAAATGTGTTGTGGAGTGAAACTGCATGATAAGCTCATCATTCCAATTTGTGAGCTTTTGCCCAAAAAAATCTGCAACTCCACAGCTCACAAAGTTGTCCTGCACTCCAGGATAGTGCTCTTCATTCTCCTTGATGAAGTTCCAATCAACCCACCTCATGTCACAGACAATGGGCTTCTTGTCCAACAGAATGGTCTCATAAAAGTCATGTTGTTCCTTTGTGTGGAACCTGTAATCAACAGCAGTTCTTCTCCTTGAAGCATATGGATCTTCCATTCTCCATTTCCTCAGCCCTGAGTCTTTCACGATTCTCATGTTCTCGACCACAGGATGAGCATCTTTGTGGTCTGGTATCTTTGGCTTGAGCTTCCTCGTAACCTGTCCTTCTTCATCTTCCTCATCAACCTCGAACCTTTGGGGCCTTGTTCTTCTCGGAGCTGGAATACTCCTAGTATTCCTCTTTGGTGCACACTTGGCCTTGGGGGCAGCTTTGGGTGCTTCCTTGGGCTTAGATGTGGCAGCCCACGATCTGATTGCATCACCCATTAGCTTTGGTGCCTTTGGTGCTGGTGCGTGAGCTCTTCCTCTTCCATCATGGAAGGCTTCCCAATCACTCTGCCATGGTCATCTTAACCCTTTCCTTCCTCTTCTTGCTTTCAAAGAATCGGCTCTTTGGGATCAGGATTTTCAGGTAGTTGAGTTGATGTTCTGGCCTTAGACATTGGTTGTCTTCCTGCAGTCCTTTTGGTCTTCATGACCCTTTCCTTCTTGAGCACTTCTTTCTTGGAAGTAGCCTCATCTTCCTCAGCTTTGTAATCTTCATCCTCTGAATCTGAAGTTCTTTTCCTCCTTTGGCTAGTAGCAGCCTTAGGCAAATTGCTAGGAGTACTTCTGCTCCCTTCATCTGAAGTTGAGGGACTAGTGCCCTCACTCAAGTCTATCTGCTCTTGACACTTACATTTGTCACTTTGATCGGACATACTACAAAAAGCTGACTGACCACATGAAGAGTTTATAGATGAGATAGAAAGGATGAGCATCACAAAATGCAGAGGTTTTGCAAAAGAATGACTCAAAAGTTCAGTTTTAGTTTTCCATAGAAAGCATTTCGGATCCACCGATTTTCAAACTTCGGTGATACAAAGCGATTTTGGAACCTAAGCGATGATCTCGGTTGGACCGAGTTTGATTCGGTGGCACCGAGACTGCTAGGGTTTCACAGAATTCTCAAATCGGTTGCACCGATTAGTAAATCTCGGTCAGACCGAGAGTCACTTGTGCAATGGCATATGCCAAATCGGTGAGGCCGAGTTTTTCAACTCGGTGGGTCCGAGATGGTTTTGGCGGAAACCTAAACCTAAAAATCAGAATCACATCTAATCTATGAACTACTTTGGCTGGATAGATGAGTTGCAATCGTGGCAAGATTCAATATGAAAACAATGTGCTAGGAATCATACGTGGATAGCACAAAGATCAAGTCCATACCCTAACTTGGCGGTGGACTTGCTACGGCTGACTGTGGCGGGGACGAAATCCGTTGACGGCGGCGAAGACCAGCGACAGGAGGCTGCTGGCGGCGAGGAGACGATCCGGAGACCACGATGGCAGAGCGAACTGATGCGCGGGCGAAGGGTTTCGTAGAAATTTCCAAAATTTTGCCCGTGACTATATATAGCCCAACCCTGTCGGTGTGACCGAGTGGAACAACTCGGTGGCACCGAGATGCATAAATGTGTTCAGTTACAGCAACTCGGTGAGACCGAAACGTTCAAATCGGTTGCACCGAGATTGATAACTCAGATCAACTTGATGATCTCGGTAGGACCAAAATGGTAGGATCGGTCAGACCGAGAATCATTAAGAGGTTTTGGAAGTTAAGTCTATGACGAATCGGGGACTCCGAGTGCTCCTCACATAGAGTGGTTCGAATCTGACTTGATCAAATTTTGTGATGTAGCATGAATAGAGTTTGAGATGAGAAAAGCATAGATAGCTAAAGAAGGTTCTTAGGCATTCTTGTCCATCCACTTGGCCAAAAGAAGAAAGAACCAAACACACAAAACAACAAGTGGATGTCCTTGAATGAGTAAAATATGCACCAACATGCTCGCACAATCATATGGCAATTGAAATATGTGGCAAATCATGCACAACCAATTCTAGCATCTATCAAACAATTGGCGATGACTAGGTCATCTATATATGAGTATATTGACTTAGGAGTCAAATGAGAACATTTGATCATAGGTCATACTCATCGTTTAAGCTCAAGTGGGGTTACCACTTTTACATAATGCATTAATGTGTTCACACCATTAAAGTTGCTTTGACTCAATTCTTAGAGTTAAGCTCCCCCTAGATGTGAGATCCCCCCTTAGAGGGATGAACTAACCTTGGGTTTTGTCGATGATGACTTCATGTGGGTGTTGAAGATGTAGATGCTCAATGTTGATGTAGATCATTTGGAGCAATCCTTTGGAGTGATTTGCACTTTCAACTTGCCTACATGGGTTAGTCCCACAAGGAACAAACAAGAATATCCATAGACATAGAGTGATGCACACACAAGATGATGTCCATGAAAACATTTGGTTACCTTGTCCCTTGCCTTACCAACATGAGGGTTTGTGACTCCTTAAACTAGTGAAAAATGTGAAAGTTGATTGCACTTGTTCTTGCCAAAATGATATGAGTGAAGAATGTTGGCGGAGTCACCCTCAAGACTCTCTAGTTCTTCTTCTTCGGGATCCACATCATCTTGATGGGAATCCTTGGAGTTGTAGTTGTACTTGATGAAGTAGAACTTGAAGTAGTCTTGGGGACCCACTCGAACGAGGCTTTAGGTGCTTCTTCAAATGCATCAATCTCTTCTTGAAGCTTGTCCTTGCCTTTGTTCTTGTGGTCTTATGGTGGAAGATCATCTTGAGCATGTGTCCCCTTGAAGGAAGTAGGATCATACTTCTCTTGTTGAGGAACAAACTTCGTCTTGGGGTATTGATCTTCTTCCCACTCAACTCCATTGGCATTGAACTTTCGTTCAAAACCAACACCTTGATTCTTCCGGTGCCTTCCTTGCTTGCGTACAATTTCCTCGAATTGCTTACTCCCGGCAAGGCTCTTGTAAACACCTTTCACTATAATTCCCTTCAATAAACTATTTTCTTGCTCAAGTGTAACTTGGCTAAGAGAATAATTAGTGGAATCAAGAGAACTACTAGAAGCAACAACATTGGATTTGACATTATTATTGTTACTACTAGAGGAAGTATCTTTCGTGTACTTGTTACTAGGCTTGACTTGAGGCATGTAAGTAGATAAGAGTAAACGCTTGGCAATGTAAGAAGAACTTTTCTTGCGGAGATCATCATTGATTGCCTTTAAGAACTCATGCTCTTTCTCAAGATTGAGCTTTTCAAAGCGTAACTTCTCATGAGCCCTTAAAAGTTCTTGATGATCCTCGAAGATAGTTTCATGAGCCAACTTAAGAGTGTTTAGTTCTTTAGTTAGAAGCTCAATTTTCTCCTTATCATTGTCATTCATTTGATTAGCATGATTAATTGACGTTTCATCATAGTATTCATCACTAGAGTTGTCAACATGTAAATCATCATCACCTAGCAAGTCATCTTCATCACTATTAAAATCAACATACTCGGGATGTGTTACCTTAGGACCTTTGGCCATGAAGCATCTTCCAATTCCTTCATTTGGTGAATCAAATATGTCGTAGGAGTTGGTTGACACAATTGCTAGACCGGCAACACCTTCATCTTGAGTATATTCGGAGTCGGAGTGATAGCTTCTCTCGGAGTGATGGTCGGAGTCGGAGCCGGAAACCCATTCACCAACATGAGCTTGATGTCTTAGTTTTGTGTAGCTCCTTGATGACTTGTCCTTCCTTTCCGAATCCTTGCTTCTCCATGAGGGTCTTCGTTCATAACGATCATCTCTACTCCTCCTCTCTCTCGGTGGTGATTCTTCTCTTTTGCTTCTTCTTTTTGGAGAATCTTCTCTTCTTTTGTAGGGTGCCGTACACTCGTTGGAGTAGTGTCCGGGTCACCCACAATTGTAGCAATTGCGCTCTCGACTAGAGGATCTTTTGTCATTGTAAGACCTTGGCTTGGAGCTTCTTTCTTTGCTTCTACTTTTGTAGAACTTGTTGAAGTTCTTCACCATTAAGCTCAATTCTTCATTGAAGGTTGGTTTCTCACTTGATGATGTGGGGGCTTCACTTGAGGCTTTGTAAGCACCACTTGACTTGTTGTGAAGTTCCTCCTTGTCCTTGAGTGACATCTCATGAGCAACAATCCTTCCAATGACTTCCGTTGGCTTGAGATCTTTGTAGTTTGGCATCATTTGGATCAATGTGCACACGGTATCATACTTTCCATCCAATGCTCTTAGGATCTTCTTGATGATGAATTTGTCGGTCATCTCTTCACTCCCTAAGCCGGCAATCTCATTTGTGATAAGAGCAAGCCTAGAGTACATTTCAGCTACACCTTCACCATCCTTCATTTTGAACTTGTCAAGCTGACTTTGGAGCACATCCAACTTGGATTCCTTGACGGATTCGGTACCTTCGTGCATATCAATCAAAGTATCCCAAATTTCCTTTGCATTCTCAAGACGGCTGATTTTGTTGAATTCTTCGGGGCACAATCCGTTGAAGATGATGTCACATGCTTGAGCGTTGTATTGTAGCATCTTCAATTCTTCCGCATTAGCTTCAAGGTTCGGTTCTCTCCCATTGAAAAATTCACCTTGCAAGCCAATACAAATAATTGCCCAAACGGCGGGGTTATGTCCAAGAATATGCATTTTCATCTTATGCTTCCAACTAGCAAAATTAGTACCATCAAAGTAAGCGGTGATAATTTCCCTCGCTAGACGCCATACTCTCCTAGGTTGTGAAACCAAGGCTATGACCACCAAAAGCTATGGAAATCAAAGCAAATGGAGACCAAAGCTCTGATACCACTTGTAGGACCTTGAAGTATGTCTAGAGGGGGTGATTAGACTACTTGACCAATAAAAACTTAACCTTTTCCCAATTTTAGAGTTTGGCAGATTTTAGCTATTTTAAGACAAGTCAAGCAATCATCACACAATTCAAGCAAGCATGCAAAGAGTGTATAGGCAGCGGAAATTAAAGCATGCAACTTGCAAGAAAGTAAAGGGAAGGGTTTGGAGGATTCAAACGCAATTGGAGACACGGATGTTTTTGGCGTGGTTCCTATAGGTGGTGCCATCATACATCCACGTTGATGGAGACTTCAACCCACGAAGGGTAGCAATTGCCTTGTGAGTCCACGGAGGGCTCCACTCACGAAGGGTCCACGAAGTAGCAACCTTGTCTATCCCACCATGGCCATCGCCCACGAAGGACTTGCCTCACTAGCGGTAGATCTTCACGAAGTAGGCTATCTCCTTGCCCTTACAAACTCCTTGGTTCAACTCCACAATCTTGTCGGAGGCTCCCAAGTGACACCTAGCCAATCTAGGAGACACCACTCTCCAAGAAGTAACAAATGGTGCGTTGATGATGAACTCCTTGCTCTTGTGCTTCAAATGATAGTCTCCCCAACACTCAACTCTCTCTCATAGGTTTTGGATCTGGTGGAAAGAAGATTTGAGTGGAAAGCAACTTGGGGAAGGCTAGAGATCAAGATTCATATGGTAGGAATGGAATATCTTGGCCTCAACACATGAGTAGGTGGTTCTCTCTAAAATGGTAAGTTGGAAGTGTAGGTTCGTTTCGATGGCTCTCTCCATGAATGAAGAGGAGGTGGAGGGGTATATAGCCTCCACACAAAATCTAACCGTTACACACAATTTACCAAACTCGGTGGGACCGAATCGTTAAACTTCGGTCGGACCGATTTAGTAAACCTAGTGACCGTTAGTGATTTTCAGTGGGACTGACATGCATCTCGGTGAGGCCGATTCGGTTAGGGTTAGGGCATAATGTAATCTCGGTGAGACCGATTACACAAACTCGGTGAGACCGATTTTGGTAATTAGCTAACCAGAGAGTTGGTCAGGTAAACTCGGTGGGACCGATTTTCTCTTTTCGGTGAGACCGAAATGTTACAAAACGGAAACAGAGAGTTTACATTGCAATCTCGGTGGGACCGATCGCTCACTTCGGTTGGACCGAAACGTTACGAAGGGAAAGAGAGAGATTGCAACCCCATCTCGGTGAGACCGAGATCCCTATCGGTAAGACCGATTTGCTTAGGGTTTGTGGCCGTGGCTATGACTTTTGGAATCGGTGGCGCCGGATAGAAAGAATCGGTGTGACCGATTTTGTCTTTAAGTTTAGGTCATTTGTGGGTGTGGGAAAGTAGTTGAGGGTTTTGGAGCATATCACTAAGCACATGAAGCAAAAGGCTCATTAAGCAACACCTCATCCCTTCTTGATAGTATTGGCTTTTCCTATAGACTCAATGTGATCTTGGATCACTAAAATGTAAAATGAAGAGTCTTGAGCTTTTGAGCTTGAGCCAATCCTTTGTCCTTAGTATTTTGAGGGATCCAATTTCATCATCCATGCCATGCCATTCATTGAGCTTTCCTGAAATAATAGTCTTGGAATAGCATTAGCTCAATGAGCTATATGTTGTTATGAATTACCAAAACCACCTAGGGATAGTTGCACTTTCACATCTTCCCTCTTTCCCCCGCGTCATGTAGCTACGTTCTTGACGAGCGCCGCCGCCACCGTCGCTCGGCCATCGCAGCAGCCCTCACCTCCGGCCCCCTAGCTTCTGCCGCTGCTCCCATTCGACGCGGCGTTTGTCGCGCGATCGATCCCAACCAACCATGCAGAAAATGGTGCCCCGTAGCTCTTCTCCAGATGGCCGTCCGAACACAACTGCCGCTTACCATGGCCGGAACTTGTCCGCTCACGCACGCTCACATGCTCATGTTGTTCGTGGCTGTGCTGCTATTCTATTGCCGCGTAGCTGTTGTTGGTGATACTGCGCTGCTGCTGCCGTGTACTGCCGCTGCCGCTTGCCTCTGCCGCCGCTGGCTGCTCGCCATGCAGCCGCCCCGCTAGCCCCGCCGCGCCCGGCGCCTGTCCACGCACGTCCGAGTGCCCCCGCAGCCACTTGCGGCCCTGCCTACTGCATGTTGCGACGCTGCTACTACCTACTGTCGCTGCTAATTGCGTTGTTGCTGCTGCTCCTAGCGATTACTAGTTGCTGCTACTCTGCTTCTGTAGCCGCCCCGCCTCGCTGCAGTTGCTGCTTGCTCGCCTCACCGCTGCGTTGGCTGCTTCCGACTACCGCCGGCCTCGCCCCGCACCTGGGCGGATTCAGCCTCCGCCCGGGGCAGCGCCCGCCCCGTTAACCACCCGCTCCAATGGCCTAATGGGCCACTGAACAGTGGGGCCCATCCCCTGTTATAAGTAAAAGAAAAGGAATTAGAAAAATATATATTAATTTAATTAATTAATTAATTAATTAAACGGTTAATTAACTAGCACCCGTGCGATGTGACGGTGTTGGCTGGCTGTTTAGCGGTATCACCCAGGAGGGGGTGATAGCTCTGGACTTGTCCCAACAGCCGTCACTTCTTTTAATAATGCACTAACATGTTTGGGTATTTGTCCTGAGTTGGCCTTTGGCCTTTACGCACTAACCACCACGCGAGAATAATTATGGGCCTCGACGTCCGCAAAGATCGGCCAAGCTTTGTCGACGTTGATTCAAAGCATTGCGGCATGGTCGGATCATGCTGGCCATCCGAGGCGGTGCTGGTATTCACCCTGCTCGCAATGACCCGGAGTGCAACGGGCGATGGGCCCAAGACCCCGGGGGGCTTAGGATGTAGACCGGTGGGGACCTCTCTGCTGAGCCTAGGTAGGGCTGCGACGTGTTGATCTTCCGAGGCCGGGCATTGAACCCAGAGCGATGTGTCCGGCCAGAGTGATCGAGCGTGTTGGGTAACGTGGTGCACCCCTGCAGGGAAGATATATATTCGAATACCGTGTCAACGGTAATGGATGTTCAGACTTGTATCCTGATCTTATACAACTAGAAATGGATACTTGAGATATGTGATGGATATGTTGGCTCCGGGATTGCTTTCTCGCAGGGAGTCGAGGAAGGATCTCTGGGCATTAATTCTACAACATGCTTCTTAATTATAAGCTGCTATTCTTTACTCTTCTACATGCTGCAAGGCACTTGGAACTGCTTGAAGATGCTAGTCTTCGATAGGCTAGGCCTTCCCTCTATTCTAGCATTCGGCAGTTCAGTCCACATATTCAACCCTTCCATTTGATACCAATGCATACTTAGTATAGATCTGATGCTTGCGAGTACTTTTGATGAGTACTCACGTTTGCTTTGCTACCCCTTTTCCCCCTTCTTCCTTCTTTCTGGTTGATGCAACCAGTTGGTGGATCCCAGGAGCCAGATGCCACCACCAACGTCTGCTACTACCCCGAGGATGCCTACTTCTACGTGGAGACCACCGAAGACAGGAGTAGTTAGGAGGTCCCAGGAAGGAGGCCTTGCCTCTTCGATCGTTGATGTTTGTGCTAGCCTTCTTAAGGCATCCTTGTTCAACTTATGTCTGTACAAAGATATTGTTGCTTCCGCTGACTCTTGTGTATCGAGCTATGTATTCGAGCCCTCGAGGCCCCTGGCTTGTAATATGGAGCTTGTATTATTTTGATTTGTGTCTAGAGTTGTGTTGTGATATCTTCCCGTGAGTCCCTGATCTCGATCGTACACATTTGCATGTATGATTAGTGTATGGTCGAATCGGGGGCGTCACAAGTTGGTATCAAAGCCGACTGCCTGTAGAATCCCCCTTTCGATATCCTTGGCCGAAGTTGAGTCTAGTCTATGGATAACTTATTTACTAACATGGCTGTGTGGCTTACGGGCCCACATCGCCATTGGGTGGTAGTAGGATCTTTTACTCCTCATCTATACTCTGGGACTCTGATCTCTCTTCTACTCGGGTTAAATGATTTTGCTAACTCTATCCTAGGTTCTCGTGATCACATCCATCCGGAGATTTGTATTATGCCTTTCTTGAATTAAGGGCCAAGATCTACTTCACAATGTTCATGGGCCGCAGGATCCTTTTATCGAGGCACCCTGCGTCGTCACTTGCAAATCTCTCACTCTAGTGGTTTTTCTTCAAGGTTGATGTAGCCTTTGTTATGTCCCGTTTATGTATCCCTCTATCGCGTGCATGCGTGCCGCCTAGTATGTCTATGATGTTTCTCTTGTCCAAGCTCATACTAACAACGTGTAATTGGCTATGTATATGTATTGGTATGTCTTCAATGACTACTTCTATGTACATATTGTGCCTTGCTCATTGTTCTGATTACCTCATGGATGACTCCATACGCTTGCACCAACCCTTGTTAAACTACCCCCTGTTGCATTTAAGCAGCATGGTTAGACCCACTGGTTGTGGTCGTGGTGGCGACAATCCACCACCTCCCGAATGCATGGCCGGTATGATACAACAGTTGAGCTGAATCGTCAGTTCATGAAAGGAGTCACAACTCAGTTTCCACTTCCCAATATGAATCATCAACCAGCCCCAGTAACATGCAAGACTTTGCGCGTCTCAACCCTATCGTCTACAGCAGTTCAAACCAGCCACTTGATGCTAATGACTAGCTTCATGACACCCCTTTCGAGTTGGAGTCTGCTGATGTAGCCCCTGCCAACTAGGTCACCTTCGTGGCTTACTGTATAAAAGGTCCCGCTACTCAATGGTGGGACAGCCACAGTCGTTCCTTACCTGTTGGAACCGCCATCACTTGGCCGGAATTCCAAGCTGCATTCTTCAGGCCAATGTCGAACCACCATGGTTAGTCACAACGTCCCCGTTGAACTTGAAGGGATGGAATTCCATGTTTCCCCCCATTGTTTTGAAGTCTTCAAGATATTGACCTCATTCTGGGAATGGAGTGGTTGAAAACATATACTGCTTCTATCATTTGGCGCCCTAAACAAAATTCCTCTACTACATCCTTCAAGTGCGATAGTAAGCTACCATGCTCGTATTGTTTGAAATGCCGAAGCATGGATTTATTCCTTGAATGCGTTAAACGCTTCTCCTCTTGTGAGAATTGAAAACGCTCCAGTTGTTCCCAGTCCATGACCTTGAACTCGCTACAGTTAAGTTCGCACTAAAGTTGTAGCGACATTTCCTTCTTGGTAATCGTTGCGATATCTTCGCCGATCATCAAAATATGAAATATCCACTTACCCAGCTAGATATGGATCTCCGTCAACAGCGATGTACAGAAACAATTCCAGACTATGACTATGGTATTTCTTATACCCCTGGCAAGGCTAATATCAAGGCCGATGCCCATCATAGGTCTCATTGCAACAACCCCATGGCTTATAAAGCTCAACCCCTGCAAGATGATCTCACTTACAGAGAGCATCCGATCCGCATTCTCATTCAAGCTGAACGTCACGCCCGTCTAAGGGCTATCAAATTTCTAAAATTTCAGTGGTCAAATCATTCTGAAGATGAAGCACTTGGGAACTCGAGGATCATCTACGAGATGAATACCCCGTTTTGTTTCCTTCTACCTCCTAAAATCTCGGGACGAGATTTCTTGTAGTGGAGGAGAATTGTGACGCCTGGATAATTAAGCTACAGTAATCCCAAGATAATAGTGCCACGTCACCACTCTTACCGTTGCTAATCCTCGGTTGATCCAAATCGCAATCCAAATTCAAGTTCAAACTAAAGTCCAAAACTCAAATTTCTCAAACATGCAAATAAAATGTTCAAAGTGTGGCAAATAATCTCAAGTTATTTGTCATGTTGGAACCAACCTCTTTTGGATTCCCATGTGTCCCTGGAAATTTATTTAGTGCTCCAGCAGCATTTAAAATTGGCCTTTCCAATTTCTGAAAATGGTTATGCAACTCCTTTTGACCCCATACTTTTTGTTCCATCTCAATTTATTGTGTTAGATTTACGTGCCAAGTTTTGTTCAAAACAAAACTCATTTGGTACAAAAAGAAAATGCAAAATAAAAAGAGAAAATGGAAAACAGAAAAGTTAAAAGAAAAAAAAGCAAGACCATAGGAATAAAGCAAAAAAAACCTCCCTTGGTCCACCCGGCCCATCTACCTAGCAGGCCGGCCCACCCACATCAAACTCTCCCCTCTCCCATGTTCACGTAACCGTGGACGCCGGCGATGGCCGCCACAGCACAGGGTGATGCCGTGGCGCCCATCCAGCGCCCCCATCCTTTATCTACCCCGGCGCCCAAACCCAACCCTAGCCCCTCTTCCTAGCGCCCCTCCCTCTCCCTCTCTACCTTCCCTCCTCAGATCCGCCCACTCCCGAACGCTTCCGTCGCCACTGGCTGCGTCACCGTCACGGCCACCGACCTCCCCGTCAGCCAAGACTTCACCAGGAGCTCCGCCCGCCCCCTCTGCTTTGCCTATGAGGACCAACTCAGGTGCTACGCCACTACACCGAGGGGATCGAGCCCTTCTTCAACCTCGGTGTCGCTGCCGTCCACCATTCGTTCCACCACGCCGGTCTGCTTCCGGCCTCGCCGAGCTCGACTACAGCCTCCCTGTGAGCTCCCGGTCCTCCGTGGCCTCTCCCCTCTTTCCCCGCGTCATGTACCTACGTTCCTGACAAACGACGCCGCCACCATCGCTCGGCCACCGCAGCAGCCCTCACCTCCGCCCCCTAGCTTCTGCCGCTGCTCCCATTCGACGCGGCGTTAGACAAGCGATCGATCCCGACCAACCACGCATAAAATGGTGCCCCGTAGCTCGTTTCCTGATGGCCGTCCGAACACAACCGCCGCTCACCATGGCCGGAACTTGTGCGCTCACGCACGCTCGCATGCTCATGCTTTTCGTGGCTGTGCTGCTATTGCTGTTGCCGCGTATTGTTGTTGGTGATATCTTGCGCCGCTGCCGGGTCTTGCCGCTGCTTGCCTCTACCGCCATGGCTCGCCATGCAGCCGCTTCGCTTAGCCAGCGCCCGGCGCTTCTGTCCATCTGCGTCTGCGTGCCCCGCGGCCACTTGCGTACGCCTCTTGCATCTTTGCGACGCTGCTACTACATGTTGTCGCTGCTAATTGCGTTGTTGTTGCTGCTACTAGCGACTACTAGTTGCTACTACTCTGCTTCTCCTGCCGCCCCTGCTGAACTGCTGCTGCTTGCCCGCCTCGCTGCTGCGTTGGCCGCTGCCGATTACCGCCGGCCTCGCCCGCACTTTTGGCGGAGTTGACCCTCTGCCGGCGCGCCCGTTAACCACCCGCTCCAATGGCCTAATGGGCCACTGAGCAGTGGGGCCCATCCCCTGTTATAAGTAAAAGAAAAAGAATTAAAAAATATATATTAATAAAAATTAATTAATTAATTAAACGGTTAATTAACTCAATTAATTAATCTTAATTAACCTAATGAAGTAGATTAGTTAATTTAAAACTGTTGTAAGTTAGATGAGTCAATGACAGGGGGGCGCACCCCGTGTTGACCAGTCAAACGTTGACTGGTCAACTGGTTCCCCCTGGCCCGCATGGCACCCTCCGGTACACCTCTGTGTACATAGATCTGGGTGCACATAGCATTTTAGTTATTTAATTTTGAATTAATAACAATTTCAGAATATTGTTTAAATCTTTGAAAAATCATAGAAAATAATCCGTAACTCGGATGAAAAAGTTTTATACATGAAAGTTGCTCAGAAAAATGTGGCGAGTCCGAATATGCAATCCGTTCATCTGTCACGCATCCCTAGCATAGCGTACATGCAACCTTTCCCCTCCGTTTCATCTGTCCGATAATGACAACTTTGGGAAAACTTTCCCGGATGTTATCCCCCTTCGCCGGTAACGCGTAGTGCTACGTTAGAACATGCCTAGTGCTGCTTATTGTCATGTGCATCTGTGTGCCTTATATTTACTGTTTCTTCTCCCCTCTTCTTCTTCAATAGACCCCGAGACCGCTGCTGATGCCCCTGTGATCGACTACGTCGACGACAACCCTTCTCCCCTTTCATCGGAGCTTCCAGGCAAGCCCCCCCTTTGATCATCCCGATATCACCCATTCCATTCTCTCATGCTTTCATTAGATTTTGCTACTGTAATTCATTGCTCCTATTCTGATGCACAGCCTCCTTTTGTACCTGCTATTGTTACCTACCTGGTTATCCTAAACTGCTTAGTATATGTTGGATGGTGATCCATCAGTGACCTCCACCTTGTCCTTGTTGCCCCTGCTTCATCATCGATGACTCGATCAACGTGATCGACGACCAAGGCCCGACACCCCACATCACATCACGCCCCTTTTGTTGCTCGACTCTGTAGAGCTACTATCGAGTGCCGAGGGTGATCCCTCATAACGCACTCCTGATGATAATTTTGTAGTGTAGCTATTCGGTCTTGGTCATCGAGGGTGATTTCCTCTTTCACCATTCCCGATTCGGCTCTGTCGTGCAACACCTCAAGTGTGAACCTCGAGGGTGGTCCCTCTTATGTTCACCTTGATGATTACATTGAGTGGAATCCACTTGGGGTGATTCCTCGGGTTTTCCCCTTGATATCTGGACACACGGTTACCTTGACTTTAGTTGAGACATTGGTGAAAGCCGGGCGGGTCCGGAGAGCACCCGTGCGATGTGACGGTGACGGCTGGCTGTTTAGCGGTATCACCCAGGAGGGGGTGATCGCTTCGGACTTGTCCCGACAACCGTCACTTCTTTTAATAATGCACTAACAGGTTTGGGTATTTGTTCTGAGTTGGCCTTTGGCCTTTTTGCACTAACCACCACGCGAGAATAGTTATGGGCCTCGACGTCGCAGTATCAGCCGAAGCTTTGTCGACGCCCGGTTCAGCATTGCGGTCGGATCGTCTTTGGCCATCCGAGGTGGTGCTGGTAATCACCCTGCTCGCAACGACCCAGAGTGCAACGGGCGATGGGCCCAAGACCCTGGGGCACTTAGGATATAGACCGAGGGGGACCTCTCTCCTAAGCCTAGGTAGGGCTGCGACGTGTTGATCTTCCGAGGCCGGGCATTGACCCCAGAACGGTGTGTTCGGCCAGAGTGATCGAGCGTGTTGGGTAACGTGGTGCACCCCTGCAGGGAAGATATATATTCGAATACCGTGTCCACGGTAATGGACGTTCAAACTTGTATCCTGATCTTATACAACTAGAAATAGATACTTGAGATATGTGATGGATATGTTGGCTCCGGGATTGCTTTCTTGCAGGGAGTCGAGGAAGGATCTCTGGGCATTAATTCTACAACATGCTTCTTAATTATAAACTACTATTCTTTACTCTTCTACATGCTGCAAGACACTTGGAGCTGCTTGAAGATGCTAGTCTTTGATAGGCTAGGCCTTCCCCTCTATTCTGGCATTCTGCAGTTCAGTCCACATATTCAACCCTTCCATTTGATACCAATGCATACTTAGTATAGATCTGATGCTTGCAAGTAATTTGGATGAGTACTCACGGTTGCTTTGCTACCCCTTTCCCCCCTTCTTCATCCTTTCTGGTTGATGCAACCAGTTGGTGGATCCCAGGAGCCAGATGCCACAGCCAACGTCTGCTACTACCCCGAGGATGCCTACTTCTACGTAGAGACCGCCGAAGACCAGGAGTAGTTAGGAGGTACCAGGCAGGACGCCTTGCCTCTTCAATAGTTGATGTTTGTGCTAGCCTTCTTAAGGCATCCTAGTTCAACTTATGTCTGTACGCAGATATTGTTGCTTCCGCTGACTCTTGTGTATCGAGCTATGTATTCGAGCCCTCGAGGCCCCTGGCTTGTAATATGGAGCTTGTATTATTTTGATTTGTTTCTAGAGTTGTGTTGTGATATCTTCCTGTGAGTCCCCGATCTTGATCGTACACATTTGCGTGTATGATTAGTGTACGGTCAAATCGGGGGGGTCACAGGGGCGCCCCCCCTCCTAGTCCAATTCGGACCAGAGGGAGAGGGGGCGTGCGGCCTGCCCTGGTCTCCTCTCTCTCTCTCTCTCTCCACTATGGCCCAATAAGGCCCATGCACTTACCGGGGGGTTCCGGTAACCTCCCGGTACTCCGGTAAAATCCTGATTTCACCCGAAACCATTTCAATGTCCAAATATAGGCTTCCAATATATTGATATTTATGTCTCGACCATTTCGAGACTCCTCGTCATGTCCGTGATCATATCCGGGACTCTGAACTATCTTCGGTACATCAAAACACATAAACTCGTAATACTGGTCGTCACCGAACATTAAGCGTGCAGAACCTACGGGATCGAGAACTATGTAGACATGACCGAGACTCATCTCCGGTTAATAACCAATAGCGGAACCTGGATGCTCATATTGGTTCCTACATATTCTTCGAAGATCTCTATCAGTCAAACCGCATAACATACATTGTTCCCTTTGTCATCGGTATGTTACTTGCCCGAGATTCGATCGTCGGTATCTCAATGCCTAGTCCAATCTCGTTACCGGCAAGTCTCTTTACTCGTCCCGTAGTGCATCATCCCATAACTAACTCATTAGTTACATTGCTTGCAAGGCTTATAGTTATGTGCATTACCGAGAGGGCCCAGAGATACCTCTCCGACAATCGGATTGACAAATCCTAATCTTGATCTATGCCAACTCAACTAGTACCATCGGAGACACCTGTAGAGCACCTTTATAATCACCCAGTTACGTTGTGACGTTTGGTAGCCCACAAAGTGTTCCTCCGGTATTCGGGAGTTGCATAATCTCATAGTCATAGGAACATGTATAAGTCATGAAGAAAGCAATAGCAATATACTAAATGATCAAATGCTAAGCTAACGGAATGGGTCAAGTCAATCACATCATTCTCTAATGATGTGATCCCGTTAATCAAATGACAAGTCATGTCTATGGTTAGGAAACTTAACCATCTTTGATTCAACGAGCTAGTCAAGTAGAGGCTTACTAGTGACACTTTGTTCGTCTATGTATTCTACTAACTTTCTGGTTAATACAATTCTAGCATGAATAATAAACATTTATCATGATATAAGGAAATATAAATAATAACTTTATTATTGTCTCTAGGGCATATTTCCTTCAGTCTCCCACTTGCACTAGAGTCTATAATCTAGATTACACAGTAATGATTCTAACACCCATGGAGTCTTGGTGCTGATCATGTTTTGCTCGTGAGAGAGGCTTAGTCAACGGGTATGCAACATTCAGATCCGTATGTATATTGAAAATCTCTATGTCTCCCTCCTTGACTTGATCGCGGATGGAATTGAAGCGTCTCTTGATGTGCTTGGTTCTCTTGTGAAATCTGGATTCCTTTGCCAAGGCAATTGCACCAGTATTGTCACAAAAGATTTTCATTGGACCCGATGCACTAGGTATATATGACACCTAGACCAGATATGAACTCCTTCTTCCAGACTCCTTCATTTGCTGCTTCCGAAGCAGCTATGTACTCCGCTTCACAGGTAGATCCCACCACGATGCTTTGCTTAGAACTGCACCAACTGACAGCTCCACCGTTCAATATAAACACGTATCCGGTTTGTGACTTAGAGTCATCCGGATCAGTGTCAAAGCTTGCATCGACGTAACCATTTACGACAAGCTCTTTGTCACCTCCATAAACGAGAAATATATCCTTAGTCCTTTTCAGGTATTTCAGGATGTTCTTGACCGCTGTCCAGTGATCCACTCCTGGATTACTTTGGTACCTCCCCCCTAAACTGATAGCAAGGCACACATCAGGTCTGGTACACAGCAGTTCATACATGATAGAGCCTATGGCTGAAGCATAGGGAACACCTTTCATTTTCTCTCAATCTTCTGCAGTAGTCGGGCATTGAGTCTGACTCAACTTCACACCTTATAACACAGGCAAGAACCCTTTTTTGCTTGATCCATTTTGAACTTCTTCAAAACTTTATCAAGGTATGTGCTTTGTGGAAGTCCAATTAAGCGTCTTGATCTATCTCTATAGATCTTGATGCCCAATAAATAAGCAGCTTCACCGAGGCCTTTCATTGAAAAACTCTTATTCAAGTATCCTTTTATGCTATCCAGGAATTCTATATCATTTCCAATCAACAATATGTCATCCACATATAATATTAGAAACTCTACAGAGCTCCCACTCACTTTCTTGTAAATACAGGCTTCTCCAAAAGTCTGTATAAAACCATATGCTTTGATCACACTATCAAAACATTTATTCCAACTCCGAGATGCTTGCACCAGTCCATAGATGGATCGCTGGAGCTTGCACACTTTGTTAGCATCCTTTGGATCGATAAAACTTCAGGTTGCATCATATACAACTCTTCTTCCAGAAATCCATTCAGGAATGCAGTCTTTACATCCATTTGCCAATTTTCATAATCATAAAATGCGGCAATTGCTAACATGATTCCGACGGACTTAAGCATCGCTACGCGTGAGAAAGTCTCATCATAGTCAACTCCTTGAACTTGTCGAAAACCTTTCGCAACAAGTCGAGCTTTGTAGACAGTAACATTACCGTCAGCATCAGTCTTCTTCTTGAAGATTCATTTATTCTCGATGGCTTGCCGATCATCGGGCAAGTCAACCAAGGTCCACACTTTGTTCTCATACATGGATCCCATCTCAGATTTCATGGCCTCAAGCCATTTTGCGGAATATGGGCTCATCATCGCTTCCTCATAGTTTGTAGGTTCGTCATGGTCAAGTAACATGACATCCAGAACTGGATTACCGTACCACTCTGGTGCGGATCTTACTCTGGTTGACTTACGAGGTTCAGTAGTAACTTGATCTGAAGTTATATGATCATCATCATTAGCTTCCTCACTAATTGGTGTAGGAGTCACACGAACAGATTTCTGTGATGAACTACTTTCCAATAAGGGAGTAGGTACAGTTACCTCATCAAGTTCTACTTTCCTCCCACTCACTTCTTTCGAGAGAAACTCCTTCTCTAGAAAGGATCCATTCTTAGCAACGAATGTCTTGCCTTCGGATCTGTGATAGAAGCTGTACCCAACAGTCTCCTTTGGGTATCCTATGAAGACACATTTCTCAGGTTGAAGTTTTTTCACATAAGCATCGCAACCCCAAACTTTAAGAAACGACAACCTTGGTTTCTTTCCCAACCATAGTTCATAAGGCGTCGTCTCAACGGATTTAGATGGTGCCCTATTTAACGTGAATGTAACCGTCTCTAAAGCATAACCCCAAAATGATGGCGGTAAATTAGTAAGAGACATCGTAGATCGCACCATATCCAGTAAAGTACGATTACGACGTTCGGACACACCATTACGCTGTGGTGTTCCAGGTGGCCTGAGTTGCGAAACTATACTGCATTGTTTCAAATGAAGACCAAACTCGTAACTCAAATATTCTCCTCCACGATCAGATCGTAGAAACTTTATTTTCTTGTTACGATGGTTTCCCACTTCACTCTGAAATTCTTTGAACTTTTCAAATGTTTCAGACTTATGCCTCATCAAGTAGATATACCCATATCTGCTTAAATCATCTGTGAAGGTGAGAAAATAACGATACCCGCCGCGAGCCTCAACTTTCATCGGACCACATACATCAATATGTATGATTGCCAAATAATCTGTTGCTCGCTCCATTGTTCGGGAGAACGGTGTTTTAGTCATCTTGCCCATGAGGCATGGTTCGCAAGTACCAAGTGATTCCAAAAGTCCATCAGAATGGAGTTTCTTCATGCGCTTTACACCAATATGACCTAAACGGCGATTACCACAAATAAGTTGCACTATCATTATCAACTCTGCACCTTTTGGCTTCAATATTATGAATATGTGTATCACTACTATCGAGATTCAATATAAATAGACCACTCTTCAAGGGTGCATGACCATAAGAGATATTACTCATATAAATAGAACAACCGTTATTCTCAGATTTAAATGAATAACCGTCTCGCATCAAACAAGATCTAGATATAATGTTCATGCTTAACGCTAGCACCAAATAACAATTATTCAGGTCTAAAACTAATCCCGAAGGTAGATGTAGAGGTAGCGTGCCAATGGTGATCACATCGACTTTGGAACCATTTCCCACGCGCATCGTCACCTCGTCCTTAGCCAATCTTGACTTAATCCGTAGTCCCTGTTTCGTGTTGCAAATATTAGCAACATAACCAGTATCAAATACCCAGGTGCTACTGCGAGCATTAGTAAGGTACACATCAATAACATGTATATCACATATACCTTTGTTCACCTTACCATCCTTCTTATATGCCAAATACTTGGCGCAGTTCCGCTTCCAGTGACCAGTCCCTTTGCAGTAAAAGCACCCAGTCTCAGGCTTAGGTCCAGACTTGGGCTTCTTCACCTGAGCAGCAACTTGCTTGCTGTTCTTCTTGAAGTTCCCCTTCTTCCCTTTACCCTTTTTCTTGAAACTGGTGGTCTTGTTGACCATCAACACTTGATGCTCTTTCTTTATTTCTACCTCCGCAACCTTTAGCATCGCGAAGAGCTCGGGAATTGTTATATCCATCCCTTGCATACTATAGTTCATCACAAAGCTCTTGTAGCTTGGTGGCAGTGATTGAAGAATTTCGTCGATGACACTATCATCCAGAAGATTAACTCCCAGTTGAATCAAGTGATTGTTATACCCAGACATTTTGAGTATATGCTCACTTTGTAACTATTCTCCTCCATCTTGTAGCTATAGAACTTATTGGAGACTTCATATCTCTCAATCCGGCATTTGCTTGAAATATTAAATTCAACTCACGGAACATCTCATATGCTCCATAACGCTCAAAACGTCGTTGAAGTCCCGGTTCTAAGCCGTAAAGCATGGCACCTTGAACTATCGAGTAGTCATCGCTTTTGCTCGCTGACGTTCATAACATCTGGCGCTGCTCCTCAGCGGGTTTGGCACCTAGCAGTGCTTCCAGGACGTAATTCTTCTGTGCAGCAATGAGGATAATCCTCAAGCTACGGACCCAGTCCGTGTAGTTGCTACCATCATCTTTCAACTTAGCTTTCTCTAGGAATGCATTAAAATTCAACGGAACAACAGCATGGGCCGTCTATCTACAACAACATAGACATGCAAAATACTATCAGGTACTAAGTTCATGATAAATTAAAGTTCAATTAATCAAATTACTTAAGAACTCCTACTTAGATAGACATCCGTCTAATCATCTAAGTGATCACGTGATCCATATCAACTAAACCATGTCCGATCATCACATGAGATGGAGTAGTTTTCAATGGTGAACATCACTATGTTGATCATATCTACTATATGATTCACGCTCGACCTTTCGGTCTCAGTGTTCCGAGGCCATATATGCGTATGCTAGGCTCGTCAAGTTTAACCCGAGTATTATGTGTGTGCAAAACTGGCTTGCACCCATTGTATGTGAACGTAGAGCTTATCACACCCGATCATCACGTGGTGTCTCAGCACAACGGACTTTCGCAAAGGTGCATACTCAGGGAGAACACTTATACCTTGAAATTTAGTGAGAGATCATCTTATAATGCTACCGTCGATCTAGGCAAAATAAGATGCATAAAAGATAAACATCACATGCAATCAATATAAGTGATATGATATGGCTATCATCATCTTGTGCCTTTGATCTCCATCTCCAAAGCACCGTCATGATCACCATCGTCACCGGCACGGCACCTTGATCTCCATTGTAGCATCGTTGTCGTCTCGCCAACTATTGCTTCTACGACTATCGCTACCGCTTAGTGATAAAGTAAAGCAATTACATGGCGATTGCATTTCATACAATAAATCGACAACCATATGGCTCTCGCCCGATTGCCGATAACTCTGTTACAAAACATGATCATCTCATACAATAAAATTTAGCATCATGTCTTGACCATATCACATCACAACATGCCCTGCAAAAACAAGTTAGACGTCCTCTACTTTGTTGTTGCAAGTTTTACGTGGCTGCTACGGGCTGAGAAAGAACCGTTCTTACCTACGCATCAAAACCACAAACGATATTTCGTCAAGTATGTGTTGTTTTAACCTTCACAAGGACCGGGCGTAGCCACACTCGATTCAACTAAAGTTGGAGAAACTGACACCCGCTTGCCACCTGTGTGCGAAGCACGTTGGTAGAACCAGTCTCGCATAAGCGTACGCGTAATGTCGGTCCGGACCGCTTCATCCAAGAATACCGCCGAATCAAAGTATGACATGCTGGTAAGCAGTATGACTTGTATCGCCCACAACTCACTTGTGTTCTACTCGTGCATATAACATCTACGCATAAACCTGGCTCGGATGCCACTGTTGGGGAACATAGTAATTTCAAAAAAATTCCTACGCACACGCAAGATCATGGTGATGCATAGCAACGAGAGGGGAGAGTGTCGTCCACGTACCCTCGTAGACCGTAAGCGGAAGCGTTATGACAACGCGGTTGATTTAGTCGTACGAATTCACGATCGATCGATCCTATTACCGAACGTATGGCACCTCCGCGATCTGCGCACGTTCAGCTCGATGACGTCCCACGAACTCACGATCCAGTAGAGCTTCGAGGGAGAGTTTCGTCAGCATGATGGCGTGATGATGGTGTTGATGAAGCTTCCGACGCAGGGCTTCGCCTAAGCACCGCTACGATATGACCGAGGTGGATTATGGTGGAGGGGGGCACCGCACACGGCTAAAAGATCAATGATCAACTTGTGTGTCCATGGGGTGCCCCCTCCTCTGTATATAAAGGAGTGGAGGAGGGGGAGGGCCGGCCCTCTATGGCGCGCCCTGGAGGAGTCCTACTCCCACCAGGAGTAGGATTCCCCCCCCCCTCCCTTGCTGGACTTGGATAGAAGGAAGGGGGAGAGAGGGGGAAGGAAAGGGGGGCGCCGCCCCCCTCCTAGTCCAATTCGAACCAGAGGGAGTGGGGGCACGCGGCCTGCCCTGGTCTCCTCTCTCTCTCTCCACTATGGCCCAGTAAGGCCCATACACTTACCGAGGGGTTCCGGTAAGCTCCCGGTACTACGGTAAAATCCCGATTTCACCCGGAACCATTCCGATGTCCAAATATATGCTTCCAATATATCTATCTTTATGTCTCGACCATTTCGAGAGTCCTCGTCATGTCCGTGATCATATCTGGGACTCCGAACTAACTTCGGTACATCAAAACACATAAACTCATAATACCGATCGTCACCGAACGTTAAGCGTGCGGACCCTACGGGTTCGAGAACTATGTAGACATGACCGAGACTCATCTCCGGTCAATAACCAATAGTGGAACCTAGATGCTCATATTGGTTCCTACATATTCTTCGAAGATCTTTATCGGTCAAACCGCATAACAACATACGTTGTTCCCTTTGTCATCGGTATGTTACTTGCCTGAGATTCGATCGTCGGTATCTCAATACCTAGTCCAATCTCGTTACCGGCAAGTCTCTTTACTCGTTCCATAATGCATCATCCCGTAACTAACTCATTAGTTACATTGCTTGCAAGGCTTATAGTTATGTGCATTACCGAGAGGGCCCAGAGATACCTCTCCGACAATCCGAGTGACAAATACTAATCTTGATCTATGCCAACTCAACAAGTACCATTGGAGACACATGTAGAGCACCTTTTATAATCACCCAGTTATGTTGTGACATTTGGTAGCACACAAAGTGTTCCTCCGGTATTCGGGAGTTGCATAATCTCAAAGTCATAGGAACATGTATAAGTCATGAAGAAAGCAATAACAATATAATAAACGATCAAATGCTAAGCTAACAGAATGGGTCAAGTCAATCACATCATTCTCTAATGATGTGATCCCGTTAATCAAATGACAACTCATGTCATGGTTAGGAAACTTAACCATCTTTGATTCAACGAGCTAGTCAAGTAGAGGCATACTAGTGACACTTTGTTTATCTATGTATTCGTACATGTACTATGTTTCCGGTTAATACAATTCTAGCATGAATAATAAACATTTATCATGATATAAGTAAATATAAATAACAACTTAATTATTGTCTCTAGGGTATATTTCGTTCATGTCATACTTTGATTCAGCAGTATTGTTGGATGAAGCGGCTCAGACCGACATTACGCGTACGCTTACGCGAGACTGGTTCTACCGACGTGCTTCGCACACAAGTGGCTAGTGAGTGTCTGTTTCTCCTAATTTAGTTGAATCGAGTGTGATTACGCCTGGTCCTTGTTAAAGGTTAAAACAACACACTTGACGAAAAATCATTGTGGTTTTTGATGCGTAGGTAAGAACGGTTCTTGCTAAGCCCGTATCAGCCACGTAAAATTTGCAACAACAAGTAGAGGATGTCTAACTTGTTTTTGCAGGGTATGTTGTGATGTGATATGGTCAAGACGTGATTATATATAAATTTTTGTATGAAATGATCATGTTTTGTAAAAGTTATTGGCAACTGGCAGGAGCCTTATGGTTGTCGCTTTATTGTATGAAATGCAATCGCCATGTAATTGCTTTACTTTATCACTAAGAGGTAGCGATAGTCGTGATAGCAACAGTTGGCGAGACGACAACGATGCTACGATGGAGATCAAGGTGCCGTGCCGGTGACGACGGTGATCATGATGGTGCTTTGGAGATGGAGATCAAAGGCACAAGATGATGATAGCCATATCATATCACTTATATTGATTGCATGTGATGTTTATCTTTTATGCATCTTATTTTTCCTAGATCGACGGTAGCATTATAAGATGATCTCTCACTAAATTTCAAGGTATAAGTGTTCTCCCTAAGTATGCACCGTTGCGAAAGTTCGTTGTGCTGAGACACCACGTGATGATCGGGTGTGATAAGCTCTACGTTCACATACAACGGGTGCAAGCCAGTTGTGCACACACATAATACTCGGGTTAAACATGACGAGCCTAGCATATGCAGATATGGCCTCGGAACACTGAGACCGAAAGGTCGAGCGTGAATCATATAGTAGATATGATCTACATAGTGATGTTCACCATTGAAAACTACTCCATCTCACGTGATGATCGGACATGGTTTAGTTGATATGGATAACGTGATCACTTAGATGATTAGAGGGATGTCTATCTAAGTGGGAGTTCTTAAGTAATATGATTAATTGAACTTTAATTTATCATGAACTTAGTCCCGATAGTATTAGTATAACTATGTTGTAGATCAATAGCTCGCGATGTAGCTCCCCGTTTATTTTTGATATGTTCCTAGAGAAAAATAAGTTGAAAGATGATAGTAGAAATGACGCGGACTTGGTCAGTGATCTGAGTCTTATCCTCATTGCTGCACAGAAGAATTATGTCCTTAATGCACCACTAGGTGACAGACCTATTGCAGGAGCAGATGGAGACGTTATGAACATTTGACAAAGCTCGGTATGATGACTACTTGATAGTTTAGTGCACCATGCTTTACGGCTTAGAACCGAGACTTCGCCACGGAGCATATGAGATGTTCCAAGAGGTGAAATTGGTATTTACATCTCATGCCCATGTCGAGAGATATGAGACCTCTGAAAATTACTTTGCCTACAAGATGGAGGAGAACAGCTCAACCAGTGAGCATGTGCTCGGAATGTCTGAGTACTACAATCACTTGAATCAAGTGGGAGTTAATCTTCCAGATAAGATAGTGATTGACAGAGTTCTCTAGTCACTATCACGAAGTTACTGGAACTTCGTGATGAACTATAATATGCAAGGGATGACGAAAACGCTTCCTGAGCTCTTCGCGATGTTGAAATCAGTGAAGGTGGAAATCAAGAAAGAGCACCAAGTGTTGATGGTTAACAAGACCACTAGTTTCAAGAAAAAGGGTAAAGGGAAAGAAAGGGAACTTCAAGAAGAATGACAAGCAAGTTGCCACTCCCATGAAGAAGCCCAAAGCTGAACCCAAGCCTAAAACTGAGTGCTTCTACTGCAAAGGAAATGGTCACTAGAAGCGGAACTATCGCAAATACTTCGCGGATAAGAAGGATGGCAAAGTGAACAAAGGTATATGTGATATACAAGTTATTGATGTGTAGTTTACTAGTGTTTATAGCAACCCCTCGGTATTTTATACTGGTTCAGTTGCTAAGAGTAGTAACTCGAGACGGGAGTTGCAAAATAAACAGAGACTAGTTAAGGGCAAGGTGATGATGTGTGTTGGAAGTGATTCCAAGGATAAGATCACCATCGCACACTCCCTTTACCTTCGGGATTAGTGTTGAACCTAACATAAATGTTATTTGCTGTTTGTATTGAGCATAAATATGATTGGATCATGTTTATTGCAATACAGTTATTCATTTAAGTCAAAGAATAATTGTTGTTCTATATACATGAATAAAACCTTCTATGGTCATACACTCAATATAAATGGTTTATTGAATCTCAATCGTACTAATACACATATTCATAATATTGAAGCCTAAAGATGCAAAGTTAATAATGATAGTGCAACTTATTTGTGGCACTGCCGTTTAGGTCATATTGGTGTAAAGCGCATGAAGGAACTCCATGCTGTTGGGCTTTTGGAATCACTTGATTATGAATCACTTGATGTTTGCGAACCATACCTCATGGGCAAGATGACTAAGACTCCGTTCTCCGGAATAATGGAGCGAGCAACTGACTTATTGGAAATAAAACATACTGATGTATGCGATCCGATGAAGTGTTGAGGCTCGCGGCGGGTATCATTATTTTCTGACCTTCACAGATGATTTGAGTACATATGGGTATATCTACTTGATGAAACATAAGTCTGAAACATTTGAAAAATTCAATGAATTTCAGAGTGAAGTGGAAAATCATCATAACAAGAAAATAAAGTTTCTACGATCTGATCGCGGAGACGAATATTTGAGTTACGAGTTTGGTCTTCATTTGAAACAATGTGGAATAGTTTCGCAACTCACGCCACCTGGAACACCACAGCGTAATGGTGTGTCCGAACGTCATAACCGTACTTTATTAGATATGGTGCAATTTATGATGTCTCTTATCGATTTACCACTATCGTTTTGGGGTTATGCATTAGAGACAGCTGCATTCACATTAAATAGGCACCATCGAAGTCCGTTGAGATGACACTATATGAACTGTGGTTTGGCAAGAAATTTAAGTTGTCGTTTCTTAAAGTTTGGAGCTGTGATGCTTATGTGAAAAAGCTTCAACCTGATAAGCTCGAACCCAAATCAGAGAAATGCATCTTCATAGGATACCCAAAGGAGACTGTTGGGTACACCTTCTATCACAGATCCGAAAGCAAGAAATTCATTGCTAAGAATGGTCCTTTCTAGAGAAGGAGTTTATCTCAAAAGAAGTGAGCGGGAGGAAAGTAGAACCTGATGAGGTAATTGTACCTTCTCTCGAGTTGGAAAGTAGTTCATCACAGAAATCAGTTTCGGTGATGCCTACACCAATTAGTGAGGAAGCTAATGATGATGATCATGAAACTTCAGATCAAGTTGCTACCGAACCTCGTAGGTTAACTAAAGTAAGGTCCGCACCAGAGTGGTATGGCAATCATGTTCTGGATGTCATGTTACTTCACCATGACGAACCTACGAACTATGAGGAAGCGATGATGAGCCCAGATTCCATGAAATGGCTTGAGGCCATGAAATCTGAGATGGGATCCATGTATGAGAACAAAGTGTGGACTTTGATTGACTTGCCCGATGGTCGGTGATCCATTGAGAATAAATGGATCCTCAAGAGGAAGACGGACGCTGATGGTTGTGTTACTATCTACAAAGTTCGACTTGTCGCGGAAGGTTTTCTACAAGTTCAAGGTGTTGACTATGATGAGATTTTCTCAATTGTATCGATGCTTAAAAGTCTGCCCGTATCATGTTAGCAATTGCCGTATTTTATGAAATTTGGCAAATAGATGTCAAACATGCATTCCTTAATGGATTTCTTAAAGGTGCTAACAAAGTGTGCAAAGCTCCAACAATCCATCTATGGACTGGTGCAAGCATCTCGGAGTTGGAATATACGCTTTGATGAGTTGATCAAAGCATATAGTTTTATATAGACTTGCGGTGAAGCCTGTATTTACAAGAAAGTGAGTGGGAGCACTACAGCCTTTTTGATAAGTATATGTGAATGACATATTGTCGATCGGAAATGATGTAGAATTTACTGGAAAGCATAAAGGAGTGTTTGAAAGGAGTTTTTCAAAGAAAGACCTCGGTGAAGCTGCTTACATGTTGAGCATCAAGATCTATAGAGATAGATCAAGACGCTTGATAAGTTTTTTCAACGAGTACATACCTTGACAAGTTTTTGAAGTAGTTCAAAATGGAACAGTCAAAGAAAGAGTTTTTGCCTGTGTTGCAAGGTGTGAAGTTGAGTAAGACTCAAAGTCCGACCACGGCAGATGATATAGAGAGAATGAAAGTCATTCCCTATGCCTCAGCCATAGGTTCTATAAAGTATGCCATGTTGTGTACCAGACCTATTGTATACCCTGCCCTGAGTTTGCCAAGGGAGTACAATTTTGATCTAGGAGTAGATCACTGGACAGCAGTCAAAATTATCCTTAGAGGACTAAGGAAATATTTCTTGGTTATGGAGGTGATAAATAGTTCATCGTAAAGAGTTACATCGATGCAAGCTTTGACACTGATCTGGATGACTCTAAGTCACAATCCACATACATACTGAAAGTGGGAGCAATTAGCTAAAGTAGCTCCATGCAAAGCATTGTAGACATAGAAATTTACAAAATACATACGAATCTGAATGTGGCAGACCCGTTGACTAAACTTCTCTCACAAGCAAAACATGATCACACCTAGTACTCCCTGCGGTCCTATTTAGTTTGCGTTTAACTTTTTCCCGTTTTTCCTGCAATGCTCTGCGTGTGAGGCTTTTTCACCGCTTCTCTCCAACTTTGCCCCTCCACTTCTTCAGGCACTGTGCTTTGTCGTCCTATTACTTCACCTCCTCATCTCATCTCTGTATGGATCCACTTCTTTGGGCGTTGTGCACGCAGAGGACGGCGAGCTTGCGGGGACCATGGCGTGCTCTTAGCTGGTAGCATCCTCATGGCGGCAGCGTGCATGCAGAGGACAGCGAGCTTGCGGACCACGGCATGCTCGCGGCCAGTGGAATCCTCACGGCGGCGGCGTGCATGCAGAGGACGGCGAGCTTGTCGACCACGGCGTGCTCGCGGCCGGTTGCATCCTCACGGCGGCGGTGTGCACGCAGAGAACGTCGAGCTTGCGGACCACGGCGTGCTCGTGGCCGGTGACATCCTCACGGCGGCGGCATGCGCGCAGAGAACAGCGAGCTTGCGGACCACCGCGTGCTTGCGGCCGGTGCCATCCTCACGGCGGCGGCGTGGGTGCAGAGGACGACGAGCTTGCGGACCATGGCGTGCTTGCGGCAGTCGGCGTGCACACCGAGAACGACATGCTTGCTGCCGGTGGCGTCCTCTCGGCAGTCTGCGTGCACGCCGAGGACAACAAGCTTGCGAAGGACGGCGTGCTCATGGTGGGCGGCCAAGAGGAGAAAGACGGTGGCGTCTAGGTGGAAGTGAAGGACAACAGGAAGAGGAAGTGGATAGCGTCCTCTGACGCTTGCGTTTGAAGGGCATGCACTCACGGAGGACGCCGCTCGTGTGGGACGGTGATCCATGTTCCATGCATGCATGTGGCGAACAAGAGAAGTGCGGCAAGACAGAGGAAGAGCGTGCAGTTTGCTATCTTCATGTGACTTGATTTATGGAGTGGTTCTCTTAGTTTGGCGGGAATTACAAATCCGTGGCGGCAAACTAATTTTTGCAGCTAATTTTTGAAGCTACTCCATGGAGGCCTGCTCGGTTTAGGAGGGAACTGGAATTTTGCTGGCTCGCATGCGGTATGAGGAGAAAGAGTAGACGTCCGCATGCAGCACCGGGAACGAGGCGAGGAGGAAGGAGAGCCAATCAAGGTTGCATGCACATTTATTAGCACCATCTGATCTCATTCATGCGCGTAGGGCCATAGGAGCAATCTCGTCCAGAAATCAGCCAGCGACCCACGTCTTGGTATGCGAGTTTGCTCTTAGACGCAGAGAAAAAGGACCGGAGGGAGTACTCTTTAGTTGTTAATCACATGGCGATGTGAACTAGATTATTGACTCTAGTAAACCCTTTGGGTATTGATCACATGGCGATGTGAACTATGGAGTGTTAAATCACATGACGATGTGATCTATTGGTGTTAAATCACATGGCGATGTGAACTAGATTATTGACTCTAGTGCAAGTGGGAGACTGAAGGAAATATGCCCTAGAGGCAATAATAAAGTTGTTATTTAAATTTCCTTATATCATGATAAATGTTTATTATTCATGCTAGAATTGTATTAACCGGAAACTTGATACATGTGTGAATACGTAGACAAAACAAAGTTTCCCTAGTATGCCTCTACTATACTAGCTCGTTAATCAAAGATGGTTAAGTTTCCTGACCATAGACATGTGTTGTCATTTCATGAACGGGATCACATCATTAGGAGAATGATGTGATGGACAAGACACATCCGTTAGCTTAGCATAATGATCGTTAAGTTTTATTTCTTTGCTTTCTTCATGACTTATACATGTTCCTCTCACTATGAGATTATGCAACTCCCGAATACCGGAGGAACACCTTTGTAACATCCCAAATTTTCAATTTGGAATGTTATACATTAGATCATCATTGCATATCATATTTTGTTGCATTTTGGCTTAATCCTAGAACTTCTACGCAACTCAAGGACCCACGGAGGGAGTTGGGGATTTCGTTATTTTCATATTTGAGTTTTCTCAAATTTTGAAAGGAGGATCATTTGGTTTTGATTATTTTCCCTTCCTAATATTTCAAAAATAAAAATATATGAGAGGAGATAAGATGACTTCTCCAAAATAGATGAAATACTAGAGGAAAAATATTAAAAACCAAATAAATATTTTATTTGGATTTTATTGCAATTTTATTTGAATTAGAAAAACTGCACGTTTTCAAAATTGCATTTTAGGGCGAAGAAAATGTTCATCTTGTTCTAAATATTTTATTTCGACGGTGAAAATTTGTTTTGGCATTTTTCGATTTTTATTTATTTTTCTAGGATTTATTTTCATGAACATTATTTAAAAGGGTCGGCCGTGGTGGGTCAAGCTCAGCCGAGCCGGCCCAACCCAGCGTCGCCCGTTGACATCACGGGCGAGTCCGAGCCGGGACACGCCTCACCGCCGTCGTGCCCCTCGCCCAAGCCGCCTCCCCCTTTACAAGCCGAGGCTCGGGCCCCGTGCCAGCCTCCGCCGCCACTGCCGGAGCCCAGCCGCCGCATGACACCTCGCCGCCTCGCCGCCACGCCTCGCCGTCGCCCCACCGCCACCTCGCCGCCGCCCCGGAGCCCCGCCGGAGCCGCCCCGCCTCGCCGGAGCCTCGCCAGAGTTATACGCCGCCGTCACCGTCATTCGATTTTATTTTAAAACCGATTCGGTTTTTTAGAAAACCCTAGTTTTCGTTTTTTTAGAATAGATCGGTTTTATTTTTCTCGGTTTATTTATTTAGCGGACGTTCGTCCGTACGTTCGTTTTAACGAACGGTGTTCACTCGTTAGCCGCGGACAGCAAACGTTCGTTCGTTAGCCTGTTCGTCAGTTTTTCTTTTTTTTGGATTTTTCTGTGATTATTGTCGATCGCGATTTTTGGTCCAATTTTCGTTTTAGTATAACTTTTCGCCCATTTATCGGAATCAGGCGAATCAAGCGCCTAGCGTTTCGTCTCGAAACCCTCTTTCAGTTTAACCAACTTAAACAAGATTTTGCTACTGTAAAATTTTACTTTAGTCTAGATTAGTAAACGAAGCTTGTTTCTTTCGCCATTTGAGTTTTGTTGCTTCGTCTGATTTGATTCTTTTTGCAAACCAGAGTTCTTAAGTTGAACTTTCTGGTTAGATCTCTTATTTGAGTTTTACCCGTGCCCTTGCTTGATTACTTATTGTATGCTTGTTGGTTTGTGATAGAGTACCCGTAGTGCGAAGCGTGCTACTACGAGTCTCTAGGTTTTGCGGATCATCAGCAAGGCAAGTATCACTTTGATCATACCTCTTTACTACCAAGTTTTATTGCATTAGATCAACCCTTAAACAATTGCATGGTTAGGATCTGAATTAAAATGTGGGTTTGGGAAGTAGATGAGGTAGTACCTATTCACCTGTTTATTATCAAACCTTCGGAGTTACTTCTACGTTGCTTATATTGCTATGGTATGCTCGTGAAGCGTGGTTTGGGTTTTGAGAGTTTTCATGACAGATGTGAGCATTGTTAAATAATAGTTAACTTAAGGTGGCAACTTTAATACACATCTGGGTGGATTGAGGCACCTGGGGAATTCCAGTGATTGCATGTATTTTTGGAAATCCCGGGGTACCGTGTGATTCTCCTATGGACTGCCACCCAGGCTCAAAGGGATCATAAGATTTTTCATGCTAGAAACGTCCATGTGCAGCCACATGCCATTATGGGCTCTGGCATAGTTGAGTAAGTTGTGGGAAACCTTTCCATGATGGGCTAGCAGATGTAGGGGATTGTAGGTGTACCGGCCTATCTATCGGTTAAGGGGACCTCTTCGGAAAGACTGTGTCTCGGTCATCCGTTTCTCAAACATTTTGTAGTGCGAGAAATCCAACGGAGGAGATCGAGTCTTGTGGGGAAAAGTGCACAAACCTCTGCAGAGTGTACAATCTAATCATGGTTAGCCAAGTCCCCGGTTATGGACGTTTTGAGTATCTGGTTCTTGGATTATCATGTGGATCTCATCACTCTTAATTATAAAACTTGATTGCATTATTAATTACTTTTAATTGGGATTGAGATGGGGTTTACCATTCTCAATGTTTAACAACCACCATGATAGTTAAATAAAATATATTCCTTTACAGTAGGGAAAAATTGGCTTTTCGCAAAACATATTAACCATACAGCCGCCACCAGCCATATATGCATGTAGTGATAGCATTATTCTGTTCATTACTCTTTTATGTTACCTTGTCAGCATATTCCATGTGCTGACCCCTTTTTGGGTTGCAACATATCATGTTGCAGACTTTTCAGATGACGAGTAAGGAGCCTTAGGTCGTGATCTTTCACTCAATGATGCCGTTGGAGTTGATGGACTCACTTTATCTTCCAAGACTTCCGTTGTTATCGTATTAGATGGCCTTAAGCCATATTTATTGTAGTAAGTTCTCTTTTGAGACATTTGATGTAATAAGTGTGTGATTGCTACTCTGTTATAAATCCTTCAAGTACTGTGTGTGTCAGCATTACCGATCCAGGGATGACACTTATGCACAGAGATCAGACTGTTTGAGGTATGGTCGCTACAACCTTGTGTGCTATCAAACATCACAACGTAACTGGGTGATTATAAAGATGCTCTACAGGTGTCTCCGAAGGTGTTTGTTGGGTTGGCATAGATCAAGATTAGGATTTGTCACTCCGTGTATCGGAGAGGTATCTCTGGGCCCTCTCGGTAATGCACATCACTATAAGCCTTACCAAGCAATGTGTCTATTGAGTTAGTTATGGGATTATGCACTATGGAAGGAGTAAAGAGACTTGTCGGTAACGAGATTGAACTAGGTATGAGGACACCGACGATCGAATATCGGGCAAGTAACATGCCGATGACAAAAGGAACAACGTATGTTGCTATGCTATTTGACTGATAAAGATCTCCGTAGAATATGTAGGAGCCAATATGAGCATCCAGCTTCCGCTATTGGTTATTGACCGAAGATGTGTCTCGGTCGTGTCTACATAGTTCTCGAACCCGTAAGGTCTGCACGCTTAACGTTCGATGACGATTTGTATTATGAGTTATGTGATTTGATGTACCGAAGTTTGTTCCGAGTCTCGGATGAGATCACGGACATGACTAGGAGTCTCAAAATGGTCGAGAGGTAAACATTCATATATTGGAAGGTTGCATTCGGACATCGGAATGGTTCCGAGTGATTCGGGCATTTCTCCGGAGTACCGGGAGGTTACCGGAACCCCCCGGGGAAAGATATTGGCCTTATGGGCCATAGGAAGGAGGCTAACCAGCCCACATGGAGCTGGTGCTCGCCCCACAAGGGAGGAGGCCGAATTGGACTTGGGAAGGGGGTGCCACCCCCCTTTCCTTCTCCTACTCACTCTCCTTCCCCTTTTCCCCCTCCAGTAGAAGGAAGAAAGGGTGGGGCCGAATCCTACTAGGACTGGAGTCCTAGTAGGACTCCCCTCTCCCTGACGCGCCCCTTGTTGGCCGGCCTCCTCCTCCCCTCCTTTATATACGGGGGCAAGGGGCACCCCAAAGGCACAACAGACAATCTCTTAGTCGTGTGCGGTGCCCCCCTCCATAGTTACACACCTCGGTCATATCGTCGTAGTGCTTAAGCGAAGCCCTGCGCCGGTAACTTCATCATCACCGTCGCCACGCCGTCGTGCTGACGGAACTCTCCCTCGGCCTCAACTGGATCAAGATCTCGAGGGACTTCATCGAGCTGAACGTGTGCTGAACATGGAGGTGTCGTACGTTCGGTACTTGGATCGACTGGATCGCGAAGACGTTCGACTACATCAACCGCGTTACTTAATACTTCCGCTTTCGGTCTACGAGGGTACGTGACACACTCTCCCCTCTCATTGCTATGCATCTCCTAGATAGATCTTGCGTGATCGTAGGCAAATTTTTTGAAATACTGTGTTCCCCAACATGAGTCTCATGTGTTTAACTTTTCCAAGTTTAGTAGAAAACCTCATAAAAAGAATTGCCTATTAAGGATGAAATAATTGGTCTTGCTTCTATTGATGTGCCGCCTACTGATCCTTTAGAAAAATATTTGCTAGACCATGAAAATGATTTACATATGCATGCAAGAAATGAAATAGATGAGATCTTGTTTGAACAACGTCCTCTGCTTAAACAAAATTTGCCTATTGAAACTCTAGGAGGTCCTCCTCCACCTAAAGGTGATCCTGTGTTTGAATTAAAACAATTGCCAGACACTTTGAGATATGCTTATCTTGATGAGAAAAAGATATATCATGTTATTATTAGTGCTAACCTTTCAGAACATGAATAAGTAAGATCACTGAAAGTTCTAAGGAAGCACCGAGCTGCTATTGGATATACTATTGATGATCTTAAGGGCATTAGACCACTGTATGTCAGCACAAAATTAATATGGAACCTGATGCTAAACCCGTTGTTGATCACCAACGTCGGTAAAATCCTAAGATGAAAGAAGTGGTAAGGACGGAAATATTAAAACATCTGGAAGCAGGTATAATCTATCCTATAGCTGATAGTAGGTGGGTAAGTCCTGTTCATTGTGTCCCTAAGAAGGGAGGAATTACTGTTGTTCCTAATGATAAGAATGAACTCATCCCACAAAGAATTGTTACAGGCTATATAATGACAATTGATTTTAGAAAATTAAACAAAGCAACTAGAAAAGATCATTACCCTTTGCCTTTTATTGATCAAATGCTAGAAAGATTGTCAAAGCACGCACATTTTTGCTTCCTTGATGGATATTCTGGTTTTTCACAAATACCTGTTTCTCAACCTGATCAAGAAAAGACCACTTTCACTTGTCCCTTTAGAACTTATGCTTATAGACGTATGCCTTTTGGTTTATGCAATGCACCTGCTACCTATCAAAGATGTATGACTACTATATTTTCTGACTTTTGTGAAAAGATTGTTGAGGTTTTCGTGGATGACTTTTCTGTTTATGGGAAGTCTTTTGATGATTGCTTAAGCAATCTTGATCGAGTTTTGCAGAGATGTGAGCAAACAAATCTTGTCTTGAATTGGGAGAAGTGCCACTTTATGGTTAATGAAGGTATTATTTTGGGCCATAAAATTTCTGAAAGAGGTATTGAGGTGGACAAAGCTAATGTTGATGCAATTGAGAAAATGACATGTCCTAAAGATATCAAAGGTATTTGTAGTTTCATCTGTCATGCTGGTTTCCATAGGAGATTTATCAAAGACTTTTTTAAAATTTCTAGGCCTCTTAAAAATCTTTTGCAAAAGGATGTTCCTTTTGTTTTTTATGATGATTGTTTAGAAGCGTTTGAAACACTCAAGAAAGCCTTAATTTCTGCACCTATTGTTCAACCAGCTAACTGGAACTTGCCTTTTGAAATTATGTGTGATGTGAGTGATTATGCTGTTGGTGCTGTTCTAGGACAAAGAGTTGATAAGAAACTAAATGTTATTCATTATGCTAGTAAAACTCTAGATAGTGCACAACGAAATTATACTACTACTGAAAAAGAATTTCTAGCAGTGGTGTTTGCTTGTGATAAATTTTGATATTACATTGTTGATTCTAAAGTTATTTTTCACACTGAACATGCTACTATTAAATATCTTATGGAAAAGAAAGATCCTAAACCTAGAATTATTCGATAGGTTCTCTTGTTACAAGAATTTGATTTACATATCACTAATAGAAAAGGAGCAGAGAACCTCGTAGCTAATAACTTTTCTAGGCTTGAAAATGTCCTTGATGACCCACTACCTATTGATGATAAATTTCCTGATGAGCAGTTAGTTGCAATAAATGTTTGTATTAACACTCCTTGGTATGCTGATTATGCTAATTACATTGTTGCTAAATATTTGCCACCTAGCTTTACATACCAACAAAAGAAAAAATTCTTCTATGATTTAAGACATTACTTCTGGGATGACCCACATCTTTATAAAGAAGGAGTAGATGGTATTATTAGACGTTGTGTACCTGAGCATGAACAGGGACAAATCCTACGGAAATGTCACTCCGAAGCTTATGGAGGACATCATGAGGGAGACAGAACTGCTGACAAGGTATTGCAATCTGGGTTTTATTGGCCTACTCTCTTCAAGGATGCTCGCAAGTTTGTCTCATCTTGTGATGAATGTCAAAGAATAGGTAATATCGGTAAGCGTCAAGAAATGTCTATGAATTATTCACTTGCTGTTGAACCATTTGATGTTTGGGGATTTGATTACATGGGACCTTTTCCTTCCTCTAATGGGTATACACATATTTCGGTTGCTGCTGATTATGTTACTAAGTGGGTAGAAGCTATTCCAACTAGTAGTGCTGATCACAACACCTCTATTAAAATGCTTAAGGAAGTTATTTTCCCAAGGTTTGGAGTCCCTAGATATTTGATGACTGATGGTGGTTCTCACTTTATTTGTGGTGCTTTCCGTAAAATGCTTGCCATTTATGATGTTAACCATAGAATTGCATCACCCTATCATCCTCAGTCTAGTGGTCAAGTTGAACTTAGCAACACAGAAATAAAATTAATTTTGCAACAGACTGTCAATAGGTCCCAGAAGAATTGATCTAAGAAGTTAGATGATGCACTTTGGGCTCATAGAACAGCATATAAAAATCCTATGGGTATGTCTCCTTATAAAATGGTTTATGGAAAAGCTTGTCATTTGCCTCTTGAGTTAGAACATAAAGCATATTGGGCAATTAAAGAACTCAACTATGATTTCAAACTTGCCGGTGAAAAGAGGTTATTTGATATGAGCTCACTAGATGAATGGATAACCCAAGCCTATGAAAATGCCAAGTTATTTAAAGAAAAAGTTAAAAGATGGCATGATAAAAGAATCGAAAAGCGTGAGTTCAAAGTTGGAGAATATGTTCTTTTGTACGACTCTCGTTCCAGATTCTTTGCGGGATAACTCCTCTCCAATTGGGAAGGACCCTATGTTATCGAGGAGGTTTATCGGTCTGGAGCTATCAAAATAAATAATGCCGAAGGTACTAACCCGAAGGTTGTTAATGGGCAACGAATAAAACATTATATCTCAGGTACGCCCATTAATGTTGAAAGTAATATTGTCCAAACTATGACAGCGAAAGAACACATAAAAGAGTCCTTCTGAAACACTCCAGAATCATGAAAAAGAGGAGGTGCGTGATACGATAAGTAAACGGACTCCGAAAAATCCGCAATAATACTTTTTGTCAGTTTTGGAATATTAAGAAAATTAGGAAAATAAGAAACTACCGGGAAAGTCACCCTGGTGGGCACAAGACACCAAGGCGCGCCTGGCAGGTGGGTTGTGCCCACCTCGGTTACCTTTTGGACTCTGTTTTTATTTTGTTTTCTTGTTTCCCAAGATAAAAAAGATCTTTATATACCCCCGGAACCGATTGACCTCCGTATCGTGGAGAAATCTTCTGTTTTCTTTTTTTGCTCTTTTCTGATAGATTCAATCTACCATGGCCACTTCACGCTCCTCCAAGGACAAGTTCTTCGAGAACGTCATCAACCCCTATTTGCGGTAGGTGATGCAGCACCCTCATGCTATCTAGATGCATGAGGGGGTGCTCCACATCCGCGATGTGCAAGGTTCCAAGGGGACGGGAACCATGGAGGCCAGACTTGAAGCTATGGAGCAGGAGGTCTCACTACAAAAAATACACTTCCGTGATGATACGTGTTTGTCACAGCAGGTCACGTTTTCTATCATGCATGTGCTATCATAGAAGTGTTCCATGACATTACCAAAATTATCATCACGGAAGTGTCCACTTCCATGACGATAAATCGCGCGTCATAGAAGTGCTTTCGGCAAGGGTGACCGACACATGACATCCACCGTAACGGTTCGTCATTAAGCTATCGGGTCCGGTTTTGGATCCGATAACCCATTAACAGCCCGGACCAATGAGGATTTTCCACGTGTAAAATTGTCATTGGCCGGAGGAAACACGTGTTGGCTCACCGTTGGGACAGATGTCATCCATTCATTGGATAGGCAGGGCCTATGATAGGTCAACGCGTGGCACGGCCCAATAGAGGCCCATTCCGGTGAAAAGGCCGGCCTGTTTGACTTGGTCAAAAGGTAACGGGCCGGCCCACAGAAAGCCTGTTAACGGCCTGTTAGTATATAGCCCATTTACGGCCCGCTAACTCACGACCCGTTATGGCCTACCGGAACTAAGCCCAGTTACTTCATCTGGGCCGTCCAATATGATTCCAGCCCATTGTAACTTCCGGCCCATGTATGGCCCATGATGTCTTTCGGTCCATACGAGCCCATTTGTAACTCTTGGCCCATTAATGGCCCATGGTAAATCTGGCCCACAATGAATAGTGTATCGCTTTATACCCATTAACGGCCCATTATTCCATTGGGGCGTTTCCAAAACGTGTTATCTTTCGGCCTTCTCATTGCCCATTTATTCTTGGGCTTATTTCCAGCATTCGGTTACTTAAGGCCCGTTACTGGCCTTTTCTGCTTGTGGGCCAAATTCAGCCCGTGGTTACAATCGGCCTGTTTGAGGCCCGTTGAACCGTTGGGCCGTTTCCATAGCGTCATCAAATACGGACGATTAATGATGGCCCATTATGGTCGGCCCGTGAACGGACGATTCCAAATCTAGCCAGCTTACGGCCCATAATACGGTCTGTTATTGGCCCATGTTTGGCCGATCGATCATACGGCCCGTAGAAGGCCCATTGATGCTACGGACCGTAGAAGGCCCATTGTTTCTACGGCCCGTAGGAAGCCCATGGTAACTATAGTAAATATGTAGCCCATGGTTATTGTGGCCTAGTTTTAAAAAATAGGTTATGTGGCCACATGCAAACCGCAGAAAAAGAACTGCACTTGCTACAAGCAAACAAATAAACAAGACAACAAGGAAATAAATAAGCAAGCAACTTACGCTAGGCTATCATGACGGTTACACATATTACATCCACTGGGCATCAAAGTTCGCCACCAGTGCAAATATAGGGAACAAAGACGCATATCATATACACTGGTTGTCAAAGTTGGCGACCAGTGCAAATATGGGGAACAAAGCCGCATATCATATACACTGGTTGTCAAAGTTGGCGACCAGTGCAAAAAAACGCCGCAGCAAAACAAGTCCAGAACTGAAACCACTTCAGAAGAGCTCAAGAAACAATATCCTGGGTACCCATAATGCTGGCAAGATGCTTAGCAAGCTTATTAACTTTCTCTTATTTGAGCTTAAATCCACCAGCGCTTGCTGTTGCACTAGAAAGTATGCATCTGAATTCTGCAGGGACTTCCTCAGTCCTTCGGCTTCCTATCGCAGCACATATGATCAATGTCTTTCAACTTGAAGTTGAGACTCAAGAAGACGAACTGATTCAGGCAGCGAGTTCGAAGAGCTTGTGCCAGCAGTAGTGGCCAGTAACTCGAACACTACATCAAGACAAGACTTTTGGGTTCTCTCACTGTCGTCAAGATAGTTTTTATCAGCTTTCTTGGAGACCAACAGGGATGTCTCACTATCTTGAACCTTATCTGCATTACTTCCTTTACAATTGCATAACGGGGTACTGTTCTCCAATATTTTGCCTGCATTCTAAAAGAGAAACAAGCAGACACATCACAGGTTTACCATGTTGTATATGAAACTCATTTTGGTAAATCAGTTCAGTAGTAAAGTGGACAGTATAACAGCATGAAACAAACATATATCTATGCACCATGGTCACTTTATGGTCTATATCATTCTAGTTTTTGTTACCAAATCAAGATAGAGACACAGTTCAAATAATATTTGTTCAAGACAAACCAGAATAGATAGAATATAAGTGTGGAAAACTAGAGAGCAATAACAACACTTGTAATGTGCATGACATGAGAACATAACTATTTATTCAATTGAAACTGAAATCAACATGGAGCAAGTTACAACAGCAAACCAGTTAAAGAAACAGGTTTAAAACATACTTGTTGCGCCATTGGAGTTTCAATTCCGGCCTTAAAATTTGAAAATAGGTAGTATGAGTAAATACAATGATGCAAGAGCAAAGGAGTATGAACCATAGCTCTGAGAACGACACGAGAACAATTCTTCTTCTCCTTTAAGCGTTGAGTTGGGATTCGGAGTGGTGGTCCTCGTGCTTTGGGCACTGCAGTTCCCTTACTAACTGCTCGTGTTTGGGTGCTCTGTGGTGGAGACGGTGCTGTGTCAACTAGAACTGGGTTACTATCTGCTGGGGTTGGGGTTAGAAGGGGTGTAGCTGGTTCTCTGTCCAACTGGGTAGGGGTACAATCATGCGAGTGCAGGTTATGTGTGGTGGGGCTGGTTCTTGGGCAAGAATTACCGTGGTTCTATCTGCATCAACTGGTAGCACTATCTTTTACGAAGACCGTGATGTTACTCCTTAGAATCTGCCATCACCCCGTCCAATTGAAATGGCTGATAAACAAGAAAAGTAATTGAATGTACATACATTGTATGATAGACATGTGCAATGGATAGTGGGTAATAAAAGAGGGCATGAAATAATTCACATTCATGTTGTCTAACCAAACAGGATAGCATGACACAATTTCACATATATGATGGCTAACTAAATAGGATAGCATGACACAATTTCACATTATGATGGCTAACTAATAAAGATAGAAAGACATAGTTCAAAATATGATGACTATGTAAACAGGATGACATGATATAACTATATAATGTGTTTATTAAATAGGTTGGCATGCCATAATGCACATACATGCCGCCCATGGAAACATGATAGCATGATATAATTCACGGATAGAATGACATAATTCAAAATATGATGATTGTAAACACTAAACAGGATGAGATGATATAACTATATGATGTCTTTATTAAATGGGTTACGATGCCATAATTCAGATAGATGTTGTGTATATAAACATGATGGCATGATATAATTCAAATATATGATTTATATAGTAAGCAACTAAGCAGATGGCAATCCATATATGATGTAAAAACTAAGCAATGCAAGACAACATGCATGACATGGGTAATATAACCGCCAAGTTCGAGCATAGACCTTAGGGGAAATAGGACCGCCATCGGTCCTCGAATCCTCCTCTGGGAGCTCATTTGTAACAAAGGTAGCATTATGCCTTTCTGAATACCTTGTTTTTACTCCAGATACTTCCATCACCGCTTCAAATGGCTGATGCACAGGAAGAGTAGTTGAATATACAAACATTGTCAACAAATGGAACACGTAATACAAAAAAATGATAGCATGATATAATTCACATACATGATGATTGGCTAAACACCATGGCATTGCATAATTCACATATATAATGCCTTTGCAACAAGATAGCATTGCATAATTCACATATATAATGTCTTGCAACAAGATGGCAATGCATAATTCACATATATGGTAATTAGACACTAAACATGTGGCATTCACACAAAGCATGTCCAAACTAATCAAATGACATAGCAATGCAAGACACCGTACGCATGATATGAGCAACATAACCCTGCCAAGTTAGAGCATACACCTCGGGGGGGAATAGGACTGGTCATCTGTCTCTGAATCCTCCTCTGAGGAGCTATCCGTAACCAGCGAGATATGCGCTTCGTCAAATAGCATAGTCTGCTCTGAAGACCTTGTTTTCACTCCAGAATTTTCCATCGCCGTGTCAAATGGCTGATGCACACGAAGAGTAGTTGAATGTACTAACATTGTTGACAAATGTAATAAGTAATGGAAAAAAAGGATGGCCTGATATAATTCACATATAAGATGACTGGCTAAGCAGGATGGCATTGCAAAATTCACATATATGATGCCTGGCTAAACAAGATGGCGTTGCATAATTCACATAAACGATGAATAAACTAAACAGATGGCATTCACACAAAGCATGTCTAAACTAAGTAGATGACATATTTGATGTATAAAGTAAGCAATGCAAGGCACCATATGCATGATATAACCAACATCAGCATGCCAAGTTAGAGCGAAGACCTCAGGGCGTAAATAGGAGTGGTCTTCTCCTACGAATCCCCTCGTAACAGATATCTTCCTCTCGACTACAATCCAAAATGGGTGGAGGGGCTGCCTTTTGCGCCTACCATGGATCGTAAATGCTGCATGAAATTTTATTTCCACGCAAGGCTCGTCTTTTGCTCTACATGTTCAATTCCATTGTGTACAATAACCGACATGCATAGGAATAAAACATAGTGAGATTATGTAAGGAGTGCATGCAGAAATCCAGAGTGATGGTAGCAACTTGTGGATAGACCCAAAACCAATGATAGCGGTGATAATGGCTTCAGTTAAAAAATACAGATAATGGCTTCTTTCTCTTTGTTTCCCACCCAACATGAAACTCATAGTAGACACCAGAGATTAACCAGATAGTAGATAGATACTATTGATTGCGGCCCCGATATGTACCCCACAACCATTTGAAAACTCAAGTTTGACCATTAGTTTGGAATTGACTCATATTCTAATCGGTGAACAAGACGATAAAGTAGCATGTAATATTAAGCGATGCATAACGTAAGCAGACACGAAAGAGTGCGACCTATCTTGCGGACCCGTGTAATCCTCGAGGTCATCTGCTCGGTTGATGATGGTAATGCAGTTGTCATGGCTGCGGTGGGGGAAGAAGATCTGAGGTGGTGAAAGACACCGAGGCGGATCCCTCTTGTCTTTGGACCCTTACATCATTGGAGCAGCTAAGCTGGGGTGGACGGCGATGCAACAGGAGCGGGACAAACCACACAAGGTTTTCTTTGACAACTATCTGTAAGAGAAGTAATTCTGTAAGGGCTCGTTTGAATTGGAGGATTCTAACGACACAGGGATAGGAAATACATAGTAATAGGATAGGAATGCACGTGCAAAACAGAGAATTTAAAAACACAAGATTTCTGCCAATCTCGGTGTTTGGTTCACAAGAATTGGAAGATCACAGGATGCAAAGAAGCATTGTGAGATTAAGTCAAACCACAAGAAAATGTACGGTTATAATGCTATTATGCTACTATCTCTTAGTCCTGTGCTTCATGAATAGGAATTTGAAAAGTAGGACAAGTGGATATTAAAATTCCTACGGTTTTTCTTTCAATGAGACACTAAAGGAACAAATCCTACAGTTTTCCTTTGCTCCATTCCTTTGAACCAAATGCATGAATAGTACTACCATAGGAAACTTTCCAATTCCTATGTTTTTCCTTCATTTTTCCTTTCAAGCACTGGCGATTCTAGTAGGTAGGCTTGAGCAAGGAAATCCTACACTCAAAAAAACATAGTGCTACTTCTACTACTTTGGACCCAGACCACTGCCCTACTAGCTCAACTCCCAGGCCCATCGACAAATGCACAGCTCAAACGCGCAGAGATAAATAATGATGGCGTTCAAGAGAGTCCATGACGAATAGCTAAGTTGCCTGGTACCTCACTGCTTGTCATATAGTAGGAGAAACTAATCGTATTTCACATTATTACGTGTGCTCAGTGGACAATATATATAACATGTAGAGTAAAAAATAGATGTAAAACGTGTACAACCTCTTTGCGAAGTGCTACCTCTTGAGCATGCATTGGTTTTCTCTTGAAGAGGAAAGGGTGATGCAGCAAAGTAGTGTAAGTATTTCCCTCAGTTTTTGAGAACCAAGGTATCAATCTAGTAGGAGACTACACGCAAATCGCCTAGTACCTGCACAAACAATCAAGGACCTTGCAACTAACGCGATAAAGGGGTTGTCAATCCCTTCACGGCCACTTTCAAAAGTGAGATCTGATAAAGATAATTAGATAAATATTTTTGGTATTTTTGTTGTATAGATTGGAAAGTAAAGATTGCAAAATAAACAGTGATAGAAATTGGCAAGTTGAGATAAACTAATATGATGTAAAATAGACCCAGGGGACATAGGTTTCACTAGTGGCTTCTCTCAAGATAGCATATATTACGGTGGGTGACCAAATTACTGCCGAGAAATTGATAGAAAAGTGCATAGTTATGAGAATATCTAGGCATGATCATGAACATAGGCATCACGTCTGTGTCAAGTAGACTGAAATGATTCTACATCTACTACTATTACTCCACACATCACCAGCTATCCAGCATGCATCTAGAGTATTAAGTTCGTAAGAACAGAGTAACGCATTAGGCAAGATGGCATGATGTAGAGGGATAAACTCAAGCAATATGATGTAAACCCCATCTTTTTATCCTCGATGGAAACAATACAATACGTTATGGGTTCCTTTACATCCGGGATGAAGCACCGCAAGATTGAACCCAAAGCTAAGCACTTCTCCCATTGCAAGAAAGATCGATCTAGTAGGCCAAACTAAACCGATAATTCGAAGAGACTTGAAAAGATATCAAACCATGCATATAAGAATTCAGAGAAGAATCAAATATTGTTCATAGATAATCTAGATCATAAACCCACAATTCATCGGATCTCGACAAACACACTGCAAAAAGCATTACATCGAATATATCTCCAAGAACATCGAGGAGAACTTTGTATTGAGAAACAAAGAGAGAGAAGAAGCCATCTAGCTAATAACTATGGACCCGAAGGTCTGTGGTAAACTACTCACACATCATCAGAGAGGCTATGGTGTTGATGTAGAAGCCCTCCGTGATCGAATCCCTCTCCGGCAGATCGCCAGAAAAGGCACCAAGATGAGATCTCATGGGTACAGAAGGTTGAGGCGGTGGAAAAGTGGTTTCGTGGCTCTCCTGGATGTTTTTAGGGTATAAGAGTATATACAGGCGAAAGAAGTAGGTCGGTGGAGCTACGAGGGGCCCACGACGGTAGGGGCGTGCCTACCCCCATGGGCGCGCCCTCCTGCCTCGTGGCCCCCTCATTGCGTCTCTGACTTCCACTCCAAGTCTCCTGGATTGCGTTTGTTCCAAGAAAGATTCTCGTGAAGGTTTCGTTCCGTTTGGATTCCGTTTGATATTCCTTTTCTGCGAAACACTGAACTAGGCACACAGAAAAGCAACTGGCACTGGGCCTCCGGTAAATAGGTTAGTCCCAAAATGATATAAAAGAGCATATTAAAGCCCATTAAGCATCCAAAACAGATAATATAATAGCATGGAACAATAAAAAATAATAGATACGTTGGAGACGTATCAGCATCCCCAAGCTTAATTCCTGCTCGTCCTCTAGTAGCTAAATGATAAAAATAGAATTTTTTATGTGGAATGCTACCAAACACAATTTTCAATGTAATTTTCTTTATTGTGGCATGAATGTTCAGATCCGAAAGATTCAATAAAAAATATTGACATAAAAATAATAATACTTCAAGCATACTAATAAAGCAATCATGTCTTCTTAAAATAACATGGCCAACGAAAGTTATCCCTAGAAAATCATATAGTCTGGCTATGCTCTATCTTCATCACACAAAGTATTTAATCATGCACAACCCCGATGACAAGCCAAGCAATTGTTTCATACTTTGATGTTATCAAACCTTTTCAACTTTCACGCAATACATGAGCGTGAGCCATGGACATAGCACTATAGGTGGAATAGAATGGTGGTTGTGGAGAAGACAAAAAGGAGAAGATAGTCTCACATCAACTAGGTGTATCATCGGGCTGTGGAGATGCCCATCAATAGATATCAATGTGAGTGAGTAGGGATTGCCATGCAACAGATGCACTAGAGCTATAAGTGTATGAAAGCTCAACAAAAGAAACTAAGTGGGTGTGCATCCAACTCGCTTGCTCAAGAAGACCTAGGGCATTTTGAGGAAGCCCATCATTGGAATATACAAGCCAAGTTCTATAATGAAAAATTCCCACTAGTATATGAAAGTGACAAAATAATAGACTCTCTATCATGCGGTGCTACTTTGAAGCACAAGTGTGGAAAAAGGATAGTAACATTGTCCCTTCTCTCTTTTTCTCTCATCATTTTTTATGGTGGGCTTCTTTGGCCTCATTTTTTTATTTGGGCTTCTTTGGCCTCTTTTATTTTTTCGTCTGGAGTCTCATCCCGACTTATGGGGAAATCATAGTCTCCATCAGTCAAGAAATCAAAGTCGGCGTGCATGCGAGTTAATACGTGGCCCTGCATGGTAGCTAAAATGGCATCTCTTAGTTGTTGGGATTAATTGTTGCGTTTAGAGGAAGGACCGGTCAAGTTTCTCCTTCTCCTCCAATCTGCTTGCACCTTGGTCCCGCTGCACCTTCTAACATGACTTATTACACCTAGACAGAGGGAGTAATACGAGATACGGTGGCACACTGACTTAGGTCGAATACAAGTGCCCAAAATTGTGTGCATGTTATAATAAGGATTCACTTAAAATAGTACATGAGCGAACAGAGGGATCAATGGGACAGTGTTCACGAGCAGTAGCGAGATGTGTGAGGTAAGATACACCACTGGCGCTTTTAGTTTTTCTTATTAATTTGTTTGTTTCACCCTCTGGCTAGTGGGACCCAACGTACTACATGGAGAGGTAAGGTGACTAAGGCTGCATTATTTCTGTGCAACCAACACTGCTTTAAATCGCAAAAGACCTTACCACCAAAGCCACATGACACGATTATGATTAAAATCCCAATGACTCCCACGCAAAAGAACACGGCATGCTTGTCACACAATGCAGGAATGTATAAAAGGTTATTTTCCTCTTGTTGAACATAACGGGATGGTGGTGTAGGTGGTTAGCCTGTTCGCTCATCAAACTTGAGGTCTCGGGTTCGATAACTACACTTGAGCATAATTATGTTTTTGTTCGACTTCTTTCTTCCACCCAATGACAGGTAGGCCCCGCATGACAGAGAGAGAAAGTGATCTGGGGCGGTGCCAGGAGGATTCTTTGACTGGTCAAAATGGATGGATACGGAGCTATACGATCTCGTACTGACCGTATAATCACCTCATCACGTATACGCTGCAGCCTTGGCGCTTGTTTTCTAGGGTTTGCACTCTTCACACTCTCTCTCCAGTATATATATACACGCTGGGGCCTCAGCGCTTGTAGTTTCTCTCTTCACACTCTCTCAGCCTCTCCAGATCTAAACAAGACTTCGTTGGCCTCTCTCTCCTCACTGCTGGTCAAAGAGCCGGCAGGATCCGTCCGCCGGGAAGGGAAGGGGCTTAAAGCTGTCGTCCTCGGCAAGGGAGGGAGTCCACTACCGGCGCAGCTGTTGTCTTTCACCCAGCGGCGGCGCGGGAGGGCCTCCAACCCCTTCTTCCTCGCCGCCGTACATAGTGTGGGACGAACGGCCTCCGGTCACCCACCGAACCACACCCCAAGAACCTTAAGGTATAATTTACTTATTCCACATGCATTGCTCTAGCTGCATGTGGGCTTTTTCCGCTTCTTCACTCGAATCTAGGTGTTGGATCAAACAGGAAAGTAGTGGGGAAAGTTGTATAGCATGAATCTAGGATGTGGTTCAAAGAGGAAAGGAATGGGGGAAAGTTGTGGGGAAAGTTGTATAGCATGAATCTAGGACGTGGTTCAAAAAGGAAAGGAGGCGGGAAAAGTAGTGGGGAAAGTTGTATAGCATGTATCTAGGACGTGAGTCAAAGAGGAAAGGAATGGGGGAAATTTGTATAGCATGAATCTAGGACGTGGTTTGATACGTCTCCAACGTATCTACTTTTCCAAACACTTTTGCCCTTGCTTTGGACTCTAACTTGCATGATTTGAATGGAACAAACCCGGACTGACGTTGTTTTCAACAGAATTGCAATGGTGTTATTTTTGTGCAGAAATAAAAGTTCTCGGAATGACCTGAAACTTCACAGAGAATATTTTTTGAATTAATAAAAAATACTAGCAAAAGAATCAACACCAGGGGGCCACACCCTGTCCACGAGGGTGGAGGGCGCGCCCCTGCCTCGTGGTCCCCCTGAGGCTCCACCGACATCAACTCCAACTCTATATATTCACGTTCGGGGAGAAAAAAATCAGAGGGAAGGATTTATCGCGTTTTATGACACGGAGCCGCCGCCAAGCCCTAATCTCTCTCGGGAGGGCTGATCTGGAGTCCCTTTGGGGCTCCGAAGAGGGGAATCCGTCGCCGTCGTCATCATCAACCATCCTCCATCACCAATTTCATGATGCTTACCGCCGTGCGTGAGTAATTTCATGGTAGGCTTGCTGGACGGTGATGGGTTGGATGAGATTTATCATGTAATCGAGTTAGTTTTGTTAGGGTTTGATCCCTCGTATCCATTATGTTTTGAGATTGATGTTGCTATGACTTTGCTATGCTTAATGCTTGTCACTAGGGCCTGAGTGCCATGATTTCAGATCTGAACCTATTATGTTTTCATGAATATATGTGAGTTCATGATCCTATCTTGCAAGTCAATAGTCACCTACTATGTGTTATGATCTGGTAACCCTGAAGTGACAATAATCGGGACCACTCCCGTTGATGACCGTAGTTTGAGGAGTTCATGTATTCACTAAGTGCTAATGCTTTGGTCCGGTACTCTATTAAAAGGAGGCCTTAATATCCCTTAGTTTCCAATAGGACTCCGCTGCCACGGGAGGGTAGGACAAAAGATGTCATGCAAGTTATTTTCCATAAGCACGTATGACTATATTCGGAATACATGCCTACATTACATTGATGAACTGGAGCTAGTTCTGTGTCACCCTATGTTATAACTGTTGCATGAGGAATCGCATACGACATAATTATCCATCACTGATCCAATGCCTACGAGCTTTTCACATATTGATCTTTGCTTAGTTACTTTTTTGTTGCCACTGTTACAATTACTACAAAACTGCTACTGTTACCTTTGTACCGTTACCATTACTTCCATACTACTTTGCTACTAAATACTTTGCTGCAGATATTAAGTTTTCCAGGTGTGGTTGAATTGAAAACTCAACTGCTAATACTTGAGAATATTCTTTGGCTCCCCTTGTGTCGAATCAATAAATTTGGGTTCAATACTCTACCCTCGAAAATTGTTGCGATCCCCTATACTTGTGGGTTATCATGGTTCAAAGAGGAAAGGAAGGGGGAAAGTAATAGTACATAGCTATCCAGCACCTACGTTGGTCGAAAAGGGAAAACAATGACAAACACAGTACGCACATCTGTAACGAACTGATCTTTTTGTTTTGGGGGACAAGGCTGTCGAGTTTGAGCAGGACTAGATTTGCTGCGCTCACATAGGGAAAGGTGTCTAAATATAACAAAACTGGGAGCAATACAAATATGCTCCTTGGTTGTTTGTTCTTTGTTGCAACAAACTGTGCATCACCCCTTCATACATCGGTAGATGCACATGGTGCTGGTGCGTCCACTGTCCCGTGCAACTCTTTAGTTGTTGTTAATCTAAGGCCCTGTTTGGTTAAAAAGTCCTAGGAATTTTTTTAGTCCCAACTAAAATGTCCCTAGTCCCTACCTGCTTGGTTCCAGGGACTAAACATGGACTAGAGGTTATTAAATGACATGCTAAAACACCATGTTACCCCTAGTAATGAACTAACAGAGATAAGGTGCGATGCGGGGCAGGGGCAACTGTTGGAAAAAGTCCCAAAAAAACTCTCCCTCGGGGTATTCTTTCTTTAGTCCCAAATGCCCACTTTTAGTCCCGAAAAGTCCCTCCTGTTTGGTTTAGATGGGACTGGCAGGGACTTTTTTTAGTCCCTACACCAAAAAGTCCCTGTAAACAAACACCCTCTAATAATGCCACTGGAAAATTGATGCAATGCCACAGTTAAAATTAAATTACATGTTTAACGAATTTTATTGTTAATATAATCTCTCTGTTAATATGAATCAATGCCACTGTTTGAGAAATGCTATTGTTCATCTTTCTTTCCCATTTAGATAAGTTAGATGCTTCTTTTTGTTGGCTTCTGTGTCATCCACCGTTATTGACCACTAGTTGTTTCCTTTGCACCTCTGTGTAAACAGGGTTATCTACTTCACCTCGTTGCTATTGTGACCTTTTGTTGCACTGCGCAAAACACTTTTGTTTTAAGAGTGTTTTGTGCAGTTCAACCAAAATGTCACACCGACAATGTTGCTTGATTGCTTGATCTTAGTGGAACTGCACAAGAGGAGATCTTACTTCCTATCCGCGTTGGCAAATTTGGTTAAGATCTTCTTCTTGTGAGTTTTTTGAATTATGTGTCATGAGAGGTCAGTACTAGCCTTCTTTCACATGATTGTGTAGTGTGCTTTCATATGGTGTGCTACTTGTACGGTAATGTTGCTTGATTTTAGCGAACTGCACAAATGGAGACAAGACTTCCAATCTGTATGTGCACCGTAATATCCCATTGAGGTAAGATAAGGATATTTCACAACTGTTGGCCTATATTTTGCCACTTTCATCATAAAATTAATGTCGTTGTTTAGTGCTATACTTGTGCTCCCTAATTGACATGCCAAATCTAACATTGGAGGCGAAGCTTGTCTGTTATTGAACCAAGTGATGAAGGTAAAGAACAAGCGGAAGAAAAACAAAAATCAACTCCCGGTGTTGTAATGAAGCACTAGAACTATGATGACACAAGTAATGGTATAGTTTTGCATCTTAATTTATTGCTATGAATGGAACGAGCAATTGTTTTGCCACTGATTTGATGTCACACTTAATGTAATATGTAATTATCTTTACTTGTGCAAACATGGATCTTCTTTGAAGATACCATATATTTTAGTGGAACTGCACAAGAATATGTTGGAAACATTAAACTAATCGAGGAGTATATAGTAAGCATGGCAACCACAGTAGATAACAACACATGGTTCTAGAGAAGTGCTTGATCTGTATGCTCTACACAATAAGGCTCCTCACAAAGGTTGGTACTCGCCCACGGATTTCATCCATATGATTGAGCTTTGTCATCTCTATTGGTGTTGTGCTACTCTTTAGATACTGTCATGAGAAAGTCGTATTGTCCTTGGGAAGTGCTTCATCTATGTTGTTTAAAATATTTCCTTTCCTTTTTTCGAGCAAACAGAGATGCTAGCATTTAGTTGTCCTCTTGTCTTTGCACAACAGGATCATCCTCCTCTAAAGAAGAATATGGAGTACGTGAAGTGACTAGTTTTGATTATGCCAGGATGAAGAAGCCCTATCTATCTTCTCATCAGAACGAGCAGTTGAAGGATGGTTACATTACTCCCCACAAGACCAAACTAACTTCATCTCAGTAGGACTCACATATCTCCATTTTTTTGCTGTGATGTGCAAGTACAATGTTGTTCCAGGATTCTTTCTGATGAGTTCCATTTTTTTAAAGTGTGCTCTACATGGACCATGTAGGTGCCTGTTTAAACTGTCAATTCATAGTACAGTTTGCTTTATACTAATCACTTTTTTGTATTTGTGCAAACAGAGGTGCTCAGCTTGATTTCAATGGGAACTGCACAAAATGTTCATGAATACATCGAATCATTCATTTCCACCACAAGAAAGGAGGTGTTGATATGTTCAAGGTTTTGCAACATATAAGGGCGAAATCATACAAGCTACGCGTGAATTTGGTTGATTTTGGTGGAACTGCACAAAAAGAATAGCTGGTTTATTTAGCACGAGGTGCCATGTCAATGTCCAAACTGATGACAAACCCTGCCCATTCCACAATCGTAGGCATTTGATATTTTGGAATGGGAAAACCTTGTCAAAGTTTGCTCATTGATGTACGTAAAACAACAAGCATTTGACATTTTGGAATGGGACAACCTTGTCAAATTTTGCTCATTGGTGTTAGCAAGAAGACATGTGTTTGATATTTTCGAATGGGACGCCCTTTGCTGTGAGCAGCGTCGATCGATTTTTCTTTATTCTTTAGTTGTGAAGTAAATATTGGCTCTGACATGTGAATCGCTGAGATGCATAATCATCGATTGTTTTGAATGTTCTCTATGATTTGCCAGGCCTGTGTGTTTGATTGCAATGTACAGGAACGATAAAAAGCTATTCAAACTCTTTGTACTCCGCATGTTCCTTTTTACTTCGCACATTGTGAATGTTCATACTTTTTTATATAAGATTGGTCAAAGTAGAGATACTTTGACTACAGAGAAAACTTGTATGCAGACTAAAAAGGACCGGAGGGAGTACATGTGAAACTGCTGCAAATGAGGTGATCACCCTGGGAATAATGCTAGTACGTATTGTTTTGCATGTTCATTGAATGCCAGCGATACAAGAATTCAAACTAATTGAACTAAATTCATTCATACACAGTCGGATTTCATATAAACATGTCGGATTTCATTACATTTCATACATTCTTCAACTAAAAAGGGGTGCACTGGAGGTATAATTAATTAACCGAAGCTACCCACCTGTGTCCGGCTGAGCCGAACAAAAGCTTCTTCTCCAGCGGACTGAGCTTCAATGACTTAACTGCAGGTGCAGTTGCATAACTGACATGTGGCCCAAATGCCTCTTGGGCCCACGTGTCAGTGAGCCAACTGCACCAGCAGTTAAGTAGAAGTAGCGTCCTTATCCAACGTAGCTCTCCGACTCCACATCGCCGCCAAGAAGCTAATCGTTGTTGTAAATATGCCCTAGAGGCAATAATAAAAGGATTATTATTATATTTCCTTGTTCGTGATAATTTTCTTTTATTCATGCTATAATTGTATTATCTGGATATCATAATACACGTGTGAATACATAGGCTACTATATGTCCCTAGTGAGCCTCTAGTTGACTAGCTCGTTGATCAACAGATAGTCATGGTTTCCTGACTATGGACATTGGATGTCATTGATAATGGGATCACATCATTAGGAGAATGATGTGATGGACAAGACCCAATCCTAAGCATAGCACAAGATCGTGTAGTTCGTTTTGCTAGAGCGTTTCCAATGTCAAGTATCTTTTCCTTAGACCATGAGATCATGTAACTCCGGATCTTGTAGGAGTGCTTTGGGTGTACCAAAGCGTCACAACGTGAATCGGGTGACTATAAAGGTGCACTACGGTATCTCCGAAAGTGTTTGTTGGGTTGACACGGATCAACACTGGATTTGTCACTCCAGACACGGAGAGGTATCATCGGGCCCACTCGGTAATGCATCATCATAATGAGCTCAAAGTGACCAAGTGTTTGGTCACGGGATTATGCATTACTAAGACGAGTAAAGTGACTTGCCGATAACGAGATTGAGCGAGGTATTGGGATACCGACGATCAAATCTCGGGCAAGTAACATACCGATTGACAAAGGGAATTGTATACGGGGTTGCTTGAATCCTCGGCGTCGTGGGTTCATCCGATGAGATCATCGAGGAGTATGTGGAGCCAACATGGGTATCCAGATCCCGCTGTTGGTTATTGACCGGAGAGCCGTCTCGGTCATGTCTACTTGTCTCCCGAACCCGTAGGGTCTACACACTTAAGGTTCGGTGACGCTAGGGTTGTATGAATATGAGTATGCAGCATACCGAATGTTTTTCGGAGTCCCGGATGAGATCCCGGACGTCACGAGGAGTTCCGGAATGGTCCGGAGGTAAAGAATTGTATATAGGAAGTGCGGTTTCGGCCATCGGGAAAGTTTCAGGGTCACCCGGTATTGTACCGACCCGACCTCAAACGGTCAAGTCTCTGTGCTCAGTGTCATCCCTGGATCAGTAATGCTGACACCACACAGTACTTTGAAGGATTTATAACAGAGTAGCAATCACACACTTATTACAATCGAATGTCTCAAGAGAGAACTTAATAAAATAAACATGGCTTAAGGCCATCTAATAACGATAACAGCGGAAGGCTTGGAAGAATAAGCGAGTCCATCAACTCCAACGGCATCACTGAGTATAGAACCACGACCTAAGCACCTTAATCGTAAATGCGAAAAGTCTGCGACATGAAACGTTGCAGCCCGAAAACGGGTCAGCACATGGAATATGTTGGCAATGTAACACATAGAGAATAATGGAATGAATAGCCTATACTACATGCATATATGGCTGGTGGAAAGCTCTACGGTTACAGTTTTTGCATAAAGCCAATTTTTCCCTACTGCAAAGGAATAAATTTATTTAACTATCATGGTGGTTGTGAAACATTGAGAATGGTTGACAGCATTCTCAATCCCAATTAAAAGTACTCATTAACAAACCCAACAATATTAATTAGAAGTAACATGATGAGATTCACATGATATCCAGGTACTAGATACTCAAGATGTCCATAAACCGGGACACGGCTAACCATGATTAGTTTATACACTCTGCAGAGGTTTGCGCACTTTTCCCCACAAGACTCGATCGCCTCCGTTTGGTTTCTCGCACTACATGGTGTTTGAGAAACGGATGACCGAGACATAGTCTTCAGAAGCACTAGCACCTTACATGTGGGTAGACCGCACCAACCTACATCCCCTACATCAGCTAGCCTACCCGTAAGAGTTCGCACAACTTAATCAACTATGCCAGAGCCCATAATGGCTTGTGTCTGCACACGGAAGTTTCTAGTTTGAATAATCTCATGATCCCTTTGAGCACTGGGTGGCGGTCCAAGAAATACAGTAAGTCCTGATAGAAACCAGGTGCCTCAATCCACCCGGATGTGTGTTTAAGTTGCCACCTTAAATAAACCATTAATTAACAATCTCACATCTGTCATGGATACACTCACCCAATCCACGTCTACTAGCATAGCATGGCATAATAAGCAAACGTAGAAGTAACTCCCAAAGGTTTGATAATAAACAGGTAATAGGTACTACCTCATCTACTTCCCATCCCACAATTTAATTAGATCCTAATCATGCAAGTGTTTGAGGATAGATCTAATGCATAAAAATTGGGTATGAGAAAAGTATGATCGAAGTGTTACTTGCCTTGCTGATGATCCGCGAAACCTAGAGATTCGAAGTAACAAGCGGCGCACTCCGGGTATTCTATCACAGACCAACAAACAAGCATACAATAAGTACTCATCTAATGCACAGGTAAAACTCAAATAGATCTAACCATATTGTTCAACTTAAGAACTCCGGTTTGCAAAAAGAATCAAATCAAACGAAGCAACGAAAGTCAAACGGCGGAAGAAAACAGCTTCGTTTTACTAATCTGGATCTAAGTCAAATTTTACAGATGCAAAAATTTGTTTAATTAGATTATTCGGAAAGAGGGTTTCGAGACGAAACTCCAGGCGCTTGAATCACCTGATTCCGATAAACGAGCAAAAAGTTATACTAAAACGAAAATCGGATCTGGAATCACGATAAGAAAAATCGCGGATTAAATCCGAGAAAAAGAAAAATACGATTAACAGATTCGAACGGCAAAAGAAAAAAAATAAAATACATAAAATAAATAAAATAAAAAAACCGATGAAAACCGATCGGTTTTTTTAAATAAAAATCGGCACGGAATTCGAGGCGCGGCGAACCTCGGAAGACGCGACTCACGTGGCGTGGCGGGCTCGGGTGGGCTCGGGTGGCGGCTCGGGTGGGCTGGGGCTCCCGGGGCGGCCGGTATTTAAAGGCGCCCCCGAGCGGAGTCCCGCTCGGGTACGGCCCGAAAGGCGGTTCGTTTTTTTTTAATAAAACATTACGCCTAGAAAAAAATCAAAAGAAGTACCAAACGGACTCCAAAAATCCCGAAATAAATTTTTCCCGGTTTCTAAAATCAAGCCGGATTTAATGAACATTTATTTGGGGCCTAGATGCAACTTTGAAAAACGCATGTTTTTCTTAAATTCAAATAAAAAGGCGAAAAACTCCAAAATAAAATCTTATTTGATTTTATTATTAAATCTTCATTATTTCTTTATTTTGGGAAAGTCATTTTATTCCCTCTCGCATATTTTTGTAATAGAAATAATTGAAGATAAAATAATTAAAATCAACGATCCTATTTTCAAAATTTGAGAAAACTCAAATATGAAAATAACGAAAATCCCCAACTCTCTCCGTGGGTCCTTGAGTTGTGTAAAATTTTCTAGGATCGAGCAAAATGCAAAAGAAAATGCAATGAAAAATATGATATGCAATGATGTTTCATGTATAACATTCCAAATTGAAAATTTGGGATGTTACAAACCTACCCTTAAGATGAATCTCGCCCTCGAGATTCAAAGTTGGCTAGAAAATAGGTGAGGTGGTCCTTAAGAAAATCTTCCTCTCGTTCCTGTGTGGCTTCATCCTCCGTGTGGTGGCTCCACGAACTTTGCAAAACTTAATGACCTTGTCATGAAAGTGACTCTGCTGGCATACTCCAAAATCTTAACTGGTTTCTCCTCGTAGGTCAAATCATCATTCAACTGAATTGCTTCCAGTGGCACGGTATCTCTCAGTGGTATATCAGCCATCCCTGCGTGACACTTCTTCAACTGTAAAATGAGAAACACATCATGAACTCCTGATAATCCTTCGGGTAATTCCAACTTATACGCAACTTCTCCCATGCGTTCCAAAACACGATAAGGTCCAACAAATCGAGGTGCTAACTTTCCCTTAACTCCAAAACACTTAACTCCTTGAAGTGGCGATACTCGAAGATAAACTCTGTCTCCGACTTCGTATTCTGTCTCCTTGCGTTTTGAATCCGCATAGCTTTTCTGTCTTCACTGGGCTACCTTGAGCCTGTCGCGAACTAACTTTACTTTCTGTTCAGACTCCTTAATCTAATCCGGCGGTATGCCTGGCAACTCTTCCGGAAACACATCCGGGTAATCCCTTACCACTGGTACTTCCTCCTGCACAACTCCTGATAAGGAATTTACATGTGCTCTCCTCGGCTCATGCCGTGATACATACTTGATTCTCCTTCCTTCTGGTGTGGTAAGAAAAATTGACTTACTGGCGCAATCGATGTTTCCTCCATACATCAATAACCAATCCATGCCTAATATAACATCCAATCCTTGGGATTCCAGAACTATTAGGTCCGACGGAAAAACATAGTGTCCAATCCTTAATGGCAGTCGGTCGCACCATATACTAGCCTTGTATTCTGCTGCTGAATCAACTGAGTGATCTCTGGCGGGAAAACAAATTCGGGGTCGCGTCTCGGAGGCATCTGAGGGGTTTAAGAAAAGAAGAGAATTTAGAATAGAATGAGGTCTAGAGAGAAACACTACCCATATGCACATGAGACAAATCACACAATACCACTCCAATCAATTCAAACAAGAGCATACAATGGTCTATCTATCGTTAAAAAGTGTTGAAACTAAAACTAAAATAACATGGGGGTAATCTACTACTGTTATGGTGGTCAACTAGAAAAACTGCTCCGATGAAGACTCCATGATATCCGCTCCAGCTTCATCTTCGTACTCATCATCACTAGGATCGGACTCGGTGTAAATCGATGATGATGTAGTTCTCTCGACAGGTGCTATCTTCATCTTCTCCTCCGGTGCTGAATTTCCGATGAGTTCTTCAATCTTCTCCTTAAGATCGCCATTTTGTCCCACTAGAGCTACAATCTCCTCCATGTAGTCCTTGCAGTGGCCTTGAGTTCTCCTTCTAGTTCGATAATCTTGGCTTTTGGCCGTCTTCAACTCCATCATGTCTCAAGACATCCGGTTCTCCCGACGTCGAATGTGCTGGTTTAACTCTGGATGAAAGCTGCAATGGATCGATCCTTCTTAGTGCCAACTATCTCCCATTGTTCATCTCGGCGTCCGCAAATCTGGTAGATAGTATCCTTGAGGTCTTCTTTGTAAACTTCTCCAATGCGCCCCATGGTTATGTGAGTTGCCATGCTCTTTCCCAAACTCCAGGTTGGTGCATTGAAAACACACTCTATGGGCTCCGTGATTGGCGCAAATGTCCTTCCGGGAACTTGAGCTTGAATCTTCCAGTAGCTCTTCTTCGTGTAAAGTGGAATTGTAGGTCGGTGAAGCTTGGTAATCCTATGTTAAGGTACTTAGTGACTTCCTTCGTGTCGTCCAAAGGGTGTATCCTCATCATTTGGGTGAACTTGATCCTCGCTTAGTCATCCTAAAAGAGTAGAAAAGATGAGGAGTCAGAAATGAGAAGAGAGAGTAGTGATCTAGGTCTTTAGCTTAATGGTCGTGTCCTACAGTCAGCGTGTGCTCTGATACCATCTCTGTAGCGACCCGACCTCAAACGGTCAAGTATCTGTGCTCAGTGTCATCCCTGGATCAGTAATGCTGACACCACACAGTACATCGAAGGATTTATAACAGAGTAGCAATCACACACTAATTACAATCGAATGTCTCAAGAGAGAACTTAATAAAATAAACATGGCTTAAGGCCATCTAATAACGATAACAAATGGAAGGCTTGGAAGAATAAGCGAGTCCATCAACTCCAACGGCATCATCGAGTATAGAACCACGACCTAAGCACCTTAATCGTCGTTGCGAAAAGTCTGCAACATGAAACGTTGCAGCCCGAAAACGGGTCAGCACATGGAATATGCTGGCAATGTAACACATAGAGAATAATGGAATGAATAGCCTATACTACATGCATATATGGCTGGTGGAAAGCTCTACGGTTACAGTTTTTGCATAAAGCCAATTTTTCCCTACTGCAAAGGAATAAATTTATTTAACTATCATGGTGGTTGTGCAACATTGAGAATGGTTGACAGCATTCTCAATCCCAATTAAAAGTACTCATTAACAAACCCAACAATATTAATTAGAAGTAACATGATGAGATTCACATGATATCCAGGTACTAGATACTCAAGATGTCCATAACCGGGGACACGACTAACCATGATTAGTTTATACACTCTGCAGAGGTTTGCACTTTTCCCCACAAGACTCGATCGCCTCCGCTTTGGTTTCTCGCACTACATGGTGTTTGAGAAACGGATGACCGAGACATAGTCTTTCAGAAGCACTAGCACCTTACATGTGGGTAGACCGTACCAACCTACATCCCCTACATCAGCTAGCCTACCCGTAAGAGTTCGCACAACTTAATCAACTATGCCAGAGCCCATAATGGCTTGTGTCTCGCACACGGAAGTTTCTAGTTTGAATAATCTCATGATCCCTTTGAGCCTGGGTGGCGGTCCAAGAAATACAGTAAGTCTCGATAGAAACCAGGTGCCTCAATCCACCCAGATGTGTGTTTAAGTTGCCACCTTAAATAAACCATTAAATAACAATCTCACATCTGTCATGGATACACTCACCCAATCCACGTCTACTAGCATAGCATGGCATAATAAGCAAACGTAGAAGTAACTCCCAAAGGTTTGATAATAAAACAGGTAATAGGTACTACCTCATCTACTTCCCATCCCACAATTTAATTAGATCCTAATCATGCAAGTGTTTGAGGATAGATCTAATGCATAAAAACTGGGTATGAGAAAAGTATGATCAAAGTGTTACTTGCCTTGCTGATGATCCGCGAAACCTAGAGATTCGAAGTAACAAGCGGCGCACTCCGGGTATTCTATCGCAGACAAACAAACAAGCATACAATAAGTACTCATCTAATGCACAGGTAAAACTCAAATAGATCTAACCATATTGTTCAACTTAAGAACTCCGGTTTGCAAAAAGAATCAAATCAAACGAAGCAACGAAAGTCAAACGGCGGAAGAAAACAGCTTCATTTTACTAATCTGGATCTAAGTCAAATTTTACAGATGCAAAAATTTGTTTAAGTAGATTATTCGGAAAGAGTGTTTCGAGACGAAACTCCAGACGCTTGAATCGCCTGATTCCAATGAACGAGCGGAAAGTTATACTAAAACGAAAATCGGATCTGGAGTCGCGATCAGAAAAATCGCGGATTAAATCCGAGAAGAAGAAAAATAAGACGAACAGATTCGAACGGAAAAAGAAAAAAATAAATAAAATAAAAAAAACGAAAAAAAACCAAAAAAACAGAAGAAAACCGATCGGTTTTTTAAATAAAAATCGGCACGGAATTCGAGGCGGCGAACCTCGAAGACGCCAGCTCCGGCATGGCACATGGCCGGGCAAGCGGCGGCTCGGGTGGGCTGGGGCTCCCGGGGTCGCCGGTATTTAAAGGTGCCCCCGAGCGGAGTCCCGCTCGGGTACGGCCCGAAAGGCGGTTCGTTTTTTTTAATAAAACATTACGTGTAGAAAAAAATCAAAAGAAGTACCAAACGGACACCAAAAATCCCGGAATAAATTTTCCCCGGTTTCTAAAATCAAGCCGGATTTAATGAACATTTATTTGGGGCCTAGATGCAACTTTGAAAAACGCGCATTTTTCTTAAATTCAAATAAAAAGGAGAAAAACTCCAAAATAAAATCTTACTTGATTTTATTATTAAATCTTTATTATTTCTTTATTTTGGGAAAGTCATTTTATTCCCTCTCGCATATTTTTGTAATAGAAATAATTGAAGATAAAATAATTAAAATCAACGATCCTATTTTCAAAATTTGAGAAAACTCAAATATGAAAATAACGAAAATCCCCAACTCTCTCCGTGGGTCCTTGAGTTGTGTAAAATTTTCTAGGATCGAGCAAAATGCAAAGAAAATGCAATGAAAAATATGATATGCAATGATGCTCTATGTATAACATTCCAAATTGAAAATTTGGGATGTTACACCACCTATCCCGGAGGGCTGAAGTGTGAGGGGAACCAGCCCCTAGTGGGCTGGTGCGCCCCCCCCTGGGCTCCCCTGCGCCTAGGGTTGAAAACCCTAGGGTGGGGGGGCGCACCCCACTTGCCTTGGGGGGCACTCCACCTTCTCGCCGCCCCTTGGGAGATTCCCATCTCAGGGCCGGGCGCCTTCTGTGGGGGCCTACATACAGGAGGGGGGAGGGAGGGTAGCCGCAACTAAGTCTTGGCCCCTCCCTCCCCCTGCTACACCTCCTCCTCCTCCCGTAGTTGCTTGGCGAAGCCTGGGAACCTGCTTTGCATCCACCACCACGCTGTCGTGCTGCTGGATCTTCATCAACCTCTCCTTCCCCTTGCTTGGATCAAGACGGAGGAGACGTCCACGCTGACCAGACGTGTGTTGAACGCCGGAGGTGCCGTCTGCTCGGCGCTAGGATCTCCGGTGATTTGGATCACGATGAGAACGACTCCCTCAACCCCGTTCTCTTGAACGCTGCACGCGATCTACAAGGGTATGTAGATGCATCTCTCTCTCTCGTTGCTAGATGAACTCATAGATGGATCTTGGTGAACGTAGGAAAATTTTATTTTATGCAACGTTACCCAACAGTGGCATCATGAGCTAGGTCTATGCGTAGTTCTCTATTGCATGAGTAGAACACAAATCTATTGTGGGCGTAGATGTTGTCAACTTTCTTGCCGTTACTAGTCTTATTTTTCTTTAGCGGTATTGTAGGATGAAGCGGCCCGGACCGACCTTACACGTACGCTTACGTGAGATGTGTTCCACCGAATCGACATGCACTAGTTGCATAAGGTGGCTAGCGGGTGTCTGTCTCTCCCACTTTAGTTGGAGCGGATTGACGAAAAGGGTCCTTATGAAGGGTAAATAGAAGTTGACAAATCACGTTGTGGTTTTTCGTAGGTAAGAAAACGTTTTTGCTAGAACCCTATTGCAGCCACGTAAAAGATGCAACAACAATTAGAGGACGTCTAACTTGTTTTTGCAGCAATTGCCTTGTAATGTGATATGGCCAAAAGTTGTGATGAATGATGATTGATATATTGTGATGTATGAGATCATGTTCTTGTAATAGGAATCACGACTTGCATGTCGATGAGTATGACAACCGGCAGGAGCCATAGGAGTTGTCTTAATTATTATATGACCTGTGTGCCATTGATTCAACGCCATGTAATTACTTTGCTTTATTGCTAAACCGTTATCTATAGTAGTAGAAGTAATAGTTGGCGAGCAACTTCATGGAGACACGATGATGGAGATCATGGTGTCATGCCGGTGACAAGATGAGCATGGAGCCCCGAAGATGGAGATCAAAGGAGCTATATGATATTGGCCATATCATGTCACTACTATATAATTGCATGTGATGTTTATTATGTTTATGCATCTTGTTTACTTAGAACGACGGTAGTAAATAAGATGATCCCTTATAATAATATCAAGAAAGTGTTCTCCCTAACTGTGCGCCGTTGCTAAAGTTCGTCGTTTCGAAGCACCACGTGATGATCGGGTGTGATAGATTCCTACGTTCACATACAACGGGTGTAAGACAGTTTTACACATGCAAAACACTTAGGTTAACTTGACGAGCCTAGCATGTATAGACATGGCCTCGGAACACAAGAGACCGAAAGGTCGAACATGAGTCGTATGGAAGATACGATCAACATGAAGATGTTCACCGACGATGACTAGTCTGTCTCACGTGATGATCGGACACGGCCTAGTCGACTCGGATCATGTAACACTTAGATGACTAGAGGGATGTCAAATCTGAGTGGGAGTTCATTATATAATTTGATTAGATGAACTTAATTATCATGAACATTAGTCTAAAATCTTTGCAAAATGTCTTATAGATCAAATGGCCAACGCTCATGTCACCATGAACTTCAACACGTTCCTAGAGAAAACCAAGCTGAAAGATGATGGCAGCAACTATTCGGATCGGGTCCGAACACGAGGATCATCCTCATAGCAGCCAAGAAACAATATGTCCAAGAAGCACCGCTAGGTGAAGCACCCATCCCAGAGAACCAAGACGTTATGAACGCTTGGCAGTCTTGTGCTGATGATTACTCCCTCGTTCAGTGCGGCATGTTTAACAGCTTAGAACCGGGGCTCCAAAAGCGTTTTGAGCAACACGGAGCATATGAGATGTTCGAGGAGCTGAAAATGGTTTTCCAAGCTCATGCCCGGGTCGAGAGATATGAAGTCTCCGACAAGTTCTATAGTTGTAAGATGGAGGAAAATAGTTACATCGGTGAGCACATACTCAAAATGTCCGGTTTGCACAACCGCTGCATCAGCTGGACATTAACCTCCGGACGAGGCGGTCATTGACATAATCCTTGATCGCCCCACCGAGCTACAAGAGCTTTGTGATGAACTACAATATGAGGGGGATGGTGAAAACTATTCCTGAAGTATTTTCAATCTTTGAAGTCACAGAGGTAGAAATCAAGAAAGAACATCAAGTGTTCATGGTCAATAAAACCACTAAGTTCAAGAAGGGCAAGGGTAAGAAGAACTTCAAGAAGGACGGCAAGGATGTTGCCGCGCCCGGTAAGCCGATTCTTGGGAGGAAGTCAAAGAATGGACCCAAGCACGAGGATCGAGTGTTTTTATTGCAAAGGGAAGGGTCACTGGAAGCGGAACTGCCCCAAATACTTAGCAAACAAGAAGGCCGGCAACACTAAAGGTATATTTGATATACATGTAACTGATGTGTACCTTACCAGTACTCATAGTAACTCCTGGGTATTTGATAGCGGTGCCGTTGCTCATATTTGTAACTCACAGCAGGAGCTGTGGAATAAACGGAGACTGGCGAAGGACGAGGTGACGATGCGCGTCGGGAATGGTTCCAAGGTCGATGTGATCGTCGTCGGCACGCTACCTCGACATTTACCTACGGGATTAGTTTTAAACCTCAATAATTGTTATTTAGTGCCAAGTTTGAGCATGAACATTGTATCAGGATCTCGTTTAATACGAGATAGCTACTCATTTAAATCCGAGAATAATGGTTGTTCTATTTATATGAGAGATATGTTTTATGGTCATGCTCGATGGTCAATGGTTTATTCTTAATGAATCTTAACGTAATATTACACATATTCATAGTGTGAATACCAAAAGATGTAAAGTTGATAACGATAGTCCCACATACTTGTGGCAATCGCCGCCTTGGTCACATTGGTGTCAAGCGCATGAAGAAGCTCCATTCGATGGACTTTTAGAGTCTCTCGATTATGAATCATTTGACACATGCGAACCATGCCTCATGGGCAAAATGACCAAGACTTCGTTCTCGGAACAATGGAGCGAGCAACCAACTTATTGGAAATCATACATACCAATGTGTGCGGTCCAATGAGCGTTGAGGCTTCATGGAGGATATCGTTATGTTCTCACTCTCATTTACTTAAGTAGATATGGGTATGTCTACTTGATGAAACACAAGTCTGGGACATTTGAAAAGTTCAAGGAATTTCAGAATGAGGTAGAGAATCAACGTGATCGAAAAATAAAGTTCTTACGATCAGATCGTGGAGGAGAATATTTAAGTCACGAATTTGGCACACACACTTAAGGAAACGTGGAATCGTTTCACAACTCACGCCCCCTGGAACACCTCAGCGTAATGGTGTGCCCGAACGTCGTAATCGCACTCTATTGGATATGGTGTGATCTATGATGTCTCTTACTGATTTACCGCTATCATTTTGGGGATACGCTCTAGAGACAGCTACATTCACTTTAAATAGGGCATCGTCTAAATCCGTTGAGACGACACCGTATGAATTATGGTTTGGGAAGAAACCTAAGCTGTCGTTTCTAAAAGTTTGGGGATGTGATGCTTATGTCAAGAAACTTCATCCTGAAAAGCTCGAACCCAAGTCGGAAAATGCGTCTTCATAGGATACCCTAAGGAAACCATTGGGTATACCTTCTACCTTAGATCTGAAGGCAAGATCTTTGTTGCCAAGAACGGATCCTTTACGGAAAAGAGTTTCTCTCGAAAGGAATAAGTGGGAGGAAAGTAGAACTCGATGAAGTACTACCTCTTGAACCGGAAAGTAGTGCAGCTCAGGAAAATGTTCCTGTGGTGCCTACACTGACTGGAGAGGAAATTGATGATGATGATCAAGGTACTTCGGATCAAGTTGCTACTGAACTTCATAGGTCCACAAGGACATGTTCCACACCAGAATGGTATGGCAACCCTGTCCTGGAAATCATGTTGTTGGACAACGGTGAACCTTTGAACTATGAAGAAGCGATGGCGGGCCCAGATTCCAACAAATGGCTTGAAGCCATGTAATCCAAGATAGGATCCATGTATGAAAACAAAGTATGGACTTTGACAGACTTGCCCGATGATCGTGACGATAGAAAACAAATGGATCTTTAAGAAGAAGATGACGCAGATGGTAATGTTACCATCTATAAAGCTCGACTTGTCGCTAAAGGTTATCGGCAAGTTCAAGGGGTTGACTACGATGAGACTTTCTCTCCTCAGAGCGAAGCTGAAGTCCGTCCGAATCATGTTAGCAATTGCCGATACTATGATTATGAGATATGGAAAATGGACATCAAAGCGGCATTCCTTAACGGCTATCTTAAGGAAGAAGCTGTATATGATGCAGCGGAAGGTTTTGTCGACCCTAAGAATGCTAACAAGGTATGCAAGCTCAATGATCCATTTATGGGCTGGTGCAAGCATCTCGGAGTTAGAACATTCGCTTTGATGAGATAATCAAAGCGTTTGGGTTTATGCAGACTTATGGAGAAGCTGCGTTTACAAGAAAGTGAGTGGGAGCTCATGTAGCATTTATCATATTATATGTAGATGACATACTTTTGATGGGAAATGATATAGAACTTTTGGACAACATTAAGGCCTACTTGAATAAGATTTTTCAATGAAGGACCTTGGAGAAGCTGATTATATATTAGTCATCAAGATCTATAGAGATAGATCAAGACGCCTCATAGGTCTTTCACAAAGCACATACCTTGATAAGATATTGAAGAAGTTCAAAATGGATCAGTCCAAGAAAGGGTTCTTGCCTCAGACATTACAAGGTGTGAAATTGAGCTCGGCTCAATGTCCCACCACGGCAGAAGATATAGAAGAGATGAGTGTCATCCCTATGCATCAGCCATAGGGTCTATTATGTATGCCATCTTGTGTACCAGACCTGATGTAAACCTTGCCGTAATTTTGGTAGGAAGGTACCAAAGTAATCCCGCAAGGAACACCGGACAGCGGTCAAGAATATCCTGAAGTACTGAAAAGGACTAAGGACATGTTTCGTTTATGGAGGTGACGAAAGAGCTCGTCAGAAGGGTTACGTCGACCCTAGCTTCGACACAGATCTGGATGACTCTAAGTCACAAACCCGGATACATGTATATGTTGAATGGTGGAAGCGATGGCTGGTGCATTGCAAGCGAAGCGTCGTGGCGGGATCTACATGTGAAGCGGAGTACATGGCAGCCTCGGAGGCAGCGCATGAAGCAATTTGGGTGAATGAGTTCATCACCGACCTAGGAGTCATACCCAATGCGTCGGGGCCGATCAAACTCTTCTGTGACAACACTGTAGCTACTGCACTTGCCAAGGAGCCCAGGTTTCACAAGAAGACCAGGCACATCAAGCGTCGCTTCAACTCCATTCGTGAAAATGTTCAAAATGGAGACATAGAAATTTGCAGAGTGCATACGGATCTGAATGTCGCATATCCGTTGACTAAACCTCTTCCGCGAGCAAAACATGATCAACACCAGAACTCTATGGGTGTTCGATTCATCACAATGTAACTAGATTATTGACTCTAGTGCAAGTGGGAGACTGTTGGAAATATGCCCTAGAGGCAATAATAAAAGGATTATTATTATATTTCCTTGTTCATGATAATTGTCTTTTATTCATGCTATAATTGTATTATCCGGAAATCGTAATACACGTGTGAATACATAGGCTACTATATGTCCCTAGTGAGCCTCTAGTTGACTAGCTCGTTGATCACGAGATAGTCATGGTTTCCTGACTATGGACATTGGATATCATTGATAACGGGATCACATCATTAGGAGAATGATGTGATGGACAAGACCCAATCCTAAGCATAGCACAAGATCGTGTAGTTCGTTTTGCTAGAGCTTTTCCAATGTCAAGTATCTTTTCCTTAGACCATGAGATCGCGTAACTCCCGGATACTGTAGGAGTGCTTTGGGTGTACCAAACGTCACAATGTAACTGGGTGACAATAAAGGTGCACTACAGGTATCTCCGAAAGTGTCTGTTGGGTTGACACGGATCGAGACTGGGATTTGTCACTCCGTATTACGGAGAGGTATCACTGGGCCCACTCGGTAATGCATCATCATAATGAGCTCAAAGTGACTAGGTGTTTGGTCACGGGATCATGCATCATGGTACGAGTAAAGTGACTTGCCGGTAACAAGATTGAACGAGGTATTGGGATACCGACGATCACATACCGATTGACAAAGGGAATTGTATACGGGGTTGCTTGAATCCTCGACGTGGTGGTTCAACCGATGAGATCATCGAGGAGTATGTGGGAGCCAACATGGGTATCCAGATCCCGCTGTTGGTTATTGACCGGAGAGCCATCTCGGTCATGTCTACATGTCTCCCGAACCCGTAGGGTCTACACACTTAAGGTTCGGTGACGCTAGGGTTGTATGAATATGAGTATGCAGCATACCGAATGTTGTTCAGAGTCCCGGATGAGATCCCGGACGTCACGAGGAGTTTCGGAATGGTCCGGAGGTAAAGAATTGTATATAGGAAGTGCGGTTTCGGCCATCGGGAAAGTTTCGGGGTCACCCGGTATTGTACCGGGACCACCGGAAGGGTCCCGGGGGTCCACCGGGTGGGGCCACCTATCCCAGAGGGCCCAGTGGGCTGAAGTGGGAGGGGAACCAGCCCCTAGTGTGCTGGTGCACCCCCCCCCCCCTTGGGCCCCCTGCGCCTAGGGTTGAAAACCCTAGGGTGGGGGGCGCACCCCACTTGCCTTGGGGGGCACTCCACCCCCCTGGCCGCCACCCCCTTGGGAGATTCCCATCTCCAGGGCCGGCGCCCCCCCCCAGGGGGCCTATATAAAGGAAGGGGGAGGGAGGGCAGCCGCACCTAAGTCTTGTCGCCTCCCTCCCCCTGCTAAACCTCCTCCTCCTCCTCCCGTAGTTGCTTGGCGAAGCCCTGCCGGAGCCCTGCTGCATCCACCACCATGCCGTCGTGCTGCTGGATCTTCATCAACCTCTCCTTCCCCCTTGCTGGATCAAGACGGAGGATACGTCACGCTGACCGTACGTGTGTTGAACGCGGAGGTGTCATCCGTTCGGCGCTAGGATCTCTGGTGATTTGGATCACGACGAGAATGACTTCCTCAACCCCGTTCTCTTGAACGCTTCCGCACGCGATCTACAAGGGTATATAGATGCATCTCTCTCTCTCTCTCTCTCTCTCTCTCTCGTTGCTAGATGAACTCATAGATGGATCTTGGTGAACGTAGGAAAATTTTATTTTATGCAACGTTACCCAACAATCGTCCGTCAATGGTCAACCCGCATAGCTTAGCTTCAACCGGAGGGTAACAGCGGTGGCCTTACTTGGACCCAGAGCGGCGCGGACCTAACGTGTTCTACTCTTCCTCGTTTTCTGTGTGGCGCGGCCTCGTTGGCAACAGGGCGGGGCCTCGACGGAGCCGGCGATGTCCTCTGTCTCGTTGCCGGCGGGGCGGCGTCTCGGCGGAGCGGGGGAAATCCTGCCCCTCGTTGCCGGCAGGGTGGGGCCTCGGCTGAGCCGGCGATGTCCTCTGCCTCGTTGTTGGTGGGGCGGGACCTCGGCGGAGTAGGGCCTCCGCCTCGGTGCTGGCAGGGCGGGGCGTCGGCGGAGCTGGCGGTGTCCTCTTCCTCATTGTTGGCGCCGCGGGGCCTCGACGGAGCAGGGCCTCATCCACGCCAGTGGAGCGGGGACTCGTCGGAGCCGGCATTGTCCTCTGCCTCGTCCTCGGTCCTGCTAAACAACGCCTCGCCCACTTCATCGCCCTCTTTGTACGCGGCCACAGCCTCCGCCACCCGCATGCGGTACCGCCAGCGCTCGAGGCGGCCCTCGCGGGCAGAGCGGTGCGAGTCGAGCAGCGCCTCCTGCTTCGCCCGCTCCGCGACGATCTGCTCCTCCGCTTGCAGGTGCTCCTGGAGGAGATGGTGGTTGTAGGCGGCGTCGGCCTGCGCCTCCCGGAACTGCTCCTGATGCTTCTGCCTCACCGTGTCCATGTATTGGGCACGAGCCTCGCCGATGGTCATGGTGCAATGCACCGGCGAGGATGGCGCGGAGGAGGGGGTTGGTGCCGGATCATCGACTACCATCTTCTCCATTGGGACGTCGTCGTCCTCCGGCTGCCTGCCGGCCAGCCAGTCGGCAGCAATGGCTGCCAAGTCCTTATGGTCCGTTGTACGCCCGTCCTGAAGAGCATTGGAGCACAAGGAAGCCATGGTGGGCAGTAGTGGTGTGGACAGGAGAAAGGGAACGGAGGCGAATGACTGCGGCTATGGCCGGCGTAGCAGTTTATATAGCAATGGTGGGCGGCGGAGGGACGGACGTGTGCCGCCGGAGTAGCCGCCTCGGCAACCACGTATCATTAATGTGGGCGGCAGACGGACGGACGGCACTTGTGTCATTTGAAGGCGGAGAAATCGCCTGCACCGGGAAGCGGGCGGGCGACGCTGACTGTTTCGGGCATAAAGCATGCGCGTGCGAGGCAGGCGGTCTAGGTGGGCCAGGGTAGTCAGACTCGTGCTTGGCAGCGGGTCGGTCCAGCGGCCGGACATGCTGGCTCACCAACGAGCTAGCCGAGCTGAGCGACGACAATCATACGATGGACGTAGCTTCCGACCAAGAGCCGACGCCACTGTCCAAGCCGGTTCATGCCGTGTTCACAATAGAGCAGGTGCACTCGCACTTTGACGCCCTAATGTTGGAAGAGCTACCAGTGCAGGAGGACCTGTGCTGCAACCTCCATCTCCTAAACAAGCACTGGTGAACAAGTGAACAACAATGCCGTCGCGGACATGTGGCCCTATGATCCTGGCTTCCCGAATGAGCAGCGGGCGCTGTATCAGACCATCCGTAGGGCCCGCGAGGCCCTCTCCGTTGTCCTTCAAGTTGTTGCGCTCACCGTGGCGCCGCCGTCTCGAGTTGTCGACGTGGTCAATGGACATGAGGAATGAGGAGATGAGCTTACTTGGAGAGGATGACAGTGGGGACCCACCAGGGCCATAGCCGCACGTACGCAAGTGCCTCCTTATTGTATACAACTGTAATTTTTTTGGCTTCCTCCTGGTTTCCTGACATCACGGTCCCACACCATTGTCAACCTATGTAGTCAATAAACAAGAGAATTGCACAAGGAGCAGCCGACAGCTGGGACCAAGCAGCTCGAGCAGTATTTGTGTTTTTGAGGTGTGAGCACTTCATATTTTTCTTGAGCGATGTTTTTGTTGTTGTTCGGAGGAGAGCAGGGTATTAACTGGGCGGGCTGTGGCCTGTCTAGCCCAGGTCAGATATCCAGCCCGGATATTTATTTTCTTCAAGTTGAAAATGGCTAGCCCAGCTATACTTTTTTTAGGAATACCCAGGCAAGGTCAACTTGTTATTCTCCGCCCCGCTCCGCTGCAAATCTTTCCTAGGAGGGATGCATTAGGCTTAACAAGAAAATGGGCTTTAAGAAATAATAAATGGGATGTAACTACAAAAACTGGGCTGTAACTATAGAAAAATGCACCAAACACGTAATTAGTTTATAAAATATTATCTTTGGATTTTGAAAATTTTAATTTCATTAATTGTTGCACGTATAATGTTTTGAACGGTTGGATTTTTATGTAACACAAATTTATATTGAAATTGTATTTAATCTGACTAGAAATTTCGGGATAAAAATACTTCGGATCCCATCAAAATGTGGGAAATCTTACTGAATTATGTTTTGAACGGTTGGTTGAAATTATTAATCGTTGTCCTAGCTAGAAAATGTGATGTACTTTTAACAAACTGTAAATGGGTTGTAGTAAATTCCATTAGAATTCAAAAATGGGTTGTACATTCTTACAAATCTCAAATGGGCTATAAGTTCTCTGCCACACACTTGTGGGCCTACTAAGTTGATGCGTCCCTTAGAAAAATAAGTTGACGCGTATGCAAGGCTTTGTCAACTTATAGTCAACACACGGTTCTAGCAGCAGTGGCCATTGGAAGTCCATCCAACGGATGTCATGCTTCTTCTTCAATCTCGGATATTCTAGCTTCACCCGCCCAAAAAATGATTCCTCCCCTGACATCTGGGGCGCACCATTTCGGAGGCTGACCTGTGCGCCTACTAAGTTGACGCGTATCAAGAGCTTTGCCAACTTATTCAATATGAATGATGTTGGGGAACGTTGCAGAAAATAAAAAAATTCCTACGTTTCACCAAGATCAATCTATGAGTTCATCAAGTAACGAGAGAGAGGAGTGCATCTACATACCCTTGTAGATCGCGAGCGGAAGCGTTCAAGAGAATGGGGTTGAGGGAGTCGTACTCGTCGTGATCCAAATCACCGATGATCCTAGTGCTGAACGGACAGCACCTCCGCGTTCAACACACGTACGGTTGGGAAGATGTCTCCTCCTTCTTGATCCAGCAAGGGGGAAGGAGAGGTTGATGAAGATCCAGCAGCACGACGGCGTGGTGGTGGATGCAAAGAATGATCTCGGCAGGGCTTCGCCAAGCTTCAGCGAGAGGGAGAGGTGGTGCGTGGGGAGAGGGAGGAGCCAAGGGCATGGGTGCGGCTGACCTCCCTCCCCCCTCTTTATATAGGCCCCCTAGGGGGGCGCCGGCCCTAGGAGATCCAATCTCCAAGGGGGGGCGGCAGGGGGGAAACTTGCCCCCAAGCTGTGGGAGGCGCCCCACCCCTAGGGTTTCCAACCCTAGGCGCAGGGGGCAATAGCGACCAGCCCACTAGGGGCTGGTTCCTCCCACTTCAGCCCATGGGGCCCTCCGGGATAGGTGGCCCCACCCGATGGACCTCGGACCTTCCGGTGGTCCTGACAATACCGTGACCCCGAAACTTTCCCGATGGTCAAACCTGACTTCCTATATATAATTATTTACCTCCGGACCATTCCGGAACTCCTCGTGACGTCTGGGATCTCATCCGGGACTCCGAACAACTTTCGGGTTACTGCAAACTCATATCTCAACAACCCTAGCATCACCGAACCTTAAGTGTGTAGACCCTACGGGTTCGGGAGACATGCAGACATGACCGAGACGCCTCTCCGGTCAATAGCCACCAGCGGGATCTGGATACCCATGTTGGCTCCCACATGCCCCTCGATGATCTCATCGGATGAACCACGATGTCGAGGATTCAAGTAACCCCGTATACAATTCCCTTTGTCAATCGGTACGTTACTTGCCCGAGATTCGATCGTCGGTATCCCAATACCTCGTATAATCTCGTTACCGGCAAGTCACTTTACTCGTACCGTAATGCATGATCCCGTGACCAGACACTTGGTCACATTGAGCTCACTATGATGATGCATTACCGAGTGGGCCCAGAGGTACCTCTCCGTCATACGGAGTGACAAATCCCAGTCTCGATTCGTGCCAACCCAATGACACTTTCGGAGATACCCGTAGTGCACCTTTATAGTCACCCGATTACGTTGTGACGCTTTGGCACACCCAAAGCACTCCTACGGTATCCGGAGTTGCACAATCTCATGGTCTAAGGAAATGATACTTGACATTTGGAAAAGCTCTAGCAAAACGAACTACATGATCTTTGTGCTACGCTTAGGATTGGGTCTTGTCCATCACATCATTCTCCTAATGATGTGATCCCGTTATCAATGACATCCAATGTCCATAGTCAAGAAACCATGACTATTTGTTGATCAACGAGCTAGTCAACTAGAGGCTCACTAGGGACATGTTGTGGTCTATGTATTCACACGTGTATTACGATTTCCGGATAACACAATTATAGCATGAATAACAGACAATTATCATGAACAAAGAAATATAATAACAACCATTTTATTATTGCCTCTAGGGCATATTTCCAGCAAATGATTCTAGCTCCAGTGACCGTACGATGTCCATCCAACGGCTGTAGTGCTTCTTCAACCTCTGGTCTTCTTGCTCCAGCCGCCCAAACAAGCGCCGGCCATGCCGCCTGCTCCTGCCTCCCGTGTCCGGCTGTGCTGCCACCGCTGGCCATGCCATCCCTCTATACTCACCCACACCTCATGTTATTCTCCGGCGACGGCAGCCTCCCACCGGAGCCGAAGCAGTCAACCCACGTACTCCCCTCCGCGTGGGCATCCACTGCCGCGTCTTCCTCGGCTCCGCGTCGTCCCCTTCCTAGGCCTCGTCGTCGTCCACCAACCTGGTGCTCTTGGCGCGGCGTGGTAAATGTGGTCAACGAATGACTTCCATCGGAAGAGTACTGTACAGTTGGGTCCACGGCCGCAGCAAGGAAGTGCCTCCTTATTACGCGCAAAATAATTATTCCTTCACCTGACAGCAGGGACCCACCGGACGGGCCACCGTATTTCGTGAAAAAAAATGTTTCCTCGATCGCTGGGACCCACCAGCTACATCTTCGCACGCAAGGAAGTGCTCGATACCGGGACCAACCTGGTCGAAGCGTACGTAGCATTTTCATTCTGGTCACGAACGTGTACGTACATACGATCGGTCTGTCTGCAGGCTGCAGCGATGAACCGTGGCCGTGTAAGGAAGGGCATGTGTCGTAGTAGAGGCGCGCACGTGTCGTAGTAGAGGCGCGCACGTAGCATGTACACAAACGTATAGCGACCAGGGTGCAAGAAAGTAAATACGGCCACATACGTACATACGGGCGGGGTCTCGAACGCCTACTCGAGCATACGTACGGCCAGGGCTCGTGTACATGGCTGAGCCGGAACAGAGAAATTGCATCATCATCGTCGTGTTCATGGGGAGGCAACGGAATGCGTCGTGTTCATCGGGAGGCAACGGAACGCGTGTTGTTCATCAGGAGCCAACTGACTTGGACGGAACAGCCAATGGAAATGAGGCCTGGCGTACCGCAGAATGATAGAAACGGCCTTGTGTTCGACCGGCCATGGTCGAAACGGGATCCTTTTCATCGAGAGAGGTCTGGCGTACCGCAAAACCGAGGAAACAAACTTCTCTTGGACCCCCTACAGTCAAAATGAGGTCCTGTTGATCGGGAGGGGTGTGGTGTACCGCAAAACGGAGGAAACGGACTTGTGTTGGAGCGCTACGGTCAGAACGGGGTCCTGTTCATCGGGAGGTGTGGCGCACCGCAAAAGCAGGACTCCACGGGATACTGTTCATCTCCACCGTCGACCTCCTCCAGCCTCCACGGGCTACTATTCATCCACCGTCGACCTCCGGCCTCCACCTGCGACTGTTCATCCATGGGATCATGTTCATCCAGCCTCCACCGCGCGCTCCTCCACCGGCTACTGTTCAACCAGCCCTCTCCACAGGGTCATGTTCAACCACCCCTCCACGGGCTACTCTATTCATCCAGCACTCCACAGAGTCCTGTTCATCCAGCCCTCCACGGGGTCCTGTTCATCCAGCCCTCCACGGGGTCCTGTTCATCCAACCCTCCACCGGCTCGATCGATCGGGGTCATGTTCATCCAGCGGCAACGACCTCTACTACCATAGGTTCCTGTTCATCCAACCCCCCACCGGGAACTGTTCATCCAAACCCCCAACAACGCTCACTGTTCATCAAGAGGCAGCAGGTTTGATCGGCTTCAGTTAGCAGCACTAGCGAAGGAATCGCTCGATCGGGTTCAGTTAACAGCCATTGATCGATCGCTCGGGTACAGTAACCATAGCCTGCAGTGCAATCGCTCGGGGTTCAGTTAGAGCCCAATGCCTCGCTCGGGTTCAGTTAGAGCGCAATGCCTAATGCCTGCAGCAGCGTACATGTACGAGAGAAAGCGCGCATCGCTTCGGCCCCGACCACCCACCGTAACCGGGAACTCCCCGATATTTTCTGTGCCCTCGCTTCTACCACGGTTTTTTCCGTCATGAACGGCCCAAAGAATGTCATGCAGCTGCGTCTCCGGCCCGCCAAGGACGAAAAGCCCATTTTCTGTCATGATTTTTTGTCATAGAAGTAGGAGCCCACCACATCTATGATGATACCGAGTTTTGTCACAATTATCGTCATAGAAGTGTCATAAGCATGACAGGAAAAAAATTCGTTCGGCCCAAAATGTCACGGGTGTGTCTTTTTTTGTAGTGTCTTCGAGTGCAAGGGGATGGTGGAACGTGGACTTAATGCCAATCACCTCATGATCGCGGATTACACCCATGATCTCAAGGTAGATGGCAAGTCCAGGAAGGGCATCGTCTTCACCTTCAACGAGCAAATCAACTTCCTCCAAAGCAAGATCTACGATCTCCAAAACCAAGTCTTTGAGTATGAGGCGAGGTTTAAAGGTATGAGTTTGGCTGCCAGTTGCAGGACCCGTGAGACTCACTCCTCTTATAATGGTGAGCCCCTGCCATGGAAACCCGAGGACAAGATCGCCTCTACTTCATCACCACCTCCTTCTTCATCACCAAAGGAAAATTGAGTATCGTGTATGGGCACTCCCCTTGGTTTCCGCCAAGCTTGGGGGAGGTGCCCCGGTATCGTATCACCCCACTATCTTTTGCCTTTACTTATTTTAGTTTGATCTTTTGCTTTAGATGAATAAAAGTTTAGTTCGATCCTTTCTTTTTGAGAGCTTGCTTAGTAATCTATCCTTGTAATCGTGTGCGAGATATATAATAAAGTTTAGTCTAAGTTTTTGTTGGCTTTACTTTCATGTTAGAAAGGAAATAAATGAAAAGATCATATGCTAATCCTATGGTAGGTGATAACACCACATAAGGAAAAGTATAAGTAAAAAAATGTATTAGAGATGGACAAACATAGCATTAGTCAATGATGCAACTCATGAAAGAATTAATAAGGGAAGACAAGATTCATATATAAATACACTATCATGGAAATCTTTTGTGATTGTGAGACCCCATCAAAATATTATATGCCAAAATTGTTGACGTTGGACAAGGAAGACAACTTAATGATTTATGTTTGTTCATATTCACATAGAAGTAATATTGTCATAGATCCTTCAACATGTGGTGCTTGGCCCCCATCTTTGCTAGCCAAAAATTCCGCACTAAGTAGAGATACTACTTGTGCATAAAAAAACCTTAAAACCAAATCTAATTTTCAAGACTCCACCATACCTACCTATGGATTGAATAAGATCTTTCAAGTAAGTTGTCATCGGTGCAATATGGCAATAAAAATTGCTTCTAAAAGCGTAAGATCATTTAGTGTAAGATAAAATTGAGCGTTGTACGAACTTGTGATGGTAAAGAAATAAAAGCGACAGACTGCATAATAAAGGTTGCCATCACAAGGGGCAATATAACGTGAAGTTCTCTTGCATTAAGGGGATGAGCATACAAATAAATAAGTGCATGGCAACCTCTGCTTCCCTCTACGAAGGGCCTATCTTTTACTTTTATGTATTTACTTTGATGCAAGAGTCAAAGTTTTTCTCTCTTTTCCTTTTATTTTCCTCCTTTGGCAAGCATCATGTGGTGAGGAAAGATCTAGGCACATACGTCCAGTTAAATATGGGTAGCATGGGTTATTATTGTTGACATCACCCTTGAGGTGAATACGTTGGGAGGCGAAACTATAAGCCCCTATCTTTCTATGTGTCCGGTTGAGACGTTTTGTTCATGTGTACGCGGTGAGTGTTAGCAATCATAGAAGACTATATGATGGTTGAGTATGTGGACTTGCCTAAAGGCTCCGACACGTGACCCTTCCTGAAAAGATGATGAATTGTAGTTGCAAAGTTGACTGAGAACAAAGTTTGTTGGTTTCTAATAGAGTTTATGCTTTATACTTCGATAGTCTGATGAATTGTTACTTATTCATGAGAAGTCTATGATAAAAAAATTATGTTTAAGTTTGCTACCGTTATAATAATCCACATGTCACATCCCTATATTAGCCTTGTTGTCTTTGCTTGATATTCATGTCATCATGTCTAAATTCAAATGAAATTTGAATTGAGGAATTGTCAAAGCCTCAGAAACCTTATAAAAATGATCAACATTAAAATCTTCTCAAAGCAGACCAAGAAAATGTTCCTCTTAGTCTCTGAAAATATTGCAAAGAGGTAAAACTCAAAACAATATTTTTGGTATCTCAGAGTTAATTATTTTGGGCCTTTGAATTAAATAAATAACTATTTGCATTGGATATATATTTGTTAATTAATTAATATATGTCCAATAATTCTGATCTTTGATGAAGGGCTTTGGAAAAATCCAACTAGTCCCTACCATAATTATCACAAGCAATAAAAATGATTTAGTGCTAAAACTGAATCAAAACAAATTACAGAAAATGCAAAACAGAAGAAAAAGAGAGAGAGAGAGAACTACCGGGGCCACTTACCTGGCGGCCCATCTACCCTGGCCCAGCTGACTGGCGCGGCCAGTCGTTGTCTTCACCGCGCCAGAAGGACGCCGAGCGGTTTCGCTGTGGCGCACACACGCCGCCATGCCACCTCCTCGCTGCTAGCTGGTGGGCGCCACGGACAGACCCGCGAGAGCCGTCTGGACCGCTCCGACTGCCCCGCATTCTCCCCCTCGTCTCCCTCTCGCCCTCTCCACCATGGCCGAGACGCCCGCCGCCGCCGACGTGCACCACCGCAGCCACCACCTCCCCCTCGCTACTCTGACCGGCCCAGAGGATCCGCCCGAACCCTCTCTCTTCCACCCCGAGCCACGCCACCGCGAGAGCCCCACATCGCCGCCACGAGTCGTCTTGCCCGAGCACGGCCGCCGGACTCCATCGACGGATTCGCCGCCTTCCGGTCATCCCCGAGCCAGCTGAGTCATCGTCGGTTTCACCGTGAGCTCCTGGTTCTTTTCCCCTTCTCCCCGTACTCTACTTCACTCTCTAGCCGCCAAGCCCCTCTCGCCGACCGCACCGCTACCGAGCTCGCTGTCGACGATGCTCCGGTGACCAAATGGTCACCCCGGAGTGTCCAACCTACTCCGCGATGTGTAGCGCCCTCCTAGCTCCCTTTGCCCGCTCTTCTACGACCGAACGCGATCCCACAAGAATCGAACTCCCGGCGTCAAGAATCGAAGCTCGCCGCCGACTCCGCCACCCCAGGCCCGGAGACCACCACCACCCGACGCGCCATCGCACTCTCCGTGGGAGCCTAAGGGCGCACTGGCGGTGCTTGTAGGCAAAACCCGAGCCCCTCGGGTGTCCCTCCGCAGCGTTTAGAGGTCGCCACGGCCATACTCCGGCGTGGCGTGGCGCCGTCATTAGTGGCTAATGACGCAACTAACTAACCCTCCTCACCGACTATGGGCCCCATGTCTTAATTAACCGGGATATATTCCTGTTTAGTTTAGACTAATATAGTCGGCCCCACATGTCGGTTTGACCAAGCCACGTCATTGTTGACCCGGACCCACTAGTCACCTCTCGCCCCGCCTGTTACAGATCGACGCATGGGTCCCACTAGTCAGGTTTGACCTGGACCCGCCTGTTGACCTACTAAGGTCAGCATGACCTAATGCTGACGCAATAACTCATTTTCTGGATTTAATTTAATTCCGGAAATTTCAGAAAATAGTATGAACTTCTAAAAATCATAGAAATTCAATCGTAGCTCAGATTGAAATAATTTATATATGAAAAATGATCAGAAAAATCCAATCTATCCATCTGTACCATTTTCATGCATGTTAGAACAACTTATAGCTGCTGCTTAGCACAAAGCATATAAATGGCAATTTAATATCCATATATGGAGTTTGAATTTGAATCTTGGATTCAAACCAACTTCATTTAATATGGTTGCTAGTTGCATTAGCTCAATCAAAAGCATATTGCCATGTCATGATCATGCATCAATTTGTTGCATTGCATTGATTGTGTTCTTTCCGTGTTTGCCGGTGCTTGTCCCCTCTCGGTAGGCGTATCCCGACGATGAGTTCGATGACACCGACGAAGAACTATATTATCTTCAGAAGTGCCAGGCAAGCAAAACCCCCTTGTTCATTCCGATACAATCCCACTCTCTCGCTCCTGCTCTCTTTTACTGCATTAGGACAACAACGATTCAACTGTTACATGCTGCGGTAGTTGAACCCCTTATCCTCTGCATGACCTGTCATTGCCACAAGAAATAGATGAAACCCACTAGCATGAGTAGGAGTTGTTTGAGCCTGTTGTGCCTACTCATTCATGCTTGTTTGTCATGCTGCTACTGCTTAGAGTTGAGTCAGTCCGATTCATGGGGATGAATCGGAGGTGTGTGAACATGTCCCACTGTAGGTGAGCTAAGTGTGTGAACACGATTTGGTAAAGGTAGCGGTGAGAGGCCATGTAGGAGTACATGGTGGGTTGTCTCATTGAAGCCGCCCTCAGAACTGAGTTATGTGTTTGTGATCCATGAAACAGTTACTACCACACATTGGGATCCTTAATTGACTCTCTCGGCTTCTTAACCACCCTTGTCCTCTGTCCGTGAGTTGCAACTAGTTTACGGTGTTTGTAGGATATGTGTTGGAGGTCGTATGAAGGCCGACCCTAGGGGTGGGCTATGATGCGGTAGATACACCGTGGCCGGTTTACCGATTCGCCTGCTTTGGTGTCTCGGGAACCCTGCACATATCGTTCGGGGTTAGTGGAAACCTCGGCCGGACTCCCTACGGATGGAACCCGAATAGGCGATAAACCTGGACTAGGGACTTGAGTGTTTAGGTAGGCCGTGGCCGACACCCTCGCCAGGCTTCCGCTTGAAGGTTGCCGAGATACATGACGTGTACATGGTGGTAAGTGGCGAGAGCGTGTGTGAAGAAGTACACCCATGCACGGTTAATATAATCTATTCGAATAGCCGTGTCCGCGGAAAAGGACTTCTGGGTTGCCTATAACAGTTCATAGACAAGTGAAAGTGAATACTCTAAAATGCGCAAGATAAGCGTGAGTGCTATGGATGGCGTTCTCGTAGAGAGACGGAAGCGATTCCATAGTGGTGTATTGATATGGTGAATATGTGGACTCGTGTGCGCCACCTCAAAAGAGTTACTTGCAGTCGTAGTTCAGGTTAGCCACCGAGTCAAAGCTGGCTTGTCTTTGTTAAACTCAAAGACCCCTTTGTTGATAATGATGCATATGTAGTTAGTTCTGATGTAAGTCTTGCTGAGTACATTTGTACTCACGTTTGCTTATTTTATGTTTTGCAGAGAGACGTCAGTCTCGCTAGTAGTTCCACGTGGACTTCGACATTTGGCTTGTTACCTCAGCTACGATCTTGTGCCCTCGGCAGGATCTGGTAGATAGTTAGGCTTCTCAGCCTTTTTCATTTGTAGATGTCTGTACTCAGACATGTTAAGCTTCCGCTTGTGCTTTGACTTGTATGTTTCGAGTGTTGGGTCATGAGACCCATGTTTGTAATATCTCGCTCCTCGTGAGCCTAATGAATAAATATTTGAGTCGTAGAGTTATGTTGTGATGTCATGTTGTATTTACACATATTGAGCATATTGTGTGTATGTTTGAAATGCTTGGTATGTGTGGGATCCGACAATCTAGTTGTTTATCCTTGGCAGCCTCTCATATGGGGAAATGTAATCTAGCGCTTCCTGAGCGATAGTAGTCCGCCATGTACCGATTCACGGAGTCCTGCTAGCCCAAAGACTACCGCTTTGGACACTTGATGGCCAGCATGTGTTTCACTTCGTTCCTTATGTATGTCCCTTCGGGAAATGTCAAGCGGTGATATCCGGAGTCCCGCTTAGCCTGCTACAGCCCGGGTTACCGGAGTCTGTTAGCCAGGTTACAGCCCGGGTTCATACGTTGATGACCGACATGCTCGATGTGATTCATGTATGCCTGTCCCCATGGGTTAGCGCCGCTTTGGGTTCACGACTAGTCATGTCGGCCCGGGTTCTCTGTCATGTGGATGCTAGCGACACTATCATATACGTGAGCCAAAAGGCGCAAACGGTCCCGGGCCATGGTAAGGCGACACCCGTGGGAATACCGTGCGTGAGGCCGCAAAGTGATATGAGGTGTTACCGGCTAGCTCAATGTGACTTGGAATCGGGGTCCTGACACCACATGATGCTTCTATGTCCGTATTTTGTTTTTACCGACACCACTCCCTCAAAGCATGTGGACGTGTTTTTGATTTTGGTTTTCGCTTGAGGACAAGAAAGATCTAAGCTTTGGGGAGTTGATACGTCCATTTTGCATCATGTTTACCTACTGTAATTTATAATGTTTTTATGCATAATAACGCTTTTTGGAGTAATTCTAATGCATTTTCTCTCATAATATGCAAAGTACACACAAAGAGGGAGAATTTCGGCAGGTGGAAATCTGGACCTGAAAAAGCTACGTCAGGCCACCCATTATGCACAACTCCAAATGAGATGAAACTTCACGGGGATATTTTATGGAATATATGAGAAATATTTGAGCCAATAAGTACCAGAGGGGGCCCACCAGGTGGGCACAACCCACTCGGGCACGCCAGGGATCCCAGGCGTGCCCTGGTGGGTTGTGCTCCCCTCGGCCCACCTCCGGTGCCCATCTTCTGGTATATAAGTCATTTTGACCTAGAAAAAATAAGGAGAGGACTTTCGGGATGGAGCGCCGCCGTCTTGAGGTGGAACTTGGGTAGGAGCACTTTTGCCCTCCGGCGGAGCGATTCCGCCGGGGGAACTTCCCTCTCGGATGGGGAATTCATCGTCATCATCATCACCAACAACTCTTCCATCTTGGGGAGGGCAATCTCCATAAACATCTTCAACAGCACCATCTCCCCTCAAACCCTAGTTCATCTCTTGTGTTCAATCTTTGTACCGAAACTATAGATTGGTGCTTGTGGGTGACTAGTAGTGTTGATTACATCTTGTAGTTTATTACTATATGGTTTATTTGGTGGAAGATTATATGTTCAGATCCAATATGCTATTTAATACCCCTCCGATCTTGAGCATGATTATCATTTGTGAGTAGTTACTTTTGTTCTTGAGGTCACGGGAGAAATCATGTTGCAAGTAATCATGTGAACTTGATATGTGTTCGATATTTTTATAGTATGAATGTCGTGATTCCCTTAGTGGTGTCATGTGAACATTGACTACATGACACTTCACCATATTTGGGCCTAAGGGAATGCATTGTGGAGCAGTTATTAGATGACGGGTTGTGAGAGTGACAGAAGCTTAAACCCTAGTTTATGCGTTATTCCGTAAGGGACCTATTAGATCCAAAAGTTCAATGCTATGGTTAAAATTTATCCTTAATACTTTTCCCGTAGTTGCGGATGCTTGCGAGGGGGTTAGTCATAAGTAGGAGGCTTGTTCAAGTAAGAACAGCACCTAAGCACCGGTCCACCCACATATCAAATTATGAAAGTAGCTAACATGAATTAAACCAACATGATGAAAGTGACTAGATGAAAATCCGGTGTACCCTCAAGAACGCTTTGCTTATCATCAGAGACCGTTTTGGCATGTCCTTTGCCTCAAAAGGGTCGGGCTATCTTGCTGCACTTTTGTTACCGTTACCGTTACTTGCTCGTTACAAATTATATTGCTATCAAACTACTCCGCTACTTACAATTTCAGCACTTGCAGACATTACCTTACTAAAAACTACTTGTCATTTCCTTCTACTCCTCGTTGGGTTCGACACTCTTACTTATCGAAAAGAGCTACAATTGATCCACTATACTTGTGGGTCATCGCCGAGCTTGTCGCTCTGTAGTGTCTTCGGGTCTTCTCCCGAACCTTGTACGACCTGTTCAGGTCCAGAAAAAATTAATCCAAAGTTTTTTCTCTGTTTGGACTCCATTTGATATTGATTTCCTGAAAAAGCCAAAAACTGGCAAAAAAACAGCAACTGGCATTGGGCACTAGGTTAATAGGTTAGTCCCAAAAAATGATATATATAATTGATATAAAACATCCAAGATTGATACTATAATAGCATGGAACAATCAAAAATTATAGATACGTTGGAGACGTATCAAGCATCCCCAAGCTTAATTCGTGCTCGTCCTCGAGTAGGTAAATGATAGAAATAGATTTTTTGATGTGGAATGCTACCTATCATATTCATCATATAATATGTTCTTTTGTGGCATTGATATTTGGACTTGAGTGATTCAAAGCAATAGTCTACAGTTTGACATGAAAACATAAATACTCAAGTATACCAACAAGTAACCATCTATTTCAAAATATCAATGCTAAAGAGAGTTATCCCTAGCCCATTATGCTTAGTCATTGATCCATTCATGAAACACACTCAATGTTAGCTACACCCAATGCACAAGTATGACAATAGAGCTCTCCAATTGGTGCTTTATAAGAGAAGATGGAGACTCAAATAAAAATAAAAATTGTATAAAAGTAAAATAGATAGGCCCTTCGTAGAGGGAAGTAGAGATTTGCAGACGTGCCAGAGCTCAAAGTTTAAATAGAGAGAAATTTATTTTGAGAGGCATGCTTTTCCTGTCAACGAAAACGACAAAGAATTCCCAATATCTTCCATGCTAGACACATTATAGGCGGTTCCCAAACAGAAAATAAAGTTTATTTCGTTTCCACCATTCTTTCACAATCCATGGCTAGTTGTATACACAGATGCCTTGCATACCAACACTTTCCAAAGAATTTATTATTATTGTTATATTTTTTCATTTCAGGACTGGGCATCCCTATTACCTTGCCACTTTCTCGTGCAATGACAAGTGAATAAACACTCATCGTGAGAATAACCCGCCTAGCATGGAAAATATTGGGCACCCCCCACCGCTTCATGAGAATTACGGACACACAAAACAGATTTTTTTATTGAATGATTAGAGTTGGCACATGCAAATTTACGAAACGGCATGTAAGTACCGCCTATAGGTAGGTATGGTGGACTCATTTGGCACAACTTGGAGTTCAAGGAATTGGATGCACAAGCAGTATTTCCGCTTAGTACAAATGAAGGCTAGCAAATAGATTGAGAAGCAACCAACCAAAAAACGAAAACAGTCATAAACATGCATTGAACATAACTAAGACTGAATACTGCACCATAAGTAGGATGTAACTTCGTTGCATAACTATTGACTTTTACGTGCATGCATAGAGAATCACAAACCTTAACACCAGTATTATTACTAAAGCACAATTACTCACTAGCATAACTCACATATTATCATCTCCATATCGCAAAACTATTGCAAGGAATCAAACTTATCATATCCAATGATCTATATGAAAGTTTTTATTATATCCTTCTTGAATATTCATCACTTTGGGACCAAACTCATTCTTGTGAAAATTACCATTACTATTTTCAACTCTCAAAAAGATATAAGTGAAGCATGAGAGTTCATCTATTTCTTCAAAATATAATCGCCGCCGTGCTAAACAAGATATAAGTGAAGTACTAGAGCAACTTCCTAGTTCAAAAGATTTAAGTGAAGCATATAGAGTATTATAACAAAACACGAAAAATGTGTGTCCCTCTCAAAAAGGTGTGTCCAGCAAAGATGATTGTGACAAACTAAAAAGCAAACAAAGCAAAGACTCATATAATAAACGACGCTCCAAGCAAAACTTATATCATGTGATGAATAAAAATATAGCTCCAAGTAAAATTACCGATAGTTTGTAGAAGAAAGATGGGATGCCTTCCGGGGCATCGCCAAGCTTAAATGCTTGGGAGTCCTTGAATATTACCTTGGGGTGCCTCGGGCATCCCCAAGCTTAGGCTCTTGCCACTCCTTGTTCCCTCATCCATCGTGATCTCACCCAAAACGTGAAAACTACAATCACACAAAACTTAACAAAACCTTCGTGAGATCCATTAGTATAATAAAACAAATTAGTAATTTTATATTGTTGCAAACCCATTCATGTTTTATTTTTGCATTATACCTACTGTATTCTAACTTCTTCATGGCTTATACCCCCCGATACAATCAATAGTTCCATCAAAACAAGCAAAACAATGCATTAAAAACAAAACAGTCTGTAGTAATCTGAACATTGACTATACTTATGTAACTCCAAAAATTATAAAAAATTAGAACAACATGGGAAATTTGTATATCAATCATGTGTAAAAAATTCAGTATTTTATCGCGCTCCGGCAAATTTAGATAATTCTACTACTGGACGCAAAAGTTTCTGTTTTTGCACAGAATCAAAGCAACTATCATCCAAATCATCCCAAAGGCTTTACTTGGCACAAATACTAACTAAAACACAAAAAACACAACCATAAAAGTATCATAATTGTGTGCACACAAAAAAATAGGAAAGATAATTATTGGGTTGTTTCCCAACAAGCTCTTTCTTTATAGCCATTAAGATAGGCTTAAGATTATATTGATGCTCCCATAAAAGATAATATTGAAACACAAAGAGAGCATTAGGTAGCATGTGAAGAACACATTTAAGTCTAACATACTTTCTATGCATAGGCATTTTAAAAGCAAACAAATTATCAATGCAAGCAGAAACTAGCATATGGAAGGAAGAAGAAAGAAACAATAGCAATCTCAACATAACGACGGGTAATTTAGTAACATGAAAATTTCTACAACCATATGTTCCTCTCTCATAATAATTGCATGTAGGATCATAATCAAATTCAACAATATAGCTATCATATAAAACTTTCTCTTCATGATCCATATGCATAAAAGTTCTATAATCTTCCAAGATAGTGGGATTAACATCAACTAAAGTCATGACCTTTCCAAACCCACTTTTATCAAAAATTTCATAAGACTGAACACTCTCCAAATTTGTGGGATTCTTTTTACCTAAAGTCGACACTCTTCCAAACCCACTTTCAATATTAGTGCAAACAATATTATCAATGGCATATTCATCATGAGGCTTAAATAAATTTTCAAGATCATAAGAAACATTATCACCCCAATCAGGATCATTGCAATAAGTAGTGGACATAACAAAATTATCATCCCCAAACTTGTAGTTTTGCATACTATTAACATAATTGACATTAATATAATTTATAATAACATCATTGCAATCATGTTTTTCATTCAAGGAACTATCATGAATCACTTTATAAATTTCTTTGTTTAACACTTCATCACAATTTTCAGATTCATGATTTTCAAGACAAACTTCATAAATATAATCATGTGCACTCAACTCACAAGCAACTGGTTCATCATAATTGAATCTTTTAAAAAGATTAGCAAGTGGATGAGGATCCATATGTCTTTACTTTTCCTGTTTTTGGTGTGTTGACATGAAGGCAAAAGGCAAGCAAACAAGCAAAAGGGAAAACAAAAATATTTTTATGTTTTTGTGAAAACCTTTTAGAAGTGGGGGAGATGAAAAGAGAGGCAAATAGAAAATAAACTAAATGCAAGGAGATGAAAGTTTATGTGAAGGTACCTGATAGATGTTGATGATGTGTCCTCGCAACGGCGCCTAAAAATTCTTCCTGCTACTTGTGAGCTGCGTTGGAATTTCCCTGAAGAGGAGATGATGATGCAGTACAGTAGAGATAAGTATTTCCCTCAGTTAAAAACCAAGGTTATCAATCCAGTAGGAGAACCACGCAACACCTCGTTAGCAGTACCGACACACAAAATAACAAATCCTTGCACCCAACGTTACTTGCAAGATTAAATTGTATGGTAATAGATAGATCGAACAAAAATATAAAATAAAATAAAGAAAGAAAAATTACAGCAAGGTAATTTTTATTTTAGAATATGATAAAAAGTAGACCTGGGGGCCATAGTTTTCACTGGAGGCTTCTCTCTTGAAAATAGCATACAGTGGATAAACAAATTACTGTTGGGCAATTGATGGAAAATCAAATAATCATGACGATATCCAAGGAATTGATCATGTATATAGGAATCACGTTCGAGACAAATAGACCAAACTGATTCTGCATCTACTACTGTTACTCCACACATCGACTGCTATCCATCATGCATCTAAAGTATTAAGTTCGTAAAGAACGGAGTAACACCTTCAGAAGATGACATGGTGTAGACAAAGTAAACTCACGCATGGATAAACCCCATCTTTTTATCATTAATGGCAATGATACAAATACGTGTCATGTCCCCTTCTGTCACTGGGATTGAGCACCGCAATATCGAACCCATCACATAGCACCTCTCCCATTGCAAGAAAAAACAATCTAGTTGGCCAAACCAAATCAATATATTAGAGATAATACAAAGCTATAACAATCATGCATAAAAGAGTTCAGAGGAAACTCAAATAATATTCATGGATAATCTGATTATAAACTCACAATTCATTGGATCCCAACAAAAACACCGCAAGAAGTCACTACATCAAATAGATCTCCAAGAACATCAAGGAGAACATTGTATTGAAGATCAAAGAGAGAGAAGATGCCATCTAGCTACTAGCTATGGACCCGTATGTTTCTGATAAATTACTCACACATCATCGGAAGGGCAGCAAGGTTGATGTAGAGCCCCTCCGTGATCGATCCCCCTCCGACAGAGTACTGGAGAAGGCCTCCAGATGGGATCTCGTAGGAACAGAAACTTGTGGTGGCAAAAAAAAGTATTTTGGATGGCTCTCCGATGTCAGGGGAATAATTGAGAATTTATAGAGGCGGAATTAGGTCAAGAGGTGCCACAAGGGGCCCACAAGCCTGGGCGCACCTCTCCCCCTGGGGTGCGCCTCCCGAGATTGTCGCTCCCTCGTGACTCTTCTGGTCTTCTCCCGAATCTTCTACGGTCTCTTCTGGTCCAGAAAAAATTAATACAAAGTTTTTTCTCCATTTGGACTCTGTTTGATATTGATTTCCTGAAAAGCCGAAAACAGGCAAAAAATAGCAACTGGCACCAGGCACTAGGTTAATAGGTTAGTCCCAAAAATGATATGTGATTGCATATAAAACAATCAAAATTGATACTATAATAGCATGGAACAATAAAAAATTATAGATATGTTGGAGACGTATCAAATATTTTCAGAATATATAAAGAATGTTGGCAAAGAGAACTGCTGGAGGGGGGCACCCAGGAGCCACAAGCTCAGGGGGCGCGCCCTGTGAGCTTGTGGGCCCCTGGAGCCTCCGTTTTCCCTAAGTCCAACTCTATAAGCACTGTATCGCGGAGAAAAAAATCAGAGAGAAGGAATCATCGCGTTTTATGATACGAAGTCGCCGCCACCTTCTGTTCTTCATCGGGAGGGCTGATTTGGAGTCTGTTTGGGGCTCGGGAGGGTGGATTTCATCGCCGTCGTCATCATCAACTCTTCTCCATCAACAATTACATGACGCTCACCATCGATAGTGAGTGATTCCTTTGTAGGCTTGCTGGACGGTGATGGAGTTGGATGAGATTTGTCATGTAATCAAGTTAATATGTTAGGGCTTGATCCCTATTATCCACTATGTTCTGAGATTGATGTTATTATGACTCTGCTATGCTTAATGCTTGTCACTAGGGCCCGGGTGCCATGATTTCAGATCCGAACCCATTATGTTTTCATGAATATATTTGAGTTCTTTATCCTATCTTGCAAGTTGTATGCACCTATTACGTGTTATGATCTGCATACCCCAAGGTGATAATAATTGGGATTCTTTCCGGTGATTACCGTAGTATGAGGAGTTCATGTATTCACTAAGTTCCAATGCTTTGTTCCGGTTCTCTATTAAGAGGAGGCCTTAATAACCCTTAAATTTCCCTATGGACCCCGCTGCCACAGGAGGGTAGGACAAAAGATGTCATGCAAGTTCTTATTATCGGTAGGGTTCATAACGAGATCGGAAGTACCAGAATAGAATCTGCACACATAGTTTACCCAGGTTCGCGCCTCCGAAGAGTAATACCCTACATCTTGCTTCTTCTTGTCATTCATGGTGAGGGGATGCCTCGTCCATAGGATTACAATGGTGTACGGGATTGCTACCGAGAGTTTGGATCTAAGATAGGATGATGAATGAGGACCTAGACCTTCCTTTATATAGGAAAGGGAGGTCTAGGTTTTACATGGGGTAGATGTGATCTACGGCGCCGCCGCCCTCTAGTCTTGGAGAGCATGAAGGTTTCCTCCACCTTTTAGGGCTCCCTTCTTGTCTTGGGCCTAGCGATCCCGGTGTATCCGGCGAGGCCGGGCTCCTTTATGTCAGGTACCCCAGGCACAGGACCCCGTCACGGGTGATAAACAAGGTCAAGGTCTTCACGTGGCTCCAATTTCTTCACAGGCTCAACACACGCGTCAACCTCGCCACAAGCATATCATCACCGACTCGGTCTGCCCATGATGCCAGCTCCAGCCTGAAGATGTCGACCACCCCTTCGTCTGTTGCCCCTACGCCGACCACATCTAGCAGTGCCTTGGTATCACCCCGAGCTCTCTCTTCGTCAGTGATCTTTGGGATGCATCACTCCCCCGGGTGACTCCGGCAACTGTTTGGCCATTCGTGATGCTCACAATCCTATGGAAGATTTGGAATACATGAATGATAATTTTTTTAGGTCTCCAGGTAGACACTCAACTTTCTTGTTAGACTCATCCTCTCGGATCTTGACCTTTGGTCTCACCGGCTATTGAAGCCCAGTGACAAGGAGGCAAACTCCTCGTGGCAGCTCTTCCTCTCTGCACGATGTATTGTGCCCTTGTAATTACGTAACACAACTTGTTGTGACTCTTTGAGTAATATATTCAGGTGGGGAACATCCCCCCTTCGATTCTCAGAAAAACATAATATTTAAATTCTTATAACCCACTTACATCACCTTATTGTATTTGCTACGATGTGTGAGTTGGCAATGTTGGACCTAAACGTAGTGTCTCGTCGGTTATCCCTGAATTCAAATCACCAAGTGAAAACCTAAAAATACTCCAAATCTAGTAGATGGCAGTTTCGTAGTTATAAATGCAAGCCCTGCTCAAAAAGTTTGCAGGAGTTCAAATTAATATGTCACATAGAAAGCCATGCAATTGTTTAAGCCAGCGACACAGTACTAATCATGACAATTCGAGGATGATTATACATTAATTAGAAAATGTATACCCTTCCCTTCACAAACCATAATCATTGACAAGCCACCGTTCACAGCATGCTTTCGCATTTTTAAATGGATTTGGTAAGATTATCTTTGGTCTGCTCCCGTGCCAAGACTTGCCACCCAGCTGCCACAACGCCTTATGCATGTCATAATATGCACTTATTAGGATAGGCAAATATTCTATAAACAAACTTCATCATTTGTTTTGTTAGCTTCTCAATCATTTGTCATCAGATGCTCAAACTTTAATTTATTCCACTTCGTCTCACATAGCGAATATTTCTTTAAATAGCTTGTGCATTTGTTAACACCCTCATGTTAATTATTAATCAGTACCTATACACGTATTTTCATAAAGAAAGGTATTCCTTTTTAGTGGTTTAGACCAGTCAAGGCCATCCTAAAACCACATGTCTTGTACGGTACTATAAGAGCATGGTTAATAATAGAGAAAAGTATACTTTTCGTCTCTCAATTCTTAGCTGAGTCTAGATTTGGTCCCTCAACTCTAAAACCGGACAACTTGCACCCTTAACTATTGAAACCGGACAAGATTCATCCCTGTTCACGGTTTTGGCCGGTTTTGGTGCTGTTCCACCCCGGTTTTGATCATGCCGACTAAAATTCATGTACTTTTTCCAAGTCCGTGTAGTGTTTTTAATTCTGCTACTTTTTTCAAAGATGTGAACTTTTAAAAAAATTGTGTACTCTTTTTAAATCCATGTACCTTTTCAAAGTTCATGTAATTTTTTCAAATCCACGTACTTATTAAAAGTTCATGTAGTTTTTTCAAATTCATGTATTTTTTCAAATGGACGTACTTTTACATATTCGCGTACCTTCTTTTGGAAAGAGTTCATGAATTTGAAAAATTTATGCGAACTTCAAAAAAGTACGCGGATTTTGAATTTTTTTACGCAATAGAAAAAATATGTCAATTTGAAAAAAATATGTCAACTTGAAACAAGTATGTGAGTTTCAGACAAAGTTCATCGATTGAAAAAGGAACACGGATTTGAAAAAAATACTTGAACTTTAAAAAGTATGCAGATTTGAAACAAGTATGTGAATTTCAAAAATAGTTCATGGATTTGAAAAAAATTCTTAATTTTGATTAAATTACACAAACATGGAAAAAATACACGGATTTAAAAAAAAGTACGCAATTTGTTTCTTAAAACGGATTTTTAAATAGTACGCATATTCAAAATAGTTCATGGATTTGAAAAAAATATCTTTATTTTTGAAAAAATTATGCGACTTTGCAAAAACTACGCGGATTTGAAAAGAGTATGTGAATTTCAAAAAGTTCACGAATATGAGAAAAAATAAGAGAATTTGAGTCAGCACCGGTCAAAACCGGGGTGAGTCGGCACCAAAACCGGTAAAAACTGAGACCAGGGATGAACCTTGTCCGGTTTCGGTAGTTGGGGGTGCAAGTTGTCCGGTTTTAAAATTGAGGGACCAAATCTAGACTCCACCAAAAATTAAGGGACGAAAAGTATAGTTTTATCTTAATAATATAGCCAGCTTCTGGCTATAACAAGTTGTCATGTTATCTCTAGCCAATATAATAGCTAACATATATAATAGTTAGGTTTAAGAAAATATTACTTTATTAACATATGGCCCACCTTTCACTCTCACAAAATTTTTTGGAACATATGCTATAGCCAGCTGTAAGTCTACAGCTTACAGCCGCTTCTTTTGCCTGCTAGTAATCACTTGCTGACTTTTCCTTTGAACTGGTTTTTTTCCTCTCGAGAAGGAGGTTAAAAACCTCCCGAACTGTGCATCATTGTGATGCACCCATCCATTTATGAGTTGGTTGATTCTAGACGAAAATTTCAGTTTGTGCTATAGATCCACCAACCAGCCTCCATGTCATTTTCACGTGCATGTTACTTTTTCTTACCTCTCCGTTTCACGAAAAAGTGAAAGCAGCACACCAGAAACTACTACCAGCTAGAAAACAACTCACAGGTTCCGACATATTGCTGATCCGTCCCTCTGCATTTGAGCTATACATATCTACATCTACTTACGAGAGAGAGAGAGAGAGAGAGAGAAAGAGGAATGTATATACGAGCTGCCTTTTCGGGCTTACCCAAAGGGCCCTATTTCGTTATCTTACACATTATGCATCACGTCAAAGATCCTCCACTAACCCACAATTTCAGGCCCCTGCTCCCCCTAGTGCAGCTTGGCCATTTGCATATGGTTTTCACACCCTTTTCCAGCTGAAAGAGAGAGCTTGACCCAAGTCACCTGAGCTGTCTATACCTAATAACGCACACTGTTATCCATTGCACAGTACTCCTAATACATATAGTAGATCTCAAAAAGCTGAGAAATGGATTGCATGCTTCTTTTTCCGCCCTTTTTCTTCACGTAGTGATCCCAAATTCAACCCTTTAGGCCTTTAACAGCCGGTGCCAATGCAGCCAAGCTTTAAACAACAGAAGAAGAAGGAAAAAAACAAAGGCAGGGTAGTGCTTTCATGCTATGTCTACCAGCTGATGGGATTCCGTCTACTTCTAATAATCAAAAGGTGACGTCTGCAACAGCAGATATTTTACGTGCGTGCAAATTGCAACGCTGCTGGCTTTTACTGCACAGCATCTCCAGAGAGAGTATACTACTACTAGCATACAATACATAGCTCTGCCTCTGCACCATGCAGTGTGCGTGCAAAAGGTTTGTGTGGCTGAAAAAGACGAGAGTGGAAGAAAAAAAAAAGGCTGAGTACTTGGAGCGTTGCTGTCTGTCTCACCTGTAACAAACACCATCAATCTTTTGCTTTTGATGATCATTCATCCATGTTAGCTAGCTAGCTAGCTCCTATTTCACACTAATCTAATACTGTCTGATTACCAGCGATGCTTCTGTAGCTGATGGTCACCGCCTTGACAGCCACTCCCATCCGCTGTGGCGCGGGCCCGGCGCGCGGATTAGACGGCGGGGAACGCCGGTGGTCGGTAAGAAATGTTTTGTGTGGCCTCCGTGCTAGTACGCGCTTCTAACAACTGAATCGAGCAATAATAGTGTGTGGTGGGCGTGCACTGAAAACGTAGCACAAGAGAGAGAAACTACATCAGCTTGTTTGCATCACAACAGAAATATGACTGCTTGTTGCGTAAGGATGTTCTGTGAATTAGTCAAGTCCACCTCGACCAAATAAATCTCTCCTTCCAGAAGGGGTCATGCAATGGGGTTTCTTGGAGGTGGTTGGGAACTTTTTTAAACATTTTCATTACCGGAATATTCATGCAAATACATGTTTGTGTATTGTACATTATTTGTTTTTCCCTTCTTTTATTACCATTGAGCTAATGGCTAAACCAGGCGGGTATTTTTGCACTCCACAGCAAAAACAGAGAGGGAAGAACCGTCAACAAAGTAAACAGAGAGAGATAAGTTCTGGGAACGATTTCGTACTAGCTGGTACGGGCTGGTCATAACAGAATAGGCAGCTGGACATATTTGGAAGTTTTTGATGATTCAAAGTCGGCTAGAAAAAGGAGGGGGGAGGGAGGACCTGGTCAATGCAGAGAGGCTGGTGAATTTCTATCTACCAATGGCTACATCTCTGCCATGCATCCATCGTCCATCTTGCGATATTATATTTATTGTTGGCAAGCATGCATAGTTGACAGTAGGGGGGTCAGAGAGGTGAATTAGGTCCACCCCAGAGAATGGTCAGATGAAAAAGATGGGGTTTTGGAAATGCTCTTGGAACTACTATGGGCCCATGAGCGAACTGGTAAAAATATTCTGAAGGTGGTAATATATTGCACTAATCGAATGACATATACATTTTCTGGAGCTTGATCAGAGAGATGCCTGAATCTAGATAGATAAAAATACACGGTTATAATTAGTACCCCCAATATAGTCCACTTATTATATGTGTTCATTGGTATCAGGTTTGCGCTCGTTTAAATATAGAAACACAAGGTTTGACTATTTTGACTCTGAGCTGCTATTTTGAACCACATACGTAGTACTAGTATTGAAATGGTGCTTAATTATTCTACACCTGCCACGACGCTGGTCATGAAAGCTTAGTTAATTGTTCTTTCGAGATCCAGATTCTATATACAGTTACACGAAACTCAGAGCTAAAGCTTTTGCCGAGTGTAAAGACAATGAGTCCCTTTCTCTTTGCCATTCACAGTGTTCCTAGCCAGTCCAAGTATACGGGCGGAAGAGGAGTCTGTTGGATACTCGTATTGTATGCACCAGGTCCATAGCACAAGAAATTAGGGCACCAAGGCTGGCAAACAAAGGAGGGGGCAAAGCCTAATAGGAAAGGCGATGGAATGATTACTGGTTGAGCTGGCCCTACTTTATCACCTGTTTCTTTGCTGTTCTCTCATAATTCACTGATATAATCTTTATTATTTTGAAGTACAAAAATATTGAAGGATGCATTAAGCCAGATATAAGTTATGCTTCTGTCCTGCATGAGTGCTTTTTCCTTTATCAAAAATAGGTATACATGATTTGAGTGCTGCCACCTGAAAGATATATAGTACAAAAAAGACTGAAACATACAAAAATAAATAATAACTGAATACTCCAGAAAACGGAGGTACATGCATTGAGGCTAGTAGGAAACGAAAAAGCTTTTGATGACCAGAAAAAAAGAATGAAAAAAGAAGCCCCTTTGCTAGCATACATTTTTCCTTGTGTATTTTGACTTGCAGAGAGCAGTGGGCAGCGACAGTCTTCGGGCCGGGGATTGAATGATAAAGAACAGTGCACGTGGCGTCTGAGCCAAGTGACTGCCTCGCCACAGTCTAAAGATTTTTCCTTTTAGAAAAACAAATAAACAAAGCGAGAGCGGCAGAGGCAGAGGCAGAGAAAAAAAGAAACACATTTCAAACAGCAAAAGGCAGAAGAAGAGAAAGAAAAGAGGGGGAAAAACAGATAGGGTTCTCTCTTCTCTCTCAAAAGCAGCCAATCCATAAAGGAAGCGTTGCTTTCCATCACACCACGTAGCTCAGCTAACTACTACCTCCGTAAACTAATATAAAAATGTTTAGATTACTATTTTAGTGATCTAAACACTCTTATATTAGTTTACAGAGGGAGTACTTAACTACTCCCTCCGTTCCTAAATAATTATCTTTCTAGCCATCTTAAACGGACTACAACATATGGATGTATGTAGACATGTTTTAGAGTGTAGATTCATTTATTTTGCTCCGTATGTAGTCACTTGTTGAAATCTCTAGAAAGACAATTATTTAGGAACGGAGGGAGTACTAGGCCTCGTTTGGGTTAAACCCTAGCGTGCACAGCAGCAATAGTGCTGTTGTGTTTTTTGCCGATTAAATGGGATATTCGCTGGTTAGCATCGGGAGGACATATCACGTTACGTTCTGCCACAGTACTGATCCGCACTGTGCATGGGATTAGCTAGCCAGCACAGAGAGCGAGCCACGCCATGGCTGGCTAGGTGAGCCTAACAATTCTCCTCCGCCTGCCTTATCCTCCTCCTCCTCCCTTCGCTGCCCGGCCGTCTCCCCCTGCTCCATGTACACGACCACAGTCTGTGTCACTCAAGCTCCGCTCTCTCTCTCTACATCAAGAAACCATTTAATTCATCCATCTCTCTCCTCCAAGCCCTACAAAGTACACCATCTTCTTCCTCCCCCTCTCTGTCTCTCTCTCTCTCTCTCTCTCTCTCTCTCTCCTTCTCCTAGCTTCTAGCTAGGGCCATCTGCTCATGCTTCTCCCTTCTCCCTCCCAGATCGCAGATGAACCTTACCAGAAGGCCATAAAATAGTGTGTGTGATCTCCCACACGCACACAACCCCCCTCTCTCTCTCTCATCGTATCATATGAGGAAGGATTCCTTCCAAACCTATAATCTTTACCTCATAACTTAGCTCCTGGACTCTCTCTCTCTCTCTCTCTCTCTCTCTCTCTCTCTCTCTCTCTCTACCGTCGTCTCCATCACACCTAACCAATCTCGAGCTAGACCCACAAGAAGCGGTCGGCGGCATCAAATCCGTTCCCCTCTCTTGCAAACAACCACCCATTTACCCGGCCAAAGCATATACACGCAGAGATAGCTGTGTGTGTATATAACATGGCCTAATTGACCATGGACATCGCCGGAGACGCCGGAGGCGGCCGGAGGCCCAACTTCCCCTTGCAGCTCCTCGAGAAGAAGGAGGAGCAACCGTGCTCCAGCTCGGCTGCGGGGGCACCTCGGCGGGCGGCGGGAATGGAGCAGCCGCTGGCGGTGCCGCCGGAGGGAGATGCAGGTGCGGAAGGCGGTGCCCAAGCGGACGTCGACCAAGGACCGGCACACCAAGGTGGAGGGCCGGGGACGGCGCATCCGGATGCCAGCGCTGTGCGCTGCGAGGGTGTTCCAGCTGACCCGAGAGCTGGGGCACAAGACGGACGGCGAGACCATCGAGTGGCTGCTGCAGCAGGCGGAGCCGGCGGTGATCGCGGCCACCGGCACCGGCACCATCCCGGCCAACTTCACCTCCCTCAACATCTCCCTCCGCTCATCCGGCTCCTCGCTCTCCATCCCGGCCCACCTCCGCGGGGCCTTGCCGAGCCCCGGCGTAAGGTTCGGCTCCCGTGCCGACGCGTGGGACCGGGTTGTCGGACTCAGGTACCCGCCCGAAGGCCCCGCCTCGTCTTCGTCGACGCCGTCGCCGCTGTTGCTCAACTTCCACTCGGGCAGCGTCGGTCTTGACGTGCAGCCCTCGCCGTCAGCCGCTGCCGCTGCCGCAGCCGACCTTTCGAGGAAGCGGCGATGGGAGCAAGAAATGCAGCAGCAGCAGCAGCAACAACAACATCAGCAGCAGCAGCAGCAACAACAGTACCAGCAGCAGATGGCGGGGTACACGCAGAGCCAAATGCCAGGCACCGTCTGGATGGTGCCAAGCAACAACGCGCAGGGCAGCGGGGCGCCCTCCGGCGGCGGCAACGGCGGCGGTGGAGGTGGAAGTGGTGAGTCGATCTGGACTTTCCCGCAGGTGGGCAGCGCCGGCGCCGCGGCTGCCGTGTATCGTGGGAGCGTGCCAAGCGGGCTACATTTCATGAACTTCCCTGCACCGATGGCGCTGCTACCCGGGCAGCAGCTGGGCCTCGGCCCCGTGGGAGGCAGCGGTGGTGGCGGAGGCGGAAGCGAGGGGCAGATGGGGATCCTCGCCGCGCTGAACGCTTACCGGACACAGGCGGCGGAAGCAGCGGCGGGCCAAGGAGGCGGCGGTGGAGGAGGATCGTCTAGCCAGCAGCAACACGGAGGTGGCGGCGGCGGCGGCGGCGAGCGGCATGAGAGCATGAGCACCAGCGAGTCGTAGGCCGGGGCGGCCTCAGAGGATCGCATCGCATGCATTGGTCTCTGGTGTGGCTTTGATCTGTTCTTTGTCTTTGATTTCTTTTTCCTTTTGTGGTTTCCTTCCTCCACTCCTAGACATTAGACAACTCGCAAGGATTACACTCGGCTGCGATCCCATGGCATTTAGATCATCATCGTCATACTTAGCGCACGTACGTTTGTGTTTGTGAGTGGAAGAGCGAGGTGTGCCATTGGAGAAGAGGAGGGAGACACATCAGCAGCAGCAGCAAGAGATTGTTTATTTTTGTTCTTTTAGCATTAGGGTTTGATCAAATGCGAGCGGAAGAGAATTTTCTTCAGGCATGGCATTCGTCACATGCCGTGATCGGTCGATGGTTCATTTTTTTGTTTGCCACCAAGCTTTGTCAGTCCTAGCTTTCAAGTTATTTTACACCATGCAGGGCCATGAATTCCATTTTGCATGCTGCTTGTGCTCCTTATAATCGATTTGTTCTTTCTTGATCAACCAGCTAGCTAGCTAGGGCTATCGATCCGCCAACGTCCTTTTGCTTTCTCCCATGGTATTCAACTTATGATCATGCCTGATCCACCGAAAATAAAATTCTTTCGCGGGCACTTACTCGTCCGGCTTTATTTATCAGTCCCCCGTATATTTTTGTCGAACTTTGACCTTGGTTTTAACTAGCAAAATATAACATTTGACCACAAAATTAGTACTCCCTTCGTAAAGAAATATAAGAGCATTTAGATCACTAAAGTAGTGATCTAAACACTTTTATATTTCTTTACAGAGGGAGTACCATTTGAATGCTTGAAAACATATTTTGAATACGAATCCAAACAATGCGGTTTTTAGTATGTACTCTCTCTGTAAATAAATATAACTTTATTTAGATTATCATATAGTGATGTAAACGATCGTATATTTCTTTACAGAGGGAATACAACTTATATTTTGCTAGTCGAGTCGAATGTATGATCAAAATCTGACACAAAATACGAGTTTGTGGGGGTGCAATAATCCGGATGGAGGAAGAACTACACAACTGGGCAGTACATTTTGGGACAATTAGTGTACGTCGTCGTCAGCCGTGATCTGCCAGTAGGACTCCATACAAAAGAAAAGGAAAAAAAAGGTACTAGTAGCATGAGATGGAGACGGCGAGGGTGGCCAGCTACGGGCGTAGGTTTTTTGTCATGCGATGGGCAAACAATCTGCAGGGAAGCCAAGCTAGCAACCGATCGATCGACGGCAAGGACCACCCGCCCACAGCCAGGGCCAGGCACGGGAGAAAGAGACCGGGGGCGAGAGAGAGCCCCCAACCCAACAGGGGTGGGTCGCCAGCGCGCGGTTGGCAAGCGACGACCGGCCTCGCGCTGGCGCGGACTCGAGTCCACCACTGGCCAGGCGAGGCGACCAGACCAGACCAACCGACCCGGCCGTATTTATTTATCGATCGCCGCCCGTCAATGATTCCCCACACGCGCGCGGTCGCACCACCAACCGTGCCACGCCCATGCATACGCATGCCACCGCGGCGCTCCGGGCCGGAGCGGCGGCACGGGCCGAGACGAGCAGTGCGTGCGTACAGCGGAACACAGCTGCGGCCACAGAGCGATCTCTCGAGGCGTTCGATACAAAATGGAGGTCGCCCTCTCGCCCCGCTCCTCCGCCGGTCTCAATCCGTCCGTCCATATAAAGGAGGGGCAGCGGGCAGGGTGCGCGCGTGTGGAGTGAACTGGAGCGGCGTGAATGTGATATGGTTCTGCGCTGCGCTGCGCTCCAGGGTTGCCCTTCTCGGTCGATGTTTCCGCGTACGTGCTGGTTTTAATGGCACGTGGCCTGCCCCTGCGCCTGTCCTTTCCATATCCATGGTTCTCGCTAGCCCAGGCCGCTTGCTGCAACTGGGGCGGACAGCCTGCGTTATGTAGCCGGTTGGCCGTTGGCGCTATCGCCCGATGCGTGGCCGCTCGTGCTTGCGCTCCTGACCGGTGTTTTTTTCTTCCTTTTGACCGGCTGCCCGTGGGTTTTCCGGCGATCAGAAGCCGAATTTACAACCCGTGGGTTTTTCCTGATATTTTGCTGAGGGTGGTTTTCCGGTGATATCTCACATGTGATGGGGTTGGATGCACAAACGGTGGGTTTTTACACATTCTTTTCTTTGTTCAAGGCGGGGTTTTTCTCTTTCTTTTCTTCGGTGATGGTTCAAGGTGGTTTAGGATGATTCATAATTCATAAAATGGTCCCGGTCAAATATGAATGGACGTTCGATGTGTGCCTGTTGGGTCGGACGACCCAACGGGCAAAATGTGCTTGCTTGCAAAATGTAAAGGTTGTTTCCGTGCCTGGTCACTGACAGATGAGCTGGAGACGCATATGACTCTGTCGCGCTTATTTGTACCTTAGGTTGCTTTTGGACATCGGCAAAGCCTTTCTGATTTACCAACGGGTGGGGTTATGCGTAAGCGGCTCGCGTTAACGTTTTGGGCTCACATGTCAGTGATGTCCCGTCAGACATGATTAACTGTAGACCCATATGAACATGTCGTGCTTATATTTAGCTTGTAACGGGTTTTGAAAGAAAAAAAAGGTTCATAGTTCCGTTTGGGCCCTGACAAGTGGATCTTCACGTGAGTGGGCTACGTAGGAATGTTGGCCCCACATATCAGTGACGGGTGGCGTGCTGAGCTGTACAGAGTGCATGCGGTCATGTCAGCCCAGTCCAGCTGCCGGGTTCAGGAGGTGAGGGATGAGGCCAATACCGTGCTGGCCCTGTCGGTTGTTCTCTGCGCAATATCGGAGCCGTCACATGTTGAGTTGATTGGGTGCATTGAGTGGCACTGGGCCGGTGGTGATAGTGTAGTAGTAGTAGCATGCAGGAGGAGCATGCAGCCCGGCCGGCCCCTAGACACATGTGCTCGTGTCCTGCTTGGACGTCGCTCGCTCTCATCGATCAGGCTTGAACGCCAACGTACACACCAACTTGTGATGAACAGCCTAATTGGCATGTCGACTCTGTTGCTTTGCTATTAGCCATGTTACAATCACACTTTCTCTCACACGCACACAGGCAGACACGGACGGACACGCGCTGACACACGTCGTGATCAAGAGGTGGACGTGACAGATGACACAAATGTGCTAATGTCCATCTCCGAGTGTCTGGAAGAGAGAGAGAAGAGATGCCACTGCAGGTTCACTGCTGCATAGACGCAAAAGGCAAATTAATTGCAGGCAATAATTTCAAAGTTCAAACACCCTACTGTGTGTGTGCCAAGTTGTGTAGTCGCAGTACTGTACGTGCATGACTTTTCCACGCTGGCTAGCTAGCTAGTGCACCTCAAGGGCAGAAGGTTAACTTGTCGAAGGAGATTGATAGGAAAATAATACTCCTACTCTATATGTAAGCATAGATTATCTTGTCTACGCATGCCCATGATTAAGTAGGTGGCGAGGAAAAGAGCATTTCATGCACCAGGCAGGCACAGAAGAACCTGCTTAGCTCATCATCACGGCGTTTTGCTTCGAAATAATTAGGTACATACATTTCAGCAATCATCTACTTCCTCCGTCCAGAAATACTTGTCATCAAAATGGACAAAAGGAAATACATCTAGACATATTTTAGTTCGAGATACATCTCTTTTTATCCATTTTGATGACAAGTATTTTCGGACGGAGGGAGTACTTAGTATAGTAGTAGTTCAAGTCGCCGATGAGTTGAGAGTCGAGGATGTGTAGGTCGCTTTCGGGGAGAGCTCTCATTTTGACCTCGCTTTTGTCAGGTCTGCGTGTCTGTGCTAGCTGCGCGCGCGCGTTCTTCTTTCCAAAAGATGGCTAGTGTCATGGCGTGTGCGCGCTCGCCGAGGTGCGCCAAAACCACAGTGAACTCATAGGGATCATGAGTGTAAAGTATACGAGCTTCACCGCATCGATCCAAGTCGTGCTTTTCTCCATCACTAGTAGCTCGCAAGCGTACATGGTTCAGCTCCTTCATTCCATCACAGGAGGAGAACTCAAGGAATCTCTGCCGCGGCCATGCATGGACATGGATGGCCACCTCGCTTAGCCGGAGGCCTCTAGCTCCACTCTTTCCATCACTTTTATGCACTGCTCCCCAGCCTCAAAACGGCAGCTTTTCTATGTGTGATCGGATTTTGTGCATAGTGTAGTGTCATAGTGTTCCCTGTGCGCGCGATGCGTATTTGTGGCCTGCTTTTTTTTGCTGCAGGCATGCATGCTATTTCCTTTGCTCCCCTTCCCTGTAGCCCTTTTTCAGAAAGGTTTTGCGCCTCAACTTTCATCCTCGCCTGCCGCGCCCCTCGATCTCCTTTCCGCGCCTCGAGATCGGCCGAGCCATGATTTCCGTTTGATGGACGGATGATATGTCGACGGAGTCGTTCGTCGTCGCGAAATTCTGCACTGCTGATGCTGCTGATCCACCATCATTTCGACGTGCCTTCACCAAGAGTTACTGCATTGTCATGAGAACTTGCAGCCTGCGCATATCCATGTCTGGATGAGTGCTGTCGTATTTTGAAGAATTAATATGCATCTACAATGCTGATAGGGTGCTGAAGAAAAAGTGCAATGGCGCCGAACAGGTAGGGATATCAGGGAATCATATAGGGATTAGTTTAGTTCTAGTGGTAGGCTCTAATTCATTCCCGACGAGCTAACATTCCTAGGCAGGTTTTGTCTTCCTCTAGGGCACTATAATGAGATTAGAAGACTCTAATGATTTTAAATTAGATTTCAATGGTCCTCACTGCTCTGACGGTTAGAGCTGATACTATGTGCATTTGGGCTCTTAAACTATCTGGAGAATATTAATTAGAACCTATTTGTAGTAGTATAAGATAAGAATAAGATGGTGTTGGCTGCTTGGCCTGGCATTACGTATGCACTTGCGCACAGCCAGCAGAGAAGAATCTTGCCCCCTCAGGGCAGAAACGTATGTTGCCCCCTCTTTTCTAACCGATCATGCAGCAAATAGATGTTAATTAAATATTTAGGTTCTCCTTTTAGCTAGCGAGGAGCGAACAATGTATTAACGGTTACAAATAGTCCTGGACTTTGCATTAACACAACGGAAAAAGATAGCCAAGACATGGCACCAAGAAGTCCGAATGCACACAGCGAAATTATATTATGAAAAAATGACACCCACATGTGGTGCCGTAGCGAGAGCCACGACACTCGACAACAACCAAATATTCATGTAGAAATAGTTACCATACATAGTCCGAGATACCGGTGTTCTTTCTTACTTTCACCGGCACTCCACTCGCTTTCAACAACCAAAGTCAATGTATCAGAGTTACCTTTCCAACAAGAAGTAAATTAACCAAAGTGTTTTCTTGAGAAGAAAAACTAGCATGATCTGTTTCCCCTCAAACATTCATAAAAAAATTATCAGCTGTTCGATAGCCACTTAACTAGAATCATTAAAGAGAAACTGATTAAGCCAAGTGGAAGGTCAATTTGATTTTTGAATTGCAAAGATGATGTGACTTAAGTTAAAGGTTCCCTTTTTCCATGAAAGAGAATCATTAACCCCAGGCCATCAGTGTCCTTAATCCGCTTTTTAAGAAAAGGAAAACAAGCAGCCTCTGTCTAATACAGCTGGAACAATGAGTGGACCTGACCTTTTACCTGACAACCCGTCCAATTTCAGCAGATAAGTGCTCTGCTCATAGTATAATGGCATTATATGATGGTTACATATACCACATCCATGATCACTTGCACAATTTAAAGCTGGTGAAGTTGGAGCAGCACTTAGTGGCGTACTAATGCAGCTATCATGTGGAGTATTCAGTAGAGACGGGCATGGATCCATCATGCATGCATGCTCAACGTTTTGCATCAGGAGGGGGGAGGGTGACGTGGGTGAAGCGGGCGGCGGGGATCAAGGCGGGAAAAGACGATCCAGGTCGCCATGCCGGTAGTACGCACGTCGCGCGGTTGAGCAAAAGCGGCATGATTACCCCCGTCACCGGCCTTGGAAACACGATGATGGGCGAGGAAAGCGAAAGACGAGTGTTTTGTGCCGCGCGCGCAAGGATTCATCGAGCGTGCATGCATGCACGCCCTGTCCTTGATGGTTGCTAATTAAAGATGCGTTGGCGAGTGAATATAGTGTATGCCGTCGCCGTGTAGTACGTCGCGTTATGTGTGTGGTACCTGGGTCGTCCATGTTCACCGGTTCTTCACAACAACAACGAAAAACCGTACGTGAAGAGAGTGGCGCCGACACTTATCTTAGGCACGTACTACGTACTTGCAGTCACGGCGGGAAGTTAGGCGAAAGGCGGGAGGTGCTGGACGGGCAGAGACGATCGGTCGATCGATCTGGACACACTGGGCACTTTGCAATTAAATACAACCGTACCAAGTACCAACCATGGCCGGGCGGTCGCGGTCAGACGCCACCTGCATATGCCAATCACATCCGTCGAGATCCCTGCTCGGTGCACCGTACACGAGACGAGACGGGAGAGGACGGGACGTCGCGGTCGATCCAAGTGGAGAGGACGAGGATCGAGATGGCCGCGTCATCGCGAGCAACAGCGACGGGACGACCGACCGTGCCGCCTGCCCGCCCCGGCCGCCAGTTAGAGCACCTGTAGCCGGGCTCCGACCCACAAACGTACGCGAACTCATCGACGAGTTCGCGGGCATTTATCGGTTACGTTTTAAATATTTGATTCTACAATCGGACACCTTAAATTAAAATCCTCAAATTTATATTATTACATGCAACGTAAATCGATCTTTAAGCCGAGCTCGTCCGGTTGCATCGTGTCCATGTCCAATGACCGGCTGCGCTACCCAGTGTGTTGGTCCGGTCACCGGCAAGGTAGAGTAGAGCATTTTTTTTTCAAAAAGAGGGTTTTCCCCAGCCTCTGTATCAGAAAGATGCATACGGATCATAATATTATAAAAGATAATCCAGTAACACAGTCTCCAAGTATCATGGTGCGAAAATAAACAAAAGCTCAAAAAGAGCTAAAACCCAAAGCCACAACCGGCTGGCAAATACAATAGGAGCACTACATGCCTATCATATTACATGACCGCCATCTAAACCGGTTGAAAAAATCCCGAGCTACCATCTCCCATCGGGTAGACGCGATAACCAAACGCTCCACGGCCTCCGTCGGAGTGAGTAGCGACCACATACGGATGAACGCCGTGGCACGAAGATAACACGCAAAAAGTGAATGTTTGTTGATCTGTTAAAGACTAAATCATTTCTGCAGTTCCATCTTGCCCAAAATAAAGCACAAACGCCAACACGAATGTGTCTTGCGATGTCGTAATCAACCCCATCAAGCCATGTTCCAAATAACATGTTGATAGAGGTGGGCTGATTAATATTAAACACAATATGAATCGACCGCCACATAATCTTAGCCAACGGACAATCGAGAAAGAGGTGTTTGATACTTTCGTTATCATCGCAAAAGCTACACCTAGAAGAGCCCACCCAGTTGCATTTTGCCAGGTTATCCTTAGTCAAAATGACATGTTTATGCACAAACCATATAAACACTTCGATTCGTAAGGGTACCTTTACTTTCCAAACATGTATCGAGGAAGGGATGACGCTAGTGTTAATGACATCCAGATACATTGATTTGACCGAGAACACACCGTTCTTAGTAAGTTTCAATGCGGTGATCCGGCTGCTTTGGGGACATTGGACTTCCATTAAACGTCTAACAAGATGGAGCCAGGCCTCCCAATGATTTCCAACTAGTGTCCTTCGAAAACTGATATTGAGGGGAGTGGATTGTAAAACAGTTGCAATGTAGGCTTCTCTACGTCGCACAATGTTGTACAAAGTAGGATATTGAAGTGCAAGGGGGGTCTCCCCAAGCCACGTATCCTCCCATAACCTCGTAGTAGCACCATTCCCGATAATAAATTTTGTCTTGTTGAAGAAGAGTTGTTTGACTCTCATCAAACCCTTCCAAAAAGGTGAGTCGGAAGGCCTCACATTCACCTAGGCCAAGGTTTTAGCATAAAGATACTTATTACGCAAAATATGTGCCCAAGTAGCCTCCGTCTCAGACGACAGTTTAAATAACCACTTGCTAAGGAGACATATATTTTTGACTTCCAGATTTTCAATACCTAGACCCCCTTGGTCCTTCGGCCTACAGATTATATCCCACTTAGCAAGCCTATACTTTCGTTTAAGCTCATCACTCTACCAAAAGAATCGAGATCGGTAGAAATCTAACCTTTTCCTGACACCCACCGGAACCTGGAAAAAGGATAAGAGAAACATAGGCATACTGGTAAGGACCGAATTAATCAGAATCAATCGTCCTCCGTATGACATGAGCTTCCCTTTCCAACAGCTCAGTTTCTTTTCAAAAGCGATCCTCGATGCATTTCCACTCAATGTTAGTCGAGCTACGATGATGAATGGGTATACCTAAGCACGTAAACGGTAATGAGCCCAATTCACAGCCGAACAATTGTTTATACGTCTCCTGGTCATCATTTGCTCTTCCGAAGCAAAACAATTCGCTCTTGTGGAAGTTAATTTTGAGCCCAGACAATTGTTCAAATAAGCATAACAGTAGCTTTATGTTTCTTGCTTTTGCCAAGTCGTGCTCCATCAAGATGATAGTATCATCAGCATACTGAAGAATGGAAATCCCTCCGTCAACTAGATGTGGAACCAGGCCACCTACCTGCCCTGCATCCTTTGCCCGACCTATTAAAATAGTCAGCATATCAGCCACTATGTTAAACAGGATCGGTGACATCGGGTCTCCTTGCCTTAGCCCCTTGTGTGTTTGGAAATAGTGTCCTATGTCGTCATTCACTTTAATCCCTACACTCCCTTTTTGCGTAAAGGAATCAATCTGGTTTCTCGGGCGGATCAAAACCTTTCATACATAAAGTTTGTTGAAGGAAAGGCCATTTAACTTTATCATATGCTTTTCAAAATCCACTTTAAAAACTACGCCATCAAGTTTTTTGAGTGGATCTCATGGGCGTTCATGCAAGACAACAACCCCTTCAAGGATATTTCTATCGGGCATGAAAGCGATGCATGACGGATGAACTACGAGTCTTAATCTACGTAAGTCTGTTCGTCCCGACCTTGGTGAAGATTTTGAAACTCACATTAAGCAGACATATAGGCCTGAACTGCTCAATGCGAACATCCTCTGTCTTCTTAGGAAGAAGAGTTATCGTTCCAAAATTCAGCTTAAACAACTGAAGCTGCCCCTCAAAAAACCGCCGAAACATGGGCATCAAATCGCCCTTAATAAAATGCCAGCACTTTTTGTAGAACTCCGCCGGAAACCCATCCGGTCCCGGAGCCTTATTATTCTCCATTTGTGCAATGGCCTCAAACACCTCTTTCTCAGAGAAAGGAGCGATCGAGAGCTCATTCTCAGCTGTCTGAAGGTGAGGAACATCCTCAACCCTAGACTCATCTAACGACACAAAATTCTCTTCCGGGGACCAAACAACTGCTTATAATAATTGGTAATGTAGACTTTCAGATTGTCTTGACCAACTATCGTCCCTTCGTCTTGTTCTAGTTGGAAAATTCTCTTTTTATGATGCTTCCCATTAGCAATCATATGAAAGAATTGAGTATTATTCTCGCCTTGTACTATTTTGCGAACCTTAGCTCGCAACGCCCACTTCAATTCCTCCTCGCTAAGTAGCTTTTTAAGTCGCATCTCTGCCTCTATCTTTGCTTCCAACTCACTGGAATCCAAGATAGAAGTTTCTGCTTTAACTTCAAGGTTTTGAATAAGTAAAAGAAGTCTCTCCTTCTCCGCCTTATAAATTCCATGCGTGTGCTTAACCCAACCACGAAGGAACCTTCGGAGATGACGAATCTTGCACTGCCGTCGCTCGATAGGTGTCCTTCCTCCTGATTCTTTAGCCCACTCCCGAGCTAACAACTCGAGGAACCCTTCTCTTTCAAACCAGGCAAGTTCAAACGAGAAAATGTTCTTGTTGCCCACAAAAGTTTGATCTCCGGAGTGGACTAGTAATGGTGTATGATCCGAGACACCTCGTGTCAATGCCTGCACAGTTACCAAAGGAAACTTCTGTTCCCATTCGACACTTGCTAGAACACGGTCAAGTTTCTCAAATGTCGGAACCGGTAACGAATCAGCCCAAGTGAATTTCCTACCCGAGAGCTCTATCTATTTGAGATCCAACTTTCGATAATAGTGTTGAACATAAACGACCATCGGCCGTCAAAATTGTCATTATTCTTTTCCTCTTTTCTTCGGATAATGTTAAAATACCCCCCCCCCCCCCCACCAAGAGAGGGAGCTGTTCGTTACCACAAATACGAACCAGATCCACCAAAAAATCTGGCTTGAGCTCTGGTTGGGCAGCTCCGTAAACCGCCACCAAAGCCCAATCAAACCCATCTGCCTTAGTTCTAACTCGAAACTTGACAGCAAACTCCCCCAAAACTACACTCCGAACTTCCAACGTTTCGCACTTAACCCCAAGTAAAACCCCACCGGATCTTCCTCGAGGGGGGAGGCAATTCCAGTCAAAATCTACCCCCGGACAAAGTTGCAAGAAATTGTGAACTGAAATTGCTTCTTCCAGTCTCGGACAATGCAATAAAATCCAAATGATGTTCAAGAGAAGCATCCGCTAGAAACCTCCTTTTAGCCAAGTCTCTAAGACATCTGCTATTCCAGAAAATGCCTCTCATAATTCATCATGAAATTTTTTGGCAGTACGGATTCTAGCACTCCTACGCGCTGCCGAGACTGGATAAACCTTCCGTTTCCACGTCCGTTTTGGCTTAATGTGACCATCAGCCTGATCACCACACTCATTCTCTGCTTCTAGCACCAAGGGCTCATCTACATGAAGAGACGTCTCAGGATTGGTGTCCTCCTCCGTCTCGGGTAAAGTAGGGTCAAGACGGCACACAAGCCATCAAGAACCCTAACCCCAAGCGCATCAATCTTCGAGTCGTTCATAGGTTTAACGGCAGCAATGTGACGAATCATATCTACCGCACGTTCAGCTTCCAAATCAAGAATGTCATTAACCGACCTAGATATCTCAAAATCATTATTTCCAAGTGAACTCCTATTTGATTTGCATTATGAATAATTTCATCATCAGTAAAATGCAAAATGGAATTCGACTTATTAACAGACATACCAGTGGAGATCTTGACATCACGCAGCTTGGCAGCCCTCAAAGCACACCTCGGCTGCATGTCATCAACGTCAGGCTGCTCCTGCAGCCTCCCGCTAACCCGCCTCCCCTGGGAGACAGGATTCGGGATACCGCCAAAGGCGATGACCTCCTCGCGTGAAGCTCTGCTAGGGGAAAGGCCTCCTGCCCGTCCCCCAACAGCGGCGCCCCGGCCGTAGCCACCGGGGCAGGAGAACAAAATGGCAACGACTCCCGCGGCCTGTCCACGGGCGACCCGCCGACAACAGGGACCGGGGAAATCCTCGCGCGGTGCTCCGGGGAGGAAGCCGGCGAGACTATCGCGTCACCCGACCCTCCCACAGCAACGGGGCCCGGTGTGACAGCGGCTCCTGCACGGCCACACCCCCGCTCACGCGCGGTGACGTGGAGAAGAACGCCGCGCCCGCTGTGGCCGTCGTTGGCGTCTGCATCCCAGGGGACCGGGCCTCCTACCCGTCACCTGTAGCCAAGGCCACAAGAGCAGCACCATCCACGGTAGTCAAAAGCTGGGTAGGAGACGTGTGAAGGGCCACCTGCCCCTCGGTATCTCCCAACCCAAGAACCGCCGGCGCACGAATGGGAGCCACAGGATCCACGGAACCGGATAGACACCTGCCGAAGCGGAGGCAGAGAACGGTCCCAAGGACCCAAGCTGCAAAGTGGACGTCAGAGCCCCACCAGATGACCGAACAGGAGCAATGTCACTAGAATCCGACGGACCCGCCGGCTCCTTGGCCACATCATCATCACCCTTAGCCGAATCATCCTGGTTCCCCGGGGCACCTCCTCCCTCGACGTGTCCATAGGATTATCATCCTCAAACTCATCAAACAAATTAGGATCCTCATATAGAACGTCAAGCTGATACAGAACACCTTCATACGTCCAAGGCACCACGTTCGGCAAGAACTCAATATTAGCAACACTGACAAGTAAACGCGCCACCCCGTTAGCCCGAGTGAAGGGCATATCCACCTGCTCAGTTTTGCCAATCAAGGACCCCAAGCTCCACGTCACCAAGAAGCTATCCAGGGGATCAGATGGCGCCCCGGAGAAACGAACCCAAATCTGCCTCAACGGCGTGCCCTGCGGCTCCTTCTATTTCCACTCATCAAACTACAATACAAAACTAGTGCATGTGACCCTGCTCATTCCGAACTTGAGGATTCGCAACTGATCCTCCTTCGAAGGGAAATCAACTTTGTAGGATGTATCATTTAGCTTGAGCAACGACCACTGAAAATTACCCGGAGCGAGTTCCCGCAGCTGCTGAATAATTTGCGCCTCGGTCAACGGTCCATGAACTACCTTCACCACCCCGGGGAAAGAGGTCTCTACCGCTGGTGCCAAAGGTGCCACCTTTGGGAGACTCGAAGAACATCAACTCCGAGCAGCGGACCCGTATATATCTGAACATTAGGCTTGGGCCCAAGCATAAGAGGACACTCAGCAGCGTTATGTTTAGGTTTCCGGCATAGGTCACATAATTCCGCAGTGCACTCAGCCATTAAGTGTCCCGTGTCACCACAGCGGAAACAAGTGAGCTTCTTCTTCTTTGCCGCCCACTTGGACACCTTGTTAGCCTCAGATTTATCCGTACCTTGCTCAGAAGCAGAATCACCAGTCTGCATGGGTTCCGACAACGTGACTTGACGGGGCTGAACCGTCTCCTTTGCCACTGCGGTAGAACCGATCCTCCGTCGGCCACCACCTCGATCTCAACCGTAGTCTTCGGATGCCTAGGCGGATAGTTTCGCTGTTCCGCCCGACCTCCATGAAGCGGCCTCGGAAAGAGCGGTTATTAGGAGCGACCGCCCCCTCCACAAAGTTACCAGGCGGACCCTGAAAACCCCGGTTGGCATTGCCGTTGTCCGTCCAAGCATATCCACGGCCACCGCCGGAAGACGAAGAACCCCGATGCAGCCCAGCACCGTAAGCGTCATACCCATCATCGCCCCACTGACCACGCGGAGGATTCCGGTCATCTCCCGCATACGCACCCGCCCCACGGCCGAGCGCGCCTTGGCCAGGGCCACCAAGGCCGCCCGCCATTTGCCGCGGCCATGGCCTTTGGTTCGGCTGCGGCTCTGCCCTAAGCGGGGGCGGCGGATCAGCCCTAGGCTGCTGTGGCGGTGGAGGCAGGGCCCTAGCCGGTGGCGATGCAGGCGCCTCCCGAGGCGGCGGCGGAACCGCCCGGGGCGGAGGTGCCACACGCGCGGGACCCGGCGCAGCAGCACCCGCAGCCGGCGTGGCCGAGCCGCCCGCGACCACGGTCTGGCTTCTCGCCACTGGTGGCACCAGCGGTGGAGGCGGTTTGGGCGGCATGGCCAGCCGACGCGAGACAGGAGGCGGGCGCCGGTCAGCTCCGGCGAAGCTTAGGAATAACGGCGCGAGGGGGCAGATGGGAATCCAACACGCCCGCGGCGCCGAACCCTAGCAGAGATAGGCGGAGGGAGAGAGGGAGTACGTGCATGTAGGGGCGACCGAACCGAGGCCTCCTCGTGCACGTCGCCCGCCTCCGCTGCGTCGTTTGCCTGGCCAGCCCCCTGGGCATGAAGCCCCGTACTAACCAAGCCTACGTCACAGGCTCCCACAGGCAGCCCAACTGAGCCCAATAAATCGTTCAAACGCTCAGATCTGGCCGCCCGAATGTCACACGGCACGGCCACCGCCGGCGATCTCTGTGACACCATAGAACCACCTTTCTTCTTTCGCCGAGTCACTCTCGTCCAACACTCGGGACAGAAAAAATCTAAGAAAGTCATGGCCGACGGCCCATCCTTTGGCAACGGTCCCCTCCATGGTTTCATCTTCGACTTCTGCGAAGGAACCGGAGTACCCAACGAACCCGATTTCTTAGTACTCACCTTAGGTTTAGACCCCGAGGTAGATGCAACCACACCAAGTGAAGATGGTGCCTGCACCGGCGCTTCCGGTAGATGAACATCGGCTTCATCTTCATCGTCATCGGCTAGAATCCAGAAACGTCCCCCACCCGCTGTGCAGGCTTGGGTTCCTTGGCATCCTTCATAAGATCCACGACCTCAATTTGCTCATCGCATTCTATGGGTGCCTGCACACACTCAAGAACCTCGATATGGAAAAAATCGATAATAAAACTCTTACCAATTGCAATGTCTTCGCCAACGTTGAGATGTCGTCCGACCAATATGTCTCCTCCTTCGTCACGGATCGTCATCCAATGAGATGGATGCGAGTAGATCAGTCCATTGATCCATCGCCCCGCCTTTCGATCATCCTGAAAATGTACATACCATTTCGAATGATTCAAGAACTCCCAATCCCGATCTGCCGTCGAGGAATTCGGACTGGACGACGTGGAAGGGAGAAGAGCTGTCTCCGCCACTGACGCCGGCCGCCACTCATCAGGTTGGATTGGATCCGGCAAAAGTCGTCGGGGCGACGGCGGCGGATCTGCTCCACGGGACGAGTCAACCTGGTGGAGCGGCGGTGAGGAACTCCCCTTCACGATGGCCCCCGATCCTACCCCGTCCGCCGTTGAGATCGGCGGTGGTGGCTCCGGGAGAATTGGAGGCGTCGGGGACGCGCGGCCGCCGCCCGTAGAGTCGCCTGAGGGGTCGCAGCTCAGATGTTGATATTTTTCCCTACATACTCTGTCAAACTTAAATAATAAATGCATGGGGTTTACTTCAGTCTAGTAGTATAAACTGAATATAACTGGTACAATTGTAGCAGTTGATAACAAATTAACAAGCAGATGAAATCGTAAACCATAATCACTCATGGCAGACTCAAGGCGCCGCTGTCTCCCATGCCTTACTCTTCCTAGTCGGAGCACAGAACCCGAATGGTGCCGGTGGACGTCAGATCGATGATGGATCCGTCTTGGGACGAGCCGGTGACATCCACCACGACGCGGTTGCGGCGCCCAGACTGGTGCACCATACGGGGAGCCGGAGAATGTGACTTCACCTTGCCTATGTCCACCACCACGAGGGTTGCCGATGCCTCGCACGGCGGGCACGTCGTGCCATGTTTGCGTCGGTCTATGCCCATGGCGCGTCCATGGCTTCAGCATGCCAACGGAGGGGCTGCGCGTTCACCGCCTTGTTCCGGCTCCAGACGGACCGCACCGCCTCCAGTGAGGCAGCGATGACACATCTAGCCCCGAGTCTATGCGCCATTTGGACGGACGCAACGGATTCCTGACGAAAGAAGTTCGAGCGCTGCCTCGCACGGGCCTCCTCCCAGGAGCGACAAAACGCAAGCCGGACGGCCATCCCCTCCTCGGGGCCGCATGGGATGAGCTCGGGGTCGATGGTGTTGGGGAACGTAGTAATTTCAAAAAATTTCCTACGATCACGCAAGATCATGGTGATGCTTAGCAACGAGATGAGAGTGTTGTCTACGTACCCTCGTGAGACCCGACAGCGGAAGCGTTGACGCAGCGTAGAGGAAGTAGTCGTACTCCTTCACGATCCAACCGATCCAAGTACCGAGCGTCACGGCACCTCCGAGTTACGCACACGCGTTCAGCTCGATGGCGTCCCTCGAACTCCGATCCAGCCGAGTGTTGAGGGAGAGTTTAAATCGACCACGACGGCGTGATGACGATGATGATGTTCCACCGACGCAGGGCTTCGCCTAAGCTCCGCCACGGTATTTTCGAGGTGTAATATGGTGGAAGGGGCACCGCACGGCTAAGGAACGATCTCAATGATCAACTTGTGTGTCATGGGGTGCCCCTGCCCTGTATATAAAGGAGGGAAGGGGAGGGCTGGCCGGCCAAGGAGAGGAGGCGCCAGGGTTTCCTACTCCTACTAGGAGTAGGATTCCCCAATCCTAGTCCAACTAGGTTTCCCCAAGTGGGAAGGGAGAGAGAGGGCGCCCTTCTCCTAGTCCTAATAGGACTAAGGAAGGGGAAGGTGCGGCCAGCACTTTGGGCCCCTTTTCTCCTTTCCACTAAGGCCCATGTTGGCCCATTAGCATTCCGGGGTTCGGTAACCTCCGGTGCTTGGTAAAATTCCCAATTTCACGGAACACTTCCGATGTCCAAACATAGACTTCCAATATATGAATCTTTATGTCTCGACCATTTCGAGACTCCTCGTCACATCCGTGATCTCATCCGGGACTCGAACAACCTTCGTACAGAAACATCATAAAAACTCATAGTAACTGTCATCGAAACGTTAAGCGTGCGGACCCTACGGGTTCGAGAACTATGTAGACATGACCGAGACACCTCTCCGGTCAATAACCAATAGCGGGACCTGGATGCCCATATTGGCTCCTACATATTCTATGAAGATCTTTATCGGTCAGACCGCATAACAACATACGTTGTTCCCTTTGTCATCGGTATGTTACTTGCCCGAGATTCGATCGTCGGTATCCAATACCTAGTTCAATCTCGTTACTGGCAAGTCTCTTTACTCGTTCCGTAATACATCATCTCACAACTAACACATTAGTTGAAATGCTTGCAAGGCTTATGTGATGTGCATTACCGAGAGGGCCCGAAGATACCTCTCAGAGCAATCGGAGTGACAAATCCTAATCTCGAAATATGCCAACCCAACATGTACCTTCGGAGACACACCTGTAATGTACCTTTATAATCACCCGATTACGTTGTGACGTTTGGTAGCACCAAAGTGTTCCTCGTGCAAACGGGAGTTGCATAATCTCATAGTCATAGGAACATGTATAAGTCATGAAGAAAAGCACTAGCAACAAACTATACGATCGGTGCTATGCTAATGGAATGGTTCATGTCAATCAGATCATTCAACCAATGATGTGATCCCGTTAATCAAATAACAACTCCTTGTTCATGGTTAGGAAACACAACCATCTTTGATTAACGAGCTAGTCTAGTAGAGGCATACTAGTGACACTCTGTAGGTTTATGTATTCACACATGTATTATGTTTCCTGTTAATACAATTCTAGCATGAATAATAAACATTTATCATGATATAAGGAAATAAATAATAACTTTATTATTGCCTCTAGGGCATATTTCCTTGATCTCCCACTTGCACTAGAGTCAATAATCTAGATTACACAAGAATGATTCTAACACCCATGGAGTCTTGGTGCTGATCATGTTTTGCTCGTGGAAGAGGCTTAGTCAACGGGTTACGCAACATTCAGATCCGTATGTATCTTGCATATCTCTATGTCTCCCACCGACCAAATCCGGATGGAGTTGAAGCGTCTTTTGATGTGCTTGGTTCTCTTGTGAAATCTGGATTCCTTTGCCAAGGCAATTGCACCAAAGATTGTCACAAAAGATTTTCATTGGACCCGATACACTAGGTACAACACCTAGATCGGTTATGAACTCCTTCATCCAGACTCCTTCATTAGCTGCTTCAAGCAGCTATGTACTCAGCTTCACATGTAGATCCCGCCACGACGCTTTGTTTGGAACTGCACCAACTGACAGCTCCTCCGTTTAATGTAAATACGTATCCGGTTTGCGATTTAGAATCATCCGGATCAGTGTCAAAGCTTGCGTCGACGTAACCATTTACGACGAGTTCTTTGTCACCGCCATAAATGAGAAACATATCCTTAGTCCTTCTCAAGTACTTAAGGATGTTTTTGATCATTGTCGATGATCCACTCTGGATTACTTTGGTACCTGCACCGCTAAACTTACTGACAAAGGCACACATCAGGTCTGGTACACTGACATTGCATACATGATAGAGCCTATGGGTGAGGCATAGGGAACATCTTTCATTTTCTCTCTATCTTCTGCGGTGGTCGGGCATTGAGTCTTACTCAACTTCACACCTTGTAACACCGGCAAGAACCCTTTCTTTGCACTGATCCATTTTGAACTTTTTCAAAACTTTATCAAGGTATGTGCTTTGTGAAAGTCCTATTAAGCGTCTTGATCTATCTCTATAGATCTTAATGCCCAATATGTAAGCAGCTTCACCGAGGTCTTTCATTGAAAAACTCTTATTCAAGTATCCTTTTATGCTATCCAGAAATTCTATATCATTTCCGATCGGTAATATGTCATCCACATATAATATCGTAAATGCTACTGAGCTCCCACTCACTTTCTTGTAAATCTGAGGCTTCTCCAAAAGTGCATATAAAACCAAATGCTTTGATCACACTATCAAAGCGTTTATTCCAACTCCGAGAGGCTTGCACCGATCCATAAATGGATCATTTGGAGCTTGCACACTTTGTTAGCTCCCTTTGGATCGACAAAACCTTCTGGTTGCATCATATACAACTCTTCTTCCGTAAATCCATTCAGGAATGCAGTTTTAACATCCATTTGCCAAATTTCATAATCATAAAATGCGGCAATTGCTAACATGATTCGGACGGACTTAAGCATCGCTTCTGGTGAGAAGGTCTCATCGTAGTCAATCCCTTGAACTTGTCGAAAACCTTTTGCAACAAGTCGAGCTTTATAAGCGATAACATTACCATCGGCGTCAGTCTTCTTCTTGAAGATCCATTTATTCTCAATTGCTTGCCGATCATCGGGCAAGTCAACCAAAGTCCACACTTTGTTCTCATACATGGATCCCATCTCAGATTTCATGGCCTCAAGCCATTTTGTGGAATCTGGGCTCACCATCGCTTCTTCATAGTTCGTAGGTTCATCATGTTCCGTAACATGACTTCCGAATAGGATTACCGTACCACTGCAGTGCGGATCTTGCTCTGGTTGATCTCTGAAGTTCTGTAGAAACTTCGATCTGAAGTTTCATGATCATCATCATTAGCTTCCTCCCTATTTGGTGTAGGTGTCACGGAAACTGATTTACGTGATGTACTACTTCTCAATAAGGGAGTAGATACGATTATCTCATCAAGTTCTACTTTCCTCCCACTCACTTCTTTCGAGAGAAACTCCTTCTCCAAAAAGTTTCCGAATTTAGCAACAAAAATCTTGCCTTCGGATCTGTGATAGAAGGTGTACCCATGATCTCCTTTGGGTATCCTATGAAGACACATTTCTCCGATTTGGGTTCAAGCTTATCAGGTTGAAGCTTTTTCACATAAGCATCGCAGCCCCAAACTTTCAGAAACGACAACTTTGGTTTCTTGCCAAACCACAGTTCATAAGGCGTCGTCTCAACGGATTTAGATGGTGCCCTATTTAAAGTGAATGTAGCCGTCTCTAAAGCATAACCCCAAAATGATAGCGGTAAATCAGTAAGAGACATCATAGATCGTACCATATCTAATAAAGTACGGTTATGACGTTCGGACACACCATTACGTTGTGGTGTTCCAGGTGGCGTAAGTTGCGAAACTATTCCGCATTGTTTCAAATGTAGGCCAAACTCGTAACTCAAATATTCTCCTCCACGATCAGATCGTAGAAACTTTATTTTCTTGTTACGATGATTTTCCACTTCACTCTGAAATTCTTTGAACTTTTCAAATGTTTCAGACTTGTGTTTCATTAAGTAGATATACCCATATCTGCTCAAATCATCTGTGAAGGTGAGAAAATAACGATATCCGCCACGAGCCTCAACATTCATTGGGCCACATACATCAGTATGTATGATTTCCAATAAATCTGTTGCTCTCTCCATAGTTCCGGAGAAGCGGTGTTTTAGTCATCTTGCCCATAAGGCACGGTTCGCAAGTGCCAAGTGATTCATAATCAAGTGACTCCAAAAGTCCATCAAGATGGAGTTTCTTCATGCGCTTTACACCGATATGACCTAAACGGCGGTGCCACAAATAAGTTGCACCATCATTATCAACTCTGCATCTTTTGGTTTCAACATTATGAATATGTGTATCACTACTATCAAGATTAAGTAAAAACAAACCATTCTTCAATGGTGCATGACCATAAAAGATATTATTCATATAAATAGAACAACCAATATTCTCTGATTTAAATGAATAACCGTCTCGCATCAAACAAGATCCAGATATAATGATCATGCTCAACGCTGGTACTAAATAACAATTATTTATGTCTAATACTAATCCGAAGGTAGATGTAGAGGTAGCGTGCCGATTGCGATCACATCGACTTTGGAACCATTTCCCACGCCAAGATCGTCACCTCGCCCTTAGCCAATCTTCGCTTAATCCGTAGCCTGTTTCGAGTTGCAAATATTAGCAATGTAACCGATTATCAAATACCAGTGCTCTGCGAGTATTAGTAAGGTACACATCAATAACATGTATATCACATATACCTTTGTTAACCTTGCCATCCTTCTTATCCGCCAAATACTTGGGGCAGTTCCGCTTCCGATGACGGTCGCTTGCAATAGAAGCACTCAGTTTCAGGCTTAGGACCAGACTTGGGTTTCTTCTCTTGATCGACAACTTGCTTGCCGTTCTTTTGAAGTTTCCCTTTTTTTCCTTTGCCCTTTTTCTTGAAACTAGTGGTTTTGTTAACCATCAACACTTGATGCTCCTTTTTGATTTCTACCTCCATGACTTTCGGCATCGCGAAGAGCTCGGGCATTGTTTTGGTCATCCCTTGCATATTATAGTTCATCACGAAGCTCTTGTAGCTTGGTGGCGATGATTGGAGAATTACATCAATGACGCAATCATCCGGAAGATTAACTCCCGGTTGAATCAAGTGATTGTTATATCCGGACATTACGAGTATATGCTCAGCAGCGTAACCGTTCTCCTCCATCTTCTGACTATAGAACTTATTGGAGACTTCATATCTCTCAATCCGGGCATTCGCTTGGAATATTAACTTCAACTCTGGAACATCTCATATGCTCCATGGTGTTCAAAACGACGTTGAAGTCCCGGTTCTAAGCCGTAAAGCATGGCACACTGAACTATAGAGTAGTCATCAACTTTGCTTTGCCAGACGTTCACAACTTCGGCGCAGCCCTTGCACCAGGCACGGCACCTAACGGTGCTTCGGGGACGTAATTCTTCCTGCAGCAATAAGGATAATCCTCAAATTACGGACCCGGTCCGTGTAATTGCTGCCATCATCTTTCAACTTTGCTTTCTCAAGGAGCATTAAAATTCAACGGAACAACAAAGACGAGCCATCTATCTACACATCATAGACAAGCAAGATACTATCGGTACTAAGTTCATGATAAATTTAAGTTCAATTAATCATATTATTTAAGAACTCCCACTTAGAAAATATCCCTCCAATTCTCTAAGTGATTGCGTGATCCATATCAACTACACCATGACCGATCATCACGTGTGATGGAGTAGTTTCAATGGTGAACATCAATATGTTGATCATATCTACTATATGATTCACGCTCGACCTTTCGGTCTCCGTGTTCCGAGGTCATATCTTATATGCATAGCTCGTCAAGTATAACCTGAGTATTCTGCGTGTGCAACTGTTTTGCACCCGTTGTATTTGAACGTAGAGCCTATCACACCCGATCATCACGTGGTGTCTCAAAGACGAAGAACTTTATAGCGGTGCATACTCGGGAGAACACTTCTTGATAATTTAGTAAGGGATCATCTTATAATGCTACCGTCAATCAAAGCAAGATAAGATGCATAAAGGATTAACATCACATGCAATCAATATAAGTGATATGATATGGCCATCATCATCTTGTGCTTGTGATCTCCATCTCAAGCACCGTCATGATCACCATCGTCACCGGTAGCGACACCTTGATCTCCATCGTAGCATCGTTGTCGTCTCGCCAAACTTATGCTTCTACGACTATCGCTACCGCTTAGTGATAAAGTAAAGCATTACAGGCGATTGCATTGCATACAATAAAGCGACAACCATATGGCTCTGCCGATTGCCGATAACTTCGGTTACAAAACATGATCATCTCATACAATAAAATTCAGCATCATGTCTAGACCATATCACATCACAACATGCCCTGCAAAAACAAGTTAGACGTCCTCTACTTTGTTGTTGCAAGTTTTACGTGGCTGCTACGGGCTTAAGCAAGAACCAATCTCACCTACGCATCAAAACCACAACGATACTTCGTCAAATAGACTCCGTTTAACCTTCTCAAGGACGGGCGTAGCCACTCGGTTCAACTAAAGTTGGAGAGACAGTCTTCCACAAGCCATCTATGTGCAAAGCACGTCGAGGAACCGGTCTCGCGTAAATGCTGGCGTAAGGTTGGTCTGGATCGTACGTCCAACAATACCGCTGAACCAAAGTATGACATCTTTGGTAGGCAGATGACTTGTATCGTCCACAACTCACTTGTGTTCTACTCGTGCATATCATCAAACCATAAAAACCTAGGCTCGGATGCCACTTTGTTGGGGAACGTAGTAATTACAAAAAATTCATACGATCACGCAAGATCATGGTGATGCTTAGCAACGAGATGAGAGTGTTGTCTACGCACCCTCGTGAGACCCGAACGGAAGCGTTGACGCAACGTAGAGGAAGTAGTCGTACTCCTTCACGATCCAACCGATCCAAGTACCGAACGCACGGCACCTCCGAGTTCTGCACACGTTCAGCTCGATGGCGTCCCTCGAACTCCGATCCAGCCGAGTGTTGAGGGAGAGTTTAAATCGACGACGGCGTGATGACGATGATGATGTTCCACCGACGCAGGCTTCGCCTAAGCTCCGCCACGGTATTTTCGAGGTGTAATATGGTGGAAGGGGCACCGCACACGGCTAAGGAACGATCTCAATGATCAACTTGTGTGTCATGGGGTGCCCCTGCCCTGTATATAAAGGAGGGAAGGGGAGGGGCTGGCCGGCCAAGGAGAGGAGGCGCACCAGGGTTTCCTACTCCTACTAGGAGTAGGATTCCCCCAATCCTAGTCCAACTAGGTTTCCCCAAGTGGGAAGGGAGAGAGAGGGGGGGCGCCCCCTTCTCCTAGTCCTAATAGGACTAAGGAAGGGGGGAAGGTGCGGCCAGCACTTTGGGCCCCCTTTTCTCCTTTCCACTAAGGCCCATGTTGGCCCATTAGCATTCCGGGGGGTTCCGGTAACCTCTCGGTACTTGGTAAAATTCCCAATTTCACCCGGAACACTTCCGATGTCCAAACATAGACTTCCAATATATGAATCTTTATGTCTCGACCATTTCGAGACTCCTCGTCACGTCCGTGATCTCATCCGGGACTCAACAACCTTCGGTACAGAAACATCATAAAAACTCATAGTAACTGCCATCGAAGCGTTAAGCGTGCGGACCCTACGGGTTCGAGAACTATGTAGACATGACCGAGACACCTCTCCGGTCAATAACCAATAAGCGGGACCTGGATGCCCATATTGGCTCCTACATATTCTACGAAGATCTTTATCGGTCAGACCGCATAACAACATACGTTGTTCCCTTTATCATCGGTATGTTACTTGCCCGAGATTCGATCGTCGGTATCCAATACCTAGTTCAATCTCGTTACTGGCAAGTCTCTTTACTCGTTCCGTAATACATCATCTCACAACTAACACATTAGTTGAAATGCTTGCAAGGCTTATGTGATGTGCATTACCGAGAGGGCCCAGAGATACCTCTCCGACAATCGGAGTGACAAATCCTAATCTCGAAATATGCCAACCCAACATGTACCGTCGAGACACCTGTAATGTACCTTTATAATCACCCGATTCGTTGTGGACGTTTGGTAGCACCCAAAGTGTTCCTCGTGCAAACGGGAGTTGCATAATCTCATAGTCATAGGAACATGTATAAGTCATGAAGAAAAGCACTAGCAACAAACTATACGATCAAAAGGTGCTATGCTAATGGAATGGGTCATGTCAATCAGATCATTCAACCAATGATGTGATCCCGTTAATCAAATAACAACTCCTTGTTCATGGTTAGGAAACACAACCATCTTTGATTAACGAGCTAGTCTAGTAGAGGCATACTAGTGACACTCAGAGGTTTATGTATTCACACATGTATTATGTTTCCTGTTAATACAATTCTAGCATGAATAATAAACATTTATCATGATATAAGGAAATAAATAATAACTTTATTATTGCCTCTAGGGCATATTTCCTTCAGATGGATCTGAAGGTGAACGACTCGGATCCACTACCTGCCATGCCGGAGATGGCTGAAGATTGATGGACGGGAGCTTGGGTGGCGGAGGGGGTAGAGGGGAGTGGAATGAATAGGCTATTTGGTCCGGTAAGTGGATGGGGAGGAATATATGTGGGATCGGGTGGGTCAGTGTCGGCCGGGTTTGAAGTGGCGGAAGCGCATCCACCCCATATTTGGGCTAAATATGTGGGGTGCCCGTCAGTACGGCCGTTTGAGGCATATTTGAAGCACCCGTCTGGGTCAAAATTTCATGACCGGCCAGTGACCGGGCCGTCCGCCCGGGCGTTTGAGGCGGATTTGGGGTGCCCGACTATAGATGCCAGGCGTCGGGTAGATGGTCGCGTGGGAGGGCTCCAGCTCCTCGTCCTCATCCGTAGACGCGAGCATCTCATAGAAAATCGTGGCGTGCTCCGCCTCCGCCTTTTGCAGATGGCAGCGGTTGGTCTCCACCCTCACTTCTGACCGGAGGGAATCAAGGATCTCCTGTTGCTCCGTCTACAGATCTGCGTCCTCAGCATCCCCCACATCCTCCTCCGGCTCTTCCTCCTCCTCCTCCTCAACCTCCTCCTCTTCTTCCAAGTCCTCCTCTAGATCCATCATGTCCGGAGGTAGCCTCGCGGCGATCCAGGCTTCGCGCCTTGTCCGGACCTACTCAAGGAGCTGCAGTCGGTGCTCCAGCGTAAGATATGGGTAGCTCCTTACTCGGCGGCGTGGGGGCATGGCAACTAGTTGTGGGGGACCACAAGTGGAAAGTGAAAGCGACGGCGGGTGGGAAAGGAGAAATGTAGACGGGTAGGGTTTTCGTGCCGGCGGTCATCTTAAATAGCCGATTTAGGCACTGCACGACCCGCCGGAGCAGCGTCACATAGCGCCATCGATCCGACGAAAAAGACAACCTTCAAACCGTCAGGTTTCAGAGTGTTTTTCCTATGAGACCCATCGTCAATCCACCGTGGCGGATGCGCCGAGGCACCTTCATATCCACCCATAGTTTGGGCTGGATATGAGAGGTGTCAGTTAATTCAGGTGTTCGAGACCAATTTGGGAAGCCTGTCTAATTAGCATTTTTGTGACTAATTATTGATCGGGTTAAATGCATGCGGATGTTTGATTGGATTTTGGGCGCCCGCGTGTAGATGCTCTTAGGATGGTCATAGTGGAGAGTCTCATATACTAGTATCATGCATATGATACTAGTGTATAATACTACATCAATAATGCATAATATCATATATTTGTAGTATCATAGGTAGTCTCATATATGTGCCATGCATGACACATATTAGCATAACATTTAGGGCATCTCCAATGGTTGTAAGAGAGTTGTTGGTAGATTTTGCCACATATTATTTTTGATGACGTGTTATATAATAAATGAGGGAAGAGAGGAAGATTGTATATACATGAACCAACACCCCTTGCACAAGCTCCAATATAGAATGAGAGAGCACCCTATTTATTATCTCACATCCTATTGGGCAACTACATACAACCCATTGGAATTGTTGTATGTTAAGGTGTTGGTTGATGACATGGCATATTTTACCAACAAGCTAACATACAAACTATTGGAGATGCCCTTATTATGTTACGGTATCTATCTATGTTACTATAATCATATCTCTCTCTTCTTTAATTGCCTGCCACATAAGCATGTTTGCGAGTCCTAAGGCTAGTCATAGTGGGGGTAACTTAGGTAGTAGTAACTTAACACATCCCAAGACAATTTTGCTTATGTGGCAAGTATTTAATGAGAAAAGAGGTGCTTGTGGTAACATAATATGTTACTGTAACATAGCGATTTCCGAGGCAAAATGAGTCTATGAGTTAATAAATGAAGCAATCTATGACACTACTACTATGTTATTTTATACTATGAAGATAGTAACTTAGACTAGTGTCATATGCATGACATTAGTATAAGTTACTCCTTAGGCTAGTCATAGTGGGGAGTAACTTAGACTAGTAACATACATATGTTACTAGTCCATGTTACTCCCTTCATAGTGAGAAGTGTCATAGATGTAGTAACATACATATCTTCATTTATTACTTTGTAGACTCATTTTGTATTGGGAATCGCTATGTGATGGTAACATATTATGTTACTCTATTTGTCTCTCTCCTCTTTAATTACATGACACATCATCTTCTTTGCTTATGTGGCATCTATGTTACTACTTAAGTTACTCCCACTATGACTAGCCTAGAGGGTGTTTGTTTCCAGGGACTTATTGGTTTAGGGACTTAAAAAAGTCCCTATAAGTCCCATCTAAACCAAACAAAAGGGACTTATAGGGACTTATTGGGGTCATTTGAGACTTATCAAAAAAGACTCTCAGGGAGGAACTTATTGGGACTTATCGATCTGGACGCACCTACCCCGCATCGCCCCTCACGAACCCCGCCCCGCTCGTTCCCCTCCTCCTCGCCTCGCCCCAATCGCCGCCGCCGCCGACACCCTCAACCGCCGCCGCCATGGCCGATGAGGAGGAGGAGATCCCCTTCTTCTCTCAATTCCCCTCGTCTCAACAGGCACCCGAAGGCTCATCCGCCGGTGGAAATCTCGGGAGGGGAATGGGTTTCTTGGATCTCAACAGCAACGTCGACGTCTTCCCGAAGTTGGGCTCATCCACCGGTATGAACAAGGGTTATGTGAACAAGTGTTTTATCAACTTATAAGTCCCTGTAAACAAACAAGTAGGGACTCGGGACTTATAAGTCGATGTAAACAAACAGGTAGGGACTTATAACTTATAAGTTGGGACTTAAAAAAGTCCTATGACTTATGAAACAAACAGGGCCTAAATGCATAATACTATGTTACTCCCTCCGTCTAGGTGTGTAAGTCATCTTACGAAACCAAATAATCCCAAAACACTTAGACGCGGTGCATTAATTTCTATCTCGTTTCTTGTTTCTTGACATATCAACCAATAAAAGATGAGGGTGTGCATGCTTTTAATGACTTGAGACTATCAAACACAACATGCAATGGTTAGTTCATTGCATACAATACTATTAATTAGCAAATAGACATTAATGTCTTTTGTTTTTTTCTCCTCTTTGGTCACGGTGCACATCCTAAAATGACTTACTCATCTAGACGAAGGGAGTACACCACTATGGCCAGCCTTATCGTGGGATTTGACGAGCAGTTCCGGCATGGGCGGACCGGCAGCCCTGTGCGGCGCGGCGCGCGCATGCATGCATGCATCATTCTATCCAGCCGCTCCCGCCTGGGGATTCGGCCTCCCACCCGTCCACGTCTGCCTGCCTACCTCCTCGATCCGCCCGCCCGCCTCGGGCTCCGATACGTCCCGCCTGCTCCTCCTCGGCCCTCCTCCCTCCTGCGCGCCCAGCCCGAACCAACGGAGGGTCGGTCGGAGTCTAGGGCCTAGCTAGCTAGGGGTCGTACATTGCGCGTGGGAGTGAGAGCGTCCAAAGTCATCTATCCGGTCGCTGTTGGCGGATGATCTAGCAAAACTCGCTCTTTTTTAGTTTGAGGGCCTTGGGGGAACTGGCCGCCCGCCCGTCGTCCCCGGTGGTACTACTACGGGTCAACGTGCTGGGTCACCAAATCAGAAGCTGTAGGCGGGCTTTTCCGTACACACGTGACAGCGCAACTACTCAGTTCTGAAGTATACGCTTTTTGTAAGTGGGCGAATTTGGCCATTTTTTATGCGAAAATTGGGGACATTTTGGGGTATTTTCTACACATCGCTGGCAAAACCTTTTCTTTAAGAATTATTTTTAGACAACCTTTTTTAAGAAATGGCCAAACCTTTTTTTTAGCCTGTTGTCACAATCCTCGGCGCCAATGGATTGATGGATACCAGGACAGGCCGTATCACCAAGCACGACAGCTATGTGTCGCCCATACCCAATTCCTAATAGAAATTGCCTATGGGCGACAACTAGCGGGGCGGCCCATTTAGCACGGTTGCTAGCTGCCGCTTTTGATTGTCGCCATAGGTTCGCTCGCTCCGGTTTTTTTTTTTTTGAGTTTATTTCACCTTTTTTTTGTTTTTTCTTCATTTTACTTTCACTTTATTTGCTACACTTTGGTTTTTCTTTGATTTTCTTTTTTGCTTCTTTGTCGATGTTTATTGGTTATCTTCTTTTCAATGCTTGTCTACTTTTTCTACACACTGTACATTTTTAGAGCACACATGAAACTTTTTTTGATACACATTGGACATTTTCAAATATGTGATGTATATACTTTTTAAAATACATGTTTTGAACACTTTTTTGAATACATAGTTATATTTTTAAAATGCATGTCTTACATTTATTTAATGGCAATGAACCTTTTTAAACTACCCAAACATTTTATTACATTGTATAAACAATTTGGTTCATTTTTTACAACGTTTTATTACGTTCATGTTTTCCCTTTTTATTTTTTTACTTAAATTTCAAAATATTATAATATATACATTTTAAAATTTCTTTCGGTATGTTTAACAAAGTTCACCGCGCATTACAAATGTTCATATAATGTAAAAAAGTTGTTCATGTAATTTTTAAAAATATCTATATCACTCCCCAAATTACCTTGCAAAAAATGTTTATATAATGTAAAACTGTGTTCACATAATTTTGGAAAAATATTTCGTATCATTCAAAAAAATATTATGACATTAAAAAATGTTCATGACACTTAAAAAGTGGCCATGTCATTTATGAAAAAATTCTAATACTAAAAGATCAAGATGTAGCTAGAGGGGGTGGATAGGGACAACTACAAATTTTAACTGAGTATTAGCAAGTTTATGTTATGCGGAATATGAAGGTGTGCCTAACTAGTAATTATGGTAAGATAAAAAACCTAGGTGATGCTTGTAAGGTCAAATGACCAAAATGAACCACAAGGAGTTAACATCAGGGGTAACCGAAGACACCCAAGACAATAATGTGTTCCAATGTTCACTTCCTTGGAGGAAACCTAGGCCCTGTTCGGTACCACTCCGCTCCACAACTCCGGGAGCGGAGTTGGCGGAGCTACAGTTCAAAACGGCGGAGCTGCACTTCCCCCGCTCCGCACATTCCAGGAGCGGGCGACTACCGAACAGGTATACCTCGCCAAACCTCGGGCCAGGACGGGCTTCGGGCCGGGCCGGGCCTAGCCAAGCCCGAGGCAAAAAACCTAGGCCCGGGCCCGGCCCAGCCCGCCCATCGGGCCTGTTTTTTGGGCCCAAGCCTAGCCTCAACGCGTAAAAGCCCGCCGGGCCTCGGTGTTGGGGAACGTAGTAATTTCAAAAATTTCCTACGCACACGCAAGATCATGGTGATGCATAGCAATGAGAGGGGAGAGTGTTGTCCATGTACCCTCGTAGACCGAAAGCGGAAGCGTTAGAACAACGCGGTTGATGTAGTCGTACGTCTTCACGGCCCGACCGATCAAGTACCGAAACTACGGCACCTCCGAGTTCTAGCACACGTTCAGCTCGATGACGATCCCCGGACTCCGATCCGGCGAGGTGTCGGGAAGAGTTCCGTCAAGATGACGACATGGTGACGATCTTGATGTTCTACCGTCGCAGGGCTTCGCCTAAGCACCGCTACAATATTATCGAGGACTATGGTGGAGGGGGGCACCGCACACGGCTAAGAGATCTCAAGGATCAATTGTTGTGTCTTTGGGATGCCCCCCTGCCCCCGTATATAAAGGAGCAAGGGGGGGGGGGAGGGAGTCCCGGACTAGGGGGTGTCCGGATAGCCGGACTATCGTCACGGCCGGACTCCAAGACTATGAAGATACAAGATTGAAGACTTCGTCCCGTATCCGGATGGGACTTTCCTGGGCGTGGAAGGCAAGCTTGGCGATGTGGATATGTAGATCTCCTACCATTGTAACCGACTCTGTGTAACCCTAACCTATCCGGTGTCTATATAAACCGGAGGGTTTTAATCCGTGGGGACGAACAACAATCATACCATAGGCTAGCTTCTAGGGTTTAGCCTCCTTGATCTCGTGGTAGATCTACTCTTGTACTACCCATATCATCAATATTAATCAAGCGGGAGTAGGGTATTACCTCCATCGAGAGGGCCCCAACACAGGTAAAAACATCGTGTCCCTTGTCTCCTGTTACCATCCGCCTAGACGCTGATTCGGGACCCCCTACCCGAGATCCGCGGTTTTGACACCGACATTGGTGCTTTCATTGAGAGTTCCTCGTATGCGTCACCGATAGGCCCGATGGCTCCTTCGATCATCAACAACGGCGTGGTCCAGGTGAGACTTTTCTCCCGGACAGATCTTCAGATTCGGGCGGCTTTTGCACTGGGCCAATTCGCTCGGCCATCCGGAGCAGATCGAAAGCTACGCCCGCCATCAGTCAGATTTGGAAGTTTGAACTATACGGCCGATATCCGCGGAGACTTGATCTTCGACGGATTCGAGCCGCGATAGCGATGCCGCGGCTGTCTCGATGGGCATGACCTAGCTCTGCAGCCAAACAAAGGTGCCACTGGAGGCCACACCAAAGATCTCGCCCGACCCTTAATCCGGAGCCGGATTCCCCGATCGAGGACAAGTGGTTGGACACCGCCTCGGGGGATACAATCTCTACGGCGATTGAGCCAAACTCCATCCCTGTCATTTGCGAAGACCTCGACTCCAGGGTGCCGGACTCCTCTCCGGACTCCGAACCCTCCGCGCCCGTGCCAATCGAATCCGATTGGGCGCCGGTCATGGAGTTCACTATCGCGCACATCTTTCAGCACTCGCCCTTTGGCGACATCCTGAATTCACTAAAGTCTCTCTCTTTATCCGGAGAGCCCTGGCCGGACTACAGACAGGAAGGTTGGGATGCAGACGACGAAGAAATTCAACGCCCACCCACCACCCACTTGGTAGCCACTGTCGAAAGCTTACACAACGTGCTCGATTTCGACTCCGAAGACATCGACGGTATGGACAACGATGTAGGAGACAACCATGAACCAGCACCTATAGGATGCTGGACAACCACCTCATCCCATGATGTATACATGGTGGATACACCTAAAGGAAATGAAGATGAGGAAGAACGGGGGCCACTGAAGCGATAAATCCCTCGAAAAGCAGTCAAAACGGCAACGTAAACGCCGAACAAAGCCCCGCCTCAACAGAGAACCAGCCATAGAGCTGGACGAACCGGTGGACGACGAACACGCTATCGAGCAATTGTCCAAACAAGACAACTCGGATAAACAACCCGTCCCCGGCGAAGACAACAGTCCGGACGATCTCACGCCGGACAAATTGCTGGAGCAAAATAACCTCCGAGAAAAGGCTCGCCGCCAGCATGCGTAACTGAAAAAGCGAAGCGGAAGCTCAAAACAGCGGAAGATGCACTCAGGAGTTAGATGGAGCAAAGTATTCAACACATGAGACAAATACGGCTGACGATCGCCGAACAAAGAGCTATCCAAAGAGAAAACTACTGCCCGAATTTGACGAAGAGGCCATAGAGCCCCCACAATCGAAAAATAAGAAGGCCACCCGGTCGGATGGACGACCCCACGACAAAAAGAGAGCGGCAAATAGCGCCGCACACAAGCCGGCACACGATCCGCATAAGGACTCACATCAAAAGGATGGCCCAGTTAGGTCCATCTATGGGCCGAGAACGCAAGCTCTTCAAAGCAATGCAACACGCCAAATATCCGAACATCACGGCACACCCAAATACAGGGGCGCCAGACACCCCTATGTTTCACCGATGAGGTGTTGGATCATGAATTTCCGGGATTCAAACCCGTAAACATAGAGGCATCTGACGGAACAACAGATCACGGAGTGCGGATTGAGGATTACATCCTCCACATACACATGGCTAGAGGAGATGATCTCCACGCCATAAAATACTTACCCTCAAACTCAAAGGGCCAGCTCGGCATTGGCTTAAAAGCCTCCCGAATATGCCATTGGAAGCCGGGAGAGCTCGAGGATGCGTTTGGGCAAATTTTCGGGGGACATATGTCCGCCCTCAGGATCTGAGTATGATCTAAGTCACATAACTCAACAACCCGGAGAGTCAGCCCGGAAATTCTGGAACAGGTTCCTTACTAAAAAGAACCAAATAGTCGACTGTCCGGATGGCGAAGCCTTAGCAGCTTTCAAACACAACGTCCAAGACGAATGGCTCACCAGACACCTCGGCCAAGAGAAGCCAAGAACAATGGCCGCATTAACAAGCCTCATGACCCGCTTTTGCGCGGGAGAGGATAGCTGGCTAGCAAGACGCAGCACCGGCTGACCCAAGTACATCCAAGTCAAGGATGGAAGCGAAACCACGACGCAACAAGGACCGGTAGCCGGATTAAAAGGAATGGTCCAAAGAGCGCGACGATCAACGCCGGATTCAAAAGCTCACGGCGAACAATAAAAAACTGCCCTTAAGGACAATAGCGATGAGCTATCCAACTTAAACAAAATTTTGGACAAGATATGTCAAATCCACGGTACTTCGGAGGCACGCAAACCATACCCACAGAAATTGTTGGGTCTTCAAACAGTCCGGCAGACTCAACGCCGAACACAAGGGGCTTGACACACCAAGTGAAGATGATGACGAGCACCACAAGCAGAGCCCCGGAAAACAAACAAAAATTCCCACAAGAGGTTAAAACAGTAAACTCACTTCACGTGATCAAAGGGAAAAAGCAGGCGTCCACTAGAATACGACCGCATTAATCGGTTGTCAAAACCAATCACCTTCGACCATCGGGACTATTCCGAAAGTATACGGAACGCAGGATGGACTGCCTTGATATTGGATCCCATAATTGACGGATTCCAATTTACACAAGTCCTCATGGATGGTGGCGATGACATAAACACGATATATCGAGGACACAATCCGCAGGATGGGGATAGACCCAACCAAAATTCGCCATAGCAACACCTCCTTTAAAGGGGTAATGCCAGGCCCATATGCCCATTATGCGGGCTCCCTACCGCTAGAAGTTGTGTTCGGTTCATCCAACAACTTCATCATGGCATTTAATCTTCCATGTCGCCCCATTTAAAAGTAGCCATCAAGCACTATTGGGACGCGAAGCTTTCGTCCGCTTTAACACAATACCGCATTATGCATCTCTTACACTTAAAATGCCCGGTCCACGCGGCATCATCTCATTAAAAGGGAGTATTAAGTGTTATTCGAGCCCGGAGGAACGTGAGACTGCCTTGACAGCCCCACACCTATCCGGCTCCGCTAGTCAGAGAACCTGAATCGGTCATTCATACCCCGGACACGGCTAGACGAGTCCGGCGCTTACTAGCGGCATTACCCCATACAAGGGGCTGCATGCATGTATCACAAGAGACAATAAAGCTCAATTTTATTCACTTCTTAGAATCGTACTCTGTTTATTTAATATAAAGTACACCTTTCGCACGATCCTTTCTCTTTTAAACTAAGTTCCTCTCTTTTACAGATGAACAACGTGCTACACCCGTCCAGGATATGGCACAACAGAGACACAGGCGCAGACGCAAGAGGGAGGGACCCGTTGCAAGGATTCTTTTCAGATTAAGACCTGCGTAAACCTTTTTCTTGTCTCTTGTTGATAAACATCCCCGGTTGCTTACTATAACCAAGGAGGAGGCTGGCGTTTTGGCATTGGCCGCACCCGAATTTTTTGCTGCACGGACACCAGGGCTTAGGGCATTATTCTGCCCGCTTTTATAAAGACCGAATACCTTAGGGAGTATTCGGCGTCTCGCGTTAGGCCTTATATGCATCAGCTCGAATCATGTCTTTGGTCAAATGTTGGGTTTGCACGGCTCCTGTGTTTTGCTGCCTTACGTTCCGTTTTATCGGCTAATGCGGCACCAGGAGAACTATCGCGATTGTGCCCGGTTCGCTTGGCGAGCACCTCAAGAGAGAAAGCCGAAAACCGACTGTCATGATATAGCGAGAGACCGGTCAACCACTCAATGACTCATCGGAATGTTTAAAATTCCTCGCATTAACGAAGGACCGGTTTTGGTCAGGCACACACACACCCCGACCGGAGAGAGTGCGGTGCCCCCAGGGGCTATATAGTAGCCCCATCCTCGAACTCCTATGGCTAAGTGAAAGTGATAAAGCATTATAGTCCGGTTGCCTAGTTTGCTACGCTACCACCTCCTTAACAGGACCAAGACGTTGGATTAAGTGTGAAAAAGCGCCTTCTTTGCAAACACCCCCGCACTATGTGCGTGGGGGCTGAAGCCAAGGACTGCCATCTTTCAGGTTATATATACATATACATAAACGGCCGCACGTGGAGTAGTTTACTACTTGAACGCACAAATATAAAAAGCTCTTATATTATATCGAAACATTGTTTTCACAAATCATACATGTCATTTAAACATAATATCCTTCGAGCACTATGTCTCTATTAAACGAGCGCCCTGCAGGACTTCCTCGAGGTGCTCGGCTGGTACTCGGCTTTTGTTCGAATTTTGGGATGCAACGTCAGTGGCCTTCATATATTCCCAGTATGTCTTGACACGGGCCAGAGCCATCTGCGCTCCCTCAATACACGCCGACCACCTCATTGCGTCGATACGCGGTACCGCACCAAGGAACTGCTGCATTAAACCAAAATAACTCTTCGGCTGGGGTCCGCCCGGCCACAAATGAGTCACGACATGCTCCATGGCAAGTCCGGATAGTCGATTCAGCTCGGCCCATTCGGCCAACCGATCGGTCAACGGAAGAAGACGCTCTGGACTATGGAATTGCGACCAATATATATCTTCCCTTCTGTGCCCCTTCTGGCCTCGGAAGTGCTCAATCGCGTTCGCAGCGCTCGCTGCTAAATCCAGATAAGCATCCTCCGAACTCCACAACTTGTCCAATTGAGCATACTTTGGATCCGTATATTTCCTCCGCGGCAGAAACGGTTTTCCAGCCACAATTGCCCCGACCTGAGTCAGCTCCTCCTTGGCAGCTCTCAAAGCCGAATGGGCATTCTTGGATTCGGCGGCGGCCTTTTTCAGGCCCTCTTGCTCCGCTTGACGTTCTTTTTCAAGAACCTCGCAGCGATCGGCAGCATTCTTCAACTGCGCCATATCGGCCATTTCCTCTCTGCCCGGCAGTGAGCAGCCCGTTCGCTTTTAGCTCTTGGCCGCCTTTAAAGCGGCCGACATTACTATTCTGGCTTGCTCTTTCGCTGGGCAAGTTCCGCCCGCAGCTCTTCCATAGCAGCGGCACCATCTGCATTAAGCATACAAATAGTAAGACATGGGCGTCAAGCTCCCTTACTAGGTGTCCGCATAGAAGTCGCATACCTTGTGACTCGTCAAACCGTTTATTGACCAGCGCGATGTCCGCATCCGCCTCGTCGAGTTGTCGCTTTAGTTCGGCATATTCATTAGTCCGGCTGGCCACCAGACGCCCCGCCACCTGTTTAGGACCGGCGATATGTTATAACTGAGATCTTGATCCTCAGCACGCTGTCAATTTTGACAACATACCGAGTCTCAGGGGCTACTATCTATACATGGCGCATTCTATATGCATAATCACAAGAGGGTACATCATTTTTGCGTACCTCGAACCCGTCCAAGAAGCTTCGACGGCTTCATGCAATCCGCTCTCCACGGATGCAATTCTTTCAATCACTGTACCCATTAGAGCACGGTGATCTTACGAGATAACCGCCGAAAGGCAGATCCTTGACTCCTCCGACCGCACACCACTTGGCGCCGGACCTTCCGCCCCGCCGAACTTGGGGGAACCTCCGCGGCGACACCTCGTGGTCGTCCGCCTCGCATGAGGGTGCGACAGGTGGAGGCGTTTCGCTCTCCATCATCTCCGGAAGAAGATCCCCCGAAGACGAGCTCTGCTGAGAAGGGCTGAGATCCGAACTACAAGGTATAATTTCGGTTATCTTCATAAATAAATACACGGATGTTCCTTATTCACAAAACCCCTTCTTTTCATTTACGGCTCGCTGGAGGGCTGATCCCCTTGGGGAAATAGTGCGGCTGGGTTACTTCCCAGCGCCGGACTCTCTGACGAAGATTCCTTTCCCTTCTTTGAGGCCTTGACCTCCGGATCTTCCGAAGCGGTCCTCTTCTCTCCTCAGAAGACGGGACTTTTAATCCCTCCTTCTTTGATAGCCTCCTTCGTAGAGGCAGTTGCTTCCACGCTCCCCCCTTCGCCTTCAACATCTTGGCCAGCATGGGATCCGGCGTGGTCTCTGGGAGGGGAGCCGGACACCTTATTAACTTTGCCTTGGCTATCCACTCCTGTTCAAGAAACGGCTCCTTTAAAGGGCATATATATATACAATAAATGAATGAACAGCCTGTCCGATTACAGGACTCCTTACCTGAGTATCTGGGCGATTGCAGCTTAGCCCTGCGTCCTCAGTCAGGTCCGGACACTTCTCTTGTGATCCGAAGAACAGTTTATACATCTCCACGGGCGTCGTGCCCATAAAATTTTGGAGAGCTCGCGGTCCCTCCGGATTGAATTCCCACAGCGAAGGGGCGGCGTTTGCGGGCTGAAGGCGCCGGATCAACATAACTTGTGCCATCGCAATTAGATTGATCTCCCTCTTGGAGGTCTCGACACGGCCCTGCAACAAAGGAACGTCCTTGGACGGCCCCAGTCGAGCCCCTTGTTGACCCATGACGCCCGGCCGCTGTGGTGGACTGAGCGGAAGGCGGGAGCGCCACCCATTTGGTGCCCCGGGAGCGGTGATATAAAACCACTCCTGCTACACAAACCAAGCTCCTCTTGAAAAGAGCCCTCGGGCCATGGAGCATCAACACATTTGCTTATGACCGCCCCTCACTTTTCGCTTGTTGCCCCGATCATCCTTGGCTCCACCTTGAAGGTCTTGAGCCACAATCCAAAGTGGGGGTAATATGGAGGAAGGCCTCACATACGACAATGAATGACGAGATATGGAGGATGGACTCGGATTCAAGTCATGGAAATCCAGCCCATAATAAAACATGAGCCCCGCACAAAGGGATCCGTCGGGAAGCCTAAACCCCAAAGGAAGTGAGACACGAACACCACGTTCTCGCCGGGCTCAGAGTGGGAATGACCTGCCACGGAGCAGGTAGCCTATGCGAGATCTCGCGGTTAGATACTGGCGTCTCGTAGCTTTAGCACATCTTCTTGTGGACGGAGGAAGACATCCATCGGCCGTCTTTGGTCGGAGCTGGACATCGTCGAAGGTCCAAGCGCCTAAATCTGAAGCTTTGGGTGTTGGAACTCAAGGCGGGAGGCGAACTCGATGGAGGGTGTAAAAGAAGAGGGCCTTGGTCTCATTATAAAGAGGTTGAATACCAAGAGCCCACCCGTGGTCGATTAGGACTCGCCTTTGATAGAGGAGGCGTGCCAACGAGCACGGTTGGGTTACCCACGTCCGTATTGATGAGAATCCCGGAATAAGGGGCACGATCTATGCTTTGATAAGACGTGCCAAGGAAACCGCCTCGCTAAACGCGCTAAGGTGGAACTGTAAAAAACAATTCATATAAAGGCCTGGCCGTGGTGTGATGTCACGCCACGGAATACGTCAGCAGATCTGTGCAAAAATTATTCTCTCTACGGTGTTATGTGGAACTTGTTTTGCAGAGCCGGACACTATCCTTGTGTTCAAAACCTTCTATGAAGTATTCGGAGGAGGAACCCGCCGCAATGCCGAAGACAATCAACGCCACGGACTCATCGTCATTGAAGCCTGGTTTAGGGGCTACCGAGGAGTCCCGGACTAGGGTGTCCGGATAGCCGGACTATCGTCGCGGCCGGACTCCAAGACTATGAAGATACAAGATTGAAGACTTCGTCCCGTATCCGGATGGGACTTTCCTTGGCGTGGAAGGCAAGCTTGGCGATATGGATATGTAGATCTCCTACCATTGTAACCGACTCTGTGTAACCCTAACCTATCCGGTGTCTATATAAACCGGAGGGTTTTAGTCCGTAGGAACGAACAACAATCATACCATAGGCTAGCTTCTAGGGTTTAGCCTCCTTGATCTCGTGGTAGATCTACTCTTGTACTACCCATATCATCAATATTAATCAAGGTGAGTAGGGTATTACCTCCATCGAGAGGGCCCGAACCTGGGAAAAAACATCGTGTCCCTTGTCTCCTGTTACCATCCGCCTAGACGCACAGTTCGGGACCCCCTACCCGAGATCCGCCGGTTTTGACACCGACAGGAGGTGCGGCCGGCCATAGGAGGAGGCGCGCCGGAGGAGTCCTACTCCCACCGGGAGTAGGACTCCCCTCCTTTTTCCTAGTTGGATTAGGACTTGTGGGGAAGGAGGAGAGAGGGGAAAGGAAGGCGCCGCCTCCTTGTCCAATCGGACTGGGGGCGGCTGCCCCTTGGCCGCCTCTCCTCTTCCTCCTCTTGGGCCCATAAGGCCCAATAGCCTCCGGGGTTCCGGTAACCCCTCGGTACTTTAAAATCACTATTTCACCCGGAACACTTCCGATATCCAAACATAGGCTTCCAATATATTAATCTTCATGTCTCGACCATTTCGAGACTCCTCATCATGTCCGTGATCATATCCGGGACTCTGAACAAACTTCGGTACATCAAAACTCATAAACTCATAATATAACTGTCATCGAAACCTTAAGTGTGCGGACCCTACGGGTTCGAGAACTATGTAGACATGACCTAGAACTGTTTCCGGTCAATAACCAACAATGAACACGGATGCTCATATTGGCTTCTACATATTCTACGAAGATCTTTATCGGTCAAACCGCATAACAACATGCGTTGTTCCCTTTCTCATCGGTATGTTACTTGCCCGAGATTCGATCGTCGGTGTCTCAATAACTACTTCAATCTCGTTACCGGCAAGTCTCTTTACTCGTTACGTAATGCATCATTCCGTAACTAACTCATTAGCTACATTGCTTGCAAGGCTTACAGTGATGTGCATTACCGAGAGGGCCCAGAGATACCTCTCCGACAATCTGAGTGACAAAACCTAATCTCGAGATACGCCAACTCAACATGTACCTTTGGAGACACCTGTAGAGCTCCTTTATAATCACCCAGTTACGTTGTGATGTTTGGTAGCACACAAAGTGTTCCTCCGGTAAAAGGGAGTTGCATAATCTCATAGTTGTAGGAACATGTATAAGTCATGAAGAAAGCAATAGCAACATACTAAACGATCAAGTGCTAAGCTAACAGAATGGGTCATGTCAATCACATCATTCTACTAATGATGTGATCCCGTTAATCAAATGACAACTCATGTCTATGGTTAGGAAACATAACCATCTTTGATTAATGAGCTAGTCTAGTAGAGGCATACTAGTGACAATATGTTTGTCTATGTATTCACACATGTATCATGTTTCCGGATAATACAATTCTAGCATGAATAATAAACATTTATCATGATATAAGGAAATAAATAATAACTTTATTATTGCCTCTAGGGCATATTTCCTTCACTCGGGCCTCGGGTCGGGCCCCTTCAGAAAAGCGCAAAAAAACGACGGGCCCGGGCCCGGGCCGGCCATCGGGCTCAAAATCTAGGCCCGAGCCCCGCCCGGGAGCAGCGTCGTGCCAGGCCGGGTCGAGCTGTTTTGGGCCGGGCCGGCCGGGCCGAGCTTCCCATGGCCAGGACTATGAACAGGGCCCTAGTCACCGTTGAAGGGATGAGTGTTATCACAAAGGCACACCAGCACCACAAAAGGGTCACCCTATTCTTCTGGATATATCACCACGGCGATTCCCAACCACTAGTGGTAGACCTTGAGGCGACCTTCAAATCCTAACAAATCTTTTCAGGCGTAAATCACTAGTTAATTTCTCACTGAAGAACTCATACTGCCTAGGAGTCTCCAATCTCCAAGACTAGCAAGAACAAAGGGGAAAGCAAGAAACTAGCTCAAATCATGAATTACTTTGGTCAAAAGAGAGAGGAGGAATGGATCTATGTTTGGGTTAAACTCTCAAGAAATCTTTGATTTGTTGGCGGGATATGAGAGGGAGCCTTTCTTGGATCTAGTCAATGTAAATGTGTTGGTTAATCTTCCTATGAGGTGGTGTAGGGGTATATATAGGTGGGAGGAAAACTAGTTGTTTTAGTATGAGAATTACACAGTCGGGCAGTCCGACCACTGATTTGCCTGGACAATCTACCCACCTAGAGAGGCAATGTCCGGACGTAGCCTGGACGTTCTGGTAGACTTTTCGGCTACTATTTCAAGGTTATGTTGCCCGAAGTGAAATAGCGAGATAGTCCAACTATCGCACAATAACCGTGGACAATCCAGCTAGGTTTTCTTTGACTTCTCTTGTGTGAAATGAGTTAGCTGCACAGTTCGACAAAAGCCTGCCCCAGGCAAACTTGCTAGGCAGAAGCACATATGGCTTTCGTATTTTGCAGTGGGAGTCTGTTGGAGAACGTTCCATGGAAAACAAAAAAAAATCTACGCACACGCAAGATCTATCTATGGAGATGCATAACTGCGAGAGGGACAGTGTGTCTACTGCTACATCTTGAGCTTGCGTTGGTTTTCCTCGAAGAGGAGAGGGTGATGCAGCAAGTGTAGCGTAAGTATTTCCCTCAGTTTTGAGAACCAAGGTATCAATCCAGTTGGAGGCTTCTCAAAAGTCCCACGCACCTACACAAACAAACTGAGAACTCGCAACCAACGCAATAAAGGGGTTGTCAATCCCTTCACGGCCACTTGCGAAAGTGAGATCTAATAAAGATAGTAAGATAAGATAAATATATTTTTGGTATTTTATAATATAGATGAAAAAGTAAAGATGCAAATAAAAGTAGATTGGAAGCAAATATGATAAAAGATAGACCCGGGGGCCATAGGTTTCACTAGTGGCTTCTCTCAAGATAGCATAAGTATTACGGTGGGTGAACAAATTACTGTCGAGCAATTGATAGAAAAGCGCATAGTTATGAGATTATCTATGCATGATCATGTATATAGGCATCACGTCCATAACAAGTAGACCGACTCACACTTTGCATCTACTACTATTACTCCACACATCGACCGCTATCCAGCATGCATCTAGAGTATTAAGTTCATAAGAACAGAGTAACGCATTAAGCAAGATGACATGATGTAGAGGGATAAACTCATGCAATATGATAGAAACCCCATCTTGTTATCCTCGATGGCAACAATACAATACATGCCTTGCAACCCTTTACATCCTTTGGTAAGGACACCGCAAGATTGAACCCAAAGCTAAGCACTTCTCCCATGGCAAGAAAGACCAATCTAGTAGGCCAAACTAAACTGATAATTCAAGAGACTTGCAAAGATAACTCAATCATACATAAAAGAATTCAGAGAAGATTCAAATATTATTCATAGATAAACTTGAACATAAACCCACAATTCATCGGATCTCGACAAACACACCGCAAAAGAGTTTACATCGAATAGATCTCCACAAGAGAGGGGAGAACATTGTATTGAGATCCAAAAAGAGAAAAGAAGCCATCTAGCTAATAACTATGGACCCGTAGGTCTGTGGTAAACTACTCACAACTCATCGAAGGGGCAAGGATGTTGATGTAGAGGCCCTCCATGGTTGATTCCCCCTCCGGCAGAATGCCGGCGAAGGCTCCAAGATGGGATCTCACGGATACAGAAGGTTACGACAGTGGAAATTGTGTTTCGTGGTGCCCCTCGATGTTTTCGGGGTACGTAGGTATATAAAGGAAGAAGAAGTACGTCGGTGGCCGCCCGAGGGGCCCATGAGACAGGGGGCACGCCCTATAGGGGGGGGGGGGGCGCCCTCCTATCTCGTGGAGGCCTCGGCTGCTTCTTGACTTGCACTCCAAGTCCTCTAGATCATGTTTGTTCCAAAAATCACGCTCCCGAAGGTTTCATTCCGTTTGGACTCCGTTTAATATTCCTTTTCTTCGAAATACTGAAATAGGCAAAAAAACAGCAATATGGGCCGGGCCTCCGGTTAGTAGGTTAGTCCAAAAAATGATATAAATGTGTAAAATAAAGCCCATAAACATCCAAAAGGGGTAATATAATAGCATGGAACAATAAAAAATTATAGATACGTTGGAGACGTATCAAGCATCCCCAAGCTTAATTCCTGCTCGTCCTCGATTAGGTAAATGATAAAAAAAATAATTTTTGATGTGGAATGCTACCTAGCATAATTCATAATGTAGTTTTCTTTATTGTGGCATGAATGTTCAGATCCAAATGAATACAAAATAAAAGTTCATATTGATGAAAGAAATAGTAATACTTCAAACATACTAATCAAAGTAATCATGTCTTCTCAAAATAGCATGGCAAAAGAAAGTTCATCCCTACAAAATCATATAGTTAGGCTATGCTTCATTTTCGTCACACAAAGATGTTCCCAACTTCTATACCCCGATGACAAGCCAAGCAATTGTTTCATACTTAAATAATCTCAAACTTTTTCAACCTTCACGCAATACATGAGCGTGAGCCATGGATATAGCACTATGGGTGGAATAGAATATGATGATGGGGATCGTGTGGAGAAGACAAAAAGGAGAAAGTCTCACATTGACGAGGATAATCAACGGGCTATGGAGATGCCCATCAATTGATGTCAACATGAGGAGTAGGGATTGTCATGCAACGGATGCACTAGAGCTATAAATGAGTGCTCAACAAAAGAAAATTAGTGGGTGTGCATCCAACTTGATTGCTCACGAAGACCTAGGGCATTTGAGGAAGCCCATCGTAGGAATACACAAGCCAAGTTCTATAATGAAAAATTCCCACTAGTATGAAAAAGACAACTTATGAGACTCACTATATGAAAAACATGGTGCTACTTTGAAGCACAATATATGAGACTCACTACATGAAGAACAAAGTGCTACTTTGAAGCACAAGTGTGGTAAGAGGATAGTAGCATTGTCCCTTCTCTCTTTTTCTCTCATTTTTTATTTTTTTATTTGGGCCTTTTCTCTTTTTTTATGGCCTCTTTTTTTTTTCTTTTTATTTATTTTTCGTCCGGAGTCTCATCCCGACTTGTGGGGGAATCATGGTCTCCATCATCCTTTCCTCACTTGGGACAATGCTCTAAAAATGATGATCATCACACTTTTATTTTCTTACAACTCAACAATTACAACTCGAAACTAGAACAAGATATGACTCTATATGAATGCCTCCGTGATGTGCAGGATGGTGCAATGAATCAAGAGTGACATGTATGAAAATATAATGCATGGTGGCTTTGCCACAAATACGATGTCAACTACATGATCATGCAATGGCAATATGACAAAAGTAAAGTATGTCATGATGATGGACGGCACGATGGAAAGTTGCATGGCAATATATCTCGGAATGGCTATGGAAATGCCATAATAGGTAGGTATGATGGCTGTTTTGAGGAAGATATAGGGAGGTTTATGTGTGATAGAGCATATCGTATCACGGGGTTTGGATGCACCGTGAAGTTTGCACCAACTCTCAAGGTGAGAAAGGGCAATGCACGGTACCGAAGAGGCTAGCAAAGGCGGAAAGGTAAAAGTGCGTATAATCCATGGACTCAACATTAGTCAAAAGAACTCATATGCTTATTGCAAAAATTTAGAAGTCATCAAAAATCAAGTACTACGCGCATGCTCCTAGGGGGATAGATTGGTAGGAAAAGACCATCGCTCGTCCCCGACCGCCACTCATAAGGATGCACAAGCCAGGTACACTTCATGTTTCAAATTTGTTACACAACTTTAACCATATGTGCATGCTACGGGACTTTCTAACTTCAACACAAGCATTCTTTAAATTCATAAACTAGCATGACTTTAATATCACTACCTCCATATCTCAAAACAATTATCAAGTATCAAGTTGATCATAGCATCCAATTCACTTCCTATGATAGTTTTTATTATACCCAACTTGGATGTTCATCATTCTAGGACCAAATTTATGACCATAGAAAATACCATGCTGTTCTAAAAGACTCTCAAAATAATATAAGTGAAGCATGAGAGACTAGCAATTTCTTCAAAATTAAGACACCACCGTGCTCTAAAAGATATAAGTGAAGCACTAGAGCAAAACTATCAAGCTCAAAAGATATAAGTGAAGCACATAGAGTATTCTAGCAAATTCTAATCAAATAGGCTTCTCCCAAAAGGTGTGTACAGCAAGGATGATTGTGGTAAACTAAAAATCAAAGACTAATATAATACACGACGCTCCAAGCAAAAAACTTATCATGTGGTGAATAAAAATATAGCTCCAAGTAAAGTTACCAATGAACGAAGATTTAAAGAGGGATGCCTTCCCGGGGCATCCCCAAGCTTAGGCTTTTGGATATTCTTGAATGTCTTGGGGTGCCTTGTGCATCCCCAAGCTTAGGCTCTTGCTACCCTTTATTCCATAGTCCATAAAAGCTTTACCCAAAACTTGAAAACTTCACAACACAAAACTCAACAGGAAATCTTATAAGCTCCGTTAGTGAAAGAAGACAAAACCACCATATAAGGTACTGCAATGAACTCATTATTTATTTAATTTGGTGTTAAAACTACTGTATTCCAACTTCTCTATGGATTATAAACTATTTTATTGGCCATAGATTCATCTAAATAAGCAAACAACACACGAAAAACAGAATCTGTCAAAAACAGAACAGTCTGTAGTAATATGTAACTAACGCAAACTTCTGGAACTCAAAAAATTCATCGAAAATAGGAAGGCCTAGGCAATTTGTTTATTAATCAGCAGCAATTGGAATCGCTATTTTATCACGTTCTGGTGATTTTTAACAATTCTTTTCGTGAACCGAAAGTTTCTGGAAATTACAGCAAGATCAAATCAGCTATCATCCAAGAAGATCCTATAGGTTTAACTTGGCACAAACACTAATTAAAAGATAAAAACCAAATCTAAAAAGAAGGTATATGTATTATTTATTCCCAAACAGAAACAAAAACAAAAAAACACAAAGAAAATTGGGTTGCCTCCCAACTAGCGCTATCGTTTAACGCCCCTAGCTAGGCATAAAAGCAAGGATAGATCTAACGAGTGCCATCTTTGGCACTAAACTCATAAGTAGCATGCATGATAGATTCATAAGGTAATTTAACTTTCTTTCTTGGAAAGTGCTCCATGCCTTTCTTTAAGGGAAATTGGAATCTTATATTCCCTTCCTTCATATCAATAATCGCACCAATCGTTCTAAGGAAAGGTCTACCAAGAATAATAGGGCAAGAAAGATTGCAATCTATGTCAAGAACGATAAAATCTACGGGCACCAAATTTCTATTTGCAACAATAAGAACATCATCGATCCTTCCCATAGGCTTTTTAATGGTGGTACCCGCAAGGTGCAAATTTAAAGAACAATCATCAAGATCATGGAAACCTAGAATATCACATAAAGTTTTCGGAATCGTGGAAACACTACCACCCAAATCACACAAAGCAAAACACTCATAATCTTTAATTCTAATCTTTATAGTAGGTTCCCACTCATTGTTAAGTTTTCTAGGTATAGAAACTTCCAAATTAAGTTTTTGATCATAAGATTGCATCAAGGCATCAACAATATGCTTGGTAAAAGCTTTGTTTTGACTATAAGCATGAGGAGAATTAACAACGGCTTGCAACAAGGAAATACAAACTTTTATAGAGCAATTATCATAATCAAATTCCTTGAAATCCGAGATAGTGGGTTCAACATTATTAGAAGTTGAGGATTCTCCAATCTCACTTTTACCAAATTTAACATTAAGATCTAAAGATTCCGAATTCTTGGGACGCCTTCTAGGCAAAGTTGATTCATCATCAGTCCCATAATCATCAAAATTGATATTGCAAAACATAGATCTAATCGGAGACGCATCAATAACTTTAAGATCCTCATCATTATTTTCACGTAAACTAGAAGAACACGCCTTTATAAAGCTTTCTTTTTAGCACACAATCTAGCGGTTCTTTCCTTGCACTCGTCAATGGAAATTCTCATTACTTTTGGAGACTCATTGATATCATGCTTAGGAGAAGAAGATCCAAGTTTAAGAGAATTAACATCAAGCGAAAGTCTATCAACGTTCCTAGCCAAATCATCAACTTTGAGCAATTTTTCTTCAAGCAAAGCATTAAAATTCTTTTGAGAGATCATAAATTCTTTCACACTACTCTCAAAATCAGAGGGCATCATATTAAAATTACCATAAGAATTATTGTAGGAAGTTCCATATTATTAGAGGGATTACTAGGGAACGGTCTAGCATTAAAATTTCCTCTATAAGCATTGTTTCCAAAACTATTCCTACCAAAAAAATTCACATCCATAGATTCATTATTATTCTCAATCAAGGAAGACAAAGGCATATCATTGGGATCAAGAGGAGTATTTTTAGTAGCAAACATCTTCATAAGTTCATCCATCTTTCCACTCAAAACATTGATTTCTTCTATAACATGCACTTTTTTACTAGAAGATCTTTCGGTGTGCCATTGAGAATAATTAGCCATAATATTATCAAGAAGTTTTGTAGCGTCTCCTAATGTGATTTCCATAAACATGCCTCCCGCGGCCGAATCTAGGAGATTTCTAGAAGCAAAGTTCAAACCGGCATAAAATTTTTGTATGATCATCCATAAGTTCAAACCATGAGTAGGGCAATTGCGAAGCATCAATTTCATTCTTTCCCAAGATTGGGCAACATGCTCATGATCAAGTTGTTTAAAATTCATAATATCGTTCCTAAGAGTGATGATCTTAGCGGGAGGAAAATACTTAGAGATAAAAGCATCTTTGCACTTGTTCCAAGAATCAATACTATTTTTAGGCAAAGACGAAAACCAAACTTTAGCACGATCTCTAAGTGAAAACGGAAATAACTTCAATTTGACAATATTGTTATCCGTATCTTTCTTCTTTTGCATATCACACAAATCAACAAAGTTGTTTAGATGAGTAGCGGCATCTTTGCTAGGAAGGCCGGCGAATTGATCTTTCATAACAAGATTCAGCAAAGCGGTATTGATTTTTTCACAAGACTCATCATTATTAAGAGGAGCAATCGGAGTACTAAGGAAATCATTATTATTGGTATTCGAGAAATCACACAATTTGGTATTATCTTGCGCCATGGCAACAAGTAATCCAACACACAAGCGAACAGAAAAACGGCGAGGAAAAAGAGAGAGGAGATTGGGAAAGAGAGGGGGAATAAAACGGCAAGGGTGAAGTGGGGGAGAGGAAACCGAGAGGCAAACGGCACATTATGTAAATCACGAGGAGATGGGTTTGTGATGGAGTGCGTGGTATTTCTTGACTTGAGCGAAGACCTCCCGGCAACGCGGCCAAATCCTTCTTGCTACGTCTTGAGCTTGCGTTGGTTTTCCTCGAAGAGGAGAGGGTGATGCAGCAAGTGTAGCGTAAGTATTTCCCTCAGTTTTGAGAACCAAGGTATCAATCCAGTAGGAGGCTTCTCAAAAGTCCCACGCACCTACACAAACAAACTGAGAACTCGCAACCAACGCAATAAAGGGGTTGTCAATCCCTTCACGGCCACTTGGGAAAGTGGGATCTAATAAAGATAGTAAGATAAGATAAATATATTTTTGGTATTTTATAATATAGATGCAAATAAAAGTAGATTGGAAGAAAATATGATAAGAGATAGACCCGGGGGCCATAGGTTTCACTAGTGGCTTCTCTCAAGATAGCATAAGTATTACGGTGGGTGAACAAATTCGTCGAGCAATTGATAGAAAAGCACATAGTTATGAGATTATCTATGCATGATCATGTATATAGGCATCACGTCCATAACAAGTAGACCGACTCCTGTCTGCATCTACTACTATTACTCCACACATCGACCGCTATCCAGCATGCATCTAGAGTATTAAGTTCATAAGAACAGAGTAACGCATTAAGCAAGATGACATGATGTAGAGGGATAAACTCATGCAATATGATATAATCCCCATCTTTTTATCCTCGATGGCAACAATAAAATACGTGCCTTGCAACCCTTTCTGTCACTTGGTAAGGACACCGCAAGATTGAACCCAAAGCTAAGCACTTCTCCCATGGTAAGAAAGACCAATCTAGTAGGCCAAACTAAACTGATAATTCGAAGAGACTTGCAAAGATAACTCAATCATACATAAAAGAATTCAGAGAAGATTCAAATATTATGCATAAATAAACTTGATCATAAACCCACAATTCATCGGATCTCGACAAACACACCGCAAAAAGAGTTTACATCAAATAGATCTCCACAAGAGAGGGGGAGAACATTGTATTGAGATCCAAAAAGAGAAAAGAAGCCAACTAGCTAATAACTATGGACCCGTAGGTCTGTGGTAAACTACTCACAACTCATTGGAGGGGCAAGGATGTTGATGTAGAGGCCCTCCGTGGTTGATTCCCCCTCTGACAGAGTGTCGGCGAAGGCTCCAAGATGGGATCTCGCAGATACAGAAGGTTACGGCGGTGGAAATTGTGTTTCGTGGTGCCCCTGGATGTTTTCGGGGTACGTAGGTATATATACTAAGAAGAAGTACGTCGGTGGTCAGTGGGGCCCACGAGATGGGGGCACGCCTATAGGGGGGCCTCCTATCTCGTGGAGGCCTCGGCTGCTTCTTGACTTGCACTCCAAGTCCTCTGGATCACGTTTGTTCCAAAAATCACGCTCCCGAAGGTTTCATTCCGTTTGGACTCCGTTTGATATTCCTTTTCTTCGAAATACTGAAATAGGAAAAAAAACAGCAATATGGGTTGGACCTCCGGTTAGTAGGTTAGTCCCAAAAATGATATAAATGTGTAAAATAAAGCCCATAAACATCCAAAAGGGGTAATATAATAGCATGGAACAATAAAAAATTATAGATACATTGGAGACGTATCATCTACGTACCGTCGTAGACCTTTTAACAGAAGCATTTATCAACGCGGTTGGTGTAGTCGTACACCTTCACGATCCAACCGATCAAGTAACAAACATACGACACCTCCGCGTTCAACACATGTTCAGCTCGATGACGTCCTCGCCTTCTTGATCCAGCAAGACGGGTGAAGTAGTAGATGAGTTCCGGCAACACGACGGCGTGGTGATGGTGGAGGTGAACTTGTTCCCGCAGGGCTTCGCCGTGCACCACGAAAACTAGACGGAGGATGAAATTGTGGAGAGGGGCGCCGCACATGGCCTAGGGATTGTCGTGGGTGTGTGGCGCCCCCTCCCTATCATATATATATACATACATACATACATACATACATACATACATAAATACATACATACATACATACATACATACATACATACATACATATATATGTGGGGGGAGGGAAGGCAGCCATACTGCACCCCAACGTGGCCAGCCGACCCCCTTGGGCGCCTGCCCTATGGAAAGCTTGGGGTTTTGCATATTATTAGCACAATTGACATTAATAGAATTTATAATAAAATTATTGCAATCATGCTTTTCATTCAAGGAGCTATCATGAATCACTTCATAAATTTCTTCATCACAATTTCCAGATTCACGAATCTCAAGCAAAACTTCATAAAAATAATCTAGTGCGCTCAACTCACTAGCAATTGGTTCATCATGATTGGATCTTTTAAAAATATTAGCAAGTGGATGGGGATCCATATCAATAGATTTTTAGCAAGCGAAGATGCAAGCATATAGAAGGCACATGACAACACAAGCAAAAGATCTGACGAGAAAAAGGCGAACGAAAAAGAGGGCGAATAAAATGGCAAATTTTTGTGAAGTGTGGGAGAGGAAAAAGAGAGGCAAATGGCAAATAATGTAAATTGCGACGAGATGAGATTTGTGATTAGGAACCTGATATATGTTGAAGATCCTCCCCGGAAACGGCGCCGGAAATTCCTTTTCATGTCGCTTGAAGCTACATCGGTATTTCCCCAAAGAGGAAGGGATGATGCAGCACAGCGGCGGTAGGTATTTCCCTCATATATGAAACCAAGGTTATCGAACCAGTAGGAGAACCAAGCAACACAACGTAAACAGCCCCTGCACACAAATAACAGTCACTCGCAACCCGACGTGTTAAAGGGGTTGTCAATCCCTTTCGGGTAACGGCGCCTCAAATTGGTGCATGGACGGTAGAAAGTTTTAATAGATTGAATAAATAGACCACAAATAAAATAAAGTGCAGCAAAGTATTTTTTGTATTTTTGGTTTAATAGATCTTAAATTAAATGCAAAGGAAAAGTAGATCGCAAAGGCAAATATATGAGAAAGAGACCCGGGTGCCGTAGGTTTCACTAGTGGCTTCTCTCGAGAAAAATAGCAAACGGTGGGTGTCGAAGTCAAAACCGGAAGATCTAGGGTAGGGGGTCCGAACTGTCCGTCTAAGGTCGATGGTAGCAGGAGACGGGGGACACAATGTTTACCCAGGTTCGGACCCTCTTCATGGAGGTAATACCCTACTTCCTGCTTGATTGATCTTGATGAATATGAGGATTACAAGAGTTGATCTACCACGAGATCGTAATGGCTAAACCTAGAAGTCTAGCCTGTATGATTATGATTCTGCCCTACGGACTAAACCCTCTGGTTTATATAGACACCGGAGGGGCCTAGGGTTATATAGAGTCAGTTTACAGAGGAAGGAATCTTCATATCCAAACGCCAAGCTTGCCTTCTATGCAAAGGAGAGTCCCATCCGGACACGGGAGGAAGTCTTCTATCTTGTATCTTCATGGCCCATCAGTCCGGCCCACGTCACATAGCCCGGACATCCGAGGACCCCTTAATCCAGGACTCCCTCAGTAACCCCTGAACCAGGCTTCAATGACGATGTGTCCCATGCACAGATTGTCTTCGGCATTGCAAGGCGGGTTCTTCCTCTGAATACTTCAAAGTAGTCCTCGAACACAGAAAACGTGTCCGGCTCTGCAAAACAAGCTCCACATACAGCCGCAAAGAGTATAATATCAACAATTCCCATCTACTGACATCTTTTGTAGTGAGACGCCACGTCCCTGCACGGTCATTATTTCGAACCTGTTTTTTAGCCTCCCGCTCAATGTTTTGAGATGCGGTTTCCATTGGCACGTCTTGTCGAAGCAGAGATCGTGTCCCCTTATCACGGGATTCTCATCAATACGGGCGTGGGTAATCCCGCCGTGCCGTCCTCACGACCCTTGGGGAATAGGCGAGTTTTAAGGCGAGTGGGGAGGCGCTTGATATTCGCTGCCTTTATAAAGGGATAAGGATTCACCCTTTCACCCACGCCCTCTTTCTCTCTGCCCACCCATTCTCGAGCTCCAGCACCCAAGCTTCCATCCTTTCCGCCTCAAAGAAGCACTCCGGCCATGTCCGGATCTGGAGCGCAGGGCAAGTGGATGCCCTCCTCCGTCACGGAGAAGGACATTATGAAGCTCTGGGAGGCGGGGTACTTGGCCCAGGAAATCGCCCACCGGCTTCCGACCAAGGGGCAGATCATCCCCACTCTGAAGCCCCACGAGATGGTGGTGTTCATTCCCCACTTCGTCCGCGGGTTAGGGTTTCCTCTCCACCCATTCGTCCGCGGACTCATGTTCTACTACGGGCTAGATTTCCATGATCTGGCCCCAAATTACTTCCTCAATATCTCGGCATTCATTGTCGTGTGCGAGGCCTTCCTCCGCATCCCACCCCACTTCGGATTATGGCTGAAGATCTTTAATGTAAAGCCGAAGGTGGTGGGTGGTCAACACGCAGAGTGCGGAGGCGCTATGGTGAGCAAGATGTCCAACGTCACGTGGCCCAAAGGCACCTTCGTGGAGACTGTCAAAGGGTGACAACAGTAGTGGTTCTACGTCACAGAGCCCCGCGACACCACCTGGGCCGCGGCTCCCGAATTCTAGTAGGGGGCCCCAATGCGGCTCACCTCCTGGCTAGAAAAGGGCTTGGACTGGGCTTCGTCGGACGAGCTGACAGCGTTGCAGACGCGCATCAAGAGCATGGTGGACAAGAACATCAAGCTTGTCAATGTGATCCAGGTGATGCTTTTTCGCTGGATCCTTCCTTGCCAAAGCCGGACTTGCAATTTGTGGGAGTTCAATCCGGCCAAGCACCAGACCTTGCAACAGTTCTTCGGCGCTACGCACGAAGGCATCTGGAAGGTACTTTTTAAGGCCAATGAGACGTGGCCGAAGACGACCGAGGACCATGGGTACAACCTGACCCATCCCGCCAGTCCGGTAAGTTTTTCGTATTTCAAGGTGTATCCTTCACCTGTACATTCAAGGGAGATGTCTAAGCTTCCCTATCTGTCTTTTTAGGGCTGGACAAAGAAGGTGGAGCGGATCCAGTGTCCGGCTCCGCTGCCCAAAAACCCAGCAATCCCACTTCACATGAAGATGCTGGTTCCGGCGCCCTACCAGGCGCCAGAGAAGAAGGCCAAGAAGACCAGAGGTGGCCTCCGCCGTAAAGGCACTTCGGACGTGACGTCTGAAGACGCCGAAACCCACTCCTCACCCGGCACCGAGGACGACGACGAGGAGGAGGAAAGCAACTCCCCCCCTAAGGGGAAAGGAAGAAAAGGGCGTCCTCCATGGATCTGGAGGCAGAGGCGTCCAAGAAGGGGAAGGTCTCACTCGCGGACAACTCCGTGTTGGACACCGATAGCAGCTCTGAGTGGTGCCCCAGGGAGAAGCCCCTGGCCGAATCGTAAGTACTCAGAGGCACTTATACACACATATATCCAACTTCTTTACTTCGTGGTTTTAATATGTCGAATCATGTACTGCAGTCCAGCCCACACCCGCCCCCAGCGATCCTCATCTTCGGGGAAGTCGCTGAATCCAAATGTGATGGACAGCGGGTCGCTTCCGGCGGCCTCCTCTCCCAAGGACATGGACGACGCCGAGGTGTTGTCCTGAAGGACCTCCCCAGGCCAGGGAGAGATACAAGTGGCCGTCAGGGTGGCGCCAGAGGGTGATACCTTGGCCGCCGGACACGTGGGGGAGCAAATCCCCTCGGAGACTGACGATGGGGGCCATATCCAATTCGGCCCCCAGCTGAATACTATTCCGGAGGCCCATACGGCTCCTGAATCAGGAAAGCAGCCTCCTTCAAAATAAGGAGGTGCACCTATGCAGCCGGTGACCTCTGTCCATCCAGAGGCACCGGATACTTTACTGGAAGCACTGCAAAGTGCTTCCATTGTTGAGGAACACCGTACCCTCATGGGTACGGTGGTTGAGAGGGTTCAGTCCACTAAGAGCAGACTGAACGAGGCCTGCACCAGCCTTCTATGACACCCCCGATTCAATTGTACACTAATCATACACGCAAACGTGTACAATCAAGATCAGGGACTCACGGGAAGATATCACAACACAACTCAAAAAAAAAAGTCATACAAGCATCATAATACAAGCCAGGGGCCTCGAGGGCTCGAATACAAGTGCTCGAACATAGACGAGTCAGCGGAAGCAACAATATCTGAGTACAGACATAAGTTAAACAAGTTTGCCTTGAGAAGGCTAGCACAAAGCGGGATCTGATTGAAAGAGGCGCAAGCCTCTGCTGGGATCCTCCTAAACTACTCCACGGTCATCGCCGGCACTCGCACGTAGTAGTAGGAACCTCCGGTGTAGTAGGAGTCGTAAATAAACAGTGGCGTCGGCTCTTGGGCTCCAGCATCTGGTTGCGACAACGGTAGAAAGGAAAGGGGAAAAGAGGGAGAAAAGCAACCGTGAGTACTCATCCAAAGTACTCGCAAGCAAGGATCTACACTACATATGCATGGGTATGTCGTAAAGGGGCAATATCGGTGGGTGAATCGCAAAATGCCAGAATAAGAGGGGGATAGCTAGTCCTGTCGAAGACTACGCTTCTGGCAGCCTCCATCTTGCAGCATGTAGAAGAGAGTAGATGGTAAGTTCACCAAGTAGCATCGCACAACATAATCCTACCCGGTGATCCTCCCCTCGTCGCCCTGTGTGAGAGCGATCATCGCGTTATATCTGGCAGTTGGAAGGGTGTGTTTTATTAAATAACTGGTTCTAGTTGTCATAAGGTCAAGGTACAACTCCAAATCGTCATGTTACCGAAGATCACGACTATTCGAATAGATAAACGTCCCTACAGGGTGCACCACATAACCAAACACGCTCGATCCCCTTTGGCCGGACACACTTTCCTTGGTCATGCCCGGCCTCGGAAGATCAACACGTCGCAGCCCCATCTAGGCACAACAGAGAGGTCAACACGCCGGTCTAAATCCTATGGCGCAGGGGTCTGGGCCCATCGCCCATTGCACACTTGCATGTTGCGTGGGCAGCCGGAAGCAGACCTAGCCTAACAGGCGTTCCAGTCCAATCCGGCGCGCCGCTTCGATCGGCCGACGTCACGAAGGCTTCGGCTGATACCACGACGTCGAGTCCATAATTGTTCCCGCGTAGTTGGTTAGTGTGTATAGGCCAGTGGCCAGACTCAGATCAAATACCAAGATCTCGTTAAGCGTGCTAATTGAAGTATCCGCGAACGCCGACCAGGGCCTGGCCCACCTCTCGCCTAGGTGGTCTCAACCTACCATGTCGCTCCGCCACAAAGTAACAGTCGGGAGCCGTTGGGAACCCAAGCCCACCTCTACCGGGATGGAGCCACCTGCCCTTCAGCCCCCATCTCCGAACAATATCATAAGTAATGTAACAGTTTAAAGTATATAACATATGCTCGTGATCACCTCCCGAAGTGATAACTGCCCAGTAGTATAGCATGAGACGGAGAAGAGTGTAGGGCCACTGATGGAACACTAGCATTCCATACTAAGCATTAGGATAGCAGGTAAGGGTAACAACTGTAGCAACAATGACAGGCTATGCAGCAGAATAGGATTAACCGAAAGCAGTAACATGCTACACTACTCTAATGCAAGCAGTATAGAGAAGAATATGTGATATATGGTGATCAGGGGGGGCTTGCCTGGTTGCTCTGGCAAGAAAGAGGGGTCGTCAACAGCGTAGTCGATCGGGGCACCAGAAGCGGCGTCAGTCTCCTAGTCTATCAGAGAGAAGAGGGGGAAGAAATAATGAATATAATGCAAACAGATGCATGACGGTGCATGGCATGACAAGTAGCGGTGCTAGGTGTGCCCTGACGCGGTATGGGGTGATACCGGTGAAGGGGAAAACATCCGGGAAAATATCCCTGGTGTTTCGCGTTTTCGGACAGATGAATCAAAGGGGAAAAGTTGTGTGTTTGCTATGCTAGGGATGTGTGGCGGACGAACAGGATGCGTATCCGGATTCGTCTCGTCGTTCTGAGCAACTTTCATGTACAAAGTATTTTCATTCAAGTTACAGATTATTTTATATGATTTTTCTAAGTTTAAATAAATTTCTGAATATCCAGGATTTATTTTAATTCGAAAATAAAAGAGAAATTGCTATGGGTACACATAAGTGTACCCAGAAGTGGTGCGCATGAGACTGACATGTGGGCCCAGTCAACTCCCAGTCCGCAATTGACTGGGTCAACATTGAGTGGTCAAGGGGGCGCTAGGGTCCCACCTGTCACTAACTGGGACTGCCGAGTCAGCGGTTTTACTGGTCAAAAGACCAGTGGGACCCATTTGTCAGTGAGACATTTCAATTAACAAATTACTGTTATGTTAATTAGTGTCATTAGCTGTGGCGCCCAGCAGTGTGTAACACAGTGTTTAAAAGCTTAATTACTTTAACAGATTAGATGGGGGGCCACATGTCATTGACTTCAATACTTTTAAACATGCTTTTAAATGAAACGGGTACAGATGTCATTTTCAGTTATTCAAATAAATTGTTTTATTAGGTTCTAATTGGGTGGTCAGGGGAATGGTTAAACTGGGCAGGCCCACACGTCAGTGGGTCAACCTTGTTAGAACGCACGTCTTGGCGCATGCGTGCCGTCGGTGAAGTTCAGAGAATGGCGGCACCTTGAGCCGGGCGACTCGGCAGCCCGGATGCCAAATGGATAAGCGCAGGCGCCGTCAAGACTTCGCCTTTGCGGAGCTAGGGAGCTGAAACAACACCGGGGCGAGGCGGCGGCTATGGCGGAGCTAGCGGCAAACGGCGCTGGAGGCACAGGGAGGAGGGGGAAAAGGCCGTGGAGGGTCGGAGGCTCACAGTGGAAGCGGCAGCGTGCTCAATGGAGCCGGAGGAGGTCGAGGCCGAGCGGATCGACGACGAGGTTAGCAGCGGCGGCCGACGGTGTCGCAGGAGGGGGCACCGGTCGACGAGGGGACTCTGGCGAGGGGAGCAACGCGAGGGAGGCCGGATCCGCGACGGGGCCTCTCGGATCCGTCCCACTCCGGCGAGGAGGCGGCTTGGCGTGGCCTAGACACGGAGGACCAGGCGGGTGCAGCCATGGCAAGAGCGTCTGCGTGGCGGTGGCGCGAGGACGAAGATAGGCGGCGGATCCCCGGGCGTAGGCGCGGCGGCAGTGGTGGGGCTCCGGTGCGGCAGGGGATGGGGATGGGGCGCAGGGGCCTGGGCAGGAGAACGAGAGGGAGTGGAGTATCGGTCGGGGTAGTTGGGGTCGTGCGGGAGGAGTGGGGGATGATGCGGGAGCTAGGGTTTCGTTGGGGGATATGGGGAGTGTGAGGGCGCCTACTGGCTGGTCTGGCTAGCCCAGTGGCCAGCTAGGCCGAGGCCCAGCAAGGGGGGGGGGGGCTTTTCCCTTTTTTTGTTTTGTCTCTTTTTTATTTTCCGTTTTATTACATTCATCAATTTGTTTTAGTTTTGTAAAGTATATTATTAGTACCTAAATTAGTTATATGAATTACACCATGGCCACAAAAGTTTAAACCCCAAATAAATTAGTCTAAAATTTTGTAAAGTACAAAAGGTATTTAACTAAATGTTTTTGCTGCTGTTTTATTTATTCAAGAGCATTTAATTATTTTATAAAAATGTGGTCTCTCCATCCTAATTACCAATGCAATATTTGGTTCACTCCGAACATTTTAGTTTTAACATTTGAAAACTTTTATTGTTTGCTTGAATTTGAATTTGAATTTTAATCGTTTTCAAACTAATGCGAGATTAGCAACAGTAATCGAGGTGATGTGGCATCATTAACAAAGTTTTACTGTAGCTTAATTACCCGAGCGTCACAAATCTCCTCCCCTACAAGAAATCTCGTCCCGAGATTTAAGAGGGGAAGTGAGGGGGAAGTGATTTGGTTATGAAATTCTAACGAGCGTTCTCAATCTTGGTTGCTCTTCTCGAAGCGATCGATCCATTATGTTGATGTCTTCATTTCTCCGCTTCAGGTCTTCAAGATGTAGTATGCATCCTTTCTTCGGGATCTCCATCGCACGTACGAAGGTCAAGGGGTAACTTTAGAAGAACGGGCCGCTACAATGTTGCTTATCTGGTAGATAACATCAGGAAAGGTGGCGGAAAGTAACTCTCGAATTGATACTTAAGAAATTATCGACAGCAAAGTAAGAAGGTGCAAAATAGAAGTTTCAAGCGCATAGGCAATTATTCGACGCCTGTAACAGGGCATGAAAAGGGGTTTAGAGCAGCGGGAATAAGTACTGTGTCTGATACCAGAATAGATCATCTTTAGGAAGGTGACCCGTGAATTACATACGAAATCAAGTGCGAGTAATAACTTTGGAAACCAGAGGTGTACAGGAGAGTCAGGTTTCGATCCTGTGGAACTGTGTGTTATGGGCCCACCATGTGGTTAAAAGTAGGAATAGCGTTGATATCTTGCACGGTCATGATAGCAAGACATGTCAGAGGGTAGCCTATCAGTTATGTTGGCAACAATGTTGATACCAAGGGCGAGGGACGAAGAGAACCATTTTCCTGCTCGTTAAACGAGGCAGACCATTAGGCAAAGTTCTCGTCCATCGGTGGATATCGAAATGTCATCAATTATAGCAATAGGGTCTTACTGGCGGAGTTGTACCACGAGGTGCTTACCTAAGCAGGGAATTACCACTGCTCAGTTAAGTAGATTATAAGAAAGGTTAAGCCAAACAATGGAAAGGAAAATATGATTATCAGATTAAACAGAACAATGGAAGGGAAAATGTGTTTAAACACATATTTCAAGGGTATATCCTTCCCAAGGACAAGCAGAGCATGATATCCAGGACAAGATATAATGTAGTAAACTCTTTAGGTAAGGTGTGAGAAATTTCATGACATTACCCATACAACGGTGTTTGGATAACTGAGCGAGAAACATTTAGCATTGGGCTTCAAATGTTCTGGTTGAAAATCAGATTACCCCAGACATGCTTCGGGATAGCATTGACATGTTCTTCAAGCAAAGGTCAGACTTTGGATACACAGAGGATCCATCAGTAACAACTCATAGAATAAGTCTTGCAATAGGTCCTCCAACCAGGTGTGCTAGGCATGACATCATCTTACTGGATCATATAAAACACCAATGTTATAACTCTTGGAAATATATTCCAACCATCATATCTGACCAAGGTTCAGATTCGATTGGCGTCAGGATACCTCAAACTCAGGATGCCTAAGAAGAAAAGGTGCAACACAATTTGACGAGATGACATTGTGAGATTCTCAGAATGATCTATAGAAGCGAGTCCCGAAACAAGAGTTCATCATTAAACCAAGGATAGGATGAGAGGGTGGCTGATGAACTAAACGACAATTCATCGAGATTTCCAAAAGATGGATTTCCGCAATCATGTGAACAAGAGATCACATTTGTTAGATGAAATGATATAAGGGGATATGCTCGAGGAAAACATACCCAATTTAAACATTGGTTGAAAGGTGCACCTGAAATATGGGCTGGGTTGCACGACCAATGTCAGAATGGTGATTCAATAATCAATAGTATAAGAATGAACGGCCGACCATTATCTTCAAAGCAATAGGGTTGCTAGAAGGGCAGAATCCAAACAGCACCGTTCACTTGTTGGAATCAACACGGGGACCAAGAAAGAATGGTGATGGTGATAAGTATCACTTGTATCAAGAATTCCCCAGCGGTGGTGAAGTTCTCACGACATTCTTGACATAAAAGATGGTAATACTCCAAGGTAAAGACGAACAAATGCTGGATAGCAAGGATCTCAAGGTATAACACAAAACACGAACAAGTTTGTGTTGAACGGAAGGCAATAAAGTGGTCGGTGATAATACAAATCATCGAGGGCAAGGATGGTATTTCTCATCAAGAATTGGTGATATTCGGAAGAGCTCGAGAATCTTGATGAGGTTCATGACACATTTGTCGAGAGATTTCAAGAAGATGTAATCGATAGGCGATGACATCAAGTTAAAGGAATGATGAAGCGAAAGGTTATTGGAACCTTGGGTACGACACAAACTTGAAATCAAGTTTGCTATTCGAGGAGAATTGGTATGACGAGGAAGATCGACGCATGATTTGCTCATCATCGAAAATTGTGCTCCGGGAAAAAGAACCAGGTAGCACAGTTAAAATCTAGCACGATAAGGATATAGCCAATCAGGCTAGGAATGACTTCAAGGATTATTAAACTCATAAGCAACGAAAATCACTTAGAGTTATCGTATCGGAGCGCGGAATCGATTCACTTATCGATGTTCTCGGTTGACGACAACCCAGAACCCGTCGAGTCACCATGATAGGGAAGGTACTACTTCATCAGAAATTCATAAGATATATCCTCGAGATACCACGGGGGTAATACAAGAAGGCAGATCAAAATAGAGGTTGGGCATGCATATTTATCTGCAGAAGACAAGTACTCTAACATGTACGAGAAATGGAATCAAGAAGAAAATATGGTCGGAACCATGGTTGCAAAAGACCAATTCCCATATATAAGATGAACTTATACCAAAGAGGGTTTAAGAGAAGCATCCATGATAATATCAGCATCGTGTCCATGGGCATGAACACAAGGTTCAAGGTCGACTCCCACTTCTCCAATACACAACTTCTCATTTACTGCTCTCGGTTAAGAATGTTTAGAGTTTGAAAGTTTAACTAGCGGAATACCAGAAAGTTATGACCCATGAAGACTTTTGGGTCCACTCGAATTAAGGAGGGTATATGTTCAACCCATCGGGGCATCTTAGAAACATATACCACAACTCCAGGAGTAATTCATACAAGCTCAAAAGCAGCACATGGTTGAGAAAGCAGAGGATACAATTTACCCAAGGCATTATGTACCAGAGGACGGCTCAGAAGATTCTTTAATATGAAGGACGCTGTCAGATAAAATCCAACAAAGTATCTGACGGTCCATAACAATGTTAATGTGAGTACCGGCACAATCAAAGGAAGAAACAATGCAAAGGCACTGGATTATAGAAACAACTGAGTAATTCAAAGTTTAGATGCAAAGGAATTTATGATTTCCAAATCAAGGGATCAGAAGCAAACGCCCTGATTAAGGATGGATAACTCGAGTAAGCTTAGGGGTACAAACGATGACAATTTGATTGGTCGAGATCCGGCTCATGTTAAAAATGACGTCTGAGCCGGAAGGATGAATTCTAGGATATGATTGAGGATTGCGAGCATTCACAACATATTGAATCAAATGGACTCAAAATGATATTGACAAAGGATGCCAATAAGATTACTAGACTTATGGGATTAATCACAATGCTAGTAAGCAAGAATTTCAAGAGCATTAGGATGTCAAGGATTTTTAGAAGAACGAATGGTATTTCGAAGATTTTTGTGAAATACAGGAATCAACTATGGATGAACGGATACTTGATAAGTGTGAGGAATTATCCATAGGGGTATTCATGTGGTAAAGAACTGAAGGCAGTAAGCTCAAAGGATTCTTGGGACAACAGAGAGTATTTCGGGACATCTTGTAATAACAAGATCAACGGGGAATGATTGTATGAATGGCAAGTGTATGCAGTTTTCATAAGGGTTGACAGTGGAAGGAAATCGCAAATGCGATGGCACAAAGACTCGAGAGAACATCGTAGAGTAACTTCGGAATCTTCTAGTGCAGCAGGCGATCATCTGAAATAAGGGGCTCTCCCGGAGAAAGTATTTTCGAGAACCTAAAATTAGTTTTGTTTTTAGCAAAATCATTTAACCCGAATAGAAGAGAGCTCAGAGTCCCAGAGTAAAGATCGAGGAGTAAAAGATCCTAATACCACCCAATGGCGACGTGGGCCCGTAAGCCGCACAACCATGTTAGTAAAACATTTGCAATGTCTAGACTCGACTTCGGCCAAGGAGTGTAGAAGGGGATTCCTACAGGAAGTCGGCTCTGATACCAACTTGTGACGCCCCCAATTAAATCATACACTAATCATACACGCCAACGTGTACGATCAAGATCAGGGACTCACGGGAAGATATCACAACACAACTCTAAAAATAAAATAAGTCATACAAGCATCATAATACAAGCCAGGGGCCTCAAGGGCTCGAATATAAGTGCTCGATCATAGACGAGTCAACGAAAGCAACAATATCTGAGTACAGACATAAGTTAAACAAGTTTGCCTTAAGAAGGCTAGCACAAACTGGGATACAGATCGGAAGAGGCGCATGCCTCCTACCTGGGATCCTCCTAAACTACTCCTGGTCATCGTGGCAGCCTGCACGTAGTAGTAGGCACCTCCGATGTAGTAGGAGTCATTGTCGACGGTGGCGTCTGGCTCCAGCATCTGGTTGCAACAACCAGGTAGAAAGGAAAGGGGGAAAAGAGGGAGAAAAGCAACCGTGAGTACTCATCCAAAGTACTCGCAAGCAAGGATCTACACTACATATGCATGTGTATCTGTGTAAAGGGGCAATATCGGTGGACTGAACTGCAGAAAGCCAGAATAAGAGGGGGTTAGCTAGTCCCATCGAAGACTACGCTTCTGGCAGCCTCCATCTTGCAGCATGTAGAAGAGAGTAGATGGTAAGTTCACCAAGTAGCATCGCATAGCATAATCCTACCCGGCGATCCTCCCCTCGTCGCCCTGTGTGAGAGCGATCACCGGGTTATATCTTGCAGTTGGAAGGGTGTGTTTTATTAAGTAACCGGTTCTAGTTGTCATAAGGTCAAGGTACAACTCCAAGTCGTCCTGTTACCGAAGATCACGGCTATTCGAATAGATAAACTTCCCTGCAGGGGTGCACCACATAGCCCAACACGCTCAATCCCCTTTGGCCAGACACACTTTCCTGGGTCATGCCCGGCCTCGGAAGATCAACACGTCGCAGCCCCACCTAGGCACAACAGAGAGTTCAGCATGCCGGTCTAAATCCTATGGCGCAGGGTGCAGGCCCATCGCCCATTGCACACCTGCATGTTGCGTGGGCGGCCGGAAGCAGAGCTAGCCTAGCAGGCGTTCCAGTCCAATCCGGCGTGCGCCGCTCAGTCGCTGACGTCACGAAGGCTTCGGCTGATACCGCGACGTCGAGTGCCGATAATTGTTCCCGCGTAGTTGGTTAGTGCGTAAATACCAAGATCTCGTTAAGCGTGTTAATTGAAGTATCCGCGAACGCCGACCAGGGCCAGGCCCACCTCTCGCCTAGGTGGTCTCAACTCGCCTGCCGCCTCCGCCACAAAGTAATCGAGAGCCATCGGGAACCCAGCCCACCTCTACCGGGATGGAGCCACCTGCCTTCACCCCATCTCCGAACAATATCATAAGTGATGTAACAGTTTAAAGTATATAACATATGCCCGTGATCACCTCCCGAAGTGATCACGGCCCAGTAGTATAGCATGGCAGACGGACAAGAGTGTAGGGCCACTGATGGAACACTAGCATCCTATACTAAGCATTATGATAGCAGGTAAGGGTAACAATCAGAGTAACAATGACAGGCTATGCAGCAGAATAGGATTAACCGAAAGCGGTAACATGCTACACTACTCTAATGCAAGCGATAGAGAATAATAGGCGATATCCGGTGATCAAGGGGGGGGGCTTGCCCGGGTTGCTTCGGCAAGAAAGAGGGGTCACAACAACAGTAGTCGATCGGGACACCAAAGAAGCGGCCGCCTCGTAGTCTATCGGAGAGAAGAGGGGGAAGAAACAATGAATATAATGCAACCAGATGCATGACGGTGCATGACATGACAAGTAGCAGGGCTAGGTGTGCCCTGACGCGGTATGGGGTGATACCGGTGAAGGGGGAAAACATCCGGGAAAATATCCCCAGTGTTTCGTGTTTTCGGACAGATGAATCGGAGGGCAAAACTTGCGTGTTTGCTATGCTAGGGATGTGTGGCGGGCGAACAGGCTGCGTATCCAGATTCGTCTCGTCGTTCTGAGCAACTTTCATGTACAAAGTATTTTATCCGAGCTACGGATTATTTTATATGATTTTTCTAAGTTTAAATAATTTTCTGAATTTCTAGGATTTATTTTAATTCGAAAATAAAAGAGAAATTGCTATGGGTACACATAAGTGTACCCATAAGTGGTGCGCATGAGACTGGCATGTGGGCCTAGTCAATCGCCCTTGATCAAGAATTAACTGGGTCAACATTGGTGGTCAAGGGGCGCTTAGGTCCCACCTGTCACTAATGGGACCGCCTTGATCAGTTTTATTGGTTAAAAGACCAGTGGGACCCATGTGTTAGTGAGACATTTCAATTAACAAATTTCTGTTATGTTAATTAGTGTTATTAGCTGTGGGGCCCAGCGGTGTGTAACACAGTGTTTAAAAGCTTAATTACTTTAACAGATTAGATGGGGGGCCACATGTCATTGACTTCAATACTTTTAAACATGCTTTTAAATGAAATGGGTCCATATGTTATTTTCAGTTATTCAAATAAATTGTTTTATTAGGTTCTAATTAGGTGGTCAGGGGAATGGTTAAACCGGGCAGGCCCACACGTCAGTGGGTCAACCCACTGTTAGAACGTGCGTGCCCGTCGGTGAGTTCAGAGAATGGCGGCGCGCGCGGAGTCGGCGACTCTGGCGACCAAAACGGGCAGCCTCGGATGCCAAACAGATAAGCGCAAGGCGCCGCGTCAAGACGTGCCTTCGTCTGGAGATAGGAGCGGCTGAAACAACACCATGGGCGAGGCGGCTTACGGCGTGAGCTAGCAACAAACGGTGCCGGAGGCACAGGAAGAGGGGAAAAGGCCGTGGGCGGCGGAGGCTCACTGGAAGCGGCTGCGTGCTCAATGGAGCGGAGGAGGTCGAGGCCGAGCGGATCGATGACGAGGTTAGCGGCGGCGGCCGGCGGTGTCGGAGGAGGGGGCACCGGTCGACGAGGGACTCGAGGCGAGCAACGCGAGGAAGGCCGGATCCGTGATGGGGCCTCCCGGATCCGTCCCTCTCCGGGCGAGGAGGCGGCTTAAGCGTGGCCTAGACGCGGAGGACCAGCGGGTGCGGCCATGGCAAGAGCGTCTGCGTGGCGGTGGCGCGAGGACGACGATAGGTGGTGGATCCACAGGCGTGGGCGGCGATGGTGGGGCTCCGGCGCGGCAGGGGATGGGGATGGGGCGCAGGGGCCTGGCGCAGGAGAACGAGAGGGAGTGGGGTATCGGTCGGGGCAGTTGGGGTCATGCGGGAGGGAGGAGAGGGGGATGATGCGGGAGCTAGGGTTTCGTTGGGGGATATGGGGAGTGTGAGGGGCGCCGGCTGGGCCGGTCTGGCTAGCCTAGTGGCCAGCTAGGCCGAGGCCCATCAAGGGGGGGGGGGGCTTTTCCCTTTTTTTGTTTTGTCTCTTCTTTTCTTTTCTGTTTTATTACATTCATCAATTTATTTTATTTTTTTAAAATATATTATTAGTACCTAAATTAGTTATATGAATTACACCATGGCCACAAAAGTTTAAACCCCAAATAAATTAGTCTAAAATTTTGTAAAGTACAAAAGGTATTTAACTAAATGTTTTTGCTATTGTTTTATTTATTCAAGAGCATTTAATTATTTTATAAAAATGTGGTCTCTCCATCCTAATTACCTATGCAATATTTGGTTCACTCCGGACATTTTAGTTTTAACATTTGAAAACTTTTATAGTTTGCTTGAATTTGAATTTGAATTTGAATTGGTTTTAAACTAACGCGAGATTAGTAACAGTAATCGAGGTGACGTGGCATCATTAACAAAGTTTTACGGTAGCTTAATTACCCGGGCGTCACATCTTCTAACAGGCTTTGAGGTATGCGACGTAATTATGCAAAAAGAATGTCATAGTATAGACAGTAGCCCCTGAGACTCTGTCCGGTGTTCGAAAAGAAAAGCCGAACAGAGGATCAAATAATTTTCGCAGGAGACTAACCATACATGTCTATGTGAATAAGCAGGCATCTATGTTGGTTGCAACCTCCCATTCGCCAAGTCTCCAAGTCAAGCAGAGTGCGAGCGGGCCGAGGAAGAGCTCGGCCGTGTGAAAAAACAACTAGAGGACAAGCAAGGTATGCAATGACCAATTCAGATCTAGAAATATATGAATAGCTTGTGTTGATCATGTTATCATGATATTTCGTAGGAGCTGCGACCGAGGTGAAGTCCCTCAAGAACACGCTGGCCGAGGCCCAGAAGAGAGCGGCGAAGGAACAAGCCGCCCGTGAAAAACACGAGGCAAGGGTCAGGGAGGTCCAGTAGGAGCTCCAGGACACCGTAAAGAAATGCGAGTCCTTGGAGCGCAAGTTTGCGGACCAAGAGTCCGAACTTGCTAAGGCCCGCCAAAGCGCACAAGAGGCCCGGGTTGAAGCCCAGGGCGCCCTCCAGGAAATCCAGGAGGCCAGGAAAATCGCGGCGGGTAAGGCCTTTATTATGCAGAGCAAATATGTGAAGAAAAGGTACCTCTTACTGACCCGGATTTGGAGTTCTCCAGGAGCGTTTGCGGATCTGCCGCATAGTGTTGCTGATGCTGCGGAGTTCTTCCGAGCCGAAGAGGGGAGCGCAACAGAGAAGCTATTCTGGTCGCAATACCTTGCGCCAGAGCATCCGATGCGTCTTTAGCGATCAAAAACAGTTGGCCCGAGCGCACAGGGTGGCCGAATTGGCCATGAAGGATTTGATAATCTGTCTATGGCCTGCCGAAGCCATACCCAGCAGCTACTTTGGGCTCGTGAAGCGGTTGGTCGATGCCTGCCCTCGGCTTGATGCCCTCAAGCAATTGGTCTGCATCGAAGGTGCGCGGATGGCCTTCACTCGTGTCAAGGTGCAGTGGGCGAAGATGGACGCCCCCAAGCTCACAACCGAGGGACCGCCCGCGGGCAAGAGCACCGCATGCCCGAGCGGTATTTTGATGATGTCCCGGAGGGATCCCGCATTGTAGAGGGCCAGTGCACAAAAGAAATTATCTTTGAATGAATACATTCATGTTATCCCGTCCTGTATTATGAAACAAGGCCGATATGTAATATAATGCTTGTTGTTTATTTAAAATGTTGCCTCCTGTGCGGCCGTTTTATTAAATCTGAAAGTTGGCCAGTCATCGGCTTCAGCCCCCACGTAGGTAGTACGGGGGTGTTCGGGTTGAAACCTAAACACTCTTGATCCAAGAGTTTGGTCCTTAAAGGAGGTGTTTAGCGCAGCGAACCAGGCAATCGGACTATGTGGCTTTATCACCCTCATTTAGCCATAGGAGTTTGACAATAGAAATGTAGGCGCAGCCCCTAGTTAGGATATGTTAATCCAGACTAGGGTGCTGTAGACACCTGATCGGGTGGAGGCCGATCTGTCGCATAATGCAGGAAAAAATCGCAAGAGATTTTAACCTCCGAATAGCTGACCAGCTCTCGCCACATCATGACAGTCAGTTTTCGGCTTTCTCTACTGAGGTGTTTACCCGGATAAACCAGAAACACAATCGCAGTAGCTCTCCCTTTACTACCCTAGCCGATAGGACGGAACGTAAGGTAGTAAGCACAGGAGCCGGGAAAACCAACTATTGACCAAAGACATCATTCAGAGCCGATGCATATTTCGGGGTGCCGAACTATGCTGTAGAAAGTGTTCGGACTTTGTTGCCGTAGTACGGAGCGCAATGAAGCCCCTGGCGAATTAAAGCATACCAAAGTGTACGGGTGCAATCGATAAGAATATCGAAATAAAATGAAGTAGTAAGCCAGTGCGGCATAAGTTAGGCCACAAACTGTTTCCATTATAATTTGATTAATATATCAAAGCGTATTTGGACAAATAGTGTGATAGGCAACATGGCTATTTAACATGCCGAGACCAAGGGGAGTCAAATGCGGGTCACGAAATGGTAGAGTGATCGTCAAGAAGACCACCTAGAGATTCCATCACACGTCTATGCTGCTTGCCGCCTTGGTATATCCATCCTTCGAAAGGGTCGACGATCAGGCCGTCGTGAGGGGCCTATGGAAAAGAAACCTAAAAAGGGTAAAAAGAAAACGGAAAGTAAGTGTGCCCGAGGAAGGTCGAGCCGCATTATGGACCACAATCAAGTTGTGCCTCCGTCTTTGCCCATGGTATTTTGAGTGCGTAGTTATGTACGTGCGGTACGTACGCTGCCATTTGGTCAGGACTGAGACGGAGGCCGAATTGCTAGTCGAACTCCTGATGAGATGGACTGTCAAGATGCGGAGTAGTCCGGACTCGTTTCACAGTGTCCGGGAGCTTGGCCGCTGAATTGATATTCTGCTTGATAAGGCCGCTCTGTACTTCCGCTGCCAGGGCCGCAGTGTGCTCCTCGGTATGGAGGGAGCGTTCCGTGTTTCCATTGACTTTTATGACACCGCGTGGTCCGGGCATCATGAGTTTGAGATAAGCATAGTGTGGCACCGCAATGAATCGAACAAATGCAGTTCGTCCGAGCAGTGCGTGATAGCCACTGCGGAAGGGGAAGATATGGCAGATAAATGTCTTTGCTTTGGAAGTTGTCCGGGGATCAGAAGACGACTTCCAATGTGATTGAGCCCGTGCAGCGGGCCTCTACACCTGGTATAACTCCTTTAAAGGTAGTTTTTGTGGGCTTGATCCTTGATGGATCGATGCCCATCTTGCGAACTATATCCTGATAGAACATGTTGAGGCTGCTGCCACCGTCCATGAGGACTCACGTGAGGTGGAATCCATCAATGATTGGGTCGAGGACCTGTGCGGCTGAACCGCCATGACGGATACTGGTCGGATGGTCCTTTCGATCGAAGGTGATCGGGCAGGAAAACCATGGGTTAAACTTTGGGGTGACTGGCTCTATCGCGTAGACGTCCCTAAGCGTGCGTTTCCGCTCCCTCTTGGGGATATGGGTAACGTATATCATGCTCACCGTTTCAACCTGGGGGAAAACTTCTTCTGTCCCCCTGTGTTCGGCGGACGGGTCTCCTCGTCGTCGTCCTCACTTTGCGACCCCTTCTCCTTGTTCTCGGTATTTAACTTGCTAGCCTATATAAAGACCCAACATCTTATGTTGGTATGATTGGCTGGCTTATCGGGGGTGCCGTGGATCTAACATAGACGATCGAGTATGCGGTCCAAGCTGGATGAGCCCGGATTGTTTCTTTTAAATGGCTTCTTCCGGTGGCCGGACATGGAGCCACTGAATCCGGCGTTGACCGCCATGTCATTAGTATTGTCACCGTTGCTTCGACACTTGTGCATGTTGCGTCAGGGCTCGCCGTTGCTATTTCTGGCTTCAGAGGTGCCAGGTTCACTTGCATTATTATTGCTACGGGCTAGCCAGCTATCTTCGCCCGCGCAAAAGCGGGTCATAAGTGCCGTGAGGGCTGCCATGGACTTCGGCTTTTCTTGGCCGAGGTGTCGGGCGAGCCATTCATCGCGGATGCTATGCTTAAAGGCCGCTAGGGCTTCGGCATCCGGACAGTCGACGATCTGGTTCTTTTTAGTTAGGAACCTAGTCCAGAATTTCCTGGCTGACTCTCCGGGCTGTTGAACTATGTGACTTAAGTCATCGGCATCCAGAGGTCAGACGTATGTACCTTGGACGTTGTCGCGGAAGGCGTCTTCCAAGTCCTCCCAGCTGCCAATGGAGTTTTCTGGCAGGCTGTTTAACCAGAGCCAAGCTGGTCCCTTGAGTTTTAGCAGGAGGGATTTGATGGCATGAAGATCATCGTTGCGGGCCATATGAATATGTAGAAGAAAGTCCTCAATCCATACCGCGGGATCTGTTGTTCCATCATATGATTCGATATTCACGGCTTTAAACCCTTCTGGGAATTCGTGCTCCATTACTTCATCCGTGAAGCAGAGGGGGTGTGCGGCACCTCTATATCGGGCCAAGTCGCGGTGTAGCTCGGATGGAGTCCGTCTGCGGTTTTCAGCCGGACGCGGTTATGCTTGTCATGTCTGCCTAGATAGCCGTCGTCGCGCGTCAGGGCACGCCCCCGTGATCCGTAGATCGATCTGGTCTGACCTGCTCTATTTTCCAGGTCCTGCCGCAGGTCATATGTATATCCCCGAGCTGTTATGTCTCTACCCTTACGGCGAGGTGGCATGGGCTCGTGTTCGGCTTGAATTGTCGTTTTGTCCCGGCCACATGGTGGTCGGTCAGCCGCGTTACGCCGATGATGCACGGCTCCGGTGCCTCGTCATCGAATTGAGGTAGCAGTTTACGCTTCGGGTAACTTTTGGTTGGGTGATACGTCTCCAACGTATCTATAATTTTTGATTGTTCCATGCTATTATATTACCCCTTTAGGATGTTTATGGGCTTTATTTTACACATTATATCATTTTTGGGACTAACCTTCTAACCGGAGGCCCAGCCCATATTGCTATTTTTTTTGCCTATTTCAGTATTTCAAAGAAAAGGAATATCAAACGGAGTCCAAACGGAATGAAACCTTCGGGAGCGTGATTTTTGGAACGATCATGATCCAGAGGACTTGAAGTCAAGAAGCAGCCGAGGCTCCCACGAGATAGGAGGGCGCACCCCCCTATAGGGCATGCCCCCTGTCTCGTGGGCCCCTCGTGTGGCCACCGACGTACTTATTCCTCCTATATATACCTACGTACCCCGAAAACATCTAGGGGCAGACGAAACACAATTTCCACCACCGTAACCTTCTGTATCCGCGAGATCCCATCTTGGAGCCTTCGCCGGAGGGGGAATCGACCATGGAGGGCTTCTACATCAACATCCTTGCCCCTCCGATGAGTTGTGAGTAGTTTACCACAGACCTCACGGGTCCATAGTTATTAGCTAGATGGCATCTTCTCTCTTTTGGATCTCAATACAATGTTCTCCCCTCTCTTGTGGAGATCTATTCGATGTAAACTCTTTTTGCGGTGTGTTTGTCGAGATCCGATGAATTGTGGGTTTATGATCAAGTTTATCTATGAATAATATTTGAATCTTCTCTGAATTCTTTTATGTATGATTGAGTTATCTTTGCAAGTCTCTTCGGATTATTAGTTTGGTTTGGCCTACTAGATTGATCTTTCTTGCCATGGGAGAAGTGCTTAGCTTTGGGTTCAATCTTGTGGTGTCCTTACCAAAGGATGAGAAAGGGTTACAAGGCACGTATTGTATTGTTGCCATCGAGGATAACAAGATGGGGTTTATATCATATTGCTTGAGTTTATCCCTCTACATCATGTCATCTTGCTTAATCGTTACTCTGTTCTTATGAACTTAATACTCTAGATGCATCTCGGATAGCGGTCGATGTGTGGAGTAATAGTAGTAGATGCAGGTGAGTCGGTCTTGTTATGGACGTGATGCCTATATACATGATCATGCCTAGATAATCTCATAACTATTCGCTTTTCTATCAATTGCTCGACAAGAATTTGTTTACCCACCGTAATACTTATGCTATCTTGAGAGAAGCCACTAGTGAAACCTATGGCCCCCGGGTCTATCTCTTATCATATTTGCTTCCAATCTACTTTTATTTGCATCTTTACTTTTTGCATCTAGATTATAAAATACCAAAAATATATTTATCTTATCTTACTATCTTTATTAGATCTCACTTTTGCAAGTGGCCGTGAAGGGATTGACAACCCCTTTATTGCGTTGGTTGCGAGTTCTCGCTTGTTTGTGTAGGTGCTTGAGACTTTTGAGGAGCCTCCTACTGGATTGATACCTTGGTTCTCAAAAACTGAGGGAAATACTTACGCTACTCTGCTGCATCACCCTCTCCTCTTCGAGGAAAACCAACGCAATCTCAAGACGTAGCAAGAAGGATTTCTGGCGCCGTTGCCGGGGTGGTCTTCGCTCAAGTCAAGACATACCAAGTACCCATCACAAACCCATCTCCCTCACATTTACATTATTTGCCATTTGCCTCTCGTTTTCCTCTCCCCCACTTCACCCTGGCCGTTTTATTCGCCCTCTCTTTTCTGTTCGTCTTTTCGTTTGCCTTGATGTCTTTCTTGGCTCGTTTTCTTGCTTGGTTGAAATACTTGAGTATTTATTCCTAAACAGACAAGCTAATATCTATGGATTCTCAACCGCTTGCCAATCTTTTTAAGAGATCCAATTATGATGAACCAATTCCTAGTGATTTGGATACACTAGATTATCTTTATAAGCTTTTGCCTGAAATCCGTAAATCTGAAAATTGTGATGAAGTGCTTCACGATAGATCTTTGAATAAAAAGCATGATTACAATGATTTTATTATAAATTCTATTGATGTAAATTATGCTAATAATATGCAAAACCCTAAGCTTGGGGATGCTAGTTTTGCTATGTCCAATAGTCTTGATTGGGGAGATTCTTCTTATGATCTTGAAAATTTATTTAAGCCCCATGATGAATATAAGATTGATAATAGTGTTTGCAATAATATTGAAAGTGGGTTTGGAAGAGTGTCAACTTTAGATCCCACATATTTTTATAACATTCAATCTTATGAAATTTTTGATAAAAGTGGGCTTGGAGAAATCATGACTTTAGTTAATGATAATTCCACTCTTTTGGAAGAGTGTCAACTTCGCATGCATGTGGATCATGTTGAGAATATGTTATGTGATAGATATATTGTTGAATTTTCTTATGATCCTACATGTAATTATTATGAGAGAGGAAAATATGGTTATAAAAAATTTCATGTTACTAAATTACCTCTCTTCATGTTGAGATTGCTATCGTCACTTTCTTCTTCCTTGCATATGCTAGTTTTTGCTTGCCTTGCAAATTATTTTGCCTATAATATTCCTATGCATAGGAAGTATGTTAGACTTAGATGTGTTTGTCACATGCTATATGATGCTCTATTTGGGCTTCAATTCTTGTCTTTCATGTGAGCATCATTGAAATCTCAATGCCTAGCTAAAAAGGCTTTAAAGAAAAGCGCTTGTTGGGAGACAACCCAATATTTATACTTTCTGCCTAGTAATAAATAATCCATCTACCTTCTGTTTAGATGTGGTTTTATGTTTTAATTAGTGTTTGTGCCAAGTTAAACCTATAGGATCTTCTTGGATGATAGTTATTTGATCTTGCTGTAATTTCCAGAAACTTTCGGTTCACGAAAACAATTGTTAAAAATCACCAGAATGTGACAAAATGGTGATTCCAATTGCTGCTGCTCAATAAACAAATTTCCTAGGTCTTCCTATATTGGTAGGAGTTTTGGAGTTCCAGAAGTTTGCGTTAGTTACAGATTACTACAGACTGTTCTGTTTTGACAGATTCTGTTTTTCGTGTGTTGTTAGCTTATTTTGATGAATCTATGGCCAATAAAATAGTTTATAACCCATAGAGAAGTTGGAATACAGTAGTTTTAACACCAAAATAAATAAATAATGAGTTCATTATAGTACCTTATGTGGTGGTTTTGTTTTCTTTCACTAACGGAGCTTATAAGATTTCCTGTCGAGTTTTGTGTTGTGAAGTTTTGAAGTTTTGGGTAAAGCTTTTATGGACTATGGAATAAAGGGTGGCAAGAGCCTAAGCTTGGGGATGCCCAAGGCACCCCAAGATATTCAAGGATAGCCAAAAGCCTAAGCTTGGGGATGCCCTGGGAAGGCATCCCCTCTTTCGTCTTCGTTCATTGGTAACTTTACTTGGAGCTATATTTTTATTCGCCACATGATATGTGTTTTGCTTGGAGCGTCGTGTATTATATTAGTCTTTGCTTTTAGTTTACCACAATCATCCTTGCTGTACACACCTTTTGGAGAAGCCTATTTGATTAGAATTTTCTAGAATACTCTATGTGCTTCACTTATATCTTTTGAGCTTGATAGTTTTTGCTCTAGTGCTTCACTTATATCTTTTAGAGCACGGTGGTGTCTTAATTTTGAAGAAATTATTAGTCTCTCATGCTTCACTTATATTATTTTGAGAGTCTTTTAGGACAGCATGGTATTTGCTATGGTTACAAATTTGGTCCTAGAATGATGAGCATCCAAGTTGGGTATAATAAAAACTATCATAGAAAGTGAATTGGATGCTATGATCAATTTGATGCTTGATAATTGTTTTGAGTTATGGAAGTAGTGATATTAGAGTCATGCTAGTTGGGTGATTATGGATTTAAAGAATGCTTGTGTTGAAGTTTGTGATTCCCGTAGCATGCACATATGGTGAACCGCTTTGTGATGAAGTTGGAGCACAATTTTATTTATTGATTGTATTCCTTATGAGTGGCGGTCGGGGACGAGCGATGGTATTTTCTTACCAATCTATCCTCTAGGAGCATGCTCGTAGTGCTTTGGTTTTTGATGACTTCTAAATTTTTGCAACAAGTATATGAGTTCTTTTGACTAATGTTGAGTCCATGGATTATACGCACCCTTTCACCCTTCCATCATTGCTAGCTTCTCTTGTGCCGCGCAACTTTCACCGGTACCATACACCCACCATATACCTTCCTCAAAACAGCCACCATACCTACCTATTATGGCATTTCCATAGCCATTCCGAGATATATTGCCATGCAACTTTCCATCGTTCCGTTCATATGACACACATTACTTTTGTCATATTGCTTTTTGCATGATCATGTAGTTGACATTGTATTTGTGGCTAAGACACCTTCATAATTTTCATATAGGTCGCTCTTGATTCATTGCATATCCCGGTACACCGCCGGAGGCATTCACATATAGTCATATTTTGTTCTAAGTATCGAGTTGTAATTGTTGAGTTGTAAGTAAATAAAAGTGTGATGATCTTCATTATTAGAGCATTGTCCCGGTGAGGAAAGGATGATGAAGACTATGATTCCCCACAAGTCGGGATGCGACTTAGGACTTTACAAAAAGAAATAAAAAAGAAAAGAAAAGAGGCCATAAAAAAGAGAAAAGGCCCAAATAAAAAATAAAAAATAAAAATGAGAGAAAAGAGAAGGGACAATGTTACTATCCTTTTACCACACTTGTGCTTCAAAGTAGAACCATGATCTTCATGATAGAGAGTCTCGCATGTTATCACTTTCATATACTAGTGGGAATTTTTCATTATAGAACTTGGCTTGTATATTCCAATGATGGGCTTCCTCAAAATGCCCTAGGTCTTCGTGAGCAAGCGAGTTGGATGCACACCCACTTAGTTTCTTTTGTTGAGCTTTCATATATTTTATAGCTCTAGTGCATCGTTGCATGACAATCCCTACTCACTCACATTGATATCTATTAATGGGCATCTCCATAGCCCGTTGATATGCCTAGTTGATGTGAGACTATCTTCTCCTTTTTGTCTTCTCCACAACCACCATTCTATTCCACATATAGTGCTATGTCCATGGCTCACGCTCATGTATTGCGTGAAAGTTGAAAGAGTTTGAGATTATTAAAGTATGAAACAATTGCTTGGCTTGTCATCGGGGTTGTGCATGATTAAATACTTTGTGTGATGAAGATAGAGCAACAGCCATACTATATGATTTTGTAGGGATAACTTTATTTGGCCATGTTATTTTGAGAAGACATGATTACTTTGATTAGTATGCTTGAAGTATTACTATTTCTTATGTCAATATGAACTTTTATTTTGTATCATTTGGATCTGAACATTCATGCCACAATTAAGAAAATTACATTATAAATTATGCTAGGTAGCATTCCACATCAAAAATTTCTTTTTTTATCATTTACCTACTCGAGGACGAGCAGGAATTAAGCTTGGGGATGCTTGATACGTCTCCAACGTATCTATAATTTTTGATTGTTCCATGCTATTATATTATCCCTTTTGGATGTTTATGGGATTTATTTTACACATTTATATCATTTTTGGGACTAACCTACTAACCGGAGGCCCAACCCATATTGCTGTTTTTTTGCCTATTTCAGTATTTCGAAGAAAAGGAATATCAAATGGAGTCCAAACTGAATGAAACCTTTGGGAGCGTGATTTTTGGAATGAACGTGATCCAGAGGACTTGGAGTGCAAGTCAAGAAGCAGCCGAGGCTCCCACGAGATAGGAGGGCGCCCCCCCTATAGGGCGCGCCCCCTGTCTCGTGGGCCCCTCGGGCGGCCACCGACGTACTTCTTCCTCCTATATATACCTACGTACCCCGAAAACATCCAGGCATTTAAACACAATTTCCACCACCGTAACCTTCTCAGATCCATGAGATCCCATCTTGGAGCCTTCACGCACTCACGGAGGGGGAATCGACCATGAAGGGCTTCTACATCAACATCCTTGCCCCTCCGATGAGTTGTGAGTAGTTTACCACAGACCTCACGGGTCCATAGTTATTAGCTAGATGGCTTCTTCTCTCTTTTTGGATCTCAATACAATGTTCTCCCCCTATCTTGTGGAGATCTATTCGATGTAAACTCTTTTGCGGTGTGTTTGTCGAGATCCGATGAATTGTGGGTTTATGATCAAGTTTATCTATGAATAATATTTGAATCTTCTCTGAATTCTTTTATGTATGATTGAGTTATCTTTGCAAGTCTCTTGAATTATCAGTTTGGTTTGGCCTACTAGATTGATCTTTCTTGCCATGGGAGAAGTGCTTAGCTTTGGGTTCAATCTTGCGGTGTCCTTACCCAAAGGATGTAAAGGGTTACAAGGCACGTATTGTATTGTTGCCTTCGAGGATAACAAGATGGGGTTTATATCATATTGCTTGAGTTTATCCCTCTACATCATGTCATCTTGCTTAATGCGTTACTCTGTTCTTATGAACTTAATACTCTAGATGCATGCTTTGGATAGCGGTCGATGTGTGGAGTAATAGTAGTAGATGCAGCAGAGTCGGTCTACTTGTTATGGACATGATGCCTATATACATGATCATGCCTAGATAATCTCATAACTATTCGCTTTTCTATCAATTGCTCGACAGTAATTTGTTCACCCACCGTGATACTTATGCTATCTTGAGAGAAGCCACTAGTGAAACCTATGCCCCCCGGGTCTATATCTTACCATATTTGCTTCCAATCTACTTTTATTTGCATCTTTACTTTTTGCATCTATATTATAAAATACCAAAAATATATTTATCTTATCTTACTATCTTTATTAGATCTCACTTTCGCAAGTGGCCGTGAAGGGATTGACAACCCCTTTATTGGGTTGGCTGCGAGTTCTCAGTTTGTTTGTGTAGGTGCGCGGGACTTTTGAGGAGCCTCCTACTGGATTGATACCTTGGTTCTCAAAAACTGAGGGAAGTACTTACACTACTCTGCTGCATCACCCTCTCCTCTTCGAGGAAAACCAGCGCAAGCTCAAGACGTAGCATTGGGCGCTTGAGGCTGTATTCCTCGGCTGCCAGGACATTAGTCCACCTGTCGTTGAGTAGATCTTGATCAGCTTGAAGCTGCTCCTTCTTCTTTTTCAGGCTCCTTGCAGTGGCTATTAGTCAGCGCTTCAAGCGCTCCTGCTCGAGAGGTTCCTCATGCATGATAAAGTCTTCGTCGCTGAGGCTCACCTCATCCTCGGAGAGTGGAAGATAATTGTTGTCCTCCGAGTCTTCGTTTATGGCCTGTTCATCCGGAGTGTTGTTGTATCTCGTGCCGATATTGCTGTCTTTTCCACGGCGTGATTTAGAGTGGCGCCGCTGATGTCGGCGCTTTGGTTGTATCTCAGGAGGTTTATCCTCGACTACATTCTTCTCGTTATCGCTGTTACCCTCTTTGGGTGTATCCACCATGTACACGTCATACGAAGAGGTGGTCGTCCAGCGTCCGGTAAACGGCGGGGTTTTGTGCCTGCTCTTCTCCGGCATCGTCGTCCATACCGTCGATGTCTTCGGAGCTATGTCGAGCATGCCGCTTAAGTCCTCGACAGTGGAGATGAAGTGGGTGGTGGGTGGGACGTAAAAATCCCTTCTCTTAGCCCCTAGTCCGGGCTGGGCATAGTTCAGACGTTGCTCCTCTGTAATGATGAGGGATCTCATCAAGTCGAGAGCCCGGATTGTTTCTTTTAAATGGCTTCTTCCGGTGGCCGGACATGGAGCCACTGAATCCGGCGTTGACCGCCATGTCATTAGTATTGTCACCGTTGCTTCGACACTTGTGCATGTTGCGTCGGGGCTTGCCGTTGCTATTTCTGGCTTCAAAGGTGCCGGGTTCACTTGCATTATTATTGCTACGGGCTAGCCAGCTATCTTTGCCCGTGCAAAAGCAGGTCATAAGTGCCGTGAGGGCTGCCATGGACTTCAGCTTTTCTTGGCCGATGTGTCGGGCGAGCCATTCATCGCGGATGCTATGCTTAAAGGCCGCTAGGGCTTCGGCATCCGGACAGTCGACAATCTGGTTCTTTTTAGTTAGGAACCTAGTCCAGAATTTCCTGGCTGACTCTCCGGGCTGTTGAACTATGTGACTTAAGTCATCGGCATCCAGAGGTCAGACGTATGTACCTTGGACGTTGTCACGGAAGGCGTCTTCCAAGTCCTCCCAGCTGCCAATGGAGTTTTCTGGCAGGCTGTTTAACCAGAGCCAAGCTGGTCCCTTGAGTTTTAGCGGGAGGGATTTGATGGCATGAAGATCATCGTTATGGGGCCATATGAATATGTAGAAGAAAGTCCTCAATCCATACCGCGGGATCTGTTGTTCCATCATATGATTCGATATTCACGGCTTTAAACCCTTTTGGGAATTCGTGCTCCATTACTTCATCCGTGAAGCAGAGGGGGTGTGCGGCACCTCTATATCGGGCCAAGTCGCGGTGTAGCTCGGATGGAGTCCGTCTGCGGTTTTCAGCCGGACGCGGTTATGCTTGTCATGTCTGCCTAGATAGCCGTCGTCGCGCGTCAGGGCACGCCCCCGTGATCCGTAGATCGATCTGGTCTGACCTGCTCTATTTTCCAGGTCCTGCCGCAGGTCATATGTATATCCCCGAGCTGTTATGTCTCTACCCTTACGGCGAGGTGGCATGGGCTCGTGTTCGGCTTGAATTGTCGTTTTGTCCCGGCCACATGGTGGTCGGTCAGCCGCGTTACACGCTGATGGTACGGGCTCCGGTGCCTCGTCATCGAATTGAGGTAGCAGTTTACGCTTCGGGTAACTTTTGGTTGGGTGATACGTCTCCAACGTATCTATAATTTTTGATTGTTCCATGCTATTATATTACCCCTTTAGGATGTTTATGGGCTTTATTTTACACATTATATCATTTTTGGGACTAACCTTCTAACCGGAGGCCCAGCCCATATTGCTATTTTTTTTGCCTATTTCAGTATTTCAAAGAAAAGGAATATCAAACGGAGTCCAAACGGAATGAAACCTTCGGGAGCGTGATTTTTGGAACGATCATGATCCAGAGGACTTGAAGTCAAGAAGCAGCCGAGGCTCCCACGAGATAGGAGGGCGCACCCCCCTATAGGGCATGCCCCCTGTCTCGTGGGCCCTCGTGGCCACCGACGCATTTATTCCTCCTATATATACCTACGTGCCCGAAAACATCTAGGGCGTATTTAAACACAATTTCCACCACCGTAACCTTCTGTATCCGCGAGATCCCATCTTGGAGCCTTCGCCGGAGGGGGAATCGACCATGGAGGGCTTCTACATCAACATCCTTGCCCCTCCGATGAGTTGTGAGTAGTTTACCACAGACCTACGGGTCCATAGTTATTAGCTAGATGGCATCTTCTCTCTTTTTGGATCTCAATACAATGTTCTCCCCTCTCTTGTGGAGATCTATTCGATGTAAACTCTTTTGCGGTGTGTTTGTCGAGATCCGATGAATTGTGGGTTTATGATCAAGTTTATCTATGAATAATATTTGAATCTTCTCTGAATTCTTTTATGTATGATTGAGTTATCTTTGCAAGTCTCTTCGGATTATCAGTTTGGTTTGGCCTACTAGATTGATCTTTCTTGCCATGGGAGAAGTGCTTAGCTTTGGGTTCAATCTTGTGGTGTCCTTACCCAAAGGATGTAAAGGGTTACAAGGCACGTATTGTATTGTTGCCATCGAGGATAACAAGATGGGGTTTATATCATATTGCTTGAGTTTATCCCTCTACATCATGTCATCTTGCTTAATGCGTTACTCTGTTCTTATGAACTTAATACTCTAGATGCATGCTGGATAGCGGTCGATGTGTGGAGTAATAGTAGTAGATGCAGGCAGGAGTCGGTCTTGTTATGGACGTGATGCCTATATACATGATCATGCCTAGATAATCTCATAACTATTCGCTTTTCTATCAATTGCTCGACAGTAATTTGTTTACCCACCGTAATACTTATGCTATCTTGAGAGAAGCCACTAGTGAAACCTATGGCCCCCGGGTCTATCTCTTATCATATTTGCTTCCAATCTACTTTTATTTGCATCTTTACTTTTTGCATCTATATTATAAAATACCAAAAATATATTTATCTTATCTTACTATCTTTATTAGATCTCACTTTTGCAAGTGGCCGTGAAGGGATTGACAACCCCTTTATTGCGTTGGTTGCGAGTTCTCAGTTTGTTTGTGTAGGTCTTGAGACTTTTGAGGAGCCTCCTCTTTGGATTGATACCTTGGTTCTCAAAAACTGAGGGAAATACTTACGCTACTCTGCTGTATCACCCTCTCCTCTTCGAGGAAAACCAACGCAATCTCAAGACGTAGCAAGAAGGATTTCTGGCGCCGTTGCCGGGGTGGTCTTCGCTCAAGTCAAGACATACCAAGTACCCATCACAAACCCATCTCCCTCACATTTACATTATTTGCCATTTGCCTCTCGTTTTCCTCTCCCCCACTTCACCTCGGCCGCTTTATTCGCCCTCTCTTTTCTCGCTCGTCTTTTCGCTTTGCCTTGATGTCTTTCTTGGCTCGCTTTTCTTGCTTGGTTGAAATACTTGAGTATTTATTCCTAAACAGACAAGCTAATATCTATTGATACTCAACCGCTTGCCAATCTTTATATGAGATCCAATTATGATGAAACAATACAAAGTGATTTGGATTCACTAGATTATCTTTATAATATATTGCATGAAATCCTTAAATCTGAAAATTGTGATGAAGTGCTTCACGATAGATCTTTGAATAAAAAGCATGATTACAATGATTTTATTATAAATTCTATTGATGTAAATTATGCTAATAATATGCAAAACCCTAAGCTTGGGGATGCTAGTTTTGCTATGTCCAATAGTCTTGATTGGGGAGATTCTTCTTATGATCTTGAAAATTTATTTAAGCCCCATGATGAATATAAGATTGATAATAGTGTTTGCAATAATATTGAAAGTGGGTTTGGAAGAGTGTCAACTTTAGATCCCACATATTTTATATACATTCAATCTTATGAAATTTTTGATAAAAGTGGGCTTGGAGAAATCATGACTTTAGTTAATGATAATTCCACTCTTTTGGAAGAGTGTCAACTTCGCATGCATGTGGATCATGTTGAGAATATGTTATGTGATAGATATATTGTTGAATTTTCTTATGATCCTACATGTAATTATTATGAGAGAGGAAAATATGGTTATAAAAAATTTCATGTTACTAAATTACCTCTCTTCATGTTGAGATTGCTATCGTCACTTTCTTCTTCCTTGCATATGCTAGTTTTTGCTTGCCTTGCAAATTATTTTGCCTATAATATTCCTATGCATAGGAAGTATGTTAGACTTAGATGTGTTTGTCACATGCTATATGATGCTCTATTTGGGCTTCAATTCTTGTCTTTCATGTGAGCATCATTGAAATCTCAATGCCTAGCTAAAAAGGCTTTAAAGAAAAGCGCTTGTTGGGAGACAACCCAATATTTATACTTTCTGCCTAGTAATAAATAATCCATCTACCTTCTGTTTAGATGTGGTTTTATGTTTTAATTAGTGTTTGTGCCAAGTTAAACCTATAGGATCTTCTTGGATGATAGTTATTTGATCTTGCTGTAATTTCCAGAAACTTTCGGTTCATTTAAAACAATTGTTAAAAATCACCAGAATGTGACAAAATGGTGATTCCAATTGCTGCTGCTCAATAAACAAATTTCCTAGGTCTTCCTATATTGGTAGGAGTTTTGGAGTTCCAGAAGTTTGCGTTAGTTACAGATTACTACAGACTGTTCTGTTTTTGACAGATTCTGTTTTTCGTGTGTTGTTAGCTTATTTTGATGAATCTATGGCCAATAAAATAGTTTATAACCCATAGAGAAGTTGGAATACAGTAGTTTTAACACCAAAATAAATAAATAATGAGTTCATTATAGTACCTTATGTGGTGGTTTTGTTTTCTTTCACTAACGGAGCTTATAAGATTTCCTGTCGAGTTTTGTGTTGTGAAGTTTTCAAGTTTTGGGTAAAGCTTTTATGGACTATGGAATAAAGGGTGGCAAGAGCCTAAGCTTGGGGATGCCCAAGGCACCCCAAGATATTCAAGGATAGCCAAAAGCCTAAGCTTGGGGATGCCCCGGGAAGGCATCCCCTCTTTCATCTTCGTTCATTGGTAACTTTACTTGGAGCTATATTTTTATTCGCCACATGATATGTGTTTTGCTTGGAGCATCGTGTATTATATTAGTCTTTGCTTTTTAGTTTACCACAATCATCCTTGCTGTACACACCTTTTTGGAGAAGCCTATTTGATTAGAATTTTCTAGAATACTCTATGTGCTTCACTTATATCTTTTGAGCTTGATAGTTTTTGCTCTAGTGCTTCACTTATATCTTTTAGAGCACGGTGGTGTCTTAATTTTGAAGAAATTATTAGTCTCTCATGCTTCACTTATATTATTTTGAGAGTCTTTTAGGACAGCATGGTATTTGCTATGGTTACAAATTTGGTCCTAGAATGATGAGCATCCAAGTTGGGTATAATAAAAACTATCATAGAAAGTGAATTGGATGCTATGATCAATTTGATGCTTGATAATTGTTTTGAGTTATGGAAGTAGTGATATTAGAGTCATGCTAGTTGGGTGATTATGGATTTAAAGAATGCTTGTGTTGAAGTTTGTGATTCCCGTAGCATGCACATATGGTGAACCGCTTTGTGATGAAGTTGGAGCACAATTTTATTTATTGATTGTATTCCTTATGAGTGGCGGTCGGGGACGAGCGATGGTATTTTCTTACCAATCTATCCCTCTAGGAGCATGCTCGTAGTGCTTTGGTTTTTGATGACTTCTAAATTTTGGCAACAAGTATATGAGTTCTTTTGACTAATGTTGAGTCCATGGATTATACGCACCCTTTCACCCTTCCATCATTGCTAGCTTCTCTTGTGCCGCGCAACTTTCACCGGTACCATACACCCACCATATACCTTCCTCAAAACAGCCACCATACCTACCTATTATGGCATTTCCATAGCCATTTCGAGATATATTGCCATGCAACTTTCCATCGTTCCGTTCATATGACACACATTACTTTTGTCATATTGCTTTTTGCATGATCATGTAGTTGACATTGTATTTGTGGCTAAGACACCTTCATAATTTTCATATAGGTCGCTCTTGATTCATTGCATATCCCGGTACACCGCCGGAGGCATTCACATATAGTCATATTTTGTTCTAAGTATCGAGTTGTAATTGTTGAGTTGTAAGTAAATAAAAGTGTGATGATCTTCATTATTAGAGCATTGTCCCAGTGAGGAAAGGATGATGAAGACTATGATTCCCCCACAAGTCAGGATGCGACTTAGGACTTTACAAAAAGAAATAAAAAAAGAAAAAGAAAAGAGGCCATAAAAAAAGAGAAAAGGCCCAAATAAAAAAATAAAAAATAAAAAATGAGAGAAAAAGAGAGAAGGGACAATGTTACTATCCTTTTACCACACTTGTGCTTCAAAGTAGAACCATGATCTTCATGATAGAGAGTCTCGCATGTTATCACTTTCATATACTAGTGGGAATTTTTCATTATAGAACTTGGCTTGTATATTCCAATGATGGGCTTCCTCAACATGCCCTAGGTCTTCGTGGAGCAAGCGAGTTGGATGCACACCCACTTAGTTTCTTTTGTTGAGCTTTCATATATTTTATAGCTCTAGTGCATCGTTGCATGACAATCCCTACTCACTCACATTGATATCTATTAATGGGCATCTCCATAGCCCGTTGATATGCCTAGTTGATGTGAGACTATCTTCTCCTTTTGTCTTCTCCACAACCACCATTCTATTCCACATATAGTGCTATGTCCATGGCTCACGCTCATGTATTGCGTGAAAGTTGAAAGAGTTTGAGATTATTAAAGTATGAAACAATTGCTTGGCTTGTCATCGGGGTTGTGCATGATTAAATACTTTGTGTGATGAAGATAGAGCAACAGCCATACTATATGATTTTGTAGGGATAACTTTATTTGGCCATGTTATTTTGAGAAGACATGATTACTTTGATTAGTATGCTTGAAGTATTACTATTTCTTATGTCAATATGAACTTTTATTTTGTATCATTTGGATCTGAACATTCATGCCACAATAAAGAAAATTACATTATAAATTATGCTAGGTAGCATTCCACATCAAAAATTTCTTTTTTATCATTTACCTACTCGAGGACGAGCAGGAATTAAGCTTGGGGATGCTTGATACGTCTCCAACGTATCTATAATTTTTTGATTGTTCCATGCTATTATATTACCCCTTTTGGATGTTTATGGGCTTTATTTTACACATTTATATCATTTTGGGACTAACCTACTAACCGGAGGCCCAACCCATATTGCTGTTTTTTGCCTATTTCGTATTTCAAGAAAAGGAATATCAAATGGAGTCCAAACTGAATGAAACCTTTGGGAGCGTGATTTTTGGAATGAACGTGATCCAGAGGACTTGGAGTGCAAGTCAAGAAGCAGCCGAGGCTCCCACGAGATAGGAGGGCGCCCCCCCTATAGGGCGCGCCCCTGTCTCGTGGGCCCCTCGGGCAGCCACCGACATACTTCTTCCTCCTATATATACCTACGTACCCCGAAAACATCCAGGGGGCAGACGAAACACAATTTCCACCACCGTAACCTTACAGATCCATGAGATCCCATCTTGGAGCCTTCACGCAAGACTCACGGAGGGGGAATCGACCATGAAGGGCTTCTACATCAACATCCTTGCCCCTCCGATGAGTTGTGAGTAGTTTACCACAGACCTACGGGTCCATAGTTATTAGCTAGATGGCTTCTTCTCTCTTTTTGGATCTCAATACAATGTTCTCCCCCTATCTTGTGGAGATCTATTCGATGTAAACTCTTTTTGCGGTGTGTTTGTCGAGATCCGATGAATTGTGGGTTTATGATCAAGTTTATCTATGAATAATATTTGAATCTTCTCTGAATTCTTTTATGTATGATTGAGTTATCTTTGCAAGTCTCTTGAATTATCAGTTTGGTTTGGCCTACTAGATTGATCTTTCTTGCCATGGGAGAAGTGCTTAGCTTTGGGTTCAATCTTGCGGTGTCCTTACCCAAAGGATGTAAAGGGTTACAAGGCACGTATTGTATTGTTGCCTTCGAGGATAACAAGATGGGGTTTATATCATATTGCTTGAGTTTATCCCTCTACATCATGTCATCTTGCTTAATGTCGTTACTCTGTTCTTATGAACTTAATACTCTAGATGCATCTTTGGATAGCGGTCGATGTGTGGAGTAATAGTAGTAGATGCGGTGAGTCGGTCTACTTGTTATGGACATGATGCCTATATACATGATCATGCCTAGATAATCTCATAACTATTCGCTTTTCTATCAATTGCTCGACAAGAATTTGTTCACCCACCGTGATACTTATGTTATCTTGAGAGAAGCCACTAGTGAAACCTATGCCCCGGTCTATATCTTACCATATTTGCTTCCAATCTACTTTTATTTGCATCTTTACTTTTTGCATCTATATTATAAAATACCAAAATATATTTATCTTATCTTACTATCTTTATTAGATCTCACTTTCGCAAGTGGCCGTGAAGGGATTGACAACCCCTTTATTGGGTTGGCTGCGAGTTCTCGCTTTGTTTGTGTAGGTGCTGGCGGGACTTTTGAGGAGCCTCCTCGGATTGATACCTTGGTTCTCAAAAACCGAGGGAAGTACTTACACTACTCTGCTGCATCACCCTCTCCTCTTCGAGGAAAACCAGCGCAAGCTCAAGGCGTAGCATTGGGCGCTTGAGGCTGTATTCCTCGGCTGCCGTGACATTAGTCCACCTGTCGTTGAGTAGATCTTGATCAGCTTGAAGCTGCTCCTTCTTCTTTTTCAGGCTCCTTGCAGTGGCTATTAGTCAGCGCTTCAAGCGCTCCTGCTCGAGAGGTTCCTCATGCATGATAAAGTCTTCGTCGCTGAGGCTCACCTCATCCTCGGAGAGTGGAAGATAATTGTTGTCCTCCGAGTCTTCGTTTATGGCCTGTTCATCCGGAGTGTTGTTGTATCTCGTGCCGATATTGCTGTCTTTTCCACGGCGTGATTTAGAGTGGCGCCGCTGATGTCGGCGCTTTGGTTGTATCTCAGGAGGTTTATCCTCGACTACATTCTTCTCGTTATCGCTGTTACCCTCTTTGGGTGTATCCACCATGTACACGTCATACGAAGAGGTGGTCGTCCAGCGTCCGGTAAACGGCGGGGTTTTGTGCCTGCTCTTCTCCGGCATCGTCGTCCATACCGTCGATGTCTTCGGAGCTGTAATCGAGCATGCCAGTTAAGTCCTCGACAGTGGAGATGAAGTGGGTGGTGGGTGGGACGTAAAAATCCCTTCTCTTAGCCCCTAGTCCGGGCTGGGCATAGTTCAGACGTTGCTCCTCTGTAATGATGAGGGATCTCATCAAGTCGAGAGCCTTGCTTAAAGGCGAGGTTTGGTCAGGAAGAAAAGAGTACATGGAGTACCGCGGGAAGGATACTTCTTGGCCGAGCTCACACGATGCTGACTCCGAGGGTTCGAAGCCAGTGTCCGGAGAAGAGTCCGGCTTCTTGATGGTTGCCAGCGACACTACTTCCTCCGGTTCTCCCGTACTGGGCTTAGTGGCCGCAGATAGCCCGGCGGGCCCAGCAACCCCGTCTTTGGACCTGACAATGCACTCTGGATCTAAGGCCAGAGCAAAGGTTGGGATCGTGAACCCTTGGAAGAACAAGTCTCCTCGGATATCAACGACATAGTCCAGATTTCCAAAACTAATCTGGTGACCTGGGGCGTAGCTGTCGATCTGCTCTAAGTGGCCAAGCGAGTTGGCCCGCAGTGCGAAGCCGCCGAACACAAAGATCTGGCTGGGGAGAAAGACCTCCCACAGGGTAGTGTTGTTGTAGATGACGGACTCTCAATGAAAGCACCAATGTCGGTGTCAAGACCAGCGGATCTCGGGTAGGGGGTCCCGAATTGTGCGTCTAAGGTCGATGGTAGCAGGAGACGGGGGACACAATGTTTACCCTGGTTCGGTCCCTCTTGATGGAGGTAATACCCTACTTCCTGCTTGATTGCTCTCGATGAATATGAGGATTACAAGAGTTGATCTACCACGAGATCGTAATGGCTAAACCCTAGAAGTCTAGCATGTATGATTATGATTCTGCCCTACGGACTAAACCCTCCAGTTTATATAGACACCGGATGGGCCTAGGGTTGTACAGAGTCGGTTTACAGAGGAAGGAATCTTCATATCCGAACGCCAAGCTTGCCTTGCACGCAAAGGAGAGTCCCATCCGGACACGGGAGGAAGTCTTCTATCTTGTATCTGCATGGCCCATCAGTCCGGCCCACGTCACATAGCCCGGACGTCCGAGGACCCCTTAATCCAGGACTCCCTCAGTGGGTAAACAAATTACTGTTGGGCAATTGATAGAACTTCAAATAATCATGACGATATCCAGGAAATGATGATTTATAGGCATCACGTCCAAGATTAGTAGACCGACTCCTGCCTGCATCTACTACTATTACTCCACACATCGACCGCTATCTAGCATGCATATAGTGTATTAAGTTCATGGAAAAACGGAGTAATGCAATAAGAACGATGACATGATGTAGACAAGATCTATCTATGTAGAGATAGACCCCATCGTTTTATCCTTAGTAGCAATGATACATACGTGTCGGTTCCCCTTCTGTCACTGGGATCAAGCACCGTAAGATCGAACCCACTACAAAGCACCTATTCCCATTGCAAGATAAATAGATCAAGTTTGACCAACAAAACCCAAATATCGGAGAACATATACGAGGCTATAAGAGATCATGCATAAAAGAGATCAAAGAAACTCAAATACTTTCATGGATATAAAAAGATATAACTCATCATAAACTCAAAGTTCATCAGATCCCAAAAAACACACCGCAAAAAGAGTTACATCATATGGATCTCCAAGAGACCATTGTATTGAGAATTCAGTGAGAGAGAGGAAGCCATCTAGCTACTAACTACGGACCCGAAGGTCTACAAAGAACTACTCACGCATCATCGGAGAGGCACCAATGGAGGTGGTGAACCCCATCTGAGATGGTGTCTAGATTGGATCTGGTGGTTCTAGACTCTGCAGCGGCTGGATCAATATTTCTTTGACTCCCCTAGAGTTTTGGGAATATTGGGGTATTTATAGAGCAAAGAGGCGGTCCGGGGGGCACCCGAGGTGGGCACAACCCACGAGGGTGCGCCTTGGCCTCTTGTCGCGCCCTGGTGGGATGTGCTCTCCTCGGAGCACCACCCCAGGCGCAGCCAGGCCCTTTATGTGTCTTCTGGTCCCAAAAAATCTCCATGAAGTTTCGTTGCATTTGGACTCCGTCTGATATTGATTTCCTGCAATGTAAAAAAACATGCAGAAAACAACAACTAGCACTTGGCACTATGTCAATAGGTTAGTACCAAAAATGATATAAAATGATATAAAATGACTATAAAATGATTATCAAACATCCAAGATTAATAATATAACAACATGGAACAATCAAAAATTATAGATACGTTGGAGACGTATCAACGTCCCCAAGCTTAACTCCTAATCGTCCTCGAGTAGGTAAGTGATAAAAACAGAATTTTTGATGTCGAATGCTGCCTAACATGTCATATCATATTCTTTTCTTTATAGCATGGACATTTGGACTTTTATGTGATTCAAAGCAATAGTCTAGTTTTGACATGATAATTTAAATACTCAAGCATATCAATAAGCAACCATGTCTTTCAAAATATCAACGCTAAAATAAGTTATCCCTAGCCCAGCATACTCAACCATTTATCCATTCATGAAACACACTCGCATATTAGCTACACCCAATACTCAAGTATGATCATATTGCCTCTTAGTTGGTGCTTTTACAAGAGAAGATGGAGACTCAAATTCAAAAATAAAAATTGCATAAAGTAAAAGAAAGGCCCTTCGCAGAGGGAAGTAGGGATTTGTAGAGGTGCCAGAGCTCAAAGCGAAAAACTAAGAGATAAAAACATTTTGGGTGGTGTATCCTTCCCACCAACGAAAACGACTTAGAGTTTCCAACACTTCCCATGCTACATATATCATAGGCGGTTTCCAAACAAAAAATAAAGTTTATTCATTTTTCCACCATACTTTCACTTTCCATGGCTAGCCGTATCCATGGTTGCCCTCCATACCAACACTTTCCAAGGAATTAATTATTTTTCAACATAAAGTAAATTCATTTTTCATTTCGGGACTGGGCATCCCTAAAACCTTTGCCTTACTCTCGTGCACTGACAAGTGAATAAACACTCATCATGAGAATAACACTTCTAGCATGGAAAATATTAGCCACCCCTCACCGCTCCGCGAGCGGAACGAACACACAAAAGAGAAGTTTATTTTAAAAACTAGAGATGGCACATACAAATTTGCTTAGAACGGCAAAAGAATACCGCATATAGGTAGATATAGTGGACTCATGTGGCAAAACTGGTTTAAAGGTTTTTGGATGCACAAGTAGAGATCATACTTAGTGATAAATGAAGGCTAGCAAAAGATTGAGAAGCGACCAACCAAGAAACGGATAATCTCATAAGCAAGCATTAAGCATAATTAACACCGAATAATTCACCACAAGTAGGATATAATTTCATTGCATGATTATTGACTTTTGTGCTTGCAAAGGGAATCACAAACCTTAACACCCATATTCTTACTAAAGCATAATTACTCATCAACAACTCACATATCACATCATCATATCTCAAAACTATTACTAAGAATCAAGTTTATTTTGTCCAATGATCTTCATGAATGTTTTTATTATATGCTTCTTGTATATCTATCACTTTGGGACTAATTTTCATGTGTTGCTTTTCATAAGCTCAAACAAATATAAGTGAAGATCATGAGCATAATTTTTCTTTTTCTTTCTCTCAAATTAATTTAAGTGAAGCAAGAAAGAATTTCTTGAAAATGTTACTAACTCTCAAATAAATCTAAGTGAAGCAAGAGATCATTTCTTCAAAAATACTAAAGCACACCATGCTAAAAAAGATATAAGTGAAGCACTAGAGCAAGTCCATATCTCATAAAAGATTTAAGTGAAGCATAGAGAGCAATTCTGACAAGTCATGACATATTTTTGGCTCTCTCAAAAGGGTGTGTCCAGCAAGGGATCAAGACTAAAAACACAAAATAAACAATCAAAGACTCATATCATACAAGACGCTCCAAGCAAAACACATAGTATGTGACAAATAAAAATATAGCTTCGAGTAAAATACCGATGGTCGATAGAAGAAAGAGGGGATGCCACTCGGGGGCATCCCCAAGCTTAGTTGTTTGCTCATTTTTGGATAATAGCTTGGGATGCCGAGGAATCCCCAAGATTAGAATCTTCTAGTCCTTATTCCTTCATCCATCGTAAGATAACCCCAAACTGGAAAACTTCAATCACACAAAACTCAACAAAACCTTCGTGAGATCCGTTAGTGTAAGGAAAATAAATCACTACTATAAGTGTTGTATAAACCCAATTCATATTCTATTTTTGCATTATAGCTACTGTATTCCAACTTTTCTATGGCAAAAACTCATCAAAGAAAACCATAGAGCCATCAAAATAAGCACACAACGCAAAGAAAACAGAATCTGTCAAAACAGAATAGTTTGTAGCAATCTGATTTGTTCGAATACTTCTGGAACTCCAAAAATTCTGAAAAATGAGGATAGCCTGGGTAATTTGTATATTAATCTACTGCAAAACAAATTGGAATTTTATCATGTTCTGGTGATTTTTAACAATTGTTTTCGTGAGCGTAAAAGTTTCTGTTTTCAGCAAGATCAAACAACTATCACCCAAGAAAATCCTAAAGGCTTTACTTGGCACAAAGACTAATTAAAACACAAAAAACACAATCATAATAGTAGCATAATTGTGCAAACACTCAAGAACAGAAAGCAAAAATCAAAAATAAATCTTATTCATTGGGTTGCCTCCCAACAAGCGCTACAGTTTTATGCCCCTAGCTAGGCATAATATTTCAACGATGCGCACACAACAGATAATAATTGAAACACAATGTGAGCATCATGAAACATGTGACAAACAAATTTAAGTCTAACATACTTCCTATGCATAGGAATTTTATAGGAAAACAAATTATCAGGACAAGAAATATCTAGCACATGCAAAGGAGAGGAATAAAACATTGATAATCTAAACACAACGAGAGGAAATTTAATAACATGAAAATTTCTACAGTTATATTTTCCTCTATCATAATAATTATATGTAGGATCATAATCAAATGCAATAATATAACTATCATATAAAATTTTCTCTTTATGATCCACATGCATGCAAAGTTGACACTCTTCCAAAATAGTGGTATCATCGAATAAAGTCATGACCTCTCCAAACCCACTTTCATCAAAAAATTCATAAGATTGAACACTCTCCAAATATGTGGGATTATCTTTAGCTAATGTTGACACTCTTCCAAACCCACTTTCAATATTATTGCAAACATATTCATCATGAGGCTTAAATAAATTTTAAAGATCATAAGAAACATTATCACCCCAATCATGATCATTGCAATAAGTAGCGGACATAACAAAACAAGCATCCCCGAGCTTGGAGTTTTGCATATTATTAGCATAGTTGACTTTAGTAGAATTTATAGTAAAATTATTGCAATCATGCTTTTCATTCGAGGAGCTATCATGAATCACTTCATAAATTTCTTCATAGCAATTTTCAGATTCACGAATCTCAAGCAAAACTTCATAAAGATAATCTAGTGCACTCAACTCACTAGCAATTGGTTCATCATGATTGGATCTTTTAAAAAGATTAGCAAGTGGATGGGGATCCATATCAATAGATTTTTAGCAAGCGAAGATGCAAACATATAAAAGGCACATGGCAACACAAGCAAAAGATCTCATGAGAAAAAGGCGAACGAAAAAGAGGGCAAATAAAACGGCAAATTTTTGTGAAGTGTGGGAGAGGAAAACGAGAGGCAGATGGAAAATAATGTAAATTGTGAGGAGATGATATTTGTGTTTATGAACCTGGTATAGTTGAAGATCCTCCTCGGCAATGGCGCTAGAAATTCCTTTTGATGTCGCTTGAAGCTACGTCGGTATTTCCCCAAGGAGGAAGGGATGATGCAGCACAACGGCGGTAGGTATTTCCCTCAGATATGAAACCAAGGTTATCGAACCATAAGGAGAACCAAGCAACACAATGTAAACAAACCCTGCACATAAATAACAACCACTCGCAACCCGACGTGTTAAAGGGGTTGTCAGTCCCTTTCGGGTAACAACGCCTCAAATTGGTGCATGAACGGGGGAAAGTTGTAATGGATTGAATAAATAGATCGCAAATAAAATAAAGTGCAGCAAAGTATTTTTTGTAATTTTGGTTTAATAGATTTGAAAATATATGCAAAGGAAAAGTAGGTCGCAAAGGCAAATATATGAGAAAGAGACCCGGGGGCCGTAGGTTTCCCTAGTGGCTTCTCTCGAGAAAAATAGCAAACAGTGGGTAAACAAATTACTGTTGGGCAATTGATAGAACTTCAAATAATCATGATGATATCCAGGCAATGATCATTATATAGGCATCACGTCCAATATTAGTAGACCCACTCCTGCCTGCATCTACTACTATTACTCCACACATCGACCACTATCCAGCATGCATCTAGTGTATTAAGTTCGTGGAAAACCGGAGTAATGCAATAAGAACGATGACATGATGTAGACAAGATCTATCTATGTAGAGATAGACCCCATCATTTTATCCTTAGTAGCAACGATACATACGTGTCGGTTCTCTTCATCACATCGGGATCAAGCACCGTAAGATCGAACCCACTACAAAGCACCTATTCCCATTGAAAGATAAATAGATCAGGTTGGCCAAACAAAACCCAAATATCAGAGAAGAAATACGAGGCTATAAGAGATCATGCATAAAAGAGATCAAAGAAGCTCAAATACTTTCATGGATATAAAAAGATATAACTCGTCATAAACTCAAAGTTCATCAGATCCCAACAAACACACCGCAAAAAGAGTTACATCATATGGATCTCCAAGAGACCATTGTATTGAGAATTCAGCGAGAGAGAGGAAGCCATCTAGCTACTAACTACGTAATTCAAGGTCTACAAAGAACTACTCACACATCATCGGAGAGGCACCAATGGAGGTGGTGAACCCCATCCGAGATGGTGTCTAGATTGGATCTGGTGGTTCTGGACTATGCGGCGGCTGGATCAATATTTCTTCGACTCCCCTAGGGTTTTGGGAATATTGGGGTATTTTTAGAGCAAAGAGGCGGTCCGGGGGCACCCGAGGTGGTACAACACACCAGGGCGCGCCTGGGCCTCCTGGTGCACCCTGGTGGGTTGTGCTCTCCTCGGAGCACTCCCAGGCGTAGCCAGGGCCCATTATGTGTCTTCTGGTCCAAAAAAATCTCCGTGAAGTTTCGCTGCATTTGGACTCCGTCTGATATTGATTTCCTACGATGTAAAAAACATGCAGAAACCAGCAATTGGCACTTGGCACTATGTCAATAGGTTAGTACCAAAAAATGATATAAAATGACTATAAAATGATTATAAAACATCGAAGATTGATAATATAACAACATGGAACAATCAAAAATTATAGATACGTGTTGGGGAACGTAGTATTTCAAAAAATTTGCCTATGATGACACAAGATCTATCTAGGAGAAGCATAGCAACGAGCGGGGAGAGTGTGTCCATGTACCCACGTAGAACGAAAGCGGAAGCGCTTAGTAATGGGGTTGATGTAGTCAAACGTCTTCGCGATCCAACCGATCAAGTACCGAACGCGTGGTACCTCCACGGTTAGCACACGTTTAGCTCGGTGACGTCCCTCGAACTCTAGATCCAGCTGAGGCCGAGGGAGAGTTCCGTCAGCACGACGGCGTGGTGACGGTGATGATAAAGTTACTGGTGCAGGGCTTCGCCTAAGCACTACGACGATATGACCGAGGTGTAAAACTATGGAGGGGGCAACGCACACGGCTAAGAGATTGTCTGTTGTGCCTTTGGGGTGCCTCCTGCCCCTGTATATAAAGGAGGGGAGGAGGAGGCCGGCCAACAAGGGGCGCGCCAGGGAGAGGGGAGTCCTACTAGGACTCCAGTCCTAGTAGGATTCGGCCCCACCCTTTTTTCCTTCTATCGGAGGGGGGAAAGGGGAAGGAGAGGGAGAAGGAGAAGGAAAGGGGGTGGCGCCCCCTTCCCAAGTCCAATTCGGCCTCCTCCCATGTGGGGGACGCACCAGCCCCTTGTGGGCTGGTTAGCCTCCCTTCTATGGCCCATAAGGCCCATATATTTCTCCGGGGGGTTCCGATAACCTCCTGTAACTCCGGAAAAATGCCCGAATCACTCGGAACCATTACGATGTCCGAATGCAACCTTCCAATATATGAATCTTTACCTATCGACCATTTCGAGACTCGTCGTCATGTCCGTGATCTCATTCGAGACTCCGAACAAACTTCGGTACATCAAATCACATAACTCATAATACAAATTATCATCGAACGTTAAGCGTGCGGACCCTACGGGTTCGAGAACTATGTAGACATGACTGAGACACATCTCCGGTCAATAACCAATAGCGGAACCTAGATGCTCATATTGGTTCCTACATATTCTACAAAGACCTTTATCGGTCAAACCGCATAACAACATACGTTGTTCCCTTTGTCATCGGTATGTTACTTGCCTGAGATTCGATCGTCAGTATCATCATACCTAGTTCAATCTCGTTACCGACAAGTCTCTTTACTCGTTCCGTAATGTATCATCCTGCAACTAAACTCATTAGTCACATTGCTTGCAAGGCTTATAGTGATGTGCATTACCGAGAGGGCCCAGAGACACCTCTCCAATACACAGAGTGACAAATTCTAATCTCGATCTATGCCAACCCAACAAACACCTTCGGAGACACCTGTAGAGCATCTTTATAATCACCCAGTTACGTTGTGACGTTTGATAGCACACAAGGTGTTCCTCCGGTATTCGGGAGTTGCATAATCTCATAGTCAGAGGAACATGTTTAAGTCATGAAGAAAGCAATAGCAATAAAACTCAATGATCATAATGCTAAGCTAACGGATGGGTCTTGTCCATCCCATCATTCTCTAATGATGTGATCCAGTTCATCAAATGACAACACATGTCTATGGTCAGGAAACATAACCATCTTTGATTAACGAGCTAGTCAAGTAGAGGCATACTAGGGGCACTCTGTTTTGTCTATGTATTCACACATGTACTAAGTTTCCGTTAATACAATTCTAGCATGAATAATAAACATTTATCATGATATAAGGAAATATAAATAACAACTTTATTATTGCCTCTAGGGCATATTTCCTTCAGTCTCCCACTTGCATTAGAGTCAATAATCTAGTTCACATCGCCATGTGATTTAACACCTATAGTTCACATCTTTATGTGATTAACACCCATAGTTCACATCGCCATGTGACCAACACTCAAAAGGTTTACTAGAGTCAACAATCTAGTTCACATTGCTATGTGATTAACACTAAGAGTAATAAGGTATAATCATGTTTTGCCTGTGAGAGAAATTTTAGTCTACAGGTGTGCAACATTCAGATCCGTATGTATTTTGAAAATTTCCATGTCTACAATACTCGGCACGGAGCTACTCTAGCTAATTACTCCCACTTTCAATATGTATCTAGATCGAGACTTAGAGTCATCCAGATCGGTGTCAAAGCTTGCATTGACGTAACTCTTTACGATGAACTCTTTGTCACCTCCATAACTGAGAAACATTTCCTTATTCCACTAAGGATAATTTTGACCGCTGTCCAGTGATCCACTCGTGGATCACTATTGTACCCTCTTGCCAAAATCATAGTGAGGTACACAATAGGTCTGGTACACAACATAGCATACTTTATAGAACCTATGACTGATGCATAGGGAATGACTTTTCATTCTCTTTCTATTTTCTGCCATGGTCGGGTTTTGAGTCTTTACTCAACTCCACACCTTGCAAATACAGGCAAGAACTCCTTCTTTGACTGTTCCATTTTGAACTACTTCAAAAACTTGTCAAGGTATGTACTCATTGAAAAAATTTATCAAGTGTCTTGATCTATCTCTATAGATCTTGATGCCCAATATGTAAGCAGCTTCACCGAGGTCTCTCTTTGAAAAACTCCTTTCAAACACTCCTTTATGCTTTCCAGAAAATTCTACATCATTTCCGATCAACAATATGTCATTCACATATACTTATCAGAAAGACTATAGTGCTCCCACTCACTTTCTTGTAAATACAGGCTTCACCGCAAGTCTGTCTAAAACTATATGCCTTGATCAACTCATCAAAGCGTATATTCCAACTCCGAGATGCTTGCACCAGTCCATAGATGGGTCGCTGGAGCTTGCACACTTTGTTAGCACCTTTAGGATTGACAAAACCTTCTTGTTGTATCATATACAACTCTTCTTAAAGAAATCCATTAAGGAATGCAGTTTTGACATCCATTTGCCAAATTTCATAGAATGCAGCAATTGCTAACATGATTCAGACAGACTTAAGCATCGCTACGAGTGAGAAAATCTTATCATAGTCAACACCTTGAACTTGTCAAAAACCTTTTGCGACAATTCGAGCTTTGTAGATAGTAACACTACTATCAGCGTCCATCTTCCTCTTGAAGATCCATTTATTCTCAATGGCTCGCCGATCATCGGGCAAGTTAACCAAAGTCCACACTTTGTTCTCATACATGGATCCCATCTCAGATTTCATGGCCTCAAGCCATTTTGCGGAATCTGCGCTCATCATCACTTCCTCATAGTTTGTAGGTTTGTCATGGTCAAGTAACTTGACCTACAGAACAGGATTACCATACCACTCTGGTGCGGATCTTACTTTGGTTGACCTACGAGGTTCGGTAGTAACTTGATCAGAAGTTTCATTGATCATCATCATTAGCTTCCTCACTAATTGGTGTAGGAATCACTGGAACTGATTTCTGTGATGAACTACTTTCCAACAAGGGAGCAGGTACAATTACCTCATCAAGTTCTACTTTCCTCCCACTCACTTCTTTCGAGAGAAACTCCTTCTCTAGAAAGGATCCACTCTTAGCAACAAAGATCTTGCCTTAGGATCTGTGATAGAAGGTGTACCCAACAATTTCTTTTGGAGTATCCTAGGAAGACGCACTTCTCTGATTTGGGTTCGAGCTTATCAGGTTGAAACTTTTTCACATAAGCATCATAGCCCCAAATTTTAAGAAACGACAGCTTAGGTTTCTTGCTAAACCACAACTCATATGGTGTCGTCTCAACGGATTTAGATGGTGCCCTATTTAACGTGAATGCAGCTGTCTCTAATGCATAACCACAAAATGATAGTGTTAAATCGGTAAGAGATATCATAAATCGCACCATATCTAATAAAGTACGGTTGTAACGTTCAGACACACCATTACGATGTGGTGTTCCAGGTGGCGTGAGTTGCGAAACTATTCCACATTGTTTCAAATGAAGACCAAACTCGTAACTCAAATATTCGCCTCATGATCAGATCATAGAAACTTTATTTTCTTGTTACGATGATTTTCCACTTCAATCTGAAATTCTTTGAACTTTTCAAATGTTTCAGACTTATGTTTCATCAAGTAGATATCCCCATATCTGCTCAAATCATCTGTGAAGGTCAGAAAATAATGATACCCGTCGTGAGCCTCAACACTCATCGGACCGCATGCATCAATATGTATTATTTCCTATAAGTCAGTTGCTCGCTCCATTGTTCCGGAGAACGAAGTCTTAGTCATCTTGCCCATGAGGCATGGTTCGCAAGCATCAAGTGATTCATAATAAAGTGATTCCAAAAGCCCATCAGCATGGAGTTTCTTCATGCGCTTTACACCAATATGACCTAAACGGCAATGCCACAAATAAGTTGCACTATCATTATTAACTTTGAATCTTTTGGCTTCAATATTATGAATATGTGTATCACTGCGATCGAGATTCAATAAACCATTTATATTGAGTGTATGACCATAGAAGGTTTTATTCATGTAAATAGAACAACAATTATTCTTTGACTTAAATGAATAACCGTTTTGCAATAAACATAATCCAATCATATTCATGCTCAACGCAAACACCAAATAACATTTATTTTAGGTTCAACACTAATCCCGAAGGTAAAGGGAGTGTGCGATGGTGATCTTATTAACCTTGTAATCACTTCCAACACACCTCATCACCTCGCCCTTAACTAGTCTCTGTTTCTTTTTGCAATTCCCGTTTCGAGTTACTACTCTTAGCAACTGAACCAGTATCAAGTACCGAGGGGTTGCTATAAGCACTAGTAAAGTACACATCAATAACATTTATATCCAATATACCTTTTGTTCACTTTGCCATCCTTCTTATCCGCCAAGTATCTAGGGCAGTTCCACTTCGAGTGACCATTTCCTTTGTAGTAGAAACACTCAGTTTCAGGCTTGGGTCTAGCTTTGGGCTTCTTCATGGGAGTGGCAACTTGCTTGCCATTCTTCTTGAAGTTCCCTTTCTTTCCCTTGCCCTTTTACTTGAAACTAGTGGTCTTGTCAACCATCAACATTTGATGCTTTTCTTGATTTCTACCTTCGTCGATTTCAAAGCATCACGTAAGAGCTCGGAATCGTTTTCGTCATCCCTTGCATATTATAGTTCATCACGAAGTTCTAGTAACTTGGTGATAGTGACCAGAGAACTCTATCAATCACTATTTTATCTGGAAGATTAACTCCCACTTGATTCAAGCGATTGTAGTACTCAGACAATCTGAGCACATGCTCACTGGTTGAGCTATTCTCCTCCATCTTGTAGGCAAAGTACTTGTCAGAGGTCTCATACCTCTCGACTCGGGCATGAGTCTGAAATACCAATTTCAGCTCTTGGAACATCTTATATGCTCCGTGGTGTTCAAAACATTTTTCAAGTCCCTGTTCTAAGCCGTAAAGCATGGCGCAGTAAACTATCAAGTAGTTATCATACCAAGCTTGCCAAATGTTCATAACGTCTGCATCTGCTCCTGCAATAGGTCCATGACACTAGTGTAGAACCGGGCTATAGCAATGGTTCGTAAGGGCCTGTAGTGTCGGTTCTGTAACCGGCACTAAAGGGTGGGGACTAAAGGTCCCCCCTTTAGTACTGGTTCAGCACAAAACGCCGATAAACGGCCAGCACGTGGCACAAGCCAGCGCGCGGGGGCGGGGAGCACTTTATTACCGGTTGGTAACACCAACCGTTACTAAAATGTTTGGGGGGTTTTGGGTTCATGATTTCTTTTTCTTTAATTTTGTGTTTTCCATTTAATTCTTTTTCGTTTGCTGGTATTTTACGATACTACATATTGTACATGTTGTGCATATATATAAATAGATTTTCTCGTAGAACCGATCATATATATATATATATCATCGAATGTCTCACAACCACCATTATACACACATACACATGTATATATATAGGTATATATACAATTTCTCCTACATGTTGCCTTGGTGCCTTCAGAGCACGATGAAAATTGGGAGTGGTTGATGGGGGCGGTAGCGGGTAATGGTATTCTCCTTTGGGATCTATGACCTGGTCGAGCAAAAATCCCGCTATTTCCTCTTGAAGTTCTCGTATGCGCTTCGTTGGTAGGAGCTGCTCCCGCACGTCTTTGAACTGTTAAGATGGAGATCAATATGCATGTGTATTAGTTGTGTGACTAGATATCGATAATCATGTAAAAATTGTGAATAGTGTTCTGGCAAACGTACCCATTGCTATCTATCAGATTTGCTCCTTTCGGACACCATCATGCGAATGTTCTCGCAAACGTAGTATGCACACACTTCGGTCCCCGGCGCCTACTTCAGGGCCTTTACGAGAATAGATTTTAATCAGATAATAATTAATCAAGCATGATAATTAATTAATGGTATTAAAACAAGAATTAAAGAGATGGTAGCTAGCTAGTACTACTTAATTACTTACCTTGGGTCGAAACCAAAACAGCTTTTGTAGCCATTTTCCTGGAGTCACCTTGATGAACTTTGCACAAGCCCTGCCCGCCGGCAAAGAAAATGAATAAAGGGGTTATTAAATAGTTGATATCAGGAAATGATGAACTAAATAGGCCGAGATATAGTTAATAATGATTGAAATTAACTGTCGACTATCCCCTTCAAGATGGTGAAGTCACTTTCTTTTTTAAGTAGTGAGTCCAGTAGTTCAACTGTTCCTTCTTCAACTTTAATGATTAACAAGATCCAGTGGTAACTGCATGCACACACGTTTGCATGTCTTAATTAAGCGGGCATGTGCATAACACTAATCAACATCTAGCTAGCTAGTAAGCAAAAACAGAATTTGTAGTACAAGATAGCGTGACTCACAGGAAGTTGTAAGGAAGTAGTATATCTTCATTGGTATTGAGGCGCTTCAAGAACTCTAGCATTTTATTCTCTACATCTGCTTTATACAAATCCAATTTCCATGTGTGTTAATTAATGGTATTTGGGTCAATGAACCCAATGCCATAACGTCGAGCTTTTTTCATTTCATACATCTTCATCCTGCATAATACCACAGAAAATAATATAGTGAGGATAATAACAGGTAATGATTGATCGATGAGCACTACAACTAGCTTGAGACTTCAGTTACAGAAAGAAATCACTTACAGACAATAGCAACTGACGAGAGATTTGCCGAGTGCTTCTTGATTGAATAACTGAAATAGTTCTGAATACTCAACGGACAGAGCTAGCTTATGGAAGTAATGCTCTTCCTTGACGTTCACCATGTGGGACTCTCGATTGGAACTCTTGGTAATTTTCATGTACCAATCATGCAATTCATACATTCTCGTTGGGAGGTTCTTGACCTCCTCGGGCTCGACCAAAGGTTGGCCGCGAACATATTTCCGTTTTATGTCCTCCTCTCTAAGCGGAGACATGGACTCGATCACGAGGAGTTGTCTAACAGTGATACCGAGCATTTTAGCCTGCCTTCTATGCTCGATGGTTATTACCAGCTGACCGGCGCCGGTGCTCTCATGTGTTGGTATAACAAGCGGGGGGATCGATTGTGCCGCCTGTTCTCCCAGCTGGGGAACGGTTTTCCTGCATTTTTTGCCAGCTGCTTGGCTCGAGCTCGAGCTCGAATCATTCCGTAGTCGTGCTTGATGTGCCTTCCTGATTTGGCGCTCATAGTCTGAGTCAACAGGCTTGGGAGCTGGTTCTCTAGCCATACGAATAAAGTGGTCAATCTTTTCCTCAGGCACTTTCTCCCTTGGCGGCGGTGCCGGTTTCGGTCCAAAATGGGCGTCCACTTGGGCCTTCACTATGGCTGTGTTTTGCTCCTCGGTCATGTCGCAAGGCCTCTTAGGAAGAGGAGTGAGGCTTGGACCATATTGATATCGCTTGCCTCCGCCTGTACCTCCTGTACTACCTCGACTCGTACCGCTATGCACCATAGCTGCGCGGCTCTCTTCCGCGATTGCTGAGGCGGCGGAGACGGCTGGCGTGGTTGAGTTGGAGCAGGAGGAGTGGCCTGGCGATGTGCCGGAGTTGAAGCAGGAGGAGTGGTCTGACATGGTGTCGGACTTGAAGCGGGAGGAGTGGTCTGATGCTGTGCCAAACTTGAAGCAGGAGGAGTGGCCTGACGCTGTGCTGGACTTGGAGGAGGAGGAGTGGCCTGACGCGTTGGTGGACTTGGAGGAGCGGAGTCTGCTGACGTGGTGGCGTACTTCGAGGAGGAGTCGGCTGACGCGATGTCGGTGGCCTTCAAAAGATGATGCAATCCTTTCTCCATACGATGATACGATTTTTGGCCTCTCCCAGTGTGTGCTCCTCGTCACCTCCAGGAATGTCAAGCTCTAGCCCCGAATATTGGTCCACCACCTCATCAACCAAGACACGAGCATAGCCGGCTGTAATCGGGTTGCAATGGAAGGTTGCATCGGGGGGATTTGTATAAGCAATGGCGTCCGCCACCTTCATGGATATGTTCTTCATTTTGAAGTGTAGCTCACAGGTAGTGTTCTCCATGATGTCATCCATAGGGTATCTATCCAGCAGTGCATTGCCCGGGGCAGAACCAATGCTGCTTCTCGGCATGGATGGGACGGTGGTATCCAATGCTGGATCATCCGCTAGCTGCTGCCGCTGCTGAGACCCCCTTTCCTGGCTAAGTGAGTCGATCTGCTGCAGCTACCACTGGAATTTGAGTGCCAAGTCTGCGTGCGCTGATTCTTGGCCTTGAAGGCATTCTGCCTCCTGCTTCCTCTGCTCCTCCTCTAGCTTCTTCCTTCTCGCACGACTTCTCTAGTCGGCGTTCCAGTCCGAAAAGCCCTCATACCACGGAACAACGCCCTTGCCTCGTGTTCTTCCCGGGTGTTCAAGATTTCCCAGGTACGCGCGTAAGCTCGTCGTTCTCTCTGTTGGGCGTGAACACCCCCTTTCGAGCATCTTCTATTGCATCAATTAACTTATCTTCAGCTCCTTTACGACATGCCTTCTTTGAAACCTGGCATGTCTTTGGGTCCAACGCCCCCCATGCGCATAAAACCAAGTTTTGCACCTGGGGGGCCAGCTCAATGTAACTGGAGTGACCTGTGTAGACTGGATTTCTTGCTCAGACTTATCCCACTTAGGAATTGCCACCGCGTAGCACCTGGCCCCAGCCTATGGAACTGCTCTTTTTGCGGCATTGGCCTTGTTTTTTTCTCGACCGTTCCTTAGATAATTTTGATTCCTTGAATTTCACAAAAGCGGGCCAGTATTCTCTTTGCTTCTCCAGTGTTCCCTTGAATTCTGGAGTCTTCTTTCCTCCTTCGATGTACTTGGTCCATATAGTTTTCTTGTGGGTGTTGAATGCAATTGACATCTTCCTAAGAGCAGCGTCCTTGACTTTCTGCACATCTGCATCAGTGAAATGATCTGGTAGGGTGAAATGTTCCATGAGAGATTCCCAAACTATTGATTTTGCTCTGTCATCGACTCAAGTAAGATTTGGACATTTCTTTGTTGGCTCTTTCCATTCTTGAATGGAGATCGGGAGTTGGTCCCTCACGAGAACTCCACACTGACGAATGAACTTGTTCGCAATGTTCGTAGGCGCGCTAGGTTTGCCATTAGCTTTGATGGCATCGATGTTTTACTTTACGCCCTCCTTCAACTTTTTATCCGGGCCTCGCATTGTCCTGCTGCCTGTAGATGATTTGCTTGATCCGGAGGGTTGAAATATGAAAGATCATTTCGTTAATATATCTTCAAATCATTAAAAACATGTGATGATCACCGAAGCCTGGTTATATAAATATACCTCACCGGTCTATGTTATTTCGGCGTCATCATAATCATTTTCGGCGTCATCATAATCATAGTTCATGACTTCATCAATTCGGTCGTCGCGATCAAATATCATTTCATCACCCTCCCCGGTATTGTTCAGATATTGGGAGCCGTCATCTTCTTCATTCTGATCATCTGGCCCGCGAGGGGAGCGTATTTTCTCGAACATGGCCTCTTCTCCCTCTCTGACGGTATTGTCCGCCATAGCTTTTATTTAACTAATCCAGAAGAAATACAAAACAATTTAGTATTCAAATTACAATGCATGCATGCAATCAATAATAAAAACTGAATCATAGTACATAATCTCGAATACATCGTCTCGGAGAATATATATAATCTCGAATACATCATCTCGAATATTATATATCGAATACATCACTAGCTAGCTAGCTAATAAAGATCGAATACTACAAAAGAATCTAGGCCTCGCGGTTCTTGAGGCGCGGGCGGTGGACACCCAAAGAGAAGGAACCATCACAGGATCATAGCTCCGGTCATCTCCCCAAAGAACCTGCCAGTTATTGGAGAACCTGACGCCCATAGCAGCCATGTAGCAACGAACGTGCTCGTCCTCCTCCCTAACACGGTGACGCACCACCTCCTACAGGGCCGGCTCCCTCTGCATCGAACGTGGCCCACACGAACGCCACCAAAGGAGCTCAGGGTCGACGACGGGACCCGGGGCCGGGTTCCTCACCAAGCGGCGAGCCCCTGAAGGTAGAACCTCCTGCCGGGCCGTGAGCCTGGGCCCCGGACATGGGTCCTCTGAAGCAGGATGTCGTCGCGAACGGGTCGACGGCGAGGATGCGGGCCGGGCATCATTGACGTTGATAACAAATTCCTATATATGCAATGTCATTTTATTAGGAAATTTTGAGCAACTTTTTCCTATGCAACTTCTCCTAGTCCTTCGTCTAACAAATATATATGGTCAACTTTTTTCCTATGCAACTTTTTTATATGCAAATTATTTCTATACTATGATATACAACATTGTATAAAATTAAAAACAGAAACATAAACACTAATTAAGCATCTAACACTAAAAACAGAAAAAGCAACTTCTATACATCCATTAAAAAATAGAAAAAAACATTATATACAAAAATTCCATACTAATTAAACACTAATTATATCCATCTAACATGCATTCATACATATATACCAGTGAAAAAATAATAATCTAAAACATGTAAACTAATTAAACATAAAAAAATACATATATACTAATTAACTTAAGAAAATATGTGCGTGTGTGTTCATCATGCATGTGTGTGTGTGGGCTCGGGGAGGGGCGGCCATGGTGGCCGGGGGCGAGGGAGAGGGGGGAGAGCTCACACCGGGGCGACGGCGATGGCGAGGCAAGACGACGGGGGCGGAGACGGGGGGCAGCGACGTGCCGGGGCACGACAGGGGCGGTGACGCGGGGACGGCGTGACGGGGACGGGCCGGGGGCGGCGACGGAGAGGAGGGCGGCGACGGAGAGGAGGGCGGCAATGGGGACGGGGGCGCCGACGGCAACGACACGCGACAGGGGCGACGATGGCGTCGATCGAGCGGGGCGGGCGGTGTGTCGTCGATGGAGAAACAGAGGGACAATGAAATTTTTCCAAGTGTTGTTTATATAGGAGGGACCTTTAGTACCGGTTGGAGCCACCAACCGGTACTAAAGGTCAAATTTGGCCAGGCCAAGCGGCGGGAACGGCACCCCTTTAGTGTCGGGTCGTGGCTCCAACTGGTACTAAAGACCCCCCCCCCTTTAAACCGGTTGGGGCCACCACCCGGTACTAAAGGTGGTGCGCTGCCAGGCGAGGGGCGCAGAAGTTTAGTCCCACCTCGCTAGCTGAGGCGCCAAGACTGCTTATAAGCCCCGGCCGCTGCTGTCTCGAGCTTCTCTAAAGCGTGCCTTCTAGGACTATCTCTGCGATGCCTGTTGGGCCCTCTTGGGCTAAGCGGGCCTGCATCCTGGCCCAACTAGAGGTTGGGTTTCTAGTCGTATGCAGGCCGCTGTGGCCTAGTAGGCGGGCTTTTTTATTTAGTTTTTTCTTCTTCTTTTTCTTTTCTGCTTTATTTATTTTATTTTATTTATTTTTCAGTTGTTTTTTTGCTGTATTTAGAGTTTCTTTGTGAATATTTTTGCTTTAGGTACAAAAAATTACAAACTGTCTGTTAGTGCCGGTAGTTTTCAAATTTGAATAGTTTAAATTTGAATTATTTGAAATTTGTGAGAATCACTAGTTTGTGAATAACTTAACCTTAAAAATAGATTTTCCAGTGATTCTTTTTTCTTATGTTTAATATTAGTGTGTTTTATCATTACATTGAATTTGATAATACTTAGGTTATTTAAAAAATGAAATGCCTTTGTAAGAGATGAGTTTTCGTCCAAAACCCTGATACTTCGAAAGAGATTGTCCATTTTGTACACGAAGTGCATCCAGTTTTTGCCGTAACCCTTTCTACTTTTTTGCACATGCTATGTGGGTGAAATTATGATACCATGCCAACTTTCAACCTTTTCAGAGTTCATTTGAAGTGTTTTTCAATTTGAGGGTCATTTAGCTGAAAAAATCAGTAAATGCATGAAAGAATTTGTTTGCACATAAAATTTCTTCGCGTTTCAAATGCCAAAACACATAAGTACCCTAACTATTACAAAGATTCCCTCCGGTTTGTTCGAAGCGGGACTTTCCAGATATATAAGTCTGGAAACTCACTAGAGAAGAAAGTGATGACAGTGAGAAGACGATCACATCCCAGAGTGGGATCTTTGGGCCGTGTGAAACTTTTTCTTCGCGTGTGTCCCTTTGCGCCATAACCATGGGCAATCTTCATCATTTAACCGGGTGCTCGGGTCAATATTCATTGTGAATGGAGCAATTTCATGAAACTTTTCATAATCTTATGACATGTCTGTCTTGTCATCCACTCCCATGATGTTTTTTTTCCCAGAAAGAACTATGTGGCGCTTTGGCTCATCGTATGATATATTCTCTACCTTATCTTTTCTTTTTCTCGGCTTGGTTGACATGTCCTTCACATAGAAAATCTATGCCACATCATTGGCTAGGACGAATGGTTCGTCTGCATACGCAAGATTGTTGAGATCCATTGTTGTCATTACGTACTGCGGGTCTTCCGTTACTACGCCTCGTGTCATATTCACCCATTTGCACCGAAACAAAGGGACCTTCAAACCACGTCCATAGTCAAGTTCCCATATGTCCTCTATGTAACCATAATATGTTTCCTTTCTTGTCTTGGTTGCTGCATCAAAGTGGACACCACTGTTTTGGTTGGTGCTCTTCTTATCTTGGGCGATCGTGTAAAATGTACTCCCATTTATCTCGTACCCTTTGAAAGTCATTATATTCGAAGATGGTAACTGGGACAGCAAGTACATGTCATATTCAATAGTGGCGTCATGCATGGCACGTGTCTGCAACCAGCTGGCGAAAGTCCCTTTTGTTCTCGTGTAATCCAATCGTCAGACTGCTCCGGGTGTTTGGAGCATAGAAAATTCTTGTGTTCGTCCATATACGGAGCCACCAAGGCGGAATTCTGTAGAACTGTGTAGTGTGCTTGAGTGAGAGAATGCCCGTCCATACATATTATTTGATCCCCTCCTAGCGTGCCTTTTCCATCCAGTCTGCCGTTATGCCGTGATTCAGGAACACCAATCGGCTTAAGGTTAGGAATAAAGTCAATACAAAACTCAATGACCTCCTCATTTTCATGTCCCTTGGAGATGCTTCTTTCTGGCCTAGCACGGTTATGAACATATTTCTTTAAGACTCCCATGAACCTCTCAAAGGGGAACATATTGTGTAGAAATACAAGACCAAGAACATTAATCTCTTCGCATAGGTGAACTAGGACATGCGTCATGATGTTGAAGAAGGATGGTGGGAACACCAACTCGAAACTGACAAGACATTGCACCAAATCATTCTCTAACCTTGGTATGATTTGTTTACCGATTACCTTCTGAGAGATTGCATTGAGGAATGCACATAGCTTCACAATGGCTAATCGAACGTTTTCCGGTAGAAGCCCCCTCAATGCAACCGGAAGCGATGCGCCATAATCACGTGGCGATCATGAGACTTTAGGTTATAGAACTTTTTCTCTACCATATTTATTATTCCCTTTGTATTCGACGAGAAGCCAGATGGTACGTTAATACTGAGCAGGCATTCAAAGAAGATTTCCTTCTCTTCTTTGGTAAGAGCATAGCTGGCATGACCCTGATGTATGCTGTCTTTTCCGTGCATACGTTGTTGGTCCTCCCGTGCCTCCGGTGTAGCTTTTGTCTTCCCATACACACCCAAGAAGCCAAGCAGGTCACGCAAAGATCCTTCGTCACGTGCATCATGTCTATTGCGGAGCGGACCTCTAGGTCTTTCCAATACGGCAGGTCCCAAAATATAGATTTCTTCTTCCACATGGGTGTGTGTCCGTCAACGTCATTCAGAACAGGTTGTCCGCCAGGACCTTTTCCAAAGACTACCTTCAAATCCTTGGCCATATCATGTACATCAGCACCAGTACGGTGGCGAGGTTTCGTCCGGTGATCCGCCTCACCTTTGAAATGCTTGCCTTTCTTTCTTATGGGATGCCTGCTCGGAAGAAATCGACGATGTCCTAGGTACACATTCTTCCTACAATTATCCAAATATATACTGTCGGTATCATCCAAACAGTGCGTGCTTGCGCGGTATCCCTTGTTTGTCTGTCCTGAAAGGTTACTAAGAGCAGGCCAATCATTGATGGTCACGAACAGCAACGCCTTTAGGTCAAATTCTTCATGTCCGTGCTCATCCCACACACGTACACCTGTTCCATTCCACAGCTGTAAGAGTTCTTCAACTAATGGCCTTAGTTACACATCAATGTCGTTGCCGGGCTGCTTAGGGCCTTGGATGAGCACTGGCATCATAATGAACTTCCGCTTCATGCACAACCAAGGAGGAAGGTTATACATACATAGAGTCACATGGCATGTGCTATGGTTGCTGCTCTGCTCCCCAAAAGGATTAATGCCATCTGCGCTTAGACCAAACCATACATTCCTTGCGTCACCTGCAAACTACTCCCTGTACTTTCTCTCGATTTTTCTCCACTGCGACCCGTCAGTAGGTACTCTCAACTTTCCGTCTTTCTTACGGTCTTCGCTGTGCCATCACATCGCCTTGGCATGCTCTTTGTTTTGGAAGAAACGTTTCAACCATGGTATTATAGGAGCATACCACATCACCTTGGCATGACTCTTTTTCCTAGGGCACTCACCCTCGACACCACCAGGGGTCATCGCGGCTGATCTTATAGCACAATGCACCGCATATCGGGCACGCGTTCAAATTCTCGTACTCACTGCGGTAGAGGATGCAGTCATTAGGGCATGCATGTATCTTATGCACCTCTAACCTAGAGGGCAGACATCCTTCTTTGCTTCGTACGTACTCTCGGGCAATTCGTTGTCCTTTGGAAGCGTATTCTTTATCATTACCAGCAACTTTCCAAATCTATTGTCAGATACACCATTCTCTGCCTTCCATTGCAGGAATTCCAGTGTGGTGCCCAACTTTTTCTTGTCAGCTTTGCAATTTGGGAACAACAATTTCTTGTGATCCTCAAACACGTGCTGCAACTTTTTCTTCTCCTTTTCACTTGTGCAGTTTCTCTTTGCATCAGCAATGGCCTGACCTAGATTATCAGCGGGCTCATTTGATGCCTCTTCTTTAGCTTCTTCCCCCATTGCCGGCTCAGCTTCTTCCCCCATTGTTGTATCATCATATTCAAGGAACCCACGGCCAAGATAGCTGTCGTCGTCCACTTCTTCTTTGTTGTCTTCCATCATAACCCCTCTTTCTCCGTGCTTGGTCCAAACATTATAGTGGGGCATGAAACCAGACTCAAACAGGTGGATGTGAATGGTTCTTGAGTTAGAGTATTGTGATCATTCTTACAGCCAGCACATGGACAAGGCATAAAACCATCCGCCCGCTTGTTTGCGTCAGCCACAAGAAGAAAAGTATGCACACCATTAATGAACTCGGGAGAGCATTTGATGTAGGGTATAACCCTAGGTGGCTGATCTTTCACGATTGGAGTGGATCCCATGAAGAACGCGATGACCACGGGGAAGAACAGAGAGAAATCACAAGGAGAAACACTCAAGAACAAGTCCAATCACACATCCATTAGACAATCAAGCACACAAGATCCACAAGGTACATGAACAACAAACGGAAAGATACAAGGTAAGGTTCATCTCCATGAGGAGGTCTTGAAGGGGGACACCCAAGAGGGGGTCTTGAATCCAAGGTGGATCTTCTCGTAGAGGCGCACGGTCTCTCTCGTGGAGTAGATCTGTAATGGATGAGCAAAGCTCTATCTCTAATGAGCTACTACTTTGCTAACCCTAGAAAGGAGGTGGAGGTGGTCTATTTATAGTCTAAGCCATGAAGGGGTAAGTGGGAAAGGGATTCATGGGCCTCAGGCCTATTTCTGCGCGCAGGCAGGCGGTAGTACCGGACATTGGGCGGTAGTACCGCTTGTAGGCGGTAGTACTGCTTGTTCCAGGTCTTCTTCCTCCTTCTCTTCCATGCTTCTCTCGCGGATGGTGTAGTTGTACACTTGTGCTCGCACTCCTCCTCCTCGTCCATGGTGTTCCTACAATACCTATGTATGCACATGAGAGGAGTGTCAAGTAGTATACCATCCTCGAAGGGGTCAAGTGAACACGCAGAAAGGAGATGATTCACCTTTGTGTATGTGAAGTAGATGTCGCACGTGTCGCTTGCTGAACGGACTCTTGATATGGTGATGTCCGTAGGATGCTCCGCATCATCTCCTCCCCCTTGGGAAAGATCCGACCTCGGATCGAAAACCAAATCACCATGGAAAAGAGATGGCTTAGCCGTGTAGAAGTGGACGTTCACCAAGTACTCATCATCTTTAAGCTCGCAATGGGCACTCTCCAATGTCGCACCGTCTCGTGATTCCTTCAAAAGGAGCAAGGAGAACAAACACTTGGAAAAACAAATATGGTTAGCGTTAGAGCAAAACCAAGCATTCAAGAGGTGATGCACCAAACAAGTGTTGTCATCAAACGTAGCATATGGTTTGACAAAGGATTGTGACATGGCATGTAAGTATATGAATTGAGCACAATCAAGGACATCATGGAAACAAGTATGCAAATGGGAGGTAGAGAGGCAAATATGTTTGAGAATTGAACAAGCATCTACCTCAAGGTTATAGCAAGTATGCATAAAGTGCTCAACAAACGGGCTATGGTAGGCGTATGAAGCATTCACCACACCAAATAAAATGAAGTGTCTAAACACATGAGTCGAGTGCAAGACAATCCAAGCACAACATGCATAGGGTGTAGTGAAAATAGTGTGGCACTCAACACAATAGAAAGAGCAATTGTTCAACATGTGTGAGGCAATCAAGGCAAGCATGTAGCAATCAATGGGACATGGCATATGTGAAGAATTGACATTGTTGCAACCAATCATGTGAGAGGAGCAAGTAATCCAAGAATTGGATGCAACACACAAGGCATATATATCATGATGCATGGAACGGTGAAAATGACAAGTCGAAGCAAGATCTCCAACATGTTTGCAATCAAGTGGTCCAAGATGAACAATAAGTCTCATGGTGCAAGCAACACAAGTAGTATGATCCATAATATGCATGATCATGGTTTGGGGGTTCTCAAAAGAGAAGGATATCACCTCAAAAGCATGTCCTTGTGCGTCCTTCACAATGCCGAAACACAAGCAAAAGCGGTGTAGAAGCGAGTCGTGGTAGGATGTATGAGGCTCGCTCTCAAGAGCTCGAATGGTCAACTCACGTGACGTGGAAGTCGACACAAAGTCCAAGTATCCTACACATGCACACAATAAAGCAAAGAATGTATGCGCATGGTAGATGAACACATCATCCATCATGATGGTTCTCTTCTTTTGCACATAACCATTAGAAGCACAAGTGCATGAATAATAAGATGCGACAATGGCTATATTCATGGTACTAGGTATATGGTGCAAAAAGGTAAGACAAGCATGCTTCACAAGAAATATGTCAAAATCTCCAAATATATGTGAGAATGCTATGGGGGAAAACTCATTATCAAGAGTAAAGGCATAGTTGCACTCAATACATGGCAAATCATCTAGCATGATAGAGGCAACACATGGAGATATATGACAAGAAGCAATAACAATCATGTGCAAAGCATGTAGATGGTTGTCATCAACCGCATGAAAGTAGCAAGTATGGATCAACGAAGATGCAGCATAAGCAAGCATAGTAATCAAGTCGTGTAAGCTAGTAGTGCGAAGATGCAACATACTAGAGTAAATCATGGCAATCATGTCATGTGAGCAAATAATAGGCATAGACAATGCACATGACATATCGCAAGCACGATCAAAAATCAAGATCAAAGCATGATCATAAGCATTGGGCACAAAGTAAACATGGCAAGAACAAGCAATATATCCACCAAGCTTGCAAATACACATACAAGTACTAGAATCAATCATCATGTGTAATGCAAAACATGGGTCACAAATGCATGTCAAAGGCATAGTAATGAGCATATCATGCAAAGTGAACATGGAAAGATGGGCAAATAATATGTAATGGACAACAACCCATAACCAAGTGAGGGCCATGTAGAATAAATGCGCGAAGTCTTTGCATGAAGAGATCGGTGAGAAGGACAATCCTTGGGATGCCAAATCATCGTTGCTCTCTAGATCTCGTTTTGTCAACTCGTGGGATTGCGAAGTTGACAAGTATTCATGGGTACCTACACAAAAGAGACACAAACCAAAGAAATTGTGCGCGTGGTAAATGTACACATCATCCATCATGATGTGTATGTGCATGTGTGAGTTAGCACAAGATAAGCATCGCTCAAAGAAATTGGATGCATGGTATAGGAACATGTTATCCATCATGAAAGAATAGTTGTTATGTATGACACGATGGGGATGCAAATTTAGCATACATGTATATGGCACATCAATAGCATGTTTATTCATGGGGAGCATATTGTGCACACAAGTATTGGGATCATGCAATGAATGGGAGGGATCAAAATCTCCTAAAATGTGTGAACAAACTATGAGGGTCTGCTCATGATCAATATTGGAAACATCATATGGAGAAAATGGACAACATCCAAAACAATGCATATCCGAAGCTAGGTGGTCATGGCATGGCATATGAGATAAATGATGCAAAGGAAGCATATCAATATCATCACAAGAAAAACAAATGCCAATAACCATGGGCTTCTCATCTATGCCATAAGTGCAAATTGGGTTAATTTTAATGGCATATGCATAGTCACTACGATGAGATTGCAAGTAAGACATATGGTTAATCTCATTCATAGCATATGACAAGTCAAGCGGGTTATCAAACATGATGTGACCAAAAGAATTGTCACAAGAAATCCTATGTAACATGGCATCACAACTAATAGACTCCACCTGGCAATCATCATACTCATCATAAATGAGTAAATCATCACATGGGGAAATCATACTAGCATGAAGCATGGCAGTAGGGGGATCAACATCATTCAAGCAATCAATGTCAAGAATGTCCACTAGTGGGACTAGAGCATCACCTTCACCTATGTTACCTTGTTCATTCCATGCAAGTGGTGTAGGTGAGGTGTGAAAGACCAAATGGTGGTCATCTTCATCTTGATGGAACCATGTGGGGGTGCATCATATTCCACCACGGCCATCGTCTTGTCCAAAGGGAGGACGAAGTCATCGCGAATCGGCGCGTCATAATATATGGGACCTAGCACCAAATGAGAGCACACAATAGAGGTAGAGGTCAAGTTGTTAGAAATGCAAATAGCCTCACATGCCCTATCAACTATCTTACTCTCTCTATGTGGTGGTTCACGCACTCCCTTAAAATAGGTGCACTCAATCTCACGTATGGTGGAGTCACTCATCTCACTCAAGTGGTGGGGGTTGTGGCTCTCCTCACATGGGAATTGGGGCAACTCGTCATATATGTGTCGGATTAATGGGCCACAGGTAGCCTAACCTGAGCCCCAGAACCTTTCAAGGCATCGGGGCCGGCTGCGCCCCTCAAGACGTCAAGATAAAGCGTCGCCTTCTGGTAGCCGGCTGGCCGAGCGGCCGACTGCTGGAAAACCGCCGCGCTTAAGAAGACGGCTCCAAGATGGGCCGACTCCTGGCGGACGGCCTCCAGAGAGGCCGGCTCCTAGTAGTCGGCCCACGGCGCCCTCAGAGTCTGCGCCCCCATTAAAGAAGACAAGACAGGGTGAGGCTACAGTTGTTGGAAATATGCCATAGAGGCAATAATAAAATGGTTATTATTATATTTCTTTGTTCATGATAATTGTCTATTGTTCATGCTATAATTGTGTTATCCGGAAATCGTAAAACATGTGTGAATACATAGACCACAACATGTCCCTAGTGAGCCTCTAGTTGACTAGCTCGTTGATCAACAGATAGTCATGGTTTCCTGACTATGGACATTGGATGTCATTGATAACAGGATCACATCATTAGGAGAATGATGTGATGGACAAGACACAATCCTAAGCATAGCACAAGATCGTGTAGTTCGTTTGCTATAGCTTTTCCAAATGTCAAGTATCATTTCCTTAGACCATGAGATTGTGCAACTCCCGAATACCGTAGGAGTGCTTTGGGTGTGCCAAACGTCACAACGAATCGGGTGGCTATAAAGGTGCACTACGGGTATCTCCGAAAGTGTCTGTTGGGTTGGCACGAATCGAGACTGGGATTTGTCACTCCGTAAGACGGAGAGGTATCTCTGGGCCCACTCGGTAATACATCATCATAATGAGCTCAATGTGACCAAGTGGTTGATCACGGGAACATGCATTACAGACGAGTAAAGTGACTTGCGGTAACGAGATTGAACGAGGTATTGGGATACCGACGATCGAGTCTCGGGCAAGTAACGTACCGATTGACAAAGGTAATTGTATACGGGATTGATTGAATCCTCGACATCGTGGTTCATCCGATGAGATCATCGAGGAGCATGTGGGAGCCAACATGGGTATCCAGATCCCGCTGTTGGTTATTGACCTGAGAGTCGTCTCGGTCATGTATGCGTGTCTCCCGAACCCGTAGGGTCTACACACTTAAGGTTCGGTGACGCTAGGGTTGTAGAAATATTAGTATGCAGTAACCCGAAAGTTGCTCGGAGTCCCGTATGAGATCCTGGACGCCACGAGGAGTTCCGGAATGGTCCGTAGGTAAAGATTATATATAGGAAGTCAAGTTTCGGCCATCGGGAAAGTTTCGGGGCTCACCGGTATTGTACCGGGACCACCAGAAGGGTCCCGGGGGTCCACCGGGTGGGGCCACCTATCTCGGAGGGCCCCATGGGCTGAAGTGGGGAGGGAAACCAGCCCCTGGTGGGCTGGTGCACCCCCCTTGGGCCTCCCCCTGCGCCTAGGGCAGGAAACCCTATGGGTGGGGGGCGCCCCCCCTTGGCTTGGGGGGCAAGCCACCCCCTTGGCTGCCGCTCCCCTTGGAGATCAGATCTCCTAGGGCCGGCGCCCCCCAGGGGACCTATATATAGTGGGGGGGGGGGAGGGAGGGCAGCCGCACCCTAGACCCTGGTGCCTCCCTCTCCCTCCCGTGACACCTCTCCCTCTCCGTAGAGCTTGGCGAAACCCTGCCGAGATTCCCGCTGCATCCACCACCACGCCGTAGTGCTGCTGGATCTCCATCAACCTCTCCCTCCCCCTTGCTGGATCAAGAAGGAGGAGACGTCTTCCCCAACCGTACGTGTGTTGAACGCGGAGGTGCTGTCCGTTCGGCACTCGGTCATCGGTGATTTGGATCACGACGAGTACGACTCCATCAACCCCGTTCTCTTGAACGCTTGCGCTCGCGATCTACAAGGGTATGTAGATGCACTCCTTTTTCCCCTTGTTGCTACATAACTCCATAGATTGATCTTGGTGATGCGTAGAATTTTTTTGATTTCTGCTACGTTCCCCAACAGTGGCATCATGAGCCAGGTCTATGCGTAGTTACTATGCACGAGTAGAACACAAAGCAGTTGTGGGCGTAGATGTTGTCAATTTTCTTGCCACTACTAGTCTTATCTTGCTTCGGCGGCATCGTGGGATGAAGCTGCCCGGACTGACCTTACACGCACGCTTACGTGAGACAGGTTCCACCGAATCGACATGCACTAGTTTCATAAGGTGGCTAGCGGGTGTCTGTCTCTCCCACTTTAGTTGGAGCGGATTCGATGAAAAGGGTCCTTATGAAGGGTAAATAGAAATTGGCATATCACGTTGTGGTTTTACGTAGGTAAGAAACGTTCTTGCTAGAAACCTATAACAGCCACGTAAAAATATGCAACAACAATTAGAGGACGTCTAACTTGTTTTTGCAGCAAGTGCTTTGTGATGTCATATGGCCAAAGGATGTGATGAATGATATATGTGATGTATGAGATGATCATGTTCTTGTAATAGGAATCACGACTTGCATGTCGATGAGTATGACAACCGGCAGGAGCCATAGGAGTTGTCTTTATTTTTGTATGACCTACGTGTCATTGAGTAACGCCATGTAAATTACTTTACTTTATTGCTAAACGCGTTAGCCATAGAAGTAGAAGTAATCGTTGGCGTGACAACTTCATTAAGACACGATGATGGAGATCATGATGACGGAGATCCTGGTGCCATGCCAGTGACGAAGATGATCATGGCGCCCCGAAGATGGAGATCAAAGGAGCAATATGATATTGGCCATATCATGTCACTATCTGATTGCATGTGATGTTTATCATGTTTTGCTTCTTATTTGCTTAGAACGACGGTAGTAAATAAGATGATCTCTTATAATAATTTCAAGAAAGTGTTCCCCCTAATTGTGCACTGTTGCGAAGGTTCGTTGTTTTGAAGCACCACGTGATGATCGGGTGTGATAGATTCTAACGTTCGAATACAGCAGGTGTAAGCCAGATTTACACACGCAATACACTTAGCTTGACTTGACGAGCCTAGCATGTACAGACATGGCCTCGGAACACAGAAGACCGAAAGGTCGAGCATGAGTCGTATAGAAGATATGATCAACATGAAGATGTTTAGCGATGTTGACTAGTCCGTCTCATGTGATGATCAGACACGGCCTAGTTGACTCGGATCATGTTTCACTTAGATGACTTGAGGGATGTCTATCTGAGTGGGAGTTCATTGAATAATTTGATTAGATGAACTTAATTATCATGAACTTAGTCTAAAATCTTTACAATATGTCTTGTAGATCAAATGGCCCACGCTAATGTTGCCCTCAACTTCAACGCATTCCTAGAGAAAACCAAGCTGAAAGATGATGGCAGCAACTATACGGATCGGGTCCTAACACGAGGATCATCCTCATAGTTGCCAAGAAAGATTATGTCCTAGAAGCACCGCTAGGTGAAGCACCCATCCCAGAGAACCAATACGTTATGAACGCTTGGCAGTCTCGTGCTGATGATTACTCCCTCGTTCAGGCATGCTTTACAGCTTAGAACCGGGGCTCCAAAAGCGTTTTGAGCAATACGGAGCATATGAGATGTTTGAAGAGCTGAAAATGGTTTTCCAAGCTCATGCCCGGTCGAGATATGAAGTCTCTGACAAGTTCTTCAGTTGTAAGATGGAGGAAAATAGTTTTGTCAGTGAGCACATACTCAAAATGTCTGGGTTGCACAACCGCCTGACTCAGCTGGGAGTTAATCTCCCGGATGACGCGGTCATTGACAGGATCCTTCGGTCGCTTCCACCGAGATACAAGAGCTTTGTGATGAACTTCAATATGCAGCGGATGGAAAAGACCATTCCCGAGGTATATTCAATGCTGAAATCAGCGGAGGTGGAGATCAAAAAGGAACATCAAGTGTTGATGGTGAATAAAACCACTAAGTTTAAGAAAGGCAAGTGTAAGAAGAACTTCAAGAAGGACGGCAAGGAGTTGCCGCGCCGATAAGCCGATTCTTAGGGAAGAAGCCAAAGAATGGACCCAAGCCTGAGACTGAGTGCTTTTATTGCAAGGGAAGTGGTCACTGGAAGCGGAACTGCCCCAAATACTTAGCGAACAAGAAGGCCGGCAACACCAAAGGTATATGTGATATACATGTAATTGATGTGTACCTTATCAGCACTCGTAGTAGCTCCTGGGTATTTGATACCGGTGCCTTTGTAACTCAAAACAGGAGCTGCGGAATAAGCGGAGACTGGCGAAGGACGAGGTGACGATGCGCGTCGGGAATGGTTCCAAGGTCGATGTGATCGCCGTCGGCACGCTGCCTCTACATTTACCTACAGGATTAGTTTTAAACGTCAATAATTGTTATTTAGTGCCAACTTTGAGCATGAACATTGTATCAGGATCTCGTTTAATTCGAGATGGCTACTCATTTAAATCCGAGAATAATGGTTGTTCTATTTATATGAGAGATATGTTTTATGGTCATGCCCTGCTGGTGAATGGTTTATTCTTTATGAATCTCGAGCGTAATGTTACAAATTCATAGTGTGAATACCAAAAGATGTAAGGTTGATAATGATAGTCCCACATACTTGTGGCACTGCCGCCTTGGTCACATAGGTGTCAAACGCATGAAGAAGCTCCATGCAGATGGACTTTTGGAGTCTCTTGATTACGAATCATTTGACACGTGCGAACCATGCCTCATGGGTAAAATGACCAAGACTCCGTTCTCCGGAACAATGGAGCGAGCAACCAACTTATTGGAATTTATACATACTAATGTGTGTGGTCCAATGAGTGTTGAGGCTCGCGGTGGCTATCGTTATGTTCTCACTCTCACTGATGACTTGAGTAGATATGGGTATGTTTACTTAATGAAACACAAGTCTGAGACCTTTGAAAAGTTCAAGGAATTTCAGAGTGAGGTTGAGAATCAACGTGACAGGAAAATAAAGTTCTTACGATCTGATCGTGGAGGGGAATATTTGAGTCACGAATTTGGCACACACTTAAGGAAATGTGGAATCGTTTCACAACTCACGCCTCCTGGAACACCTCAGCGAAATGGTGTGTCCGAACGTCGTAATAGCACGCTATCAGATATGGTCCGATCTATGATGTCTCTTACTGATTTACCGCTATCATTTTGGGGTTATGCTGTAGAGACTGCCGCATTCACTTTAAATAGGGCTCCGTCGAAATCCGTTGAGACGACACTGTATGAATTATGGTTTGGGAAGAAACCTAAGGTCATCGTTTCTAAAAGTTTGGGGATGCGATGCTTATGTCAAGAAACTGCAACCTGAAAAGCTCGAACCCAAGTCGGAAAAATGCGTCTTCATAGGATACCCTAAGGAAACCATTGGGTATACCTTCTACCTCAGATCCGAAGGAAAGATCTTTGTTGAAAAGAACGGGTCCTTTCTGGAGAAAGAGTTTCTCTCGAAAGAAGTAAGTGGGAGGAAAGTGGAACTTGATGAAGTACTACCTCTTGAACCAGAAAGTAGCGCAGCTCAGGAAGATGTTCCTGTGGTGCCTGCACCGACTAGAGAGGAGGTTAATGATGATGATCAAGGTACTTCGGATCAAGCTCCTACTGAACTTCATAGGTCCACAAGGACACGTTCCGCACCAGAGTGGTACGGCAACCCTGTTTTGGAAACCATGTTGTTAGACAAAGGTGAACCTTCGAACTATGAAGAAGCGATGGCGGGCCCAAATTCCGACAAATGGCTAGAAGCCATGAAATCTGAGATAGGATCCATGAATGAAAACGAAGTATGGACTTTGACTGACTTGCCCGATGATCGGCGAGCCATAGAAAATAAATGGATCTTTAAGAAGAAGACAAACGCGGATGGTAATGTGACCATCTATAAGGCTCGACTTGTCACTAAGGGTTATCAACAAGTTTAAGGGGTTGACTACAATGAGACTTTCTCTCCCATAGCAAAGCTGAAGTCCGTCCGAATCATGTTAGCAATTGCCGCATTCTATGATTATGAGATATGGCAAATGGACGTCAAAACGGCATTCCTTAACGACCATCTTAAGGAAGAGATGTATATGATGCAGCCGGAAGGTTTTGTCGATCCTAAAAATGCTAACAAGGTGTGCAAGCTCCAACGCTCGATCTATGGGCTGGTGCAAGCATCTCGGAGTTGGAATATTCGATTTGCTGAGATGATCAAAGCATTTGGGTTTACACAGATTTATGGAGAAGCCTGTGTTTACAAGAAAGTGAGTGGGAGCTCTGTAGCATTTCTCATATTATATGTGGATGACATACTGTTGATGGGAAATGATATAGAATTCTTGGAAAGCATAAAGGCCTACTTGAACAAGTGTTTTTCAGTGAAGGACCTTGGATAAGCTGCTTATATATTAGGCATCAAGATCTATAGAGATAGATCAAGACGCCTCATTGGTCTTTCACAAAGTACATACCTTGACAAGATATTGAAGAAGTTCAATATGGATCAGTCCAAGAAGGGGTTCTTTCCTGTATTGCAAGGTGTGCGATTGAGCACGGCTCAATGCCCGACCACGGCAGAAGATAGAGAAAAGATGAGCGTCGTCCCCTATGCCTCGGCCATAGGGTCTATTATGTATGACATGCTATGTACCAGACCTGATGTAAACCTTGCCGTAAGTTTGGTAGGAAGGTACCAAAGTAATCCCGGCATGGAACACTGGACAACGGTCAAGAATATCCTGAAGTACCTGAAAAGGACTAAGGACATGTTTCTCGTTTATGGAGGTGACGAAGAGCTCGTCGTAAAGGGTTACGTCGATGCTAGCTTCAACACAGATCTGGATGACTCTAAGTCACAAAACGGATCCATGTTTATTTTGAATGGTGGGGCGATAGCTGGTGCGATTGCAAGCAAAGCGTCGTGGCGGGATCTACATGTGAAGCGGAGTACATGGCAGCCTCGGAGGCAGCGCATGAAGCAATCTGGGTGAAGGAGTTCATCACCGACCTAGGAGTCATACCCAATGCGTCGGGGCGGTCACACTCTTCTGTGACAACACCGGAGCTATTGCCCTTGCCAAGGAGCCTGTGTTTCACAAGAAGACCGAGCACATCAAGTGTCGCTTCAACTCCATTCGTGAAAATGTTCAAGATGGAGACATAGATATTTGTAAAGTACATACGGACCTGAATGTAGCATATCCGTTGACTAAACCTCTCCCTAGAGCAAAACATGATCAACACCAGAACTCTATGGGTGTTCGATTCATCACAATGTAACTAGATTAGTGACTCTAGTGCAAGTGGGAGACTGTTGGAAATATGCCCTAGAGGCAATAATAAAATGGTTATTATTATATTTCTTTGTTCATGATAATTGTCTATTGTACATGCTATAATTGTGTTATCCGTAAATCGTTATACATGTGTGAATACATAGACCACAACATGTCCCTAGTGAGCCTCTAGTTGACTAGCTCGTTGATCAACAGGATAGTCATGGTTTCACGACTATGGACATTGGATGTCATTGATAACGGGATCACATCATTAGGAGAATGATGTGATGGACAAGACCCAATCCTAAGCATAGCACAAGATCGTGTAGTTCGTTTGCTAGAGCTTTTCCAAATGTCAAGTATCATTTCCTTAGACCGTGAGATTGTGCAACTCCCGGATACCGTAGGAGTGCTTTGGGTGTGCCAAACGTCACAACATAACTGGGTGGCTATAAAGGTGCACTACGGGTATCTCCGAAAGTGTCATTGGGTTGGCACGAATCGAGACCGGATTTGTCACTCAGTATGACGGAGAGGTATCTCTGGGCCCACTCGGTAATGCATCATCATAATGAGCTCAATGTGACCAAGTGGTTGATCACGGGATCATGCATTACTGTACGAGTAAAGTGACTTGTCGGTAACGAGATTGAGCGAGCTATTGGGATACCGATGATCGAGTCTCGGGCCAGTAACGTACCGATTGACAAAGGGAATTGTATACGGGATTGATTGAATCCTCGACATCGTGGTTCATCCGATGAGATCATCGAGGAGCATGTGGGAGCCAACATGGGTATCCAGATCCTGCTGGTTATTGACCGGAGAGTCGTCTTGGTCAGGTCTGCGTGTCTCCCGAACCCGTAGTGTCGTGGAATTGTCACGGCAGATGTCGTTAGTGTGAGGACTTAGTCTCGAGGCCAACGCATCCATGCGGTTGCTTGAGAGGGGTTGGGCGGAATCGAGAGACGCAACACAAGACAAGGATTTAGACAGCTTCGGGCCCCGGGAAACATCATCCGGTAATAACCCTACATGATGTTTGTAGCTAGATCTCATTATGCTCAACAGGGAGACGCCGCATAAGCCGGCTCCCCTTTTGTTGTGTCTAGCCCTAGAGATGGTTTCTTGTTCCTCTTTGGGGAGCCCTGCCCCTCCTTATATAAGTTAAAGGGGCGGGTTACATGTGGAGTCCAAATAGGATTAGGACTAGCCTATCTTCTACTACAAGCCGGATATAAGTCCGGGTCTTGATTCCATGTAAGGGAGATATTCCTCACGCCTTTCCTCTTTAAGTCGGCCCACCATCGCATGAACCGGCCTACTGGGACTTGGGCCTTATCGCCCATATGACCCGCCCGCGGGATCTCCAATGAATCATAAACCGCCCGGTCCAAGCGGGTCGCTAGTGAGTCGCCAAGCTCCAGCCGGGTCACACTTCCGTCCGGGTCACACTGCGGGGTATATGCCCAACATTAGCCCCCAGTTTAGCTTGGACTTATCCAAGGTAAACTTATGCTGCAAAATCAACACAAGAACAAAATTGACAGGCTGTGCTCCGGGTTAGTATTCTTGTAAACCGGCACTTGATCATCCTTAAGTCCTTGTCATTTCCTCCTAAAAAATCCTGGTCAATAGACCAGCTTCATACTCAAATTGCTGACGTTGGTGTCTCATAGAGAAATATTGTGAAGAATAATCCACTTGAGTCGGCTTCCAAAGCGTCGGCTTAGGAAATATTGGTCTTGAAATACTCATCTGATATTCAGCCGGTCTGAAAATATAGAACTTGCCGATCTATGATTTACAAAATCACCGGGTTATAAAAACTGATAATTCCTGGTCATGATTGTTTCCAACACCGGTTCATGATTGTTGCCAATGCCGGTTCATGATGACTGATGACGTCGGGTTATGATTGTTGCAGACACTGGGTCATAATGAAAATTGGAAGATATTTCTCCCTTATATCCATATTACCTGTAGCCCCCAAGTCTTGAACAGAACAAAGTGATGATTTGAGACTTGTTTCCATATAATTACTGCCACTTTGAAGAAATCCATGTTCATCTCAGTCACTAGTAAAAACTGAATACTCCATATATGTAGCCCCCAAGTGCCGGGTTTTCATGTTTGCAGCAACCTAGGACTTGAAATTGCCCTATGCTCATAAAAACTTCAACAAGTGTAGCCCCCAAGGGCCGGGTCATTATGCAATAATGAGCAGGGACTTTGTAAATATAACCATGTAAACTTGAACAACAATGTGTAGCCCCCAAGGGCCGGCTTAGTAAGATAATACTGAGCTAGGACTTTGTATATAATTGATAATAACATCATATAATATAATCTCCACCATGGGGCTTGAACCCACGTCCACAAGGTTAAGAGCTTTGTACTCTACCAACTGAATAGTGAACCGTTCAATATAATGGATTAATGCTTGTGTACCTTGAATTTTTGATAGGAGCAATTGGTAGCCCCCAAGGGCCGGCTAATTACGATGTGATGAGTCGGGTCTTCAATGAGGTGAACAAAAATGACTTTGCATTAGCCCCCAAGTGTCATGGTGCATGCTTGCAGCGACATGAGACTTGCATATTTGATGTAACCTCAATTTGAATATTATAGCCCCCAAGTGTCGGCTCGTAAGCCTGCAGCGACTCGGGACTATTCCTTCCATTGTAGAATAAATCATATCCATTAATAAAATAATAGGCATTGCGCCAAAGCGACTTTGAATACCTCGTGTGTTGATAAGTAAATCCAGAGTTTAAATACCCGGCGGCTCTTATCCGATGGCGATTTAATACACCTCCATTGTAAGCCAGAATTTTTATAACCCGGCGGCTTATAGCCTTTGAGAAAAAATCCAGAACGAATAATCATTTTGAAGCATCAACTTTGGTAATGAGCTTGAACTTAATCATTTATATGTCATATTTCTGCAAATCCTGCAAAGAGTTTAAACAACATATGCCTGGCGACTTAACGTCAACAGCCGTATGTAACCACCCAAATGTAGTCTTATCCTCGCACACAAGTAGATCACAAGATCCCTATGATCCTTTGAATGATACCGCTTGACTTATGTGACCCGGACGGTGAATATGATAACTCAACTCAGAAGAGCCGCACGTATGATATTTGTGACAACTCAAATACTTGTGATTGTATAAAACAGATAAAAATTTTGAGGCTTCGATTTGAATACGATCAAGAAACCGTTCCAAAGGGTTAAGCTAAGATTGAATATGATCATATAGCCACCGGTGGCGTTGGCGTTGCCGATCAAAGTGGGTATCGACAGCTATATGTTCTCTTTGGTTCGAATCGACCTATGTTTGAATAGGAAGCCCCCAATGACCTTAAAAGTTGTTTAACGATGCTGATTCGAATACGATCCACGTCGATTCCCAAAGGGGTTGAGCTATGATTCGGATACGATCAAGAAGCCCCCAAGTAGGTTCAGCAGTTTGCTAATCAAGTGGGTATCGACAGCTATGTTCTCTTTGGTTCGAATACGACCTATGTTTGAACAGGAAGCCCCCAAGTGACCATATAAATTTTGGCATTGCACCGATCAAGAGGGTACTGATAGCTATGCCCGATGAGCAGGAAGCCCCCAAGTGACCATAATAAAATAAGCCGTAAGGCAGGGTACCTATGTTTGAACCGCGCATCATGGCAGCAAGTTCTTTTTGGTAACCATTAATTTGTCTGAGAACTCAAACTTGCGAATATTAATTATATTTGAACCGGAACTTTGAACCGGATTTGAGAGCTTAAAAGCTTTGTAAGAGACAAATTTACCTTGAGCTGGATGTTTGAACCGGATTTGAGAGCTTCAAAGGTTTTGCGGAAGAGAGATATCTCTTGAGCTGTATTTTAAACCGGAATCTTCATTTTGAGCCAAAAAATTTTCTGACGGCCTTTAAATATTCACCAATAAAGCAGTAGCCTCTAGGGCTGGGTTATCTTCCCTTCAATGACCCGGAGTTCTTGAATTCATTGAAACCGGCTAATTTTGCCAAGCCATACCATTGTAGCCCCCGAGTCTCAAGATGACTCAAAGAGTTGGCTTGAGATTCTCCATATTTGACCATAGCAGAAAGTGTATATCATTGGCAATGATAACGCGATGTGAATCCACAGAAGGTTGAGGTGACTGCGGCGGGTTATAAATGATCCCGTATGAGCTGCGGTCAAGACCTTTCGGCCAATGGTTCCTTCCAACTGGCTGTTTGAAGTTAACCAAACCGTAGTGGCGGCGACTTGTGCGCCTGCCCATTGAGCCATCCAGTGCAGACGGTGGTTGATAATACATGATAATTTGCCTCCAATTGGTTGGAAGAAAACCGGGCTTCCCAAGTAGTGACTTGCTCATACTCAATAAACAACTCATGCAGACAGATGCGGTCCGATGTGTTGATGTAGACCAGGCCAGGAGAGACGGACGGTAAAGACGACCGCCGCATCATAGGCGGCTCAGACGGATGAATCCGCCGCGGTGTGGTAAACCGGCGCAGGCGAGTCAACCACGTCGTTTTGATGTAGTGAACAATTGTCCTGCATCAACAATATTGCAGACCAAGGCAAAGATAAACTGCTCTTTGACAAAAATAATATGTGCCAATAAAATAAATTTAAAATGGATATCACAGGATGTGCGGGCCGAAATAATCCGCCATGAAGTTGATGATCACTAGGTTAAGTTGAAATCACTCACGGGTGAGTCGGCCGGGGGAGCAGACAGATGAATCAGCCGCAGCGTTTGTAAGCCGGTGCGGACGGGCGAGTCGTCCTCCTTGTTGTAAGCCGGTGCGGTCACAAGAAACGGCCACGACATTGCAAGCCGGCGTGGTCGCGAGAGACGGCCATGGCGTTGTAAGCCGGCGCGGTCGCGAGAGACAGCCACGGCGTTGTAAGCCGGTGCGGGAGACCGTTGAGTAACGACGACCACCTGTGCCAAAATAAGTTGGCGTGCCTCCTTCTCCGCGGTATAATATCACTTTTTATCATAAATAATTGCCCTGCATAACCAATATTGCATACGAAGGCAAAGATTAACTTGTTCTTTGACAAAAACAACATGTGCTGATAAAACAAACTTGGATGGATATCACCTGATTTGTTTGGACGACAGATGATCCATTTATCGCGACAGAGATGGCTCCGGCAGACCAGTGAATCAATATAGTTCCGACGGCTCAGGCATACTGGTGACTTAATATAACCCCGACGACTCAAACAGACCACCGACTTAATATAACCCTGGCGACTCAAAGGGGCAAGGGCGGCTCAACGCGGCTTCGGCGGGTTATGGCAGCGGCCAACTATTTGTCATGAGGCTGTAGCGGTGGCTGAAACAAGCGGCAACTTTCCGCGGGTCCGCTTCAGGAACGGTACAAAACCGGCGGACCGATGCATTGGCCTAACGGGAGGACGACTCGTAGCTGCTGCAGAATTGACCTGGCAAGGCAAGCTGGCAGCCCGGAGCAGTAGAGGAATCGAGTCCGTGACCTCGTCCACTTCCCGTTGTTAACTCCTTCAATGACCCGGATCTGGCGGCGGCCTCCATGTTAGTAACCATCAATTAGTACTCATGTAAATCCACTGTGTCTTCTACTCATGTGATTTTCAGGTGATTCTCAAGGAGAGCAACCAGTACTGTATTATGAGTAATACTAGCCCTACGATCGTTTCACGATGACTGCTTTTCTGTTCTATTTAGCAGTATAACCAAAAGAATGATCTGGGTGTACGACTTGCAATGCTTGACTCCTGTGCATGGCGGAATTTTTGCTCAATATTTTCCACCACGGGGATGTTCCAAGGACAGCAGGTGCAGTGGTCCGCCTCAGGACCCGTGGTCATCCTAGGCACATGCGGACCGCGTTACGTCGGAATTGGCTGTGCGATCGCAATCCGGATGTCTGTACAACGGTTGTACGATGAAAATTACGTGTTCCTCTTCCTCCGACTGAGAGCCTCTTAAGCCGGCAACTTTTTAATAAATCGCAGGAGGTGACGCTCAGACGAAAATCAATCTTCTGTCGGTCTCGATGGATTGCAGATCGTAGCGGCAGTACACAGACGCAACCCTAAATCTCCTTCATCTCAAAACTCATACTTCGTCCCGGCTGTTTGCCATAGAGACTATGTGGATCCTTTCAAGCCGGTTCTTCTTCATCCGGAAAGCTGCGAACTTCTCAAACCCTGATGATCAGCCGGCTTAAGAGGCGATCAGCCGACAGACGTGGCGACCCGGCGGCCCGGTGCGGTAGCAGCGGCTCAATGTGCCATGGCGGGTCATCATGGAGGCGACTTGAGGTATACTACGACTCGGAGGTGAGATAACAGGGCCGGTCTGAGGGTGAGTCCGTGACGGCAAAGCAGCGACTATGAGGCAAGTTGAGGCGGCCGGCAAAACGTCATCAGTAAGGCGAAGTGGCCCGCGACGGCTTGAGGCCGAGGTGACTTAGCGAGGGCGATACCAGCGGCTCGAAGCAGATCGAAGGCGGCCGTGCGGTCATACCATCGTGGGCTGAGCGAGGCAGCTCCGGCGGGTCGACGAGGTGCGGCCGGCTTGAGGCGTGCTGAGGTGTAGAGGCGGCGAGGTGCACCAGAATCAGCGGCTGGTTGGAGGGGCACCGGTACGGCGGGGCCGCGGCCGAGCGACAGTTGGAGGCGTACCTAGCGACCCAGCTCAGGGACGAAGACGGAGTCATGACCGATTCTTGCTTTCTGTCGTCATCTTCGCTTTAGGATTTTTTCTTCTTCATAACTCTTGAATCGGCTTGCTGTAGTTTTCCTGTGTACACGTGCACCAATCGGAGTTGGACAAAAAGATCAATCCGGCTTCAGATGACGTAGCGGAAGATGCACTCGTACTAGAAATCCTTGGATGCAAAGAAACAATGCTCCGGTTTGTAATTCTTGACTGGATGGTCTGATTAGGACTTGGCTTTGTTCCTGTTGGCGACTTGTATTCATCTGACCCGGTGAATTTCACGCTGAAAAACTGAGATTTTACCATGTTAAACCTCAGAATTTTCTCTGACAATCTTCTCAAAACCCTAGGAAAGATCCCTTCAAGAACTCAACACCACTGTGCGCAAGCCCCACGGTGGGTGCCAACTGTCGTGGAATTGTCACGGCAGATGTCCTTAGTGTGAGGACTTAGTCGCGAGGCCAACGCATCCATGCGATAGCTTGAGAGGGGTTGGGCGGAATCGAGAGACGCAACACAAGACAAGGATTTAGACAGATTCGGGCCCTGGGAAACATCATCCGGTAATAACCCTACATGTTGTTTGTGGCTAGATCTCATTATGCTCAACAGGGAGACGCCGCATAAGTCGGCTCCCCTTATGTTGTGTCTAGCCCTAGAGATTGTTTCTTGTTCCTCTTTGGGGAGCCCTACCCCTCCTTATATAAGTTAAAGGGGCGGGTTACATGTGGAGTCCAAATAGGACTAGGACTAGCCTATCTTCTACTACAAGTCTTGATTCCCTGTAAGGGAGATATTCCTCACGCCTTTCCTCTTTAAGTCGGCCCACCATCACATGAACCAGCCTACTGGGCCTTGGGCCTTATCGCCCATCTAACCCGCCCGCTGGGTCTCCCATGAATCATAAACCGCCCGGTCCAAGCGGGTCGCCAGTGAGTCGCCAAGCTCCAGTTGGGTCACACTTCCGGCCGGGTCATACTACGGGGTATATCCCGACACGTAGGATCTACACACTTAAGGTTCGGTGACGCTAGGGTTGTAGAGATATTAGTATGCAGTAACCCGAAAGTTGTTCGGAGTTCCGGATGAGATCCCGGACGTCACGAGGAGTTCCAGGATGGTCCGGAGGTAAATATTTATATATAGGAAGTCAAGTTTCGGCCATCGAGAAAGCTTCGGGGGTCACCGGTATTGTACCGGGACCACTGGAAGGGTCCCGGGGGTCCATCCGGTGGGGCCACCTATCCCGGAGGGCCCCATGGGCTGAAGTGGGGAGGGAAACCAGCCCCTGGTGGGCTGGTGCGCCTTGGCCTCCCCTGCGCCTAGGGCAGGAAACCCTAGGGGGGGGCGCCTGCTTGGGGGGCAAGCCACCCCCTTGGAGATCAGATCTCCTAGGGCCGGCGCCCCCCCAGGGGGCCTATATATAGTGGGGGGGAGGGAGGGCAGCCGCACCCTAGCCCCTGGCGCCTCCCTCTCCCTCCCGTGACACCTCTCCCTCTCCATAGAGATTGGCAAAGCGCTGCCGAGATTCCCGCTGCATCCACCACCACGCCGTCGTGCTGCTGGATCTCCATCAACATCTCCCTCCCCCTTGCTGGATCAAGAAGGAGGAGACGTATTCCCCAACCGTACGTGTGTTGAACGCGGAGGTGCTGACCTTCGGCACTCGGTCATCGGTGATTTGGATCACGACGAGTACGACTCCATCAACCCCGTTCTCTTGAACGTTTCCACTCGCGATCTACAAGGGTATGTAGATGCAGTCCTTTTCCCCTCGTTGCTAGATAACTCCATAGATTGATCTTGGTGATGCGTAGAAATTTTTTGATTTATGCTACGTTCCCCAACAACTGTGTAGCCCTTCACCCCCGTATCCAGGGCCGGGCGTGGCCACAGTGCTCCGTACAGGCGGAGTTCCCCGCCCGATGTGGCACTGTTGCCACTCCGCCCCTGATGTCACCCCTGCCAGGCAAAGCCCTGCTCCCACGACTGTCTGTCGGTACGGCCCAAGGATGACGGGCCCTACCGATCAGCGAGAGCCCGGAAGACGGCTAGAGTCTCACCAGTCGGACCCGAGGGAGGTCGGCCCCCAGCAGTCGGCCCGCCCCTTCCTCGGGGCCCATGTGCCATTAACCAGATGAGATGCGGAGTGGCTACAGTAATCGCCCGCCAGGCGGCGGGACTGTAGCCACGCTCCCCCGACCAAGCCAGCGTCATTAGCATTGGAGCTACAGTGATCAGCAGCTGGCAAGACCCGCGAGCAGCGGAGGCGGCCTGTCGGCTCCGTACCAGACCAACCAGCGAGGCCCACCAGGTGGCGGGCCCCAGCAGCCGGCGGAGAAGCCAGCGGCCAGAGAGACTGACGGCCTGGACCTACATGTGGCCGGATTGCCATTGTACCCCTGGGGGGTAGACCTATATAAACCCCCCAGGGCACCCATGCAAGGGGTTTGAACCTGTTAGAACTAGACCCACACCTAGAGGAGGAGAGAGCGTGCCTGCCTTCTTCCACCTCTAGCAAACAGCTCAAGGAGAACCATTGTACCACTAGTGCTTTAGTGATCATGCGGAGACCCCGCAGAGCAGGACTAGGGGTGTTATCTCCACGGAGAGACCCGAACCTGGGTAAAGTTCGCCGGCGTACATGTCTACGGCTCATCCCGCTTCCAGGCACCGGCGACGTTCTACTCGCTCCCACCATGATAAGCTATCCATTGGCATATGTCGCACCCAATCCCCGACATTTGGCGCCCACCATGGGGCGAGGTGCACCGTCTCCCGGAGACCTGCTCTGGACGGGAACCTTGTTCCTTCTGGCGAAGCGCAGCCAGCCCGCACGCCAGAACGTCAGACCGACGCACAGACGGCGCGCTGGAGGTCGCGTGCGCGCCGAGTTGCCTCGCCGATCTTGTTGGCAAGATTCGCCTCTCCGACGAGCCCGCATCTGATGCGGGCACCGATGGCCCTGAGAGCCGCCTCGTGAGCCTCCTCGATCAGCTCCACGTTGCCAGCGAGCCTGCTGCTGATTTGGAGTCGGTTGGCTCCACTGACCCGATGTTGGTCGACTCCGACACGGTGTCGCTCGACGCGTTCCCCACCAACCTGGTGGTCTACGATGAGCCGCTTCCTCACGCGGACAGCAGCGGCAGCACCGTCACGGAGGTGCTTGTCATCAGCCACGGCGAGCACTCTGGCGGAGGTGGCCAGGACCCGTTGCAGACGGCAATTCAAGACCTGGCTGCACCTATCCTGGAAGACGTTGACGCCGAGACGCTGGAAGCGTGCCGCGTCCAGCTCGTCGAAAGCGCCAACCGGCTGGCCAGCATAAGACGCCTTTCGAAGGCCTTCCAGCGGGAAATGGACCATGCTGTCGGCGGCACGCCGGCTCCTGGTGGGCCTAGCCGCAATGGCTTGGTCCGGCAGCATGGCACGACCATCGCCAGCATGTCTGGGACAGATCATCCCGTCTACGCCACGCCTACGGAGAACATACGAGCTGCCAAGGCGGCAGCAGATGAGCTAGACAAGCTCTAGGGCGACGAGCGTCGCCACATGACGGAGCGAGTTCGGCAGCTCCTTGACGCGGCTGCTGAGCAGCAAGATGCCGGGTGCCGGACTGAAGCGCCCAACCGGCGAAACGACGATCCGCCTCCTTGACGAGACCAAGGTGCGACATCCCGGACGCCGACTGGTGGCGTCCGTGACAGAAGAGACAAGGAGCCGGCTACCAGCCGCAACCGGACTCGCATCACCATCGAGCGCGACCAAGACGGCCGCCCAGGAGCAGTGCAGCAATGAGACGACTATCCGCCTCCCCCTCCCCGTAGGGAGAGGTGCATTTCCCCGCCGCCTGTCGATCACCCATCACTCGGCGACCGCCTTGGCCGCCGAGAAGGAATCGGGGAAAACGACGCCCGCCATCGGATCGATCGCCTCAATCGATCCCTGGCACTAGAAGAAGATGATGAGCTGGGTCCGCCTTGCTTGGGCCCCCGCATTCGGGACGAACCTTTCCCCAAAGGGTTCACGATTCCGAGAGATACACCCAAGTACACCGGCTCCGTGAAGCCGGAGGACTGGCTGGTCGACTACTCCACTGCCGTCAGCATCGCGAACGGCAACAAGCGCGTTGCCGTGAAGTACGTTCCGCTCATACTCCAGGGCACGACCCGGACATGGCTGAACAGCCTGAAGCCCCGCAGCATCAACAGCTAGGTTGATTTCACCGAAGCATTCATCCGCAACTTCACCAGCATGTACAAGCGGCCGCCCAAGCCTCGCCAACTCTCCTTGTGCGTCCAAGGCCCCAACGAGTTGACTCGCGACTATCTTACGCGCTGGGACGAGTTGCGCAACTCATGCGAGGGTGCGCACGAGGTGCATGCCATCGAGTATTTCACTGCCGGGTGCCGAGAGGGCACCCTCCTCAAGCACAAGCTTCTCTGCGACGAGCCGGCGACCCTCGACGAACTGCTAATCATAGCAGACAAGTACGCCACGGCCGACTCCTCCATGAAGGCGGAGATTCAAGTCAACGTGTCGGGCAAGGTGGCCCCTCAAGCTCCTCGGACCCCGGCTGGTGACACCAGTCGGAGACATCAACCAAACGACAACAAGCGCAAGGCCTTGCAGCCGGCTTCTTCAAGCCGGCTAGTGGCGACAATCGAAGATCAGCAGCCAGAAGGGCCGCCTCCTCCCAAGCACCAGAAGGGCGGCAAGTCCAATTGGCTGCCCGCTTTCTCGTACGAGCATACTCTAGATGAACCTTGCAAGTTCCATAGCAGCCCGAAGCCGTCCAATCACACTACTCGGAAGTGCCACTGGCTCACTAGGATCACCAAGGGCGACGGAGTCCAGCCTCCTCCGCCAGCCGGCCCGCCGCCTCCTCCTCCTCAGCAGCCGGCGGCCCTTCCAGTCGGTGCCATACAAGATGATTATCCCGAGGAGCATGGGGCCTATGTCATGTTCACCAGCGTGGCCGACGACAGGCGCAGAAGACGACAGCAGCAACTAGAAGTGAATGCAGTAGCATCAGAGACCCCCGAGTTCATGCATTGGTCGGAGAAGCCTATCAGCTGGAGCAGAGCTGACCACCTGGAGGTGATGCCAAATCCCGGCTCTTATGCCTTGGTGTTGGATGCCACATTTGCCACGGAAAGGCGAGCTGCTCGCTTCTCCCGAGTCCTGAGAGATGGCGGCAGCAGCATCAACATTCTTTACAAATATACCATGGAGAAGTTGGGGATCAAGCAGAGACGTCCTCAGTCCAGCCGGACAGTTTTTCATGGCATAGTTCCTGGCCTTTCCTGCTCACCAATCGGTAAGACTCAGATAGATGTCCTCTTCGGGGACAAAAATCATTTCTGCCGAGAGCCAGTCTGGTTTGAGGTGGTGGACCTTGAAAGCCCTTATCATGCACTGCTTGGCCGGCCTGCTCTGGCCAAGTTCATGGCGGTCCCCCACTATGCCGACCTCAAGATGAAGATGCCAAGCTCAAAGGGAATCCTGACCATAGCGGGAGACTACAAGAAGTCATCCGCCTGCGCAACAGAGAGCAGCCGGTTAGCCGAGTCCCTCGTGATCGCGGCTAAGAAGCGGCTCCTTGACCGAGTTGTGGCAATGGCCGGCAAGCAGCCGGAAATGTCACCTGTCCCCAAGGAGTCGGAAGCTGAGGGCTCGTTCAAGACGGCCAAAGAGACAAAGAAGATACCCTTGGACCCGGAGCACCCGGAGAGGTACGCTGTTATAGGTGCGAACCTTGACAGCAAATAGGAAGGCGAGCTCGTCGATTTCCTCCATGAGAATCGGGACATCTTCGCATGGTCCCCCAAGGACATGCCGGGTGTTCCGACGGAATTCGTTGAGCACAAGCTACACGTTCGGTCAGATGCTAATCCAGTCAGGCAGCCCTTGCGCCGCTTGTCGGAGGAGAAGAGAAGAGAGGAGTTGTTGGAGAGGAGAAAGCCCGGCTTCTAGCAGCCGGCTTCATCATGGAGGTATTCTTTTGAGAGTGGTTAGCCAATCCGGTCCTAGTACTAAGGAAGAACAAGCAGTGGCGCATGTGTATTGACTATACCAGCCTCAACAAAGCATGCCCCAAAGACCCCTTCGCCTTACCAAGGATTGACCAAGTGATAGACTCCATAGCCGGATGCGAGGTATTGAGCTTTTTGGATGCATACTCAGGGTATCATCAGATCAAGCTAAACCTGGCCGACAGGCTGAAGACCGCCTTCATCACGCCATTCAGAGCCTTCTGCTACCTGACCATGGCGTTCGGCTTGAGGAATGTCGGTGCCACGTTCCAGCGTTGCATGCAGAAGTGTCCCCTCAAGCAACTCGGCAGAAACGCCCATGTCTATGTGGACGATGTGGTGGTGAAGACGGAGAAGCGTGGAACGCTACTAGAAGATCTCAAGGAGACCTTTGAGAATTTGCGCCGATTTCAGATCAAGCTCAACCCGAGAAATGCGTCTTTGGAGTACCGGCCGGCCAGCTTCTTGGCTTTACGGTCTCGAGCGGCGGCATAGAGTGCAACCTGTGAAGATCAAGGCCATCGAGAGGATGGAAGTGCCCACCCGACTGCTAGACGTGCAAAAATTCACCGGCTGCTTGGCATCCATCAGCCATTTCATCAGTCGGCTGGGCGAGAAGGCTCTTCCCCTGTACCAGCTCATGAAGAAGACCACTTTTTTCGAGTGTAATGACAAGGCGGACGAAGCTTTTCTCCAGCTCAAGAAGATGTTGACCACTCCGCCAGTCCTAGCGGCTCCAACTCCTAAGGAGCCTATGCTCCTATACATTGCCGCTACCAGCCGGGTGGTCAGCACAGTCATAGTGGTGGAACACAAGGAAGAAGGCAAAGCCCTACCAGTCCAAAGGCCGGTGTATTACCTGAGCGAAGTAGTATCCGCCTCCAAACAAAACTATCCCCACTACCAGAAGATGTGCTATGGCATGCACTTTGCCGCCAAGAAATTAAAGCCATATTTTCAAGAGCACCCAATCACCGTGGTCTGCACAACCCCGCTTGCCGAGATCATTGGAAGCCGAGATGCCTCGGGTCGAGTGGCCAAATGGGCCATAGATTTGGCCCCCTACACCATCTACTGCCAGCCTCGCACCGCCATCAAGTGACAAACACTGGCCGACTTCCTCGTTGATTGGACCGAGACCCAGTACCTGCCGCCTGCGCCAGACTCCACCCATTGGCAAATGCATTTTGATGGTTCCAAGACGCGCACCGGTTTGGGAGCCGGCATCGTCCTCACCTCTCCCAAAGGTGACAAGCTCAGATATGTGCTGCAGATCCATTTCGCCGCCTCCAATAACGTCGCTGAATATGAAGCACTCATTCACGGGCTCCGGCTTGCCAAGGAACTCGGCATTCGCCGGATCCTGTGTTATGGTGATCCTCTAGCAGTCGTCAGGCCACTGGGATGCCAAGGATAGAAATATGGCGAGTTACCGTTTCCACGTACAGCAACTCAGTGGATACTTTCAAGGGTGCGAGGTTCTTCATGTGCCAAGGAACGACAATGAGCAAGCAGATGCCTTGGCACGAATCGGCTCCACCCGGCAAGCAATACCAACCGGCGTTGCCCTACAACGCCTCCTCAAGCCGCCCGTCAAGCCATCGCCAGAGTCGGATTCCATCTTTGTGCCGGCTCCTCCCGAAGCAGTCGAATCCGACATGAGGACCCCAGCAGCCGGCACGAGGAATTCGGCAGGCGACCTGGGGACTTCGGTAGCTGCACCCGGTCCGGGGACTTCAGAGCCCGACCCGAGGACTGCGGCAGTCGGCCCGGGGACTTCGTCAACTCAGGAAGTGACAGCCGACTCCAACCCGCCGCCTCACGGCCCAACCACCCTCGTGCAAGTATCACTCTTAGCAATCGAAGAAATCGCAGCGCCTTCATGGGCCAAGCCCATCCTCAACTTCCTGGTGAACAAAGAGCTGCTGACTGATGAGATCTCGGCTCGGCAAGTGCAACGCCGGGCAGCAACATACACTGTAGTCAACAGAGAGCTTGTAAGGCGCAGTGTCACTGGTGTTTACCAGCACAGCATGGAGCCGGAGCAAGGCCAAGAAATCCTCAGAGATATCCATCAAGGCGAGTGTGCTCACCACGTGGCTTCGAGAGCACTTGTTGCCAAAGCTTTCTGCCATGGTTTTTTCTGGCCGACTGCTCTAGAAGACGCCAAAGACTTGGTCTAGAAATGCAAAGGGTGCCAGAAGTTCCGCTCCAAGCCTCATCAGACGGCTTCTGCACTCAAGACTATCCCCATTGCCTGGCCCTTTGCTGTTTGGGGCCTGGACATGGTGGGACCATTCAAAACAACACGAGGTGGCATGACTCATCTGCTTGTCGCGGTGGACAAGTTCACCAAGTGGATAGAGGCAAAACCAATCAAGAAATTGAATGGTTCGACTGCTGTGACTTTCATCTCCGACATCACCATCCGGTATGGCATACCATACAGCATCATCACTGACAATGGCACGAACTTCGCCAAAGGTGCCTTAGCCTGTTTTTGCGCGACGCAGGGAATCCGACTGGACTTAGGCGTCTGTGGCCCATCCGCAGTCAAACGGCCAAGTGGAGCGAGCAAACGGCCTTATTTTGTCCGGCATCAAGCCCCGACTGGTCGAGCCTCTGGAGCGTTCGGCCGGCTGCTGGCTCGACGAGCTGCCGGCCGTCCTCTGGAGTCTGCGCACAACCCCGAACAAGTCAACCGGCTTCACTCCTTTCTTCCTCGTCTACGGTGCCGAAGCCGTCATCCCGACGGACATAGAATTCGACTCCCCTCGAGTCACCATGTACACCGAAGAGGAGGCAGAAGAAGCACGACAAGACGGCGTCGATCTGCTAGAAGAGGGTTGGCTGCTGGCACTCAGCCGGTCCACCATCTACCAGCAGAACCTGCGCCGATACTACAACCGAAAGGTCAAGCCAAGATCCTTCCAAGAGGGAGACCTTGTGTTCCGGATGATCCAGCGAACAGCCAGCCAACACAAGCTCTCGGCACCTTGTGAAGGCCCCTTCATCATCAGCAAGGTGTTGGGCAACGACTCCTACTACCTCATCGACGCTCAGAAGCCTCGAGCACGCAAAAGAGATGACTTCGGCAAGGAGACAGAGCGACCATGGAATGCAAACCTCCTTCGAAGGTTTTACAGTTGATGCAGTATGTACCACGCCAACTTTTGTATTAAGTACGAAGACTCTGGGTCCCCCGAGAAGAGCTCGGGGACTGCCCTCTTTTATCTATATGATAAGTATTACGCCTGTCATTTGTGTTATCCCATTAGTCCGTCCGTCACCGGGTTCGACCAGTCGACCCGGGGACCTTCCCGCCTTGTACTATGAAATGCTTCCTGCAACCGGACAAGTAATGTGTTGGCACTTAAGTTTTCTCCTGCCAGAAACCGCAGCTCGCAGAGAGACTATTCGGTCGGCAAGAGTCAAGGCAGAAAGGGTGTCCACATGAAAAATGGCTAAGGACCCAAAGCATACACATAGTCCAAGCCGGCCTCCCGCCTCATCAACCGGCTGTCAAGCAGCATGCCGGCCGGCTTCTACTTGCTAAGAAAGCTCTAAATCGGCTAAGTACTTGCTATCCCGAAAGAGTCTAAGTACTTGACCTAGCCACAGTCCGTAGAGCGGCTGTTTGGCTGGCAAGACGGCAACCAAGGGAAGGCGGCAAAGGAAAAAAGCCAAAAGAGCAGAAAGACAGGAAAGATAGAACTCGGCTAATATATTTACACATCAAAAGGCCCTTGTCCGACATTCAACATAAGTCTGAAATACACCCCGTGGGTGGAATTGTGCGAGATTAACAAAGTTTGTCGAGACTGATAGATAGGTAAAAACAAAGATAAAACTGGCGGCCTAGGAAGCAGTAGACGGCTTCGGGGGAGCGGAGGAGTCGGCGGTGCCGGTTGGTGCAGCGGTCGGCTGGTCAGTCGCCGCTTGGTCGCCTTCAGCAGCAGCTGGCTCGCTCGGGCGTGGCTCATTGCTGGAGGCGCGGTCGAGCTGAGGCTGGTCGTCCGCTCGGATCTCTGGCACCTCCTCCCTACCTTCCTCCTCCTCCTCGTCTTCTTCCTCGCCGCTGGAGTCGATCACCTCGGCTGAGTCCTCGCCGTCCTCCGGGTTCAGCCCGAACCATTCTGGTGGCACCTCGGCGCCGTTCTCGGCCCACTCCGGGATGAAGACGCTGGTGTTGGTGTACTCGGCGATTGCTGCCACACGCTTGACAAGGTCATCCTCTACTGCCACCAGCTCCTCCTGGGCCTCCTGCCAAAATGTGGTCAGCTGGGCTAGATTTAGCCCAGGGTACCATGCCTTAACAAACTCCAAGGCTCGGCGCGCTCTAGCTCGGGCCGAGGAGCCCTTCCAAGCCTCAAGACGGCCGGCCGCCACCTCCAGCCAGTCGGCAGTCCGACTGGGAGTGCGCGGTGCCGGCATGTCCGGCCACAGAGCGGCGATCGCCTATGCGCCGACACGCTAAAGACGGCGCACCATCCAATGAGCCGGCCGAAGATGGGCCTCGATGCTTAGGAGCTGCTCGCTAAGGGTCCGGGGGGCGTTGGCTACAATCTGCGCACCTTCCGCCCTCCGTCCTTCGCGATCAGCTTCGATGGCCTGATTGGCAGCGTCAGAATGACCAGGGAAAAAGTCTGCCAAAACAGAAAGCAAAGAGCCAAAGTTAGAAACGAGAGGCCGGCTCGGTCAGCAGCCGACAGCTCAAAGAAGGAAAAAGAGGGAAGCTCACCATCAATTATGTCTTCAATCTCGCCAAAGGCGGCAGTGAGCATCGCCTCCTTGTCGGTCCAGACGGAGCTTTCGGTCGCGAACTCGGCAAGGAGGCTAGTCTCCTTGTCCTCCACCTCCTTTTGGGCCTTCTTGAGAAGCTCTGCCTGCTCCGCCAGTTGCATAACTAGCCGGTCACGCTCTTCGGCCAGCTTGCTGCACTCCGTCTCCTTGGCGCGAAGCGCGGTGTTGGTTTCGCCCAGCTGCTTCTGCAGGGCGGCATTGGCCTCTGCAAAAGTAGAAAAAGAAAGAACATCAACAATCAACAAAGAGAGATATAGTTGCCGGGAAGATCCAGCCCGACTGCTCAGCAGTCGGCCCGGATCTCGGGGACTACAGCCCGCGGGTGCGGCAGCGCGCCCCCGTAGAGAAAGAAGTCGTCAATATCAACAAAAATAAGAATAGTTGTCAGGGAGATCCGGCCCGACTGCTCAGCAGTCGATCCGAATCTCGGGGACTACAGCCCGTGGGTGCGCCAGCACCCCCGCAGAGAAAGAAACAAAGACTTACTCCGGCTTTCCGACAAGTCGGCGGTCCGTTGAGTTAGCTCCCGGACCTTGGAGTTGAAGACGGTCGCACGGAGGTTGTGATAATCCTAAAACGAAGATATCAGATAACGTTAGCACTCGGAGCCTGCCAGTTTAAAGTTCTGAGCCGCCTGCTCAGCAGCCGGCCCGAAACTCGGGGACTACACCCAGTGAGTGCGCTGGCGCGTCCTCACGAAGAAGCATAAAGTCAAAAAAGCAAGAAGTATACCCGGACGACTGCTCACGACTCCAACAACGCATTGTTGCAATGCTTAAGAGCGTCGGCTTAGGCCTGAAGCTTGGCTTGGACGTCCAAGATCGCCGTGTTCAAAGGGCCCGTCCCGCCTCCCCGCACCCACCCAGTGGGCGCGGCGCTGGTCGCCACGGCATCCGGGATTGAAGAGCTCGTGGCGGTGGTCTCCTACAGGTGTGGTGCCGAAGCCGCCTTTGCAAGACGGCGACGCGTCGGGGTGCAGACTTCCGGAGTAGGATTCGTCGCCATCTCGTCTCCGACTGGTGGCGCTGGTGGATCAGCCGGCTGCTTGACCCGCGCCTCCTCGGAAGGCGGCGGCGGGGGCACGATTACGTCCGACATGACGACATCGCCGCCGTCCCTCTCCATGATTGGGTGCTCGTCGCCGGCTCCCCCAGTCGGTGCCACAAATTCTGGTGGCGGCGGCGCGGAGTTCAGGGGGTGATGAATATCGCCGACTGGCGGCGCGCGGCCTCCTTGGCCTGCTTCTTCGCCACGGCGGCTGCCTCGGCCTCCGCCAGTTTCTTCAGGGCGGCAGCCTCCGCCTTCTCCGCTTCCACCTTCTCCAGGTGGGCGGCTTCCTGCTCCTCGCGCGCCTCCCGCGCATTCCGCTCCGTCGCCTCCTGGAGGTCGGCGGCCAGATCGATTCGCCGGGTAGTGGCAGAGGTCTCTGCCGAACCAACGATGGAGGCGGCGGCCGACTTCTCAAGAGAGAGTGGGGCTCTGTGTCAAGAAAATAAAGCAAGGGAAACTCAGGAAGAATCAATAAAGCAAAGGAAAGCGCAGGAGAAGATACTTACGCCAACACCATGGGAGGCGCCTACGGGAGCTTCCGAAATTTGGTCGCCTTTGCGGCGGCCTCCTTCCGCCGGGTTGCGGCGGTCGAGTTCTTGGCCTTTTTCGGCACGCTGCTGAACAAGACGGCGCCTTGTTTGCGTTTTCGCTTGCCACCTCGAGCAGCCGGCTCAGCGGAGGGGCCCGCGTCCGCATTGACCGCGCCTCGCGAAGGGCGCGGGTCATCCTCCTCATCGTCGTCGTCGGGCCAGGTCTCGATGCCACCTTCCTCGAAGCCTCCGGCTCCATAGACGCCTCCTATTGCGGTGTCCTCCAGGGCGGCTGCCCCCAAGTCGGGGTTGTCCACATCGCTCACGGCCCGGTCCGGTGCATAATCGCCACCCGGCCCCATGACGGCAGCCGCCACCGGTGACATGTATATCTGCATCCCAAAGTCTGACTACTCAAGACCGCCAGGCGGAATCTAGATGAAGTATTAAAGAAAAGAGAAATTGAAAGACTTACGGCGGGTGGCGGGTCCGCGCGAGAGTATGGCGGCTTGCCGAACTGCCAAGACTCCTCCAGCTTGAAGCCGGAGATTTCATTCACCAAGTTGGCCACCTCGGCAGCCAGCATTTCCTTGGTGCTCAGCCGGCATGGGTCACGATGCCCACTCATCTGACTGATCAGGTGAGGCCGGCCTTGGTGTGGGAGCACCTGGCGCACGACAAAGGCCACCAGCAAGTCGGTCGCCTTGAGGCCCTCGGTGTTGGTCAGCTCCCGGAGTCGTTGGATGGCGGCGGCCCCGTCTCCTGACACTGGCTTCAGCTTGTAGCCCCAGCTGGCCCGAGGCTCGGCCGGCGGGCCGGCTACGTAAGCCGGCATGTTGAGGAAGTCGGCAGCCGGGTCGACGATCTCCACATAGAAGTAAGATTGCTGCCACATCTTGACCGACTATGGCAGCTTGATGTTGGGGAAGGCGTTCTTCGAGGACGGCCAGTGCACCGCAATGGAGGCACCGCACTGGGCAGCCACCTCCTGGACGGAGGTGCCTAGCTTGGTGTATAAGAATGCTCCCCACGGCTTGATGGTGGGGAGGATGCCGAGGTAGCCTTCACACATCGTGATGAAGGCAGCCATGAGCATCACCGTGTTAGGCGTGAGGTGATGAGGCTGGAGGTGATAGAACTCGAGGAACGAGCGGAGGAAGCCACTCGCCGGCAGGCCGAAGCCGTGGATGAAGTGCGAGCAGAAGACGACCCGCTCGCCCTTCCCCGGCGCCGGCGAGATCTCTCCCTCCGGCGGCACGCGTGCCTTCACAAAACCCGCGCCAGGGAGACGCCGCGTGTCGCGGAGGAAAGCGATGTGGTCTTCATGGACATTCGACCCGTCCCAGTCCCCTCCATGCTCGCGCGCCATGGAAAGCTCGACGAAAAAGAGCGGCGCGGCGGGAGAGCTGAGGTTTGGGCGGGGCCAGAGGGCTCGGAGTCGAGCAGCGGCGGCGCTCCGGCAGAGCTCGGGGGCTCTGCGACGAGAGGAAGAAGGAGGAGGGAAAGTAGGGTGGAGAGGCGCGCGTGCTTTGCCGGTCCCTCTCCTCCCCCTACTTATAGGCTATGGGCTACGAAGCCGAGGGGGTGGGCGTGGGATCGTGGGATTAACTGGGCCCACGACTCCACGCTCCCGCCTTTACCGCGCGGGTTACTGCGCGCAGTAACTCCGCGGGGAAACCCAACCGCTCGCCTCAGCCGTAGCGGATCCACTCGCGTGCCGAGGCCCGGTGGTGGCGAGCCCCGCCTACAGTCGCGTCCCATCACGCGCGTGGGCTGGCAGGCTGGCCCGGCTGGCTGACGCCACGTGGCGCACCCATGATGGGCAGCGGGCAGAGAAGCTTAGCAAGCACGCTACCTGTTTCTCGCCGCTGCATTTGAAATTCCAGAAAGCTCCGACTGGACGTACCTGACTCCTGCCAACCGGCTTCCCAGGAGTCGAATGAAGCTTCCTTCAAAGCACCCGGAGGAAGAAACTGTTGAGGCTCCTCGGTGTAGGACCTTGAAGTATGTCTAGAGGGGGGTTGATTAGACTACTTGACCAATAAAAACTTAACCTTTTCCCAATTTTAGAGTTTGGCAGATTTTAGCTATTTTAGGACAAGTCAAGCAATCATCACACAATTCAAGCAAGCATGCATAGATTGTATAGGCAGCGGAAATTAAAGCATGCAACTTGCAAGAAAGTAAAGGGAAGGGTTTGGAGGATTCAAACGCAATTGGAGACACGGATGTTTTTGGCGTGGTTCCGATAGGTGGTGCTATCGTACATCCACGTTGATGGAGACTTCAACCCACGAAGGGTAACGGCTGCGCGAGTCCACGGAGGGATCCACCCACGGAGGGTCCACGAAGAAGCAACCTTGTCTATCCCACCATGGCCGTCGCCCACGAAGGACTTGCCTCACTAGCGGTAGATCTTCACGAAGTAGGCGATCTCCTTGCCCTTACGAACTCCTTGGTTCAACTCCACAATCTTGTCGGAGGCTCCCAAGTGACACCTAGCCAATCTAGGAGACACCACCCTCCAAGAAGTAACAAATGGTGCGTTGATGATGAACTCCTTGCTCTTGTGCTTCAAATGATAGTCTCCCCAACACTCAACTCTCTCTCATAGGTTTTGGATCTGGTGGAAAGAAGATTTGAGTGGAAAGCAACTTGGGGAAGGCTAGAGATCAAGATTCATATGGTAGGAATGGAATATCTTGGCCTCAACACATGAGTAGGTGGTTCTCTCTCGAGAAATGGTAAGTTGGAAGTGTAGGTTTGTTACGATGGCTCTCTCCACGAATGAAGAGGAGGTGGAGGGTATATATAGCCTCCACACAAAATCTAACCGTTACACACAATTTACCAAAGTCGGTGGGACCGAATCGTTAAACTTCGGTCGGACCGATTTAGTAAACCTAGTGACCGTTAGTGATTTTGGTGGACTGACATGCATCTCGGTGAGGCCGATTCGATTATGGTTAGGGCATAACGTAATATCGGTGAGACCGATTACACAAACTTCGGTGAGACCGATTTGGTAATAAGCTTTCCAGAGAGTTGGTCAGGTAAACTCGGTGGGACCGATTTGCTCTTTTCGGTGAGACCGAAATGTTACAAAAAGGAAACAGAGAGTTTACATTGCAATCTCGGTAGGACCGATTGCTCACTTCGGTTAGACCAAAACGTTACGAAGTGAAACAGAGAGATTGCAACCCCATCTCGGTGAGACCGAGATCCCTATCGGTAAGACCAATTTGCTTAGGGTTTGTGGCAGTAGCTATGACTTTTGGAATCGGTGGCGCCGGATAGAAAGAATCGGTGTGACCAATTTTGGCTTTAGGTTAAGGTCATCTGTGGATGTGGGAAAGTAGTTGAGGGTTTTGGAGCATATCACTAAGCACATGAAGCAAGAGGCTCATTAAGCAACACCTCATCCCTTCTTGATAGTATTGGCTTTTCCTATAGACTCAATGTGATCTTGGATCACTAAAATGTAAAATGAAGAGTCTTGAGCTTTTGAGCTTGAGCCAATCCTTTGTCCTTAGTATTTTGAGGGATCCACTTTCATCATCCCTGCCATGCAATTCATTGAGCTTCCCTGAAACAATATTCTTGGAATAGCATTAGCTCAATGAGCTATATGTTGTTATGAATTACCAAAACCACCTAGGGATAGTTGCACTTTCACTCGGCCCCTCGGCCGCGGCACCTCACCCGCTTCGGGGACTATATCGGAGTAATGGGCCATAGGTAGCCTAACCTGAGCCCCGGAACCTTTCAAGGCATCGGGGCTGGCTGCGCCCCTCAAGACGTCAAGCTAAAGCATCGCCTTCTGGTAGCCGGCTGGCCGAGCGGCCGATTGATGGAAGATGGCCGTGCTTAAGAAGACGGCTCAAGACGGGCCGACTCCTGGCGGACGGCCTCCAGAGAGGCCGGCTCCTAGCAGTCGGCCCACGGCGCCCTCAGAGTCTGCGCCCCCATTAAAGAAGACAAGACAGGGTGAGGCTACAGTGTAGCCCCTCACCCCCGTATCCAGGGCCGGGCGTGGCCACAGTGCTCCGTACAGGCGGAGATCCCCGCCCGGCGCGACACTGTTGCCACTCCGCCCCTGATGTCACCCATGCCACGCAAAGCCCTGCTCCCACGACTGTCTGTCGGTACGGCCCAAGGATGACGGGCCCTACCGATCAGCGAGATTCCGGAAGACGGCTAGAGTCTCACCAGTCGGACCCGAGGGAGGTCGGCCCCCAACAGTCGGCCCGCCCCTTCCTCGGGGCCCACGTGCCATTAACCAGATGAGATGCGGAGTGGCTACAGTAATAGCCCGCCAGACGGCAGGACTGTAGCCACGTTCCCCTGACCAAGCCAGCGTCATTAGCGTTGGAGCTACAGTGATCAGCAGCCGACAAGACCCGCGAGCGGCGGAGGCGGCGTGTCGGCTCCGTACCAGACCAACCGGCGGGGCCCACCAGGCGGCGGGCCCCAGCAGCCGGCGGAGAAGCCGGCGGCCAGAGAGACTGACGGCCGGGACCTACATGCGGCCGGATTACCATTGTACCCCTTGGGGGTAGGCCTATATAAACCCCCCAGGGCACCCATGCAAGGGGTTCGAACCTATTAGAACTAGACCCACACCTAGAGGAGGAGAGAGCGTGCCTGCCTTCTTCCACCTCTAGCAAACAGCTCAAGGAGCACCATTGTACCACTAGTGCCTTAGTGTTCATGCGGAGACCCCGCAGAGCAGGACTAGGGGTGTTATCTCCACGGAGAGCCCCGAACCTGGGTAAAGTTCGCCGGTGTACATGTCTATGCCTCATCCCGCTTCTAGGTACCGGCAACATTCTACTCGCTCCCACCATGATAAGCCATCCATTGGCATATGTCGCACCCAACCCCCGACAATATGGGTCTAGTGGTGAAGTCACTCTCACTCTCAATATGGTGGCTAAAATCACTCAAGTCATCATACGTCGTCGTGGGCGAAGGGAAAATCCCATGCTCAACCATCTCGTCGCCATTAAGCCTGGATGAAGGCCGAAGATGGCACATCATCACGCTCGCCTCCAAAGATGGAAGCATCATCCTGGCTCGTCACCATGCCGTTCGCCTCCAAAGCTTGGTCCTTGAATGGCTCCATAGTCGTAGTTGTCGGTGTCAAAACCGGCGGATCACGGGTAGGGGGTCCTGAACTATGCGTCTAAAGCTAATGGTAACAGGAGGCGGGGGACACAACGTTTACCCAGGTTCGGGCCCTCTCGATGGAGGTAATACCCTACTTCCTGCTTGATTGATCTTGATGATATGAGTATTACAAGAGTTGATCTACCACGAGATCATAGAGGCTAAACCCTAGAAGCTAGCCTACGATTATGATTGTTCTTGTCCTACGGACCAAACCCTTCGGTTTATATAGACACCGGAGGGGGCTAGGGTTACACGGAGTCGGTTTCAAGGGAGGAGATCTACATATCCGAATTGCCAAGCTTCCCTTCCATGCAAAGGAGAGTCCCACCCGGACACGGGACGATGTCTTCAATCTTGTATCTTCATAGTCCAACAGTCCGGCCAAAGTATATAGTCCGGCTGTCCGAGGACCCCCTAATCCAGGACTCCCTCAGTAGCCCCTGAACCAGGCTTCAATGACGATGAGTCCGGCGCCCAGATTGTCTTCGGCATTGCAAGGCGGGTTCCCTCTCTGAATACTCCATAGAATATTTTGAACACAAGGATCGTGCCCGGCTCTGCAAAACAAATTCCACATACCACCATAGAGAGTACAATATTCCACAAATATAATCCGCTGACAACTTTTCATAACGTGACATCTCGCCATGACCTGGTCTTTATTCGAACAGTTTCCCTCAACCAGCTGTTGCACATGCTGTGTGGCGGTTTTCTTGGCACGTCTTGTCGAAGCAGAGATTGTGTCCCCTTATCACGGGATTCTCATCAATACGGGTATGGGTAACCCAACCATTCCATCAATTGCGGCGCTTGGGGAATAAGCAATATTGCGGGGCAAGTGGGGAGGCGCACAGTTTCTACCGCCTTTATAAAGGGACAAGGATTCCTCTTTTTCACCCACGCCTTCTTCTTCCCTTGGCCATCCATTCTCGCGCACTCGAGCTCCAGCGCCCAAGTTCTCATCTTCTCCGCAAAGCCGTTCCAAACATGTCCGGAGCGGGAGGCAAGTGGATGGTCTCCTCCGTTACGGAGGAGGACATTCTGGCTCCGGGAAGCCGGATACCTGGCCGCAGACATCGCGCACTGGCTCCCAGACGTGGGGCAGATCGTCCCTACTCCAGAACCCCATGAGAGGGTTGTATTCCTCACCCACTTCATCCATAGACTGGGATTTCCTCTCCACCCATTTGTCCGTGGGCTCATGTTCTACTACGGGCTGGACTTCCATGATCTGGCCCCCAATTTCAGCCTCAACATCTCAGCGTTTATCATCGTGTGCGAGGCCTTCCTCCGCATCAAGCCCCACTTCGGCCTATGGCTGAAGACCTTCAACGTGAAACCAAAGGTGGTGGTCGGCCAGCAAGCGGAGTGCGGAGGCGCCATGGTGGGCAGAATGCCCAACGTCACCTGGCTCGAAGGCTCCTATGTGGAGACCGTGAAGAGATGGCAATCGGGGTGGTTCTACATCACCAAGCCACGCGATACCAACTGGGTGGTGGCCCCCGAATTTTGATCCGGCATCCCCATGCGGCTCACCTCCTGGAAAGAGAAGGGCCTATCCTGGGGTTCGTCGGTGGAGCTGACCGGACTATAGAACCGTGTCAATAATATGATAAGCAAGAGAATCAAGCTTGTCAACGTGGTCCAGGTCATGTTCTTCCGCCGAATCCTCCCGTGTCAAAGACGGGCATTCAATATGTGGGAGTTTGACCCGGCCGAGCACCAAACGTTGTGAGAGATTTTCGACACGACGCACAAAGACGTCTGGAAGGTGTTGTTCAAGGCCGCCGAGGTACCTCCTCCCCTTACTGAGGATCGCGGACTCAGCACAAAGTGCCCTGCCAATCCGATAAGCTCTTTATATCTCACAAGATGTTCCTTTCCCCAGTATAATCGTGTGAGGGATCTGAGCCTCCACGCCATTTTAACAGGACTAGGTAGCGACAGCGGAGCGGATCGATTGTCCGGCCCCTCTGCCCGAAGATCCAGCAGAGCCTCTCTTAACGGAGATGCTGGTTCCGGCGCCCTATGAGGCGCCGGAGAAGAAGGCCAAGAAGAAGGCCGCGGGGACCAGGAAAGGTCTCCGGCGCAAGGTCGTATCGGACTTATCGTCCGGTAACACAGAGGCGCCCTCCTCCCACGAAAACGAGGAGGAGGAAGAGGAAAGTTCTCCCCCCCCAAGCCGGGGGAGACAAGAAAAGGAAGGCCGCCCCCTCTAGGGAGGCTGAAGGGTCCAAGTAGGGAAGGACCCTCCTTCCGGACTACTCCACAACAGCTGCTTATAGCAACGAGGAGTGGTTGCCCAGGGACAAGCCCCTGGAAAAGTCGTAAGTATCCGGATACCATAATAGTTCTGGTATGTTTTGTTTTACTGCTTCTTATCACGCCAAACATGATCATGCAGTCCATCCAAAGCCCATATCAACGTATCCTCTTCGGATGAGTCTTTGGGCTAGTCGGCAATGAACAACGATTCACTCCCGACCGCCACCTCCCCCCGCCCTACGGATGACGTCGAGGTGTTGTCCCAAAGGGCACTGAACCAAGGGGAGATAGTTCTGGAGGCGCTCCAAGGCGACATCCCAGATGCTGGGCGCATGGGGGGCAAGACTCCCGTGGGCTCTAATGAGGGGGGCAGCAAGTTTGGCCCCTAGCCGGATACTGCGCCAGAACCTCCAGTGGTTCCGGATTCTGTTAGGCGACCCCTCGCTAAGGGGGGCGAGCCATCTGTGCCGATGGCCTTTCTCCATCCAGAGGCATCGGAGAACTTGCTGGAAGCGCTTCACGGTGCTTCCATTGATGAAGAGCACCGCACTATCATGAGTGCGGTGGTCGAGAAGGTTCGGTCCGCCAACAGCGGATGGCTGGCCTCGTGCCGACCTCCTAACAGGCTTTGAGTTAAGTAGTCGAATTATGAGAAATTGTTACAGCATAGACAATAAACCATGATGCTCTGTTTGGTGTTCGCAAAGAAAGGCCGAACAGAGGATCAAATAATAATCACAGGAGTCTAATCAGAATATGTCTATGTGAAAAAGCAGGCTTCGCTGCTGGCCGTTGCCGCTCGTACTGTGATGTCTACTACGCAACCTTCTTCTTGTAGACGTTGTTGGGCCTCCAAGTGCGGAGGTTTGTAGGACAGTAGCAAATTTCCCTCAAGTGGATGACCTAAGGTTTATCAATCTGTGGAGGCGTGGGATGAAGATGATCTCTCTCAAACAACCCTGCAACCAAATAACAAAGAGTCTCTTGTGTCCCCAACACACCCAATACAATGGTAAATTGTATAGGTGCACTAGTTCGGCGAAGAGAAGGTGATACAAGTGCAATATGGATGGTAGATATAGGATTTTGTATACTGAAAATATAAAAACAACAAGGTAACAAGTAATAAAAGTGAGCGTAAACGGTATTGCAATGCGTTGAAACAAGGCCTAGGGTTCATACTTTCACTAGTGCAAGTTCTCTCAACAATAATAACATAATTGGATCATATAACTATCCCTCAACATGCAACAAAGAGTCACTCCAAAGTCACTAATAGCGGAGAACAAACGAAGAGATTATGGTAGGGTACAAAACCACCTCAAAGTTATTCTTTCCAATCAATCCATTGGGCTATTCCTATAAGTGTCACAAACAACCCTAGAGTTCGTACTAGAATAACACCTTAAGACACAAATCAACCAAAACCCTAATGTCACCTAGATACTCCAATGTCACTCAAGTATCCGTCGGTATGATTATACGATATGCATCACACAATCTCAGATTCATCTATTCAACCAACACATAGAACCTCAAAGAGTGCCCCAAAGTTTCTACCGGAGAATCACGATGAAAACGTGTGCCAACCCCTATGCATAGGTTCATGGAACCTGCAAGTTGATCACCAAAACATACATCAAGTGAATCATGTGATATCCCATTGTCACCATAGATACGCACGGCAAGACATACATCAAGTTTTCTCAAGTCATTAAAGACTCAATCCGATAAAATTACTTCAAAGGGAAAACTCAATCCATTACAAGAGAGTAGAGGGGGAGAAGAAACATAAGATCCAACTATAATAGAAAACCTCGCGATACATCAAGATTATGCCAAATAAAGAACACGAGAGAGAGAGAGAGATCAAACACATAGCCCCGAGGGTGAACTACTCCATCCTCATCATGGAGAGCGCCGGGATGATGAAGATGGCCACCGGTGAGGGTTCCCCCCTCCGGTAGGGTGCCAGAACAGGGTCCCGATTGGGTTTTGGTGGCTACAGAGGCTTGCGGCGGCGGAACTCACGATCTATTCTCGTCTTCGAAGTTTTTAGGGTACGTGAGTATATATGGGTGAAAGAAGTACGTCGGTGGACCTCCAGGCTGTCCACGAGGCAGGGGCGCGCCCCCCACCCTCGTGGGCAGCCCGGGAATCCCCTGGTGAGCTTCCGGTACTCCGTGGGCTTCTTCTGGTCCAAAAATAAGTTCCGTGGAGTTTCAGATCAATTGGACTCCGTTTGATATTCCTTTTCTTCGAAACACTAAAATAGGCAAAAAAACAGCAATTCTGGGTTGGGCCTCCGGTTAATAGGTTAGTACCAAAAATAATATAGAAGTGGATAATAAAGCCCAATATTGTCCAAAACAGTAGATAATATAGCATGGAGCAATAAAAAATTATAGATACGTTGGAGACGTATCGGGCATCTAAGCTTAATTCACCTTTCGTCCTCGAGTAGGTAAATGATAAAAAGATAATTTTTGATGCGGAGTGCTACTTGGCATAATTTCAATGTAATTCTTCTTAATTGTGGTATGAATATTCAGATCTGAAAGATTCAAGACAAAAGTTCATATTGACATAAAAATAATAATACTTCAAGCATACTAACTAAGCAATCATGTCTTCTCAAAATAACATGGACAAAGAAAGTTATCCCTACAAAATCATATAGTCTGGCTATGCTCTATCTTCACCACACAAAGTATTTAAATCATGCACAACCCCGATGACAAGCCAAGCAATTATTTCATACCTTCAACATTCTCAAACTTTTTCAATCTTCACGCAATACATGAGTGTGAGCCATGGATATAGAACTATATGTGGAATAGGATAGTCTCACATCAACTAGGCGTATCAACGGGCTATGGAGATGCCCATCAATAGATATCAATGTGAGTGAGTAGGGATTGCCATGCAACGGATGCACTAGAGCTATAAGTATATGAAAGCTCAACAAAAGAAACTAAGTGGGTGTGCATCCAACTCGCGTGCTCACGAAGACCTAGGGCATTTTGAGGAAGCCCATCATTTGAATATACAAGCCAGGTTCTATAATCAATCATTCCCACTAGCGTATGAAAGTGACAACATCGGAGACTTTCTATCATGAAGATCATGGTGCTACCTTGTCACATCCCCAGTTCTGGTAATGCTTAGTGCTTGCATTAGAGTGATGCATCATGTTTAAATTTCAATGAATTTGAAATGGGGACATGTGAAAGCCTCAGAAATCATTTCTGAAAATGACCAAGATAAAAATTGCTTCAAATAGGTCAAAGAAAATGTTCATGTTTCTCTATGAAAATATTGGATGAAGTAAAATTCAAACCAATATTTTAGGAGCTCATAAATATTTATTTTGGCATCTAAAGCTAATGCAATAACTATTTGCATTGGATTTATATTTACTATATATCGAATATGTGTCCAATAATTACGAGAAATTGTGAGGGCTTTGGAATAATCCTTTTAGCCCTACAAAATTATCGAGAAGCAAGCAAAATGGTTTAGTGCTTAAAACTAAATAAAACAAATAACAGAGAAGGAAATAGAAAATGAAACATTTTAGAAGGAGAGGAGAGTACTGAGCCACTTACGGCTTTGGCCAGCATACCCACTGCCAAGACACTGGGCGGCCCAGCCCACTGTGGGCTGCCTCGCCTTCTACCTCTTGCCAAGATGGCAGAGGAGAAGCTCAGGCACGGCGCTGCGCCACCTCCACCCTGCTCACTGTCTCCTCGGCACTGGACGCCTCTAGTGTTGCCACGCAGACCCCCTGGACCCCCCTCGACCACTCCCCTCTTTCCCTGCCTTGCTCTCTCTCGCTCTCTCTCCCAAAGCCGAGCGGAGCCGTCGCTGCCGCTCGTCGTTGTCGTGTCCACCGCCTCCCCCTCGCTTCCCCGACCAGTCCAGGAGCTCCGCCACATCGTCCCCGACCTCTCCGCCAAGTCAAGCAAGCCGGGATGCACCGCAGCACCGCCCTGTCGCCGTCTTCAACCTCGGACCGCCGGAGATCCCTCTCGCCGCCCCGCTCACTCCAGTGCTTCCCCGAGCACACCGAGGCCACCTCTGCACTCGCCGTGAGCCCCTCTACCGATTCCCCCTTCTCCCATGTCCATTAGCTCATCGTAGCCTTTGTTTCCGTCGAGACAGAGACCTCACCGGCACCGGACTATTCACCGTCGTCGTTTTGGTTCGCCTCCGTTTAAACCAAGCATGCAGCCGTGCTCAGTGCACCCCCAGGAGGCCATAGCACCCCTCCGCACCCCCTGTCATGCTCCCTAACGCCGCCCCCGTGCTAACGCCGAAGCTCCCCTCCGCCATGGCCGATGGATCCCGTGCTCCCGAGCCCCTCAGCTCGCCCCCGTGGCACCAACGTGCTTCTGCTGCCCTGTAGATGCTCTTGCGCAACGCCGTTGCTCTAAGCTCGCCCGAAACCCCTTTCCGCTCGAGCCCGAGCTCCGCCCGCTAAACCTCGACACCGGCGACACACGGCCACCCAGGACCGCCGAGGCAACCAACCGAGCGCCTCGTCGGCGCGGTACAAGCAAACCCAGCCAGACGACCCCTCATCACGGAGTTGGCGGACGGGCAACTCCGGCGATGCTCCGCTTCGCCCGGCGATTAGACGCCCGGCTAAACCCCATTGTTAGCACTAATTAACCCCTCTCTCTCAGCGACAAATGGGCCCCACACCCTTAATTAATCATAGGTTTATCTCCCCGCTTTAGATTAAGCTAATGGCCGTGGCCCCACCGGTCAGTTTGACTTGGCCACGTCAGCATTGACCGGGTCCACGCGTCAGCCTCTGTAGCTGACTCTGTGTCACTGACCAGCGGGCCCAACAGGTCAGGTTTGACCTGGACCGTTCCCCGTTGACCTGCTGACGTCATGATGATGTCAGGCTGATGCAGTAACTCTTTTTCTGGATTTATTCTCTTACAGGAAATTCCAGAAAATAGTTCAAACTTCAAAAATTCATAGAAATTAATCTGTAACTCCAAATGCAAAGATTTATATATGAAAAATGATCAGAAAAATCCAATCTATCCATCTGTACCATTTTCATGCATGATAGAACAACTTAAGGCTGCTGTTTAGGCCAAATACTATAATGGCATTTAAACCTTCACATATGGAGTTTGAATTTGAACCTAGGGTTCAAACCAACTTCATTTAACCTGCTGCTAGTTTCATTAGCTCAAACCACAGCATATTTCCATGTCATGATCATGCATCATATTGTGCATTGCATTGATTGTGTTTCCTTCTCTGTTGCCGGTGTTTGTCCCCTCTCGATAGACGTGGTTCCGACGATGAGTTCGATGACACCGATGAAGAACTATACTATCTTTAGAAGTACCAGGCAAGCAAAACCCCCTTGTTCATTCCGATACAATCCCACTCTCTCGCTCCTGCTCTCTTTTACTGCAATAGGACAACAATGATTCATTTGTTACTTGCTGCGGTAGCTGAACCCCTTTATCCTCTGCATGACCTGTCATTGCCACAGTAAATAGATGAAACCCACTAGCATGAGTAGGAGTTGTTTGAGCCCTGATGTGCCTACTCATTCATGCTTGTTTTTCATACTGCTGCTGCTTAGAGTTGAGTCAGTCCGATTCATCGAGGGATGAATCGGGGTGTGTGAACATGTCCTACTATTGAGAGCTAAATGTGTGAACACGATTTGGTAAAGGTATCGGTGAGAGGCCATGTAGGAGTACATGGTGGGTTGTCTCATTGAAGCCGTCCTCGAGAACTGAGTTACGTGTTTGTGATCCATGACCCGATTACTACCACGCATTGGAATGCTTAAGTGCCCCTCACGACTTCTTAACCACCCTTGTCCTCTGTCCGGGAGTTGCAAGTAGTTTACGGTGTTTGTAGTATCTTTGGAGGCCGTGGGCGATCTTGACCCGTGGGGTGGGTTGTGATGCGGTAGGCACGTGGCCGGGTATGCCGGGCGCCCGTTTGGTGTCGCGGAACCCTGTACACATCGTTCGGGGCCGTATGTGGAAACCTCGGCCGGACTCCCTGCGGATGGAACCTGAATAGGCGATAACCTGGACTAGAGACTTGAGTGTTTAGGTAGGTCGTGGCTGACACCCTCGCTGGGCTTCCGCTTGAAGGTTACCGAGTACATGTCGTGTAAATGGCGATAAGTGCTGAGAGCGTGTGTGAAGAAGTACACCCTTGCAGAGTTATCATCATCTATTCGAATAGTCGTGTCCGCGGTAAAGGACTTCTGGGTTGCATGTATAATTCATAGACAAGTGAAAGTGGATACTCTAAAATGCACAAGATAAGCATGAGTGCTATGGATGGCGTTCTCGTAGGGAGACGGGAGCGGATCCATAATGGTGTATTGATATGGTGAATATGTGGACTCGTGTGCGCCACCTCAAAAGAGTTACTTGCGTTAAAGAGTTTAGGATAGGCACCGAGTCAAAGCTGGCTTGCTGCAGTTAAACTCCACCCCCTTTGTTGATACCGATGCATATGTAGTTAGTTCTGATGTAAGTCTTGCTGGGTACATTTGTACTCACGTTTGCTTATTTTATGTTTTGCAGAGAGACGTCAGTCTCACTAGTAGTTCCGCGTGGACTTCGACATTTAGCTTGATACCTCAGCTAGGATCTTGTGCCCTCGGCAGGATCTGGTAGATAGTCAGGCTTCTAAGCCTTTTTCATTTGTAGATGTCTGTACTCAGACATGTTTAGCTTCCGCATGTGCTTTGATTTGTATGCTCTGAATGTTGGGTCATGAGACCCATGTTTGTAATATCTCGCTCCTCGGAGCCTAATGTATAAATACTTGAGTCGTAGAGTTATGTTGTGATGCCATGTTGTATTTACACATATCGAGCATATTGTGTGTATGTTTGAAATGCTTGCTATGTGTGGGATCCAACAATCTAGTTGTTTATCCCTGGCAGCCTCTCTTATGGGGAAATGTAGTCTAGTGCTTCCTTGAGCCATGGTAGTCCGCTACAGCCCGGTTCACCGGAGTCCTGCTAGCCCAGCACTACTGCTCAGGATGCTTCACTGGCCGGCATGTGTTTCACTTCGTTCCTATGACTGTCCCTTCAGGGAAATGTCACGCGGTGACATCCGGAGTCCTTCCTAGCCTGCTACAGCCCGGGTTCCCGAAGTCCTGTTAGCCCAGTGCTACAGCCCGGATTCGCTGGCACGACCGACATGCTCGAAGTTGATTCATGTATGCCTGTTCCCATGGGTTAGTGCCGCTTTGGGTTCACGACTAGCCATGTCGGCCCGGGTTCTCTGTCATATGGATGCTACCGACACTATCATATACGTGAGCCAAAAGGTGCAAACGGTCCCGGGCCATGGTAAGGCGACACCCGGGAATACCGTGCGTGAGGCCGCAAAGTGATATGAGGTGTTACCAGCTAGATCGATGTGACTTGGAATCGGGGTCCTGACAGCTTTGGTATCATGGCCTGACTGCCTGTAGGATTACCAAGCCAAACCGGTCGAAGTTGTGTCTAGAAATGCTTTAGTTATGTAAGGGAATTTATTGTGGTAGGGAACGTAAGGCTCTTTTTACTCCTTATACCTCATGGCCTTCTGATATGAGTCATCCTCTTCTCTTCTACGGGGATTAAGAACTAGGCCTTCTCATCTATCTATCAGGAAGACGTGTTACTAATCCATAGACTTATAGGACTGATAGTTTCAAATCTCAGTTCAGTTTTTACTACTTCCGTATGTTCATAGCTGGTCTCAGTACCTTGATATTGTGATGTTGAGTGGTCATGCCACTATTTTGCAGGATGTCTCAAATCATTTTGAGCATTTACAGCCGTTATGCTATCCGAGTCATCCCAGGTTTCTAAATAGTCTGATGCATTTGCAAATCCTTTCTTTCCGTTCCCGATGTCCTTTTTGTCAGAATAAGCACACTAACCGGTACGTTGAGGAACTCTATTGCCTCGGTATATATGTTGGAGTTATTATTATGACCCTAGGTGTTTTAGGGAGTCACCTAGTAAACTGGCCATGTTTTGTGTTTTCCCGTGTGGTGATTCTGGCCATCATTCTCGAAAGCATCCCGTGATGTTATTAGTTAGTAGGTATTCTATTCCTGGGTTCTTGAACCCAAGGTTCACCCTACTTACCTCCTGTTGATAGTGTTTGCTAGTTCCTTTAGGATATTAGTAACCTTGCAATAGTCCTCGAGGTCCGTGGTATTTCCTTCTTCCAAATACCATGAACTGCTTATGGCAGAAGTTCTTTGAGCCAAAAGATCACAACGAGGGTGCTCTTGAGGAGTACTCCATTCTATATTGCGACTCTGGCAGTTCTACCTTCTCCGCATGGGTTATCCGAAAGAAATGTTGAACTTTGCTCGACATACTAATCCATGCCTCCACAACTCGAAAAATTATATGTTCCTTTGAGTTGTTCTCTTTAGTTGTATTCTGACCCTCGTCTATCAATTGATAGTCAAGGGTATGTGTGCGATCGTGTTTATCGATGCCTATCCTTCTTGTGGTCCGTCAAGCCATTCTATTCGGGAATGACTAAGAGAAACAAACTCCAGTACCTCGTCCATATCCAGGATTGGGTCAAAGCAGTTGTGTTCCGCAGATCAAAATGCTAATCTAGCTCTTGTTCTGTTCTACCCTGGAGTATTACCATATTTATATCAAGAATATCATGGGAATTGCACACCATTCTATGAACTCTTGATACAGTGATACTTCTCGCCCTCATTATTCATTTCTCGGCTCCCGTGTTATTGTAACCGGAATGCTGGCAAGTGAGTCGTGATGTGTGAAATCGATACTCCTAGCAACCTCGTTGCTTGGTAGTTAATGGACAATATTCTCATTCTTAGCATGTTGGTTATTAAATCATCATCCTAAGATAGTTCGTGCTACCTAGTCCTTACTCTGGTGCACTCTTCGATCAATGAGTTAGGATTATATCAATCCCTTGCTCTTTGATCATATTGTCTTGCCCTGAAAAGCAAGATTGCTCTCGAGCTTAGTAATATATCGGTGGTTCGTGATATTCTGAATATCTTCTTGGAAGTATCACCAGGTTGTCACTTGACCGCTAGGTTGAGTTCGTGATCAAGTTGGTTTTCTTGTAAACCACCCTTTCTCCAAGAATCATGTTGGATACCTGAGGCTAGTTGGTTAAGCTAAACAACAACTTGGAGAGTTGGAAGATAAAAGCTTGTCTAACTTAGTTCATTTCCAAAGGGATATCTTGTGTTGTGTGTTTGTGGTAGAAAGATGATTTCTTCATCGATTGGTCCTCGTGATCAATTAATGGACCTACCATTTTAACCAAACTTTGACTTGAGTATGGGCTATCGTCAAGTCAAATCAGAACCAACGATGTTCGTAATGTTGTCTTACTCGTGGTTGATCCCTCGAGCATACACCATTACATCTTTTGTCTGACCAATGCTATCATTTGTTCACATATTTATGGAATTCCATCTTCATGGAAACCTGAATGAATTGTTGTTGAGCCCATCAGCAACACTGCTACCTTCTCCATGATTCGTATTGAACATCCAGCTAGTATTGGAAAATTTATAAGCATTATCTTCGTGTTCCGTTCATGAAGCATATGTTTGGATGAAAGAAGTGACTTTCTCCAAGTTCACGTGTATTAGGTGTAAGTTGCCACCATGAATTTGAGAAAAGTTTGTTTTTGCTTCCTTAGGAATCATCCCAAGTCAGTCATGCATTTGTGCGAAGTACTCTATGGTTTGGTAGATTAATTACCTCCACTCCATATGTGTTCCTAGCACACCAAGCCACTGATTGATTTGTTCACAAAGAAGAAGAAGTTCCTTCTTAGGATCCGGACTTATGCAAGGACTTCGATATCCTTGATGATGGTTCCCCTTCTGAACTCGGTAGCGTTTTATTATAAGACTACTATGTGTTCATGCTGGTCTCGGACAACACGTTCACATGTTGTAGCAGAACCAGCTCATGTTTTGGAGCTTGCTATCGTAGTTCACTCCCGAGAATCTCGCAACGCGTCATCTCGACGGTTTTTGTTGCAATCTTTCTTTTCAAGACACGTTTTCTGAATTACCCTTTTACAAACCAGATATGAATCTAAGGCAGATATTATGGTAGGAACTTCTCCCAATAACTATGATATAATTTCCAGTGAAGTGGACGAACCTAGCTGGAAGCACTATTATTATAGTTTCTTATTTAAGCCGTTTGGTCACTTCCCATGAGGATTTCACCGACTTAATCTAGAAGTTGTTCCTTATGGATTTTGTGCTCCCGAAGTCCGACCTTTACTTGATGGCCATGTTGATGCTTTTTAAGCATGACTGTGGTAGCTAGCACATCAAGGAGAACATTAGAAGCGGAGTGCTAAATGTCTCTCGGTTGATCATCCAGATTTTGCTTCCTTGGCTCCGCTAAGGTAAAATCTGAGAAGGTGTTATCTTCCTTTGCATCTGCATCGTCCACCACTATTCATCATGGTAGTATGTTGTGTTGCCAGGATCCTTGACACGGATGTTGGTAAAACCTTGATGAATATGGAAATGCTCAAGTTCTTGAGAGCACGCGCAAGCAAAATCATTCCTTGCGTTGTCTTCAACAAGGTAGTCCACATCGTCCATTCTAGTCCGAGTATGTCATTCTACCGAGCTCCTCCAAATGATCGATTGTGATTTGCCTTAAGCTGGTATAAAGAGTTTCAGTGATCTCTGTATCAAAAGTAATTCTTTTGCCACTTAAGGGAATAATTCTACGAGTCACCTTCGCTAAGGTGCCCCATTATGGAATCATGGCAGTTATTGCATCGCTATCTTGAAACCATTCACCATCTCCTCAAGCGTGGAATTGTTGCCTACAAAATTGAACCCCCGTCATCTGTTCTTCCATCCCTCCCAAAGTGTGTTTGATCATCTCAGCTCAAGAGGTGTTCTGTGCCTCATTCTGTGAGTTTATCGTCAGTTGCTCGATCCCCGAGAGGATGGATTCCTCTAGAGTTTTCATTTCTTCTCGTGGTCATGTTGAATGGAGTTATCAAAGCAAGATGTCAAGATCAAAATGATGCAATGAATCAACATTTTCGAGAAGAGCAATTGGATCTTGAAGATTGTAATAGCTTTGTGTCCCCTCTGTCTTCTTACCTCGCGTCTTGAATCCTGGGACGAGATTCTTGTTTAGTGGGGCCGAGTTGTCACATCCCCAGTTCTGGTAATGCTTAGTGCTTGCATTAGAGTGATGCATCATGTTTAAATTTCAATGAATTTGAAATGGGGACATGTGAAAGCCTCAGAAATCATTTATAAAAATGACCAAGATAAAAATTGCTTCAAATAGGTCAAAGAAAATGTTCATGTTTCTCTATGAAAATTTTTGGCAGAAGTAAAATTCAAACCAATATTTTTAGGAGCTCATAAATATTTATTTTGGCATCTGAAGCTAATGCAATAACTATTTGCATTGGATTTATATTTACTATATATCGAATATGTGTCCAATAATTCTGAGAAATTGTGAGGGGCTTTGGAATAAGCCTTTTAGCCCCTACAAAATTATCAGAAGCAAGCAATATGGTTTAGTGCTTAAAACTAAATAAAAACAAATAACAGAGAAGGAAATAGAAAACATAAACATTTTAGAAGGAGAGGAGAATACCTGAGCCACTTACGGCTGGCTATTCTGACCAGTGGCAAAGACACTGACCCAGCCCACCGAGGCAGCCTCGTCTTCTACCTCTTGCCGTGGCGGAGGAGAAGCTGGGCACACGCCTTGGCCACCTCCAGCCTGCTCACCTGTCTCCTCGACGGCCTGGAAGCCTCTGGCGTTGCCACGCAGACCCCCTGGACCCCCCTCGACCGCTCCCCTCTCTCCCTGCCTCGCTCTCTCTCGCTCTCTCTCCCAAAGCCGAGCGGAGCCGTCGCCGCCGCTCGTCGTTGCCGTGTCCACCGCCTCCCCCTCGCTTCCCCGACCAGTCCAGGAGCTCCGCCACATCGTCCCCGACCTCTCCGCCAAGTCAAGCAAGCCGGGACGCACCGCAGCACCGCCCTATCGCCGTCTTCAACCTCGGACCACCGGAGATCCCTCTCGCTGCCCCGCTCGCTCCAGTGCTTCCCCGAGCACACCGAGGCCACCTCTGCACTCGTCGTGAGCCCCTCTACCGATTCCCCCTTCTCCCATGTCTATTAGCTCATCGTAGCCTTCATTTCTGTCGAGACAGAGACCTCACCGGCGCCATGCTTGTCGCCGTCGTCGTTTTGGTTCGCCTCCGTTTAAACCAAGCATGCAGCCATGCTCAGTGCACCCCCAGGAGGCCATAGCACCCTCCGCACTTCTGTCATGCTCCCTAACGCCGCCCCCGTGCTAACGCCGAAGCTCCCCTCCGCCATGGCCGATGGATCCCGTGCTCCCGAGCCCCTCAGCTCGCCCCCGTGGCACCAACGTGCTTCTGCTGCCCTGTAGATGCTCTTGCGCAACGCCGTTGCTCTAAGCTCGCACTGAAAGCCCGCACCCGCTCGAGCCCGAGCTCCGCCGCCGCTAAACCTCGATGCCGGCGACACACCGGCCACCCCAGGACCGCCCGAGGCAACCAACCAACGCGCCTCGTCGCGCCGGTTCCAGCAAACCCAACCGCACGACCCCTCATCGTAGGCGTTAGCCGGACGGGCAACTCCGACGTGCCCCGCTTACGCTGGCGATTAGACGCCGGCTAAACCCCACTGTTAGCACAATTAACCCCCTCTCTCTCATTGAAAAATGGGCCCCATGCCCTTAATTAATCATAGGTTTATCTCCCCGCTTTAGATTAAGCTAATGGTCGTGGCCCCACAGGCCAGTTTGACTTGGCCACGTCAGCATTGGCCAAGATTGGACAGCGTCGACGCCTCTGTAGCTGACTACGTGTCCTTGACTGGGCCCAACTGGTCAGGTTTGACCTGGACCGTGCCCCGTTGACCTGCTGATGTCATGATGATGTCATGCTGATGCAGTAACTCTTTTTCTGGATTTATTCTTTTACAGGAAATTCCAGAAAATAGTTCAAACTTCAAAAATTCATAGAAATTAGTCTGTAACTCCAAATGCAAAGATTTATATATGAAAAATGATCAGAAAAATCCAATCTATCCATCTGTACAATTTTCATGCATGATAGAACAACTTAGGGCTGCTGTTTAGGCCAAATACTATAATGGCATTTAAACCTTCACATATGGAGTTTGAATTTGAACCTAGGGTTCAAACCAACTTCATTTAACCTGCTGCTAGTTGCATTAGCTCAAACCACAGCATATTGCCATGTCATGATCATGCATCATATTATGCATTGCATTGATTGTGTTTCCTTCTCTGTTGTCGGTGTTTGTCCCCTCTCGATAGACGTGGTTCCGACGATGAGTTCGATGACACCGATGAAGAACTATACTATCTTCAGAAGTGCCAGGCAAGCAAAACCCCCTTGTTCATTCCGATACAATCCCACTCTCTCGCTCCTGCTCTCTTTTACTGCATTAGGACAACAACGATTCATTTGTTACTTGCTGCGGTAGCTGAACCCCTTTATCCTCTGCATGACTTGTCATTGCCACAGTAAATAGATGAAACCCACTAGCATGAGTAGGAGTTGTTTGAGCCCTGATGTGCCTACTCATTCATGCTTGTTTGTCATGCCTGCCATCGCTTAGAGTTGAGTCAGGTCTGATTCATCAAGGATGAATCGGAGGTGTGTGAACATGTCCTACTGTTGAGAGCTAAATGTGTGAACACGATTTGGTAAAGGTATCGGTGAGAGGCCATGTAGGAGTACATGGTGGGTTGTCTCATTGAAGCCGTCCTCAGGAACTGAGTTCTGTGTTTGTGATCCATGACCAGTTCCTACCACGCATTGGAATGCTTAAGTGCCCCTCACGACTTCTTAACCGCCCTTGTCCTCTGTTCAGGAGTTGCAAGTAGTTTCTGGTGTTCGTAGTATGCTGGAGGCCGTGGGCAGTGCTGACCCTAGGGGTGGGCTGTGATGCGGTAGGCACGTGGCCGGGTATGCCGGGCGCCCGTTTGGTGTCGCGGAACCTCAGACACATCGTTCGGGGCCGTATGTGGAAACCTCGGCGGACTCCCTGCGGATGGAACCTGAATAGGCGATAACCTGGACTAGAGACTTGAGTGTTTAGGTAGGTCGTGGCCGACACCCTCGCTGGGCTTCCGCTTGAAGGTTGCCGAGTACATGTCGTGTAAATGACGATAAGTGGTGAGAGCATGTGTGAAGAAGTACACCCCTGCAGGGTTATCATCATCTATTCGAATAGCCGTGTCCGCGGTAAAGGACTTCTGGGTTGCCTGTATAGTTCATAGACAAGTGAAAGTGGATACTCTAAAATGCGCAAGATAAGCGTGAGTGCTATGGATGGCGTTCTGAGGGAGACGGGAGCGGATCCATAGTGGTGTATTGATATGGTTAATATGTGGACTCGTGTGCGCCACCTCAAAAGAGTTACTTGCAGTCGTAGTTTAGGATAGCCACCGAGTCAAAAGCTGGCTTGCTGCAGTCAAACTCCACCACCCCTTTGTTGATACCGATGCATATGTAGTTAGTTACGATGTAAGTCTTGCTGGGTACATTTGTACTCACGTTTGCTTATTTTATGTTTTGCGAGAGACGTCGGTCTCACTAGTAGTTCAGCGTGGACTTGACGTTTAGCTTGATACCTCAGCTACGATCTTGTGCCCTCGGCAGATCTCGGTAGATAGTCGGGCTTCTAAGCCTTTTTCATTTGTAGATATACGTACTCGAGACATGTTTAGCTTCCGCATGTGCTTTGATTTGTATGTTTCAATGTTGGGTCATGAGACCCATGTTTGTAATATCTCGCTCCTCGGAGCCTAATGAATAAATACTTGAGTCGTAGAGTTATGTTGTGATGCCATGTTGTATTTACACATATCGAGCATATTGTGTGTATGTTTGAAATGCTTGGTATGTGTGGGATCCAACAATCTAGTTGTTTATCCTTGGCAACCTCTTATGGGGAAATGTTGTCTAGTGCTTCCTTGTGCCATGGTAGTCCGCTACAGCCCGGTTCACCGAAGTCCTGCTAGCCCAGCACTACTGCTCAGGACGCTTGACAGGCCGGCATATGTTTCACTTTGTTCATGTGTCTGTCCCTTCGGGGAAATGTCACGCGGTGACATCCGGAGTCCTGCCTAGCCTGCTACAGCCCGGTTCCCGGAGTCCTATTAGCCCAGTGCTACAGCCCGGATTCGCACGCTGTTGACCGACATGCTCGAAGTTGATCCAAGTATGCCTGTTCCCATGGGTTAGTGCCGCTTTGGGTTCACGACTGGCCATGTCAGCCCGGGTTCTCTGTCATATGGATGCTAGCGACACTATCATATACGTGAGCCAAAAGGCGCAAACGGTCCCGGGCCATGGTAAGGCGAGACCCGTGGGAATACCATGCGTGAGGCCGCAAAGTGATATGAGGTGTTACCAGCTAGATCGATGTGACTTGGAATCGGGGTCCTGACATACTTTGAAGCACAAGTGTGGTAAAAGGATAGTAGCATTGTCCCTTCTCTCTTTTTCTCTCATCATTTTTTTCTTTTTTTCTTTGTTTTTGTTTGGGCCTTTTCTCTCTTTTTTATGACCTCTTTTTTTCCTTTCTTTTTGTTTTTCGTCCGGAGTCTCATCCCGACTTGTGGGGGAATCATAGTCTCCATCATCCTTTCCTCACTTGGGAGAATGCTCTAAAAATGATGATCATCACACTTTTATTTACTTACAACTCAACAATTACAACTCTATACTTAGAACAAAATATGACTCTATGTGTATGCCTCCGGTGGTGTACCGGGATATGCAATGATTCATGAGTGACATGTATGAAAGAATTATGAATGGTGGCTTTGCCACAAATACGATGTCAACTACATGATCATGCTAAGCAATATGACAATGATGGAGCGTGTCATAATAAACGGAACGGTGGAAAGTTGCATGGCAATATATCTCGGAATGGCTATGGAAATGCCATAATAGGTAGGTATGGTGGCTGCTTTGAGGAAGGTATATGGTGGGTGCATGATACCGGCGAAAAGTGCGCGGTATTAGAAAGGCTAGCAATGGTGGAAGGGTGAGAAAAGTGCGTATAATTCATGGACTCAACATTAGTCATAAAGAACTCATATAATTATTGCAAAAATTTACAAGTTATCAAAGCAAAGTATTACGCACATGCTCCTAGGGGGATAGATTGGTAGGAAAAGACCATCGCTCGTCCCCGACCGCCACTCATAAGGAAGACAGGCAATAAATAAATCATGCTCCAACTTCATCACATAACGGTTCACCATACGTGCATGCTACAGGAATCACAATCTTTAACACAAGTATTTCTAAAATTCACAACTACTCAACTAGCATGACTCTAATATCACCATCTTCATATCTCAAAACAATTATCAAGCATCAAACTTTTCTTAGTATTCAACACGCTCATAAGATTTTTTTTACTAATTTTGAATACCAAGCATATTAGGATTATTTAAGAAAATTACCATGCTATTTAAGACTCTCAAAATAATCTAAGTGAAGCATGAGAGTTCATATATTTCTTCAAAATAAAACCACCGCCGTGCTCTAAAAAGAGATAAGTGAAGCACTAGAGCAAACAACAAACTACTCCGAAAGATATAAGTGAAGATCAATGAGTAGTCGAATAATTATGCAACTATGTGAAGAATCTCCCATTTAATAATTTCAGATCTTAGTATTTTATTCAAACAGCAAGCAAAGCTAAAGAAAATAAAATGACGCTCCAAGCAAAACACATATCATGTGGTGAATAAAAATATAGCTCCAGGTAAAGTTACCGATGAACGAAGATGAAAGAGGGGATGCCTTCCGTGGCATCCCCAAGCTTAGGCTCTTGGTGATCCTTGAATATTACCTTGGGGTTCCTTGGGAATCCCCAAGCTTAGGCTCTTTCCACTCCTTATTCTGTAGTCCATCGAATCTTTACCCAAAACTTGAAAACTTCACAACGCAAAACTTAACAGAAAATCTCGTGAGCTCCATTAGCGAAAGAAGACAAAACACCACTTCATGGTACTGTAATGAACTCATTCTTTATTTGTATTGATGTTAAACCTACTGTATTCCAACTTATCTATGGTTTATAAACTATTTTACTAGCCATAGATTCATCAAAATAAGCAAGCAACACAATAAAAACAGAATCTGTCAAAAACAGAACAGTCTGTAGTAATCTGTATCAAACGTATACTTCTGGAACTCCAAAAATTCTAAAATAAATTGGTGGTACTGAGGAATTTGTCTAGTAATAATATGCAAAAATAATAAACTAAATAGCAATCTCCAGTAAAAAGTTGAAGCTAATATCGTGAGCGCTAAAGTTTCTGTTTTTTACAGCATGATCATAAAGACTTCACCCAAGTCTTCACAAAGGTTCTACTTGGCACAAACACTAATTGAAACACAAAAACACATCTAAACAGAATCTAGATGTATTATTTATTCCTAAACATAACCAAAAATCAAGAAACTAAAATAAAATTGGGTTCCTCCCAACAAGCGCTAACGTTTAACGCCCCTAGCTAGGCATGATGATTTCAATGATGCTCACATAAAGATAAGAATTGAAACATAAAGAGAGCATCATGAAGAATATGACTAGCACATTTAAGTCTAACCCACTTCATATGCATAGGGATTTTGTGAGCAAACAACTTATGGGAACAAGAATCAACTTGCATAGGAAGGTAAAACAAGCATAACTTCAAGATTTTAAGCACATAGAGAGGAAACTTGATATTATTGCAATTCCTACAAGCATATATTCCTCCCTCATAATAATTTTCAGTAGCATCATGAATGCGTTCAACAATATAACCATCACCTAAAGCATTCTTTTCATGATTTATTTTCATAAAAATTTTACTACTCTCCACATAAGCAAATTTCTTCTCATGAATAATAGTGGGAGTATCATAAGAGACTTGAATACTATAAATTGTTTCCACATTAAAAGAGTAATGTTCAAAGAAAGGGTAATCATAATCATGACAAGTTTTATAAATATAATCATTACTACCTTTTATATCATAAGTTTCATCACAATAATCATCATAAGTAGCAACTTTGTTCTCACCATAATCGATTGAAACCTCTTCCGAAATAGTGGATACATCGCTAAATAAAGTCATGACCTCTCCAAATTCACTTTCATAAATATTATAAGATTCAACATCCTCCAAAATAGTGGGATCATTACTTCCTAAAGTTGACACTCTTCCAAATCCACTTTCATCAATATAATCATCATAGGTAGAAGGCATGCTATCATCATAACAAATTTGCATATCAAAACTTGGGAGGCTAAAATATCATCCTCATTAAACGTAGCATCCCCAAGCTTGGGACAAACATTAATTGCAGCAAATATATTCTCAAAACATCATCTTCATCAAACATAGCATCCCCAAGCTTGGGCCTTTTCATATCATAAGCATAATCACTCTCATCATTAATAGTATGGATAGCACCAATAGTATAGCAATTATCATATTCTTCCAAGCAAGTTCCAAAAAGATTTTCAAGATCATAAGAAGTATCATTATTTTCCCAATAATAATCATTACAACAAGCAATAGGCATAATGAGATCATCATCAAGTGCATCATCTTCCACGATTATTTGTGATTCATTTTCATGAGGCACAACAATAATAGGAGCAACTTTATTTGGGAGAGATATCTTTTTACATCTCTTCCTTTTCCTTTTCTTCTTCTTCACCACATCATGTGTGGGTTCAATCCTCTTTTTGGAGCTCCTTATTAATGAGATTGGTTGAATAGAAGGCTCCTCCTCATTACCTGATTCATCATAAGAAATAATAGGATATTGGGAAGTCTCTTCCCTTTCGTTAGTATTCTCTTCATCTTCTATTTGCTTTATTTTCTTTATGTAATTTGCAATATAAGGATTTTAAATGCAATCCACCGCACAATACATATAAATTTCCTCTAGATCAAAACCAAGAAGTTTATAACGGGCAAAATCTGGGAGATAGTTGGTTATTCGTTTCATTTCTTCATAGCCCATAAGCAAACTAAGTTCATTATACTGTGCAAGGGAAATCAAGTCATCAAAATTTTTGGACACGATTAGATCGTGAAACAATTTGCATCGGATAGTTAAATGACCCCGTTCATTGCAAAGTTCACAAGTACGGCTAAGAAAATTTAAATCTTCAGCACAAACATCTAGCCTTTCTTGCAACAATTTAGTTTCTAAGTGCTTATGCATCTTGCAATATCTATCTTCCCTATTTGGAGTGTATTTGCAAACCCAATGCACTCCACAAAAATTGACATGCTTATAGGAGATATTTTCATCATAGCTAGTGCAATCATCATTAGTACTATGGATATTCAAAGAATTCGTACTAACAACATTGCAATCATGCTCATCATTCACATATTTTATGCCAAGCATTCTATGTAATTCTTCTTCTAGTACTTGAGCACAATTTTCCTTTCCATCATACTCACAAAAGATATTAAAAAGATCAAGCGTATGAGACAAACTCAATTGCATTTTTTGGGGTAGTTTTCTTTTATAAACTAAACTAGTGCTAAAACAAGAAACAAAAATATTCGATTGCAAGATCTAAAGATATACCTTCAAGCACTCACCTCCCAGCGGGCGCCAGAAAAGAGCTTAGTTGACAGGGTGTGAGTGCCGCTTACCTAGCCTCCCCGGCAACGGCGCCAGAAAAGAGCTTGATGTCTACTACGCAACCTTCTTCTTGTAGACGTTGTTGGGCCTCCAAATGCAGAGGTTTGTAGGACAGTAGCAATTTTCCCTCAACTGGATGACCTAAGGTTTATCAATCCGTGGGAGGCGTAGGATGAAGATGGTCTCTCTCAAACAACCACTGCAACCAAATAACAAAGAGTCTCTTGTGTCCCCAACACACCCAATACAATGGTAAATTGTATAGGTGCACTAGTTCAGTAAGAGATGGTGATACAAGTGCAATATGGATGGTAGATATAGGTTTTTGTAAACTGAAAATATAAAAACAGCAAGGTAACAAGTAATAAAAGTGAGCGTAAACGGTATTGCAATGCGTTGAAACAAGGCCTAGGGTTCATACTTTCACTAGTGTAAGTTATCGCAAGAATAATAACATAATTGGATCATATAACTATCCCTCAACATGCAAGAAAGAGTCACTCCAAAGTCACTAATAGCGGAGAACAAACGAAGAGATTATGGTAGGGTATGAAACCACCTCAAATTTATTCTTTCCAATCAATCCATTGGGCTATTCCTATAAGTGTCACAAACAGCTCTAGAGTTCGTACTAGAATAACACCTTAAGACACAAATAAACCAAAACCCTAATGTCACCTAGATACTCCAATGTCACCTCAAGTATCCGTGGGTATGATTATACGATATGCATCACACAATCTCAGATTCATCTATTCAACCAACACATAGAACCTCAAAGAGTGCCCCAAAGTTTCTACCGAGAATCACGACGAAAAACGTGCCAACCCCTATGCATAGGTTCATGGAACCCGCAAGTTGATCACCAAAACATACATCAAGTGAATCACGTGATATCCCATTGTCACCACACATACGCACGGCAAGACATACATCAAGTTTTCTCAAGACATTAAAGACTCAATCCGATAAAATTACTTCAAAGGGAAAACTCAATCCATTACAAGAGAGTAGAGGGGGAGAAGAAACATAAGATCCAACTATAATAGCAAAGCTCGCGATACATCAAGATTGTGCCAAATCAAGAACATGAGAGAGAGAGAGAGATCAAACACATAGCTACTGGTACATACCCTCAGCCCCGAGGGTGAACTACTCCATCCTCGTCATGGAGAGCGCCGGGATGATGAAGATGGCCACTGGTGAGGGTTCCCCCCTCCGGCAGGGTGCCAGAACAGGGTCCCAATTGGGTTTTGGTGGCTACAGAGGCTTGCGGCGGTGGAACTCCCGATCTATTCTCGTCTTCAAAGTTTTTAGGGTACGTGGGTATATATGGGTGAAAGAAGTACGTCGGTGGACCTCCAGGCTGTCCACGAGGCAGGGGGGGCGTGCCCTAGGGGGGTGGGAGCGCCCCACCCTCGTGGGCAGCCCGGGACTCCACTGGTGCACTTCCGGTACTCCGTGGGCTTCTTCTGGTCCAAAAATAAGTTCCGTGGAGTTTCAGATCAATTGGACTCCGTTTGATATTCCTTTTCTTAGAAACACTGAAATAGGCAAAAAACAGCAATTCTGGGTTGGGCCTCCGGTTAATAGGTTAGTCCCAAAAATAATATAAAAGTGGATAATAAAGCCCAATATTGTCCAAAACAGTAGATAATATAGCATGGAGCAATCAAAAATTATAGATACATTGGAGACGATTATCATCTATGAGGTCTCCGGATCAAGCGGGACCTTGAGCGGTCCAAGGAAGAGCTCGGCCTTACCAAGAGGCAGCTCAAGAGAACAAAGGTAAGTGATACCCTGTCCGTATATTGATAAAGAAAAAATAAGGTTGTTGTTAGATCATAGGATCGTCATGAATTTTGCTAGGGGCCACGACCGAAGTGGCGGCCCTGAAGAAGGCGTTGTCGGCCTCGGAGTGCACCGAGCGCGAGAAGCAAAAGGCCCGAGTCGGCGAGGTTCAGCAAGAGCTCCATGATTTTTCAAGAAATACAAGTCCTTGGAGCGTGACTCTAAGACGCAGGGGTCCGAGCTTGCGAAGGCCCTCAAGAACGCACAAAATGCCAAGGCCGAAGCCCAAAAGGCCCTCCAGAGATTCAGGTCAAGAAGATAGCGGTGGGTAAGGCATTCATTATGCAAAGCAAGCATGTGAAGGAAACTTTCCATTTACTTACCCGAATTGAGCTCTCCAGAGCGTTCGCAGATCTACCCAAAGAAGTGTATCGGATGCCGCGGAGTTCTACCGGGCCGAGGAATGGAGCTCGACGGAGAAGTTGTTACGGTCTCGATATCTGGGACCGAACATCCGATGTCCTTGAGAGACCAAATGAAGCAACCGGGTCGAAGCTTCATAAGGCGGCCGAATCGCCATGAAGGGTCTCATAGTCCGGATGTGGCCTGGCGAGCCCCTGCCTGGCAACTACTTCGGCCTGGTAAAGCGGCTTGTGAATGTCTGCCCACAGTTTGAAGTCATAAAGAGGTCCGTCTGCATTGAAGGTGCGCGCCGGGCCTTTGCCTGTGCGAAAGTGCACCGGGCGAAGATGGACGCCGGAAAGCTGGTGAAGGAGGGACCGCGGAGGGCAAGGAGCATCACCACGAAAAGTATTATGACGGTGTCTGAAGGGTACTCTCCTTGTGGCGGAGGAATGTGCTAAGGATGTAATATTTGAATGAATGTACTCATGTGATCCTGTAATATGAAAATGAGTTCATGTGCGCTATATAACGCTTGTTGATTTAAAATATTACCTTCTGTGCGGCCGTTTATAAAATCTGAGAGTTGGCTAGTCGTCGGCTTCTACCCCCATGTAACTAGTACTGAGGTGTTCGGGATAGATCTTAAACACTCTTTATCCAAAGATTTTGGTCCTTTAAGGAGGTGTTTAGCGCAGCGAACAAGGCAATCGGACTATACAGCTTTATCACTCTCACTTAGCCATAGAAGTCTACAATTTTAAATTTTGGCGAAGCCCCTAGTATTCGGAAGGCCGAACTTGCGGCGCTATATACGCCGAAATCGGACAAGGCCGATTCCTTGCCCGAAGCGGAAAAAATCTTTAAGAATTTGAGACCTCTCGAACAGCGACCAGCTCTTGCCGCATCATGACAGTCAGTTTTTGGCTTTCTCTACTGAGGTGCTCGTCCGGAAGAATCGGGACACAATCGCAGTAGTTCTCCCAGTGCTACCTTAGCCGATATAGCGGAACGTAAGGCACCAAAACATGGGAGCCGGGCAAACCCAACTATTGACCCAAGTCATGATTCGGAGCTGATGCATATAATGCTATAAGTTAGGGGTGCTGCACTGTCGAAAGTGTTCGGACTTTTCTTGCCGTGTTATGGGGTACACTAAAGCCCCTAGCGCACTGGACATACCAGAATGTACAGGTGCAATTTGTCGTAAATAAGCAGACAAGGAAAAAGATGAAGAAATGTAATAATAAGCTAACGATGTACATTGTTATTTAAATGATACGTCAAAGCGTATGTATACAAGTAGTGTAATAAGCAAAAAATAGGACTATTTGACATGTCCTATCCAAGGGCAAGCTGCATATGGGTATGTAAAACAGGTATAGCGATCTTTATCAGAGACCACCTGGGGATTCCCTTATACGTCAGAGCTTCCTACTTCCTTGGTATTTCCTTCCCGTAATGGGTCCAATAATCAGGCTATCGGAAAGGGCTTACAGAGAATAGGGTCTGAAGAGAGAAAATGATAAAGATATACGGGCCCTGAGGCGGTTGAGCCACATTGTGGGTCGTGCCATAGTCGTGCCTCCGCCTATGCCCATGGTACACGCGGCGCAGATTTCGCCGCTTGACTGGGATTATGAAGGAGGCCGAATTGCTAGGCAAGCTCTGAACATGCCGGGCGATCCTGTTGAAGGGTACTCCGGACTCGCTTGAAGGTGTCTGGGGGCTTTATAGCTGAATTGGCGGTTTGTCTCAGAAGGAAGCTTTGCCCTTCTGCTGCGAGGGCCGTAGTGTGCTCCGTACGGAGCAAGCGTTCTGTGTTTCCATTAACTGTTATAACCCCGCGAGGTCCTGGCATTTTGAGCTTGAGGTATGCATAATGCGGCACCGCATTGAATCTGGCGAATGCGGTTCATCCGAGCAGTGCGTGATAGCCACTGCGGAAGGGGGCGATATCGAAGATTAACTCCTCGCCGGAAGTGGTCCGGAGATCCGAAGACCACTTCGGTGTGATTGAGCCCGTGCAATGTGCCTCTACACTGGTATGACACCTTTAAAGGTGGTTTTGTGGGTTTGATCCTCGAGGGGTCAATACCCATTTTGGCGACCTTGTATCCCGATAGAGCGAGTTCAGTTGCCGCCACCGCCCATAAGGACTCGAGTGAGGTGAAATCCGTCAATGATGGGGTCAAGAACCAATGCGGCGTAACTGCCATGACGAATACTGGTGGGGTGGTCCCTGCGATCGAAAGTGATCGGACAAGAAGACCATGGGTTGAACATTGGGGCGAGTGGCTCCATCGCATAGACGTCCCTTAGTGCACGCTTTCGTTCCCGCTTGGGAATATGGGTTGCGTATATCATTTTCATCGTTTTCACTTGGGGAGGAAATTTCTTCTGTCCTCCTGTGTTCGGCGGCCAGGGCTCCTCGTCGTCGCTATGCAGCCCCTTTTCCTTGTTTTCGGCATTCAACTTGCCGGCCTATTTGAACACCCAGCATTCTCTGTTGGTGTGGTTGGCTGGTTTATCGGGGGTGCCGTGAATTTGACACGAGCGATCGAGTATGCGGTCCAAACTGGACGGGCCCGGATTGCTTCTTCTGAACGGCTTTTTCTGCTGACTAGATTTAGAGCCACTGAATCCGGCATTGACTGCCGTGTCTTCGGCATTGTCGCCGTTGTTGCGGCGCTTGTGTCTGTTGCGACGTGGCCTGCCGTTGCTATCTTTGGCATCTGAATTGCCAGGATTTCTTGATGTGTTGTTGCTGCGAGCCAACCAGCTGTCCTCGCCCGCACAAAAGCGGGTCATGAGTGTCGTGAGGGCTGCCATGGACTTCGACTTCTCTTGGCTGAGGTGTCGGGCGAGCCACTCATCGCGGATATTATGCTTAAATGCCGCTAAGGCCTCGGCATCCGGACAGTCGACAATTTGGCTCTTTTTAGTTAGGAACCGAGTCCAGAATTTCCTGGCTGATTCCCCTGGTTGTTGGGTTATGTGACTCAAGCCATCAGCATCTGGTGGTCGCACATAAGTGCACTGGAAGTTGTCAAGGAATGCATCTTCCAGATTCTCCCAACTGCCAATGGAGGTTGCCGGCAGGCTATTCAGCCAAAGCCGAGCCGGCCCTCTGTAGTAATCTGTATCAAACGTATACTTCTGGAACTCCAAAAATTCTAAAATAAATTGGTGGTCCTGAGGAATTTGTCTAGTAATAATATGCAAAAATAATCAACTAAATAGCAATCTCTAGTAAAAGTTGAAGCTAATATCGTGAGCGCTTAAAGTTTCTGTTTTTACAGCATGATCATAAAGACTTCACCCAAGTCTTCACAAAGGTTCTACTTGGCACAAACACTAATTGAAACACAAAAACACATCTAAACAGAATCTAGATGTATTATTTATTCCTAAACATAACCAAAAATCAAGAAACTAAAATAAAATTGGGTTCCCTCCCAACAAGCGCTAACGTTTAACGCCCCTAGCTAGGCATGATGATTTCAATGATGCTCACATAAAAGATAAGAATTGAAACATAAAGAGAGCATCATGAAGAATATGACTAGCACATTTAAGTCTAACCCACTTCATATGCATAGGGATTTTGTGAGCAAACAACTTATGGGAACAAGAATCAACTTGCATAGGAAGGTAAAACAAGCATAACTTCAAGATTTTAAGCACATAGAGAGGAAACTTGATATTATTGCAATTCCTACAAGCATATATTCCTCCCTCATAATAATTTTCAGTAGCATCATGAATGCGTTCAACAATATAACCATCACCTAAAGCATTCTTTTCATGATTTATTTTCATAAAAAATTTACTACTCTCCACATAAGCAAATTTCTTCTCATGAATAATAGTGGGAGTATCATAAGAGACTTGAATACTATAAATTGTTTCCACATTAAAAGAGTAATGTTCAGAGAAAGGGTAATCATAATCATGACAAGTTTTATAAATATAATCATTACTACCTTTTATAGCATAAGTTTCATCACAATAATCATCATAAGTAGCAACTTTGTTCTCACCATAATCGATTGAAACCTCTTCCGAAATAGTGGATACATCGCTAAATAAAGTCATGACCTCTCCAAATTCACTTTCATAAATATTATAAGATTCAACATCCTCCAAAATAGTGGGATCATTACTTCCTAAAGTTGACACTCTTCCAAATCCACTTTCATCAATATAATCATAGGTAGAAGGCATGCTATCATCATAACAAATTTGCATATCAAAACTTGGGAGGCTAAAAATATCATCCTCATTAAACGTAGCATCCCCAATCTTGGGACAAACATTAATTGCAGCAAATATATTCTCAAAAACATCATCTTCATCAAACATAGCATCCCCAAGCTTGGGCCTTTTCATATCATAAGCATAATCACTCTCATCATTAATAGTATGGATAGCACCAATAGTATAGCAATTATCATATTCTTCCAAGCAAGTTCCAAAAAGATTTTCAAGATCATAAGAAGTATCATTATTTTCCCAATAATAATCATTACAACAAGCAATAGGCATAACGAGATCATCATCAAGTGCATCATCTTCCACGATTATTTGTGATTCATTTTCATGAGGCACAACAATAATAGGAGCAACTTTATTTGGGAGAGATATCTTTTTACATCTCTTCCTTTTCCTTTTCTTCTTCTTCACCACATCATGTGTGGGTTCAATCCTCTTTTTGGAGCTCCTTATTAATGAGATTGGTTGAATAGAAGGCTCCTCCTCATTACATGATTCATCATAAGAAATAATAGGATATTGGGAAGTCTCTTCCCTTTCGTTAGTATTCTCTTCATCTTCTATTTGCTTTATTTTCTTTATGTAATTTGCAATATAAGGATTTTAAATGCAATCCACCGCACAATACATATAAATTTCCTCTAGATCAAAACCAAGAAGTTTATAACGGGCAAAATCTGGGAGATAGTTGGTTATTCGTTTCATTTCTTCATAGCCCATAAGCAAACTAAGTTCATTATACTGTGCAAGGGAAATCAAGTCATCAAAATTTTTGGACACGATTAGATCGTGAAACAATTTGCATCGGATAGTTAAATGACCCCGTTCATTGCAAAGTTCACAAGTACGGCTAAGAAAATTTAAATCTTCAGCACAAACAACTAGCCTTTCTTGCAACAATTTAGTTTCTAAGTGCTTATGCCTCTTGCAATATCTATCTTCCCTATTTGGAGTGTATTTGCAAACCCAATGCACTCCACAAAAATTGACATGCTTATAGGAGATATTTTCATCATAGCTAGTGCAATCATCATTAGTACTATGGATGTTCAAAGAATTCGTACTAACAACATTGCAATCATGCTCATCATTCACATATTTTATGCCAAGCATTCTATGTAATTCTTCTTCTAGTACTTGAGCACAATTTTCCTTTCCATCATACTCACAAAAGATACTAAAAAGATCAAGCGTATGAGACAAACTCAATTGCATTTTTTGGGGTAGTTTTCTTTTATAAACTAAACTAGTGCTAAAACAAGAAACAAAAATATTCGATTGCAAGATCTAAAGATATACCTTCAAGCACTCACCTCCCCGGCAACGGCGCCAGAAAAGAGCTTAGTTGACGGGGTGTGAGTGCCGCTTACCTAGCCTCCACGGCAACGGCGCCAGAAAAAGCTTGATGTCTACTATGCAACCTTCTGCTTGTAGACGTTGTTGGGCCTCCAAGTGCAGAGGTTTGTAGGACGGTAGCAATTTTCCCTCAAGCTGGATGACCTAAGGTTTATCAATCCGTGGGAGGCGAGGGATGAAGATGGTCTCTCTCAAACAACCCTGCAACCAAATAACAAAGAGTCTCTTGTGTCCCCAACACACCCAATACAATGGTAAGTTGTATAGGTGCACTAGTTCAGCGAAGAGATGGTGATACAAGTGCAATATGGATGGTAGATATAGGTTTTTGTAAACTGAAAATATAAAAACAGCAAGGTAACAAGTAATAAAAGTGAGCGTAAACGGTATTGCAATGCGTTGAAACAAGGCCTAGGGTTCATACTTTCACTAGTGTAAGTTATCGCAAGAATAATAACATAATTGGATCATATAACTATCCCTCAACATGCAACAAAGAGTCACTCCAAAGTCACTAATAGCGGAGAACAAACGAAGAGATTATGGTAGGGTACGAAACCACCTCAAATTTATTCTTTCCAATCAATCCATTGGGCTATTCCTATAAGTGTCACAAACAGCTCTAGAGTTCGTACTAGAATAACACCTTAAGACACAAATCAACCAAAACCCTAATTTCACCTAGATACTCCAATGTCACCTCAAGTATCCGTGGGTATGATTATACGATATGCATCACACAATCTCAGATTCATCTATTCAACCAACACATAGAACCTCAAAGAGTGCCCCAAAGTTTCTACCGGAGAATCACGACGAAAACGTGTGCCAACCCCTATGCATAGGTTCATGGAACCCGCAAGTTGATCACCAAAACATACATCAAGTGAATCACGTGATATCCCATTGTCACCACACATACGCACGGCAAGACATACATCAAGTTTTCTCAAGACATTAAAGACTCAATCCGATAAAATTACTTCAAAGGGAAAACTCAATCCATTACAAGAGAGTAGAGGGGGAGAAGAAACATAAGATCCAACTATAATAGCAAAGCTCGCGATACATCAAGATTGTGCCAAATCAAGAACATGAGAGAGAGAGAGAGAGATCAAACACATAGCTACTGGTACATACCCTCAGCCCCGAGGGTGAACTACTCCCTCCTCGTCATGGAGAGCGCCGGGATGATGAAGATGGCCACCGGTGAGGGTTCCCCCCTCTGGCAAGGTGCCGGAACAGGGTCCCAATTGGGTTTTGGTGGCTACAGAGGCTTGCGGCGGCGGAACTCCCGATCTATTCTCGTCTTCGAAGTTTTTAGGGTACGTGGGTATATATGGGTGAAAGAAGTACGTCGGTGGACCTCCGGGCTGTCCACGAGGCAGGGGGGGCGTGCCCTAGGGGGTGGGTGCGCCCCCACCCTCGTGGGCAGCCCGGACTCCCCAGTGAGCTTCGGTACTCCGTGGGCTTCTTACGGTCCAAAAATAAGTTCCGTGGAGTTTCAGATCAATTGGACTCCGTTTGATATTCCTTTTCTTAGAAACACCGAAATAGGCAAAAACAGCAATTTCGGGTTGGGCCTCGGTTAATAGGTTAGTCCCAAAAATAATATAAAAGTGGATAATAAAGCCCAATATTGTCCAAAACAGTAGATAATATAGCATGGAGCAATCAAAAATTATAGATACGTTGGAGACGTATCATACTGCGGAGGTCTCCGGACTGAAGCGGGACCTTGAGCGGTCCAAGGAAGAGCTCGGTCTTACCAAGAGGCAGCTCGAAGAGAACAAAGGTAAGTGATACCCTATCCGTATATTGATAAAGAAAAAATAAGGTTGTTGTTAGATCATAGGATCGTCATGAATTTTGCTAGGGGCCACGACCGAAGTGGCGGCCCTGAAGAAGGCGTTGTCGGCCTCGGAGTGCACCGAGCGCGAGAAGCAAAAGGCCCGAGTCGGCGAGGTTCAGCAAGAGCTCCATGATTTTTCAAGAAATACGAGTCCTTGGAGCGTGACTCTAAGACGCAGGGGTCCGAGCTTGCGAAGGCCCTCAAGAACGCACAAAATGCCAAGGCCGAAGCCCAAAAGGCCCTCCAGGAGATTCAGGCGGTCAAGAAGATAGCGGTGGGTAAGGCATTCATTATGCAAAGCAAGCATGTGAAGGAAACTTTCCATTTACTTACCCGAATTCGGAGCTCTCCAGGAGCGTTCGCAGATCTACCCAGCAGTGTATCGGATGCCGCGGAGTTCTACCGGGCCGAGGAATGGAGCTCGACGGAGAAGTTGTTCTGGTCTCAGTATACTGGGACCGAACATCCGATGTCCTTGAGAGACCAGCTGAAGCAACTGGTCGAGCTTCATAAGGCGGCCGAACTGGCCATGAAGGGTCTCATAGTCCGGATGTGGCCTGGCGAGCCCCTGCCTGGCAACTACTTCGGCCTGGTAAAGCGGCTTGTGAATGTCTGCCCACAGTTTGACGTCATAAAGAGGTCCGTCTGCATTGAAGGTGCGCGCCGGGCCTTTGCCTGTGCGAAAGTGCACCGGGCGAAGATGGACGCCGGAAAGCTGGTGAAGGAGGGACCGCCGGAGGGCAAGGAGCATCACCACCCTGAAAAGTATTATGACAGTGTCCTGAAGGGTACTCGCCTTGTGGCGGAGGAATGTGCTAAGGATGTAATATTTGAATGAATGTACTCATGTGATCCTGTAATATGAAAATGAGTTCATGTGCGCTATATAACGCTTGTTGATTTAAAATATTACCTTCTGTGCGGCCGTTTATAAAATCTGAGAGTTGGCTAGTCGTGGCTTCTACCCCCATGTAACTAATCTCGAGGTGTTCGGGATAGATCTTAAACACTCTTTATCCAAAGATTTTGGTCCTTTAAGGAGGTGTTTAGCGCAGCGAAACAAGGCAATCGGACTATCTGACTTTATCACTCTCACTTAGCCATAGAAGTCTACAATTTTAAATTTTGGCGAAGCCCCTAGTATTCGGAAGGCCGAACTTGCGGCGCTATATACGCCGAAATCGGACAAGGCCGATTCCTCGCCCGAAGCGGAAAAAATCTTTAAGAATTTGAGACCTCTCGAACAGCGACCAGCTCTTGCCGCATCATGACAGTCAGTTTTTGGCTTTCTCTCTTGAGGTGCTTTCGTCCAGGAAGAATCGGGACACAATCGCAGTAGTTCTCCCAGTGCTACCTTAGCCGATATAGCGGAACGTAAGGCACCAAAACATGGGAGCCGGGCAAACCCAACTATTGACCCAAGTCATGATTCGGAGCTGATGCATATAATGCTATAAGTTAGGGGTGCTGCCTTTGTCGAAAGTGTTCGGACTTTTCTTGCCGTGTTATGGGGTACACTAAAGCCCCTAGCGCACTGGACATACCAGAATGTACAGGTGCAATTTGTCGTAAATAAGCAGACAAGGAAAAAGATGAAGAAATGTAATAATAAGCTAACGATGTACATTGTTATTTAAATGATACGTCAAAGCGTATGTATACAAGTAGTGTAATAAGCAAAAATAGGACTATTTGACATGTCCTATCCAAGGGCAAGCTGCATATGGGTATGTAAAACAGGTATAGCGATCTTTATCAGAGACCACCTGGGGATTCCCTTATACGTCAGAGCTTCCTACTTCCTTGGTATTTCCTTCCCGTAATGGGTCCAATAATCAGGCTATCGGAAAGGGCTTACAGAGAATAGGGTCCTGAAAGAGAGAAAATGATAAAGATATACGGGCCCTGAGGCGGTTGAGCCACATTGTGGGTCGTGCCATAGTCGTGCCTCCGCCTATGCCCATGGTACACGCGGCGCAGATTTCGCCGCTTGACTGGGATTATGAAGGAGGCCGAATTTCTAGGCAAGCTCTGAACATGCCGGGCGATCCTGTTGAAGGGTACTCCGGACTCGCTTGAAGGTGTCTGGGGGCTTTATAGCTGAATTGGCGGTTTGTCTCAGAAGGAAGCTTTGCCCTTCTGCTGCGAGGGCCGTAGTGTGCTCCTCCGTACGGAGCAAGCGTTCTGTGTTTCCATTAACTGTTATAACCCCGCGAGGTCCTGGCATTTTGAGCTTGAGGTATGCATAATGCGGCACCGCATTGAATCTGGCGAATGCGGTTCATCCGAGCAGTGCGTGATAGCCACTGCGGAAGGGGGCGATATCGAAGATTAACTCCTTGCTTCGGAAGTGGTCCGGAGATCCGAAGACCACTTCCAGTGTGATTGAGCCCGTGCAACAGGCCTCTACACCTGGTATGACACCTTTAAAGGTGGTTTTTGTGGGTTTGATCCTCGAGGGGTCGATACCCATTTTGCACACTGTATCCTGATAGAGCAGGTTCAGGCTGCTGCCACCGTCCATAAGGACTCGAGTGAGGTGAAATCCGTCAATGATGGGGTCAAGAACCAATGCGGCAGAACTGCCATGACGAATACTGGTGGGTGGTCCCTGCGATCGAAAGTGATCGGACAAGAAGACCATGGGTTGAACATTGGGGCGAGTGGCTCCATCGCATAGACGTCCCTTAGTGCACGCTTTCGTTCCCGCTTGGGAATATGGGTTGCGTATATCATTTTCATCGTTTTCACTTGGGGAGGAAATTTCTTACGTCCTCCCGTGTTCGGCCAGGGCTCCTCGTCGTCGCTTATGCAGCCCTTTTCCTTGTTTTCGGCATTCAACTTGCGGCCTATTTGAACACCCGGCATTCTCTGTTGGTGTGGTTGGCTGGTTTATCGGGGTGCCGTGAATTTGACACGAGCGATCGAGTATACGGTCCAAACTGGACGGGCCCGAATTGCTTCTTTTGAACGGCTTTTTCCGCTGACCAGACATAGAGCCACTGAATCCGGCATTGACTGCCGTGTCTTCGGCATTGTCGCCATTGTTGCGGCGCTTGTGTCTGTTGCGACGTGGCCTGCCGTTGCTATCTTTGGCATCTGAATTGCCAGGATTTCTTGATGTGTTGTTGCTGCGAGCCAACCAGCTGTCCTCGCCCGCACAAAAGCGGGTCATGAGTGTCGTGAGGGCTGCCATGGACTTCGAATTCTCTTGGCTGAGGTGTCGGGCGAGCCACTCATCGCGGATATTATGCTTAAATGCCGCTAAGGCCTCGGCATCCGGACAGTCGACAATTTGGCTCTTTTTAGTTAGGAACCGAGTCCAGAATTTCCTGGCTGATTCCCCTGGTTGTTGGGTTATGTGACTCAAGCCATCAGCATCTGGTGGTCGCACATAAGTGCCCTGGAAGTTGTCAAGGAATGCATCTTCCAGATTCTCCCAACTGCCAATGGAGGTTGCCGGCAGGCTATTCAGCCAAAGCCGAGCTGGCCCTCTGTAGTAATCTGTATCAAACGTATACTTCTGGAACTCCAAAAATTCTAAAATAAATTGGTGGTCCTGAGGAATTTGTCTAGTAATAATATGCAAAAATAATCAACTAAATAGCAATCTCTAGTAAAAAGTTGAAGCTAATATCGTGAGCGCTAAAGTTTCTGTTTTTTACAGCATGATCATAAAGACTTCACCCAAGTCTTCACAAAGGTTCTACTTGGCACAAACACTAATTGAAACACAAAAACACATCTAAACAGAATCTAGATGTATTATTTATTCCTAAACATAACCAAAAATCAAGAAACTAAAATAAAATTGGGTTCCCTCCCAACAAGCGCTAACGTTTAACGCCCCTAGCTAGGCATGATGATTTCAATGATGCTCACATAAAAGATAAGAACTGAAACATAAAGAGAGCATCATGAAGAATATGACTAGCACATTTAAGTCTAACCCACTTCATATGCATAGGGATTTTGTGAGCAAAAAACTTATGGGAACAAGAATCAACTTGCATAGGAAGGTAAAACAAGCATAACTTCAAGATTTTAAGCACATAGAGAGGAAACTTGATATTATTGCAATTCCTACAAGCATATATTCCTCCCTCATAATAATTTTCAGTAGCATCATGAATGCGTTCAACAATATAACCATCACCTAAAGCATTCTTTTCATGATTTATTTTCATAAAAATTTTACTACTCTCCACATAAGCAAATTTCTTCTCATGAATAATAGTGGGAGTATCATAAGAGACTTGAATACTATAAATTGTTTCCACATTAAAAGAGTAATGTTCAGAGAAAGGGTAATCATAATCATGACAAGTTTTATAAATATAATCATTACTACCTTTTATAGCATAAGTTTCATCACAATAATCATCATAAGTAGCAACTTTATTCTCACCATAATCGATTGAAACCTCTTCCGAAATAGTGGATACATCGCTAAATAAAGTCATGACCTCTCCAAATTCACTTTCATAAATATTATAAGATTCAACATCCTCCAAAATAGTGGGATCATTACTTCCTAAAGTTGACACTCTTCCAAATCCACTTTCATCAATATAATCATCATAGGTAGAAGGCATGCTATCATCATAACAAATTTGCATATCAAAACTTGGGAGGCTAAAAATATCATCCTCATTAAACGTAGCATCCCCAAGCTTGGGACAAACATTAATTGCAGCAAATATATTCTCAAAAACATCATCTTCATCAAACATAGCACCCCCAAGCTTGGGCCTTTTCATATCATAAGCATAATCACTCTCATCATTAATAGTATGGATAGCACCAATAGTATAGCAATTATCATATTCTTCCAAGCAAGTTCCAAAAAGATTTTCAAGATCATAAGAAGTATCATTATTTTCCCAATAATAATCATTACAACAAGCAATAGGCATAACGAGATCATCATCTTCCACGATTATTTGTGATTCATTTTCATGAGGCACAACAATAATAGGAGCAACTTTATTTGGGAGAGATATCTTTTTACATCTCTTCCTTTTCCTTTTCTTCTTCTTCACCACATCATGTGTGGGTTCAATCCTCTTTTTGGAGCTCCTTATTAATGAGATTGATTGAATAGAAGGCTCCTCCTCATTACCTGATTCATCATAAGAAATAATAGGATATTGGGAAGTCTCTTCCCTTTCGTTAGTATTCTCTTCATCTTCTATTTGCTTTATTTTCTTTATGTAATTTGCAATATAAGGATTTTAAATGCAATCCACCGCACAATACATATAAATTTCCTCTAGATCAAAACCAAGAAGTTTATAACGGGCAAAATCTGGGAGATAGTTGGTTATTCGTTTCATTTCTTCATAGCCCATAAGCAAACTAAGTTCATTATACTGTGCAAGGGAAATCAAGTCATCAAAATTTTTGGACACGATTAGATCGTGAAACAATTTGCATCGGATAGTTAAATGACCCGTTCATTGCAAAGTTCACAAATGCACGGCTAAGAAAATTTAAATCTTCACACAAACATCTAGCCTTTCTTGCAACAATTTAGTTTCTAAGTGCTTATGCCTCTTGCAATATCTATCTTCCCTATTTGGAGTGTATTTGCAAACCCAATGCACTCCACAAAAATTGACATGCTTATAGGAGATATTTTCATCATAGCTAGTGCAATCATCATTAGTACTATGGATGTTCAAAGAATTCGTACTAACAACATTGCAATCATGCTCATCATTCACATATTTTATGCCAAGCATTCTATGTAATTCTTCTTCTAGTACTTGAGCACAATTTTCCTTTCCATCATACTCACAAAAGATATTAAAAAGATCAAGCGTATGAGACAAACTCAATTGCATTGTTTGGGGTAGTTTTCTTTTATAAACTAAACTAGTGCTAAAACAAGAAACAAAAATATTCGATTGCAAGATCTAAAGATATACCTTCAAGCACTCACCTCCCGGCAGCGGCGCCGGAAAAGAGCTTAGTTGACGGGTGTGAGTGCCGCTTCTAACCTCCCGGCAACGGCGCCCGAGAAAAAGAGCTTGATGTCTACTACGCAACCTTCTTCTTGTAGACGTTGTTGGGCCTCCAAATGCAGAGGTTTGTAGGACAGTAGCAATTTTCCCTCAACTGGATGACCTAAGGTTTATCAATCCGTGGGAGGCGTAGGATGAAGATGGTCTCTCTCAAACAACCCTGCAACCAAATAACAAAGAGTCTCTTGTGTCCCCAACACACCCAATACAATGGTAAGTTGTATAGGTGCACTAGTTCAGCGAAGAGATGGTGATACAAGTGCAATATGGATGGTAGATATAGGTTTTTGTAAACTGAAAATATAAAAACAGCAAGGTAACAAGTAATAAAAGTGAGCGTAAACGGTATTGCAATGCGTTGAAACAAGGCCTAGGGTTCATACTTTCACTAGTGTAAGTTATCGCAAGAATAATAACATAATTGGATCATATAACTATCCCTCAACATGCAACAAAGAGTCACTCCAAAGTCACTAATAGCGGAGAAAAAACGAAGAGATTATGGTAGGGTACGAAACCACCTCAAATTTATTCTTTCCAATCAATCCATTGGGCTATTCCTATAAGTGTCACAAACAGCTCTAGAGTTCGTACTAGAATAACACCTTAAGACACAAATCAACCAAAACCCTAATGTCACCTAGATACTCCAATGTCACCTCAAGTATCCGTGGGTATGATTATACGATATGCATCACACAATCTCGATTCATCTATTCAACCAACACAAAGAACTTCAAAGAGTGCCCCAAAGTTTCTACCGGAGAATCAAGACGAAAAACGTGTGCCAACCCCTGTGCATAGGTTCATGGAACCCGCAAGTTGATCACCAAAATATACATCAAGTGAATCACGTGATATCCCATTGTCACCACACATACATGACGGCAAGACATACATCAAGTTTTCTCAAGACATTAAAGACTCAATCCGATAAAATTACTTCAAAGGGAAAACTCAATCCATTACAAGAGAGTAGAGGGGGAGAAGAAACATAAGATCCAACTATAATAGCAAAGCTCGCGATACATCAAGATTGTGCCAAATCAAGAACATGAGAGAGAGAGAGATCAAACACATAGCTACTGGTACATACCCTCAGCCCCGAGGGTGAACTACTCCATCCTCGTCATGGAGAGCGCCGGGATGATGAAGATGGCCACCGGTGAGGGTTCCCCCCTCCGGCAGGGTGCCAGAACAGGGTCCCAATTGGGTTTTGATGGCTACAGAGGCTTGCGGCGGCGGAACTCCCGATCTATTCTCGTCTTCGAAGTTTTTAGGGTACGTGGGTATATATGGGTGAAAGAAGTACGTCGGTGGACCTCCAGGCTGTCCACGAGGCAGGGGGGGCGTGCCCTAGGGGGGTGGGTACGCCCCCCACCCTCGTGGGCAGCCCGGGACTCCCCTGGTGAGCTTCCGGTACTCCGTGGGCTTCTTCTGGTCCAAAAATAAGTTCCGTGGAGTTTCAGATCAATTGGACTCCGTTTGATATTCCTTTTCTTAGAAACACTGAAATAGGCAAAAAACAGCAATTACAGGTTGGGCCTCCGGTTAATAGGTTAGTCCCAAAAATAATATAAAAGTGGATAATAAAGCCCAATATTGTCCAAAACAGTAGATAATATAGCATGGAGCAATCAAAAATTATAGATACGTTGGAGACGTATCATACTGCGGAGGTCTCCGGACTGAAGCGGGACCTTGAGCGGTCCAAGGAAGAGCTCGGCCTTACCAAGAGGCAGCTCGAAGAGAACAAAGGTAAGTGATACCCTGTCCGTATATTGATAAAGAAAAAATAAGGTTGTTGTTAGATCATAGGATCGTCATGAATTTTGCTAGGGGCCACGACCGAAGTGGCGGCCCTGAAGAAGGCGTTGTCGGCCTCGGAGTGCATCGAGCGCGAGACGCAAAAGGCCCGAGTCGGCGAGCTTCAGCAAAGAGCTCCATGATTTTTCAAGAAATCTGAGTCCTTGGAGTGTGACTCTAAGACCAGGGTCCGAGCTTGCGAAGGCCCTCAAGAACGCACAAAATGCCAAGGCCGAAGCCCAAAAGGCCCTCCGGAGATTCGGCGGTCAAGAAGATAGCGGTGGGTAAGGCATTGATTATGCAAAGCAAGCATGTGAAGGAAACTTTCCATTTACTTACCCGAATTCGGAGCTCTCGGGAGGCGTTCGCAGAATCTACCCAAAGATGTATCGGATGCCGGAGTTCTCTGGCCGAGGAATGGATCTCGACGGAGAAGTTGTTACGGTCTCGATATCGGGACCGAACATCCGATGTCCTTGAGAGACCAGCTGAAACAACTGGTCGAAGCTTCATAAGGCGGCCGAACTGGCCATGAAGGGTCTCATAGTCCGGATGTGGCCTGGCGAGCCCCTGCCTGGCAACTACTTCGGCCTGGTAAAGCGGCTTGTGAATGTCTGCCCACAGTTTGAAGCCATAAAGAGGTCCGTCTGCATTGAAGGTGCGCGTCGGGCCTTTGCCTGTGCGGAAGTGCACCGGGCGAAGATGGACGCCGGAAAGCTGGTGAAGGAGGGACCGCCGGAGGGCAAGGAGCATCACCACCCTGAAAAGTATTATGACAGTGTCCTGAAGGGTACTCTCCTTGTGGCGGAGGAATGTGCTAAGGATGTAATATTTGAATGAATGTACTCATGTGATCCTGTAATATGAAAACGAGTTCATGTGTGCTATATAATGCTTGTTGATTTAAAATATTACCTTCTGTGCGGCCGTTTATAAAATCTGAGAGTTGGCTAGTCGTCGGCTTCTACCCCCATGTAACTAGTACTGAGGTGTTCGGGATAGATCTTAAACACTCTTTATCCAAAGATTTTGGTCCTTTAAGGAGGTGTTTAGCGCAGCGAACAAGGCAATCGGACTATACAGCTTTATCACTCTCACTTAGCCATAGAAGTCTACAATTTTAAATTTTGGCGAAGCCCCTAGTATTCGGAAGGCCGAACTTGCGGTGCTATATACGCCGAAATCGGACAAGGCCGATTCCTCGCCCGAAGCGGAAAAAATCTTTAAGAATTTGAGACCTCTCGAACAGCGACCAGCTCTTGCCGAATCATGACAGTCAGTTTTTGGCTTTCTCTACTGAGGTGCACGTCCGGAAGAACCGGGACACAATCGCAGTAGTTCTCCCAGTGCTACCTTAGCCGATATAGCGGAACGTAAGGCACCAAAACATGGGAGCCGGGCAAACCCAACTATTGACCCAAGTCATGATTCGGAGCTGATGCATATAATGCTATAAGTTAGGGGTGCTGCACTGTCGAAAGTGTTCGGACTTTTCTTGCCGTGTTATGGGGTACACTAAAGCCCCTAGCGCACTGGACATACCAGAATGTACAGGTGCAATTTGTCGTAAATAAGCGCATAAGGAAAAAGATGAAGAAATGTAATAATAAGCTAACGATGTACATTGTTATTTAAATGATACGTCAAAGCGTATGTATACAAGTAGTGTAATAAGCAAAAAATAGGACTATTTGACATGTCCTATCCAAGGGCAAGCTGCATATGGGTATGTAAAACAGGTATAGCGATCTTTATCAGAGACCACCTGGGGATTCCCTTATACGTCAGAGCTTCCTACTTCCTTGGTATTTCCTTCCCGTAATGGGTCCAATAATCAGGCTATCGGAAAGGGCTTACAGAGAATAGGGTCCTGAAAGAGAGAAAATGATAAAGATATACGGGCCCTGAGGCGGTTGAGCCACATTGTGGGTCGTGCCATAGTCGTGCCTCCGCCTATGCCCATGGTACACGCGGCGCAGATTTCGCCGCTTGACTGGGATTATGACGGAGGCCGAATTGCTAGGCAAGCTCTGAACATGTCGGGCGATCCTGTTGAAGGGTACTCCGGACACGCTTGAAGGTGTCTGGGGGCTTTATAGCTGAATTGGCGGTTTGTCTCAGAAGGAAGCTTTGCCCTTCTACTGTGAGGGCCGTAGTGTGCTCCTCCGTACGGAGCAAGCGTTCTGTGTTTCCATTAACTGTTATAACCCCGTGAGGTCCTGGCATTTTGAGCTTGAGGTATGCATAATGCGGCACCGCATTGAATCTGGCGAATGCGGTTCATCCGAGCAGTGCGTGATAGCCACTGCGGAAGGGGGCGATATCGAAGATTAACTCCTCGCTTCGGAAGTGGTCCGGAGATCCGAAGACCACTTCCAGTGTGATTGAGCCCGTGCAACAGGCCTCTACACCTGGTATGACACCTTTAAAGGTGATTTTGTGGGTTTGATCCTCGAGGGGTCGATACCCATTTTGCGCACTGTATCCTGATAGAGCAGGTTCAGGCTGCTGCCACCGTCCATAAGGACTCGAGTGAGGTGAAATCCGTCAATGATGGGGTCAAGAACCAATGCGGCAGAACTGCCATGACGAATACTGGTGGGGTGGTCCCTGCGATCGAAAGTGATCGGACAAGAAGACCATGGGTTGAACATTGGGGTGAGTGGCTCCATCGCATAGACGTCCCTTAGTGCACGCTTTCGTTCCCGCTTGGGAATATGGGTTGCGTATATCATTTTCATCGTTTTCACTTGGGGAGGAAATTTCTTCTGTCCTCCTGTGTTCGTGACGGGGCTCCTCGTCGTCGCTATGCAGCCCCTTTTCCTTGTTTTCGGCATTCAACTTGCCGGCCTATTTGAACACCCAGCATTCTCTGTTGGTGTGGTTGGCTGGTTTATCGGGGGTGCCGTGAATTTGACACGAGCGATCGAGTATGCGGTCCAAACTAGACGGGCCCGGATTGCTTCTTCTGAACGGCTTTTTCCGCTGACTAGATTTAGAGCCACTGAATCCGGCATTGACTGCCGTGTCTTCGGCATTGTCGCCGTTGTTGCGGCGCTTGTGTCTGTTGCGACGTGGCCTGCCGTTGCTATCTTTGGCATCTGAATTGCCAGGATTTCTTGATGTGTTGTTGCTGCGAGCCAACCAGTTGTCCTCGCCCGCACAAAAGCGGGTCATGAGTGTCGTGAGGGCTGCCATGGACTTCGACTTCTCTTGGCTGAGGTGTCGGGCGAGCCACTCATCGCGGATATTATGCTTAAATGCCGCTAAGGCCTCGGCATCCGGACAGTCGACAATTTGGCTCTTTTTAGTTAGGAACCGAGTCCAGAATTTCCTGGCTGATTCCACAGTTTGTTGGGTTATGTGACTCAAGCCATCAGCATCTGGTGGTCGCACATAAGTGCCCTGGAAGTTGTCAAGGAATGCATCTTCCAAATTCTCCCAACTGCCAATGGAGTTTGCCGGCAGGCTATTCAGCCAAAGCCGAGCCGACCCTTTGAATTTTAGTGGGAGGTACTTGATGGCATGTAGATCATCACCGCGGGCCATGTGGATGTGGAGGAGGAAATCTTCAATCCATACCGCGGGGTCTGTTGTACCATCATATGATTCAATGTTCACGGGTTTAAATCCTTTTGGGAATTCGTGATCCATTACTTTGTCATTGAAGCATAGGGGGTGTGCGGCGCCTCTGTGCCGGGCCATGTCACGTCGCAGTTCATATGAGTCTTGTCTGCTGTATTCGGCCCGGCCGGATTTGCTTTTAGTATATCCGTCGTGACGGTCGTCGTCACGCGTTGGGGCGCGCCCTCGTGATCCGTAGATCGATCTTGTATGTCCTGCTTTGTTTTCCAATACGTCTCGCAGGTCTTGTGTGTTGCCCCGGGCCTTGGTGTTTTTGTTTGACTGGCGACGGGGTGCGGGCTGGACTTCGGGCTGATATGCCGCTTTGTCTCGGCCACGAGGTGGCCGGTCAGCCACATCATATGCTGGTAGTGCAGGCTTTAATGCTTCCTCCTCGAGTTGGGGTAGCAACCTGCGCTTTGGGTAACTTTTGGTTGGGCGCTCGAGTTCGTATTCCTTGGCTGCCAGGACCTTGGTCCATCTATCCGCTAGCAGATCCTGATCAGCTTGAAGCTGCTACTGCTTTTTCTTCAGGCTTTTTGTTATGGCTATAAGCCGGCGCTTGAAGCGCTCCTGCTCGACGGGATCCTCAGGCACGATGAATTCTTCGTCGCCGAGGCTCACCTCGTCTTCGGAGTGGGGCTTGTCATCCTCTGATTCTCCGTCTGTCGCTTGCTCCTTAGGGCTAGCTTGTCCATCCTCCCGCTCGAAGCCTGGCTGGGGGGGATTGTTTTCATCTTTGGCACTATCTGCAGCGTTATTGTCTCTTGTGCCGATATCGCTTCTTTTGCTATGGTGGGGCTTAGAGCGGCGCCGGTGACGCCGGTGCTTAGATTGCTTCTCGAGGGGATTATCCTCCGTTGCCTTATTGCCATCACTTCCTTTGGGGGTGTCCACCATGTATATATCATATGATGAGGTGGCAGTCCAGCGCCCTATGGGCGGTGGTTCCCGTTCTTCTCCTGCATCATTGTCCATACCGTTGATGTCTTTGGAGTCGAAATCGAGCACGTCGGTTAAGTCGTCGATAGTGGCTATTAAGTGGGTGGTGGGTGGGGAATGAATTTCTTCATCGTCCGCTTCCCACTCAAGCCGGATATAGTTTGGCCAAGGGTCTCCTGACAAGGAGAGAGACCTCAATGAATTTAGCACGTCGCCCAAAGGCGAGTGCTGAAATATATCCGCGGAGGTAAACTCCATGATCGGTGCCCAATCAGATTCGATAGGCACGGACGCAGGCGGTTCGGAGCCCGTGGCCGGGGACGAATCCAAGGGTCCGGCAACACAGGTCTCATAGGAGGTGAAGTCAGTATTCGGCTCTATCGCCGCTGAGTGTGCGGCCTCCGTGGCGGGGTCTATCCACCCATCCTTGGACAGCACGATCTGCTCCGGATTGAGGGCCGGAGTAGCCACAGGTGTGATCTCCCGAACACCGTCCGACGGCAGAGCTAGGTCATGCTCGTCGTGACTGTGCGGCGCACCTGACATGGGCTCGAATCCGTCGAAGATCAAGTCTCCGCGGATGTCGGCAGTATAGTTCGAGCTTCCAAACCTAACCTGATGGCGAGGGGTGTAGCTCTCGATCTGCTCCAGATGGCCAAGCGAGTTGTCCCGCAGTACGAAGCCGCCGAATACGAAGATCTGTCCGGGGAGAAAAACCTCACCCTGGATCGCATTGTTGCCGATGATTGAAGGAGCCATCAAGCCTTTACGCGGCGACACAGTGGAACTCTCAATGAAAGCACCAATGTCGGTGTCAAAACCAGCGGATCTCGGGTAGGGGGTCCCAAAATATGCGTCTAAGGCTAATGGTAACAGGAGGCGGGGGACACAATGTTTACCCAGGTTCGGGCCCTCTCGATGGAGGTAATACCCTACTTCCTGCTTGATTGATCTTGATGATATGAGTATTACAAGAGTTGATCTACCATGAGATCGTAGAGGCTAAACCCTAGAAGCTAGCCTACGATTATGATTGTTCTTGTCCTACGGACCAAACCCTCTGGTTTATGTAGACATCGGAGGGGGCTAGGGTTACACAGAGTCGGTTACAAGGGAGGAGATCTACATATCCGAATTTCCAAGCTTTCCTTCCACGCAAAGGAGAGTCCCACCCGGACACGGGACGAAGTCTTCAATCTTGTATCTTCATAGTCCAACAGTCCGGCCAAAGTATATAGTTCGGCTATCCGAGGACCCCCTAATCAAGGACTCCCTCAGTAGTCGTCGCCACACCATCTTAAAAAAGAGTCGAAGTAGAGTCGGCATCATCAATGCCACAAAGAGGGATGGCGGTGAAGTCGAACTTGGGAGTGTCGTCTTGGGGCTCATCGGGCTTGAACATCGTGGTGGTACTAGCCTCATGCTTGTCGTAGAGCTTGGCCACCGCGAAGTGTGCTTCGGGTGGAGAAGCCTTGGCCTTCATGAGTTCCTGTTCCGCCTTGAGAGCACTAATGTAGTTGTCGTCGAGGGACTTGTAGTTATCGAGGAAGATAGTCTTGGTGATGTCGTTGTGCAATCCCATCATGAAGTGGAATTTCATTGAAATGGGGTCGTCCACGCCGGCTCATCGCAAGGCAATCTTCATCTCCTTGAAGTACTCGTCGATGGAGTTGGATCCTTGTATGGTGTTCTCCAATTGGCGTAGAAGTTGTTCCGTGTAGGTTGGAGGCACAAACTCTCGCTGCAAAGCTCTCTTCGTCTTGGGCCAACTCATGTCGTTGCCCTCCGAAGGTGTGTGAAGCCACCATGTCGAGGCGTAGTCGTGGAAGTTTCTTGAGGCGCACTTCACTTGATCTTCGGGAGGAACTTGATGTAGCGTGAGGTAGTCGTCCATTAGGCGCTCCCACTCGAGATACTCCTCGGGTTCTTGAGTCCCATAGATAGGAATCGCGTGGTTGATGTCGAGGTCGTAGTAGCTCGTGGAAGTCGCGGACTTGAGCTTGGGTTGCTTCTCTTGAGCGTAGTCTTGAGGTTCTTGTTGGCGAAGATGCCATATGTCCGTAGGCAAAGATGACTTGAAGGCGCTTGGCGAAGATGCCAAGGGTTATGGTGAAGTCATTGAGCGGTTGTTGGTCTCGAGCTCTTGACCTTCATGTTCTTGTTGGCGATGGTGTCGATGCCGATGTGATGTTGCCTGAGATGGTAGCTCGGAAGCATGTGCTCTTGAGCGTCTTCTCGAAGATGAGGAAGATCATTTGTAGGACTTGATGAGGGCTTTGATCTCCTCCATTTGAGCTTGCATCTTGGTGTCGTTGGAGTTGTTCGTGGCAACGAACGCGTCATTGTTGTTGTAGACCGAAGGGAAAATGCCTTGCCTATCCATCACAAGACTCGAGTAGAGGTGAGTAGGAAATGAGATAAACAATACCAAGTTACCTTTTCACAAAGTTGAGGATGTATCCCGTTTCACTCAATGTGAGATGAAAGAATAGTGGAATTGGTACCAGACTTGTTAACTCACACCTATCAAGTAAAGCTTATGGTGTAGCTCGGTGAGGATAGTGGCACAAAAATTTAATGCAAAATGTTAGCAAGAGTCAATAATGTTGAAAGAGATTCACAAATTCGCAAGTGAAACAAGTAGACCAATAGCAAAGAATGGCACACGGAAACGCACACACGGATAGATAAATGGGGCCGTGCAACCAAGGAATGAGCACAAAATATGGAATCAACGGAAAACGCTCGTGTTGCACAACTCAAGAAAGACGCTAGCACGATTGCTCAATAGGCGGATATGACACTTGTGCACAACCTATAAGATGCAAAGATATATCAACTTCTATCCCAAGTATGCTATTATGTATGATGTTCCCGGTGTTTCTCTCAAGATGATCGGATATGACAATCTTATGTGCAATGTGGTATGATGCTATGGCTAATGCTCACAAGCTCATTGCTCTTTATCTTTTGCTTAAAAGCTTTATTCTTTTTTCATATGGCCACAATGCGAAATGCACAAACCAAGATAGCAATTGTGTATATGCGGGAACAATCTTGTGACACAAGGGATGATATGATGATACCAATATGATATGGTATGTATGCAACGGAAGGGTGGATCACTAATGTGCACAAGTAATGTTGCCGACAATACTCAAATGGCTAGTCTCGATAGGCAAGTGACGCAAAATGGGCTAAGGGGTTGTCAATGCAATGGAAAGGGTAATATACAATGGTGTCGTCGAGGTTACCGTCCTTTGCGATGATGAGTGGCGGTGTTCTTGATGTAGATACCAAGATGATGGAGACTTGTCCCTAAGTAGCCGAAACACCTTAGGAAACGGAAAAACCGCGAACTCAAAATCTCAAATGACAAATGTTAAATGGTGGTAGCGGAATGCGGTGGTGGTTGAGGAAGCTCAAAGGGATTGCGGAAATGCAATGATGGGTTTTGGAGTATGCAATGCGGAAGTGGAGGTTATGGTGGGGGACTATACATGGTGTCGGAGTTGAAGCAATGGTCCCTAAGTAGCCGAAACACCTTAGGAGACTCGAATCACAACTCAAACAACCTCAAATGCTACATGGAACAAAAAGGGTTAGGTTGCGGAAGTCGGTGGTGGCTATGCGGATGATATGGTGGAAGGCCTAGGCAAACTTTCCAAATTTTGAAAATTTTGATGGAGTCAAATGGTATTGGAACCTATCTAGATGGATGGGGGATGTCAATAGCTACTCAACGAGCTAAAGAGCGCGAAAAACGGACGCCGGATGTGAAGTTATGGGTAAAACGGTGAAACTCGGAACGCTGAAACTGGGAGGGGCGGAAGTACCGCTCGGGAGGGCGGTAGTACCGCTTGTAAGCGGTAGTAACGCTTGGGATGGGCGGTAGTACCGCTCGTGTTGGGTTTGTTCGCAAAATCTAGATCTGGGAGGGGCGGTAGTGCCGCTTGGAAGGGCGGTAGTACCGCTTGGAGGTGCTAAGCGGTAGTACCGCTAGGGGGGCAGTAGTACCACTGGTGTCGGGAAAAATCGCAAATCTGGATCGGGGTGCGATTTTGGGAAGGAAAAGGATGATTTTGGGGGCAAAATTTGACGAATTCCGTGGATGGAAGGTGGGGAAACTTGGGGAGATGCTATATCCACTCGAAACCAAGCAAATCCATGGATAAAAATCAACAAAACATCATCAAACCAACAAATCACAAAAAAAATTGGGGCTATTTTTGGTGGGGAGTTTTCGAAATTGGGACAAAATCAACAAAACTAGGCTAGAAAACAAAGGGGTAGGGGCTCCAAATTCGTGATAAACCTTGCTCTGATCCAAGATGATGTAGGGTAGAACCCTAGGTGGCTGATCTTTCACGATTGGAGCGGATCCCACGAAGAACGCGATGAACACGGGGAAGAACGGAGAGAAATCACAAGGAGAAACACTCAAGAACAAGTCCAATCACACATCCACTAGACAATCAAACACACAAGATCCACAAGGTACATGAAAAACAAAGGGAAAGATACAAGGTAAGGTTCATCTCCATGAGGAGGTCTTGAAGGGGGCCACCCAAGATGGGGTCTTGAATCCAAGGTGGGTCTTCTCCGTAGAGGCGTGCGGTCTCTCTCGTGGAGTAGATCCGTAATGGATGAGCAAAGCTCTATCTCTAATGAGCTACTACTTTGCTAACCCTAGAAAGGAGGTGGAGGTGGTCTATTTATAGTCTAAGCCACGAAGGGGTAAGTGGGAAAGGGATACATGGGCCTCAGGCCTGATTCTGCGCGCAGGCAGGCGGTAGTACCGGACATCGGGCGGTAGTACCGCTTGAGCGGTAGTACCGCTTGAGCGGTAGTACCACTTGTAGGCGGTAGTACCGCTTGTTCCAGATCTTCTTCCTCCTTCTCTTCCATGCTTCTCTCGCGGATGGTGTAGTTGTACACTTGTTCTCGCACTCCTCCTCCTCGTCCATGGTGTTCCGACAATACCTATGTATGCACACGAGAGGAGTGTCAAGTAGTATACCATCCTCGAAGGGGTAAAGTGAACACGCGTAAAGGAGACGATTCAACTTTTTGTATCTGAAGTAGATGTCACACGTGTTGCTTGCCGAACGGACTCTTGATATGGTGATGTCCGTAGGATGCTCCGCATTAGCATTGGTCATCATACATCAATTGTCGGCTCATCTTCATTACACAACACCAAAAAGACCAAATTAATACAAGTTCATACATAAAGTTCATACATATAAAGTTCATACATAAAGTTCATACAATACTTAAATGCAACAAACAAATAACTCTCTAGCTAAAGCATTTAAATGCAACGACAAATCCGATCAAGATCGCAACTAAGGTAACAATTGATCCAACAGCATAATGATACCAAGCATCACTATCAATGGCATATTTTCTAATATTTCTAATCTTCAAGCGCATTTTCTCCATCTTGATCTTGTGATCATCGACAACATCGGCAACATGCAACTCCAATTCCATCTTCTCCCCCTCAATTCTTTTCAATTTTCTTTCAAATACTCATTTTCTCATTCAACTAAATTTAACCTCTCGACAATAGGGTCGATTGGAATTTCCGGTTCACATACCTCCTAGATAAAAATACCTATGTCAACTTGATGGGCATAATTTGTCATAAACATGAAATGCAAAAAATAGTTTTAAAAAAGAATATACCACATCCGAATCATAACACGGACGAGGGCCGACGGGGACGGATATCAAAACCATGGCACTATGTATAACAAACAACGTGCGGGTAAAATAATTATACGAGTAACTATATATCCAAATCACACAAACATGAATTTTTTATATAAAAAGATAAGAACAAGAGTCTCACCTTAAGGTGGTGCCGGCGACGGGACGTTGCGGGCGATCGGCGGTGGTTACGACGGAGATTTAGAAGGCCCTAAGTAAACCACACCTACATATGCAAACTAAGTGTTATTTTTACCTCAAATTGCATATAGATCAAATACTACCACATATAATTCCTCCCAAATTACTAAAACCCATAAATTAATCACTATATAGACCATTGCAAGAGCTAATCTAGCAATGAGAGATGAAAGGACAAAGTTGCTAACCTTTGTGATCATTTGAATGGATGGGGGCCTTCAAATCTTGAAAAAATTTGGGCAAAATGTGTGATGAGCTCGAGGAAGAAGGGAAGAACAGAGTGGAGAGGGGAAAGAGGGAAGAATAGAGCGCGGGTGGACGAAGGGTTTATATAGGACGACCTTTAGTACCGGTTCGACGCATGAACCGATACTAAAGGTGCTGGAGGGGCCCTAGACTGACAACATCCTGCCACCACTCTCTTTAGTACCGGCTCATGGCACGAACCGGTGCTAAAAGTTCAGCATGAACCGGTACTAATGAGAGTGGCCCGCCTAGCCGTTGGAACCGGCACTAATGGTCACATTAGTGCCGGCTCAAATACAAACCGGTACTAATGATCTGAACATTTGACCCTTTTTATATTAGTGTCACCTAGCGGTGCATCAAGGACATAATTCTTCTATGCAGCAATGAGGATAATCTCAGATCACGGACCTAGTCCGCATCATTGCTACTATCATCTTTCAACATAGTTTTTCTCTAGGAACATATCAAAAATAAATGGGGAACTACATCGCGAGCTATTGATCTACAACATAGTTATGCAAATACTTATTGAAGGAAATATGCACTAGAGGCAATAATAAAGTTGTTATTTATATTTCCTTATATCATGATAAATGTTTATTATTCATACTAGAATTGTGTTAACCAGAAACTCAGTACATGTGTGAATACATAGACAAACAGAGTGTCACTAGTATAACTCTACTTGACTAGCTCGTTGAATCAAAGATGGTTAAGTTTCCTAGCCATAGACATGAGTTGTCATTTGATTAACGGGATCGCATCATTAGAGAATGATGTGATTGACTTGACCCATTCCGTTAGCTTAGCACTTGATCATTTAGTATGTTGCTATTGCTTTCTTCATGACTTATTCATGTTCCTATGACTATGAGATTATGCAACTCCCGAATATCGGAGGAACACTTTATGTGCTACCAAACCTCACAACTTAACTAGGTGATTATAAAGGTGCTCTACAGGTGTCTCCGATGGTACTTGTTGAGTTGTCATAGATCGAGATTAGGATTTGTCACTCCGATTGTCGGAGAGGTATCTTTGGGCCCTCTCGGTAATGCACATCACTATAAGCCTTGCAAGAAATGTGACTAATGAGTTAGTTGCGGGATGATGCATTATGGAACGAGTAAAGAGACTTGCTGGTAACGAGATTGAACTAGGTATTGAGATACCAACGATCGAATCTCGGGCAAGTAACATACCGATGACAAAGGGAACAACGTATGTTGTTATGCGGTTTGACCGATAGAGATCTTTGAAGATGTCGGCGTTCTGGGAGCGGGAGTCCCCAGACTTGCCTGCCTGCGGCCTGCAGCGTGGCTCGAAGGAGGCCCAGCACGGCCCATCTTCATCAGCGCAAGCTAAAGACCCTCGCGAGGGGCCAAGCCTCGCGGGGCGTATGACAAGGAGCATCCTCGGGCACGGCCTCGTCAGGCTGGCTCAGGAGGAGGCGGAAAATTCAAGGCAGGGTACCTCGCAAAGTGCCCATGACGCAAGCCATGACGACCAAGGGCGCCAGTCGGGCGCCAGCCCGCGCAGCGTCCTCCTTTCCTCTTTGGTGCAAAGGGAGCAAGCGCAGGAGAGAGCATCAAGCAAAGGCATCCGTTTCGGTGCAACAAGACCAAGACCAGCCCAACGGCTGGAAGGGAGTCATCGTGGAGCCCAAGCATGCGTCATCACCAGAGCCTTTGGCAGGTGAGGACCAACTTTAGTCAGGATAAGTGTACCCGCTGTTACCCTTCAAAATGGCCAACTGTTGGCGCCCTTCCCGCTCAATATTTGGGAAGAGGCCCAGGGCCTTCGCCTATAAATAGAAGTAGCCACACTCAAAGCTAGGGCCATCTGGAAGAGGGGCATCTGGAAGAGGGGCATCTGGAAGCTGGAGAGAGAGGAGGAGATCCGAACCCTCATCAAGAAGCCAGTAGCTAGAGCGACTGAACACCACCTAGCAGTTCATCGCACCCTCCAAGAACAGACCCTCGCGAGGCTGTTCTTCCTTGTATTGTTCCTCATCAGCCCAAGAGGCAATCCACCACACCAAACACTGGAGTAGGGTATTACACCACAATGGTGGCCCGATCTAGTATAAATCTCGTGTCTCTTGTGTTGTTCCGTTTAGTAGTTTAGGTCCCAGCGATTCGGCGAGGTGCGAGACGGTGGAGGGTTGGATCTCCGCGCGCACCCCAGTGTTCGAACCTCAAGGGTCTGCCGGAATCCAAAATCCGACATTCGCCGCGCCAGGTAGGGGTGCGCCGGAATCTGCCTTTCGTCGCCTCATTCTTCCCCGACCACCGCAACCATGTCTGACGCCCGTCGGGCCCGCGCCGAGCGCCGAGCCGCCCTCGCCTCCCATGTCGCCCAGACAGCTCCGTCGGGCGCCCTCGTCGTTCCTCGTCACTGCCGTTAACGCCGCCATCGCCCGGCGGGGAACGAGCAACAAGCATCGCCCCAAAGCACCGGCCCATGAGGCGGGACGGCCGCACCGCCACGCTTTCGCTCACCCGCTGGTTCTTCGCCACGCGCTTCGCGCTGCCATGGAGGCCCGGCTGCACTCATCGCGGCAAACGAGCTCTGCGCTACCGCTTGCCGACGACGTCTATGAAGAATGGCTCGACCGAAGTCGCCGAAGCTCGTCTGGCTGCAGAGGCGCCCAGCGCCGTCTCTCACCGCACCCGCCCCGCCTTGGGCGATGAACTCCGGCGCCTCGGCCGCCTCATCCTCAAGAAGGCGCCACAGCCCCAAAGGCGCGCGGCCCTGGCGGAACCCGCTCCGCCAGCGCCGCGGCAAGAGCAGAGCTGCCAAGAAGTTCCTCGCCCACGAGAAGTTGCCGGCGCTCCCGCTCCAAAGACGTCGAGACCTGCGCTGCCCTGGCCGCGCGCAGGACGCCCGCAAGACCAAGCTCTCTGTCGTCCGAGGCCCCCCGCGGCCACGGCGGGCTGCCGCGCCTTCACTTCCGGAAGGCGCAGCCGTCGCGTGGCCCGCCAAGTTCAAGCCGGACCTGCCTCCTCGCTACGACGGCACAGCTGACCCTACGGAGTTCCTCCAGCTCTATGAGCTGGGCATCGAGGCTGCCAACGGGGATGAAAAGGTCATGGCGACCTGGTTTCCCATGGCGCTCAAGGACGGAGCCCGCACCTGGCTCTTGAATCTGGCCCCAAGCACGATCTCTTCCTGGGCCGAGATGCGTACCCGCTTCATCGCCAACTTCCAGGGTACTCGCGACCGGCCACCCGCCATGAGCGACATGTGTCGAATCAAGCAGCTGTGGGAAACCCCGCAAAAGTACATCCAGCGCTTCAACAACGCAGCGCCTCAAGATCCCTGTGGTAACGGAGGAGGCCATCATCTCTACCTTCTCCGACGGCGTGCACGACGTCAAGATGAAGGAGGAGCTGGCGATGCATGAAGATCTATGCACCTCCTTGGAGCTGTTCAACTTGGCGACCAAGTGCGCCAGGGCTGAGGAAGGGCGCCTCTCCCTCCTCGAGCTGCCCGCCTTGGATCCCAAGAAAAGAAGTCCAAGGCCAAGGACGTGAAGCGCAAGGGGCTGCCGTACTCGGGCCGAACCGCAGACACCAAGCGAGGCAGATCAGCCCGAGTCCTCCAAGGGCGATCGATGCTGCGTGTACCACGACCTCCACACCCACAACACCAATGAATGCCAAGAGCTCCGGCCGTCTGCGAAGGAAGGGTCGGCAGACGCCCGAAAGGCAGCTGACCGGGCTACGGCCGAGGAGGAGGAATGAATGCAAGACGCTGGGAAGATCATGCCCGCGCCAAGGGTGGCACGACCAACCTCGCGAGGACCATTGGCAAGACCCGCGGCGAGGGAGGCCGGAGGGATCAGCCTCGCGAGGATCGCCTGCAGGGAACGCAGGCCTCCCTCATTGCCGCTGCCGCCAAGGAGAAATGAGGACCGTCATCGACGGGGGCTGGGGGCTTCAGAACCGCAGGCGATCGTCGCAGATCTGGGCGGAGCTCAAGCCCCAGCCTCTCAGCGCATCTTCAAGCAGTTCGCCCATGAAGTGAATGCAGTCCTCCCCAAGCTCGAGGCCACGCGCCCTCTCAGGTGGTCGGCGTGCACCATCACGTTCAGCTCAGCGGATCAGCTCAAGTGTGCGGCCACAGCCGGAGTTCTCCTGATGTTTTGTTCCCCAATCATCGCGAACGCGGTTGGTCACCAAGACCCTCATCGACGGCGGGGCAGGACTCAACGTCCTGTCCGTGGAAACATTCGACAATCTTCAAGTGCCTTACAGTCAGCTTCAGCCAACCAAGACTTTCTCCGGAGTCACCGACGGCTCCACGACAACTACCGCACCGAGCTCATCGACTTCGACGTCGCCCACATTCGCCTGCCGTACAACGCCATCCTCGGGTACCCGGCGCTGGCCAAATTCATGGCCGTAACCCACCATGGCTACAACGTCCTCAAGATGCCAGAAAGCGGCGGGGTCATCACGGTGCCCTGTGAAGAGAGAGACACAGTGTGCTCCCCGGAGCGAGCCTTTCAGCCGCATCGCTAGAAGACCAGCACCATAGCGGCAGGAGGCCTCCCGAGGCCACACCCAAGAAGAAGAAGACAGGACTGCCCGGCTCCTCAAGAGGCAGTTCTCGTGGCCCGTGACCGGCCAAGGGGAGCCTCCTTCCATCACGTAGGAAAGCGCGCCCGGCGCCCTCCTCAGGCCGGGCTCGGGGGCTCTCCCCTGGAGGTCCGCCGACCTCGCCAAGGTCACGTGGGAGGCGCTCGGGCACCACGTGGAGGCGTGCTTCGAAGCACATTTCCCGCAAGCAGGAGCAAGGCAAGGAGGGCCGAACCCTCAGGAGTTCGTCAGCAAGGCCATTCAGGAGCTACAGGAGTCAAGGGTCATGAGGGGCAGCAGCCTACCATTGTGGCCCCCCATCCAGCGAGGATGGTGGGCTGCGTCTGCATCGACATACCGTGGCTCAACCGAGCCGCTGCCTCAAGAGCGCCTGGCCCTCGCGAGTGGGACGCCATGAGGGCCCGCCCCCACAGCCTACGCGGCGCATGCCCCACGGCCTGCCAAACGCGGTTGCTGCGCACCAGCATCTCATGAGGGCTATCCTGGAGGCTCGAGAGGACCGGCACGCCGCAGCCCTGGCGGAGATGGAGATGGCCCCCGAGGAGCCGCCAGCGCCTCTGGATCCTCCCGAGGCCCCGGCCCGGGGCTCGTGAGGATCGGCCCCGCAGCCCACCGAGTCTGCTACACTAACACCCCTTCACCCCCAACATCACCAGTGACATCTTTAAGTTTTATTTCGGTGGGAGCGCCTTCAGGCGCATTATTCCCAGGTCAGCGTGGGTCCGTCCTGCGGCATGTATCCCTTTTATTTCATGTCATTAGCCTATCCTGTTGGGCGCCCTCGGGCTGCATCATCCCCAAGCCGCTCGGGCCTGTCCCGGCATGTATCCTTCTTACGTTTTTCTTAGGATCATGCTCTCGCTCCACCATGCTTGTTATTTGGTGCCTTTTCCTGGGTGACGGAATCTTGCACGTTAAAGGGGGGGTGCCTGAGCATCGCGACTTAGGGCTCCTACCGGCTCTCCGGCCCTCACCCTCTGGTCTTGTCCATGGCATCACGACCGGCTTGCCAGTGACGGCCGAGACCAGCCCGAGAGCCGGGACCCGAGGACGAGAGTTTCGTCATCTAACCCAACTTGCCGTTAAAGGGGTGCTGAGCATCACGACTCGTGGCTCCTACCGGCTCTCCGCCCTCACCCTCTGGTCTTGTCCATGGCATCACGACCGGCTTGCCACCGACGGTGAGACCAGCCCGAGAGCCGGGACCCGAGGACGAGAGTTGCTTGCATCTAACCCGACTTGCGTTAAAGGGGGTGCCCGAGCATCGCGACTCGTGGCTCCTACCGCTCTCCGGCCCTCACCCTCTGGTCTTGTCCATGGCATCGCGACCGGCTTGCCGACGGCCGAGACCAGCCCGAGAGCTGGGACCCGAGGACGAGAGTTGCTGCATCTAACCCGACTTGCGTGCTAAAGGGGGTGCACGAGCATCGCGACTCAGGCTCCTACCGGCTCTCCGCCCTCACCCTCTGGTCTTGTCCATGGCATCGCGACCGGCTTGCTGCCGACGGCCGAGACCAGCCCGAGAGCCGGGACCAAGACGAGAGCACCGCATCCGCCAAATTTGCAGGAACACACTCGAAGATAAGGCCCAGAGCCAGCGCAATCCGCCTTGAGGTAGGGGCCCCGTGAGTCCCGCTACCGGCTCACGGGTGCCCAGATACACCTCGTCCCAGCCCTACCGTACCAGCCACGTGTCGGGGTGGGGCATATCGCCGGGGCTCCTCCCGGAGGGGAGCCCCCTCCCACGTACCAGTGGAAGCACCATGCTCTGCGCTGGCTGATGACACTACCGAGGAGCGGCTATGCCCGTACGCATGCGGAAGCGCTATGCTCCGCGCTGGTGATAAAGAACTGAGGGTGGCCTCCAGGTCGCATCAACCTCAGGGAGCCTAGAGCTTAGTGTCCGGCCTCATCACAACGCCTCCCCTCGGGAGAGCCGCGCGAGGGGGCTGGGCACGAGGGCTGCGCCTGGGTCACGCCCAGACGCACGCCAACCAGCCAGGCCCCCCGGGCCTGGTTCATCGCATGTCACTCCCCGAGCGGAGCCAAGGTATGAATGCCGTTTGAGCATCAAGGGGGACTCCTGAGCATCGCGACTCAGGAGCCTAACTGGTCACATAGCCCCTCACCCCTTAGTTCCGAAAGGCTAACGGCGGTTGAGGTATGCGCGGGGCCGGGCTCTGCAGACGTAGAACGGTAGATCCGCCCGCGTCTCACCTCCCTACTTGTTGTTCGTGCGCCAAGGGGGACTCCTGAGCATCGCGACTCAGGAGCCTAACTTGTCACGTAGCCCCTCACTCCTTGGTCCCATCCCCGGTTTCCGGTCGGGGCTAACGGCTGAGGTATGCGCGGGGCCAGGCTCTGCCGGCGTAGAACATAAGCAAGTAGGAAGCGCAAATTTCAAGGAATTCAAAAGCAAATATTACAGTCCACACTGTTATCGCAATACCAAATGCAAGTTTAAACGCCTCCCCGAGGCATGATACATGTGCAGGAATTAAAAGCGTGACAGAGCCACAACGGAGTCACTTGTCGGCGGCAGCAAGCGCTGGAGTGGGTTCGCCTCGTGGAGCAGCAGGTCGGGCAGCCGCCCGGCTTGGTGTCTGAAGGCCCGGAACTTCCCCAACAGAGCCTCCGCGACCCTTCACAGACCTCGGCGTGGGCAATGCATGCTCGCCGCTATTGGCTCCAAAGAAGTCCAGTCGGTCGGCTGGATCGCGAAGGTAGACGTGGGTGAGGGCCCGCGTCAGTGCCGCAGAAGACAAGACACGCGCCTCGGCCTCGGCCGTAGGGCCAACGCCAAGGGTGACATCTTCAAGAGCGCGAACCAGGAAGGGAAGCAGCTTGGCGGGACCATCCTCGGCGCCCGGCGGCGGACTCTCCAGTCACTGTCAGAAGCGCCCTCAAAGAAAGAGCGAGCCTTCACCTCCATATCCATGAAGGCCACACGATCTTCTGCAAGAACCCGCGCCTTGTCGTCCAGCTCGACCTTCCTCGCCTCCAGCTCCTGCTCCAGCGCGCCTAGGCGGTCGCGGCGCTTCTTGAGCCTGGCCTCCCGGTCCTTGACGGCCGCCTCGCGAGCCTTCATGCTTTCCTCCTGCTCCTGGCGGAGGCGGGCCTCCTCGGCAAGCTGGGTCTACAGGCCCTTCAGCTCGCTCTCCAGCGTCTCACAGCGACCTTGGATGCTAGCTGCCTCCCCCAGGGCAGCATCGCGGGCAATCTTCGCCTCACAGACAGTTTGCTTCTCCTCGTCGCAAGCCGTCGAGGCCTGGACCAGCGCCGCCCGAATCGAAGCATCGGAGCGAATCCAGCCAGAAGCCAGCTCCAAACGCCCAGCCATCAGATGGGAGTCGGTGCCCAGAAGATCCTGCCGCAGACGGTCCAGTCCGGCAACGGCGCAATCCAGAACAGCATTCGGAGGAGCAGCGGTCGGTGGAGTAGGAGGAGAAGACGGCTGTGTGACCACTGCGCCCTGAGGCGGAACCAGCAGCGCCACGGCAACAGTGGAGGCAGCGCCAAGCAAGGGCACCTCAGGAGACGCCTGGGTCAAGGGGGCTGAGCTCGCCCCAGCGGGCTCAGCCAGGCTTCGCGAGGACGCCCGGGCAGGAGAGGCATGTGCATCACGATCACCTTCTTTCTCGGGCAGAGGCACCGCCACGGATGGGGCCTCAGGAGCTCCCTTCAGCTTCTTCGCCGCAGGCGCCAGCCTAGCCAAGAGATACAGATATCAAGCCTCAGCGACAAAGCAAGGAATAGAACAAGAATCAAGCACTTACTGGTCATCGCTCGCGAGCTCGAGCAACCTCCGACCATACTTGAAGCCCGAGAGCCAGCTGCAGGATCGGCTTCAAGGGGCCCGGAGCAGGAGGCGTCTGCTGGTCGCCCGGGCCGGGCAGACCTGGGAACCAGCCCAGTCCGGTCCTTCTTGGGATCGGGGCAGGCTCTGCCTCCCTGCTCATCCTCATCCTCGCTGTCGCCACTGGGGGAGGCGGAGAGTGCAGGACCTGCACCAAAGGGGAGCCTTGACTCCACCCCCGAATCAACCCCCTCTCCCGGCTCTCTTTCCTCCACCTCTTCGCTGGAGTCGGAAGAGGACACGTACACCAGGTCCTCCGGAGCCTCCACGGCACGGACCGTCCCCCATTGAAGACAGGCATGGGCCCCACTACCTGCTCCCAATCCTCACGAAGGAACAAGGCGCTGGGGCACCCTCCAGCCTCGCCACATCGCCCCAACCAAGGACTGGAGGACCGTCGCCAGATCCTCGCCGCCAGGACCACGGGCTCGAGTGAGGCCTCCACATCGAAGCTTAGCATCGACGGCGGAGCCAATTGATGCTCCAGGAACTCCCTCAGCAGTGACGCGCCGGTCAGCTTCGCCGCTGCCGTGTTGGCCGGTTTCAGATCTGCGTCCATGTTCTCCAGCACCAGCTTCGCGCGGGGATCCAGAAGCTCCACTCGGGACCAGTCGTCGGAGCTCTCGGGGTGCTCCGTGGGCAGGATCAGCCGAGGTGGATGCGCCCAAAGATCCACCAAGACCCACTTGCTCCTGAAGCCCTCAATCCGCTTCCTGTGGTTTGAAATGGCGATGGCTCCGCCAGTATGCATTTAAGCTCACAGACGCCTGAGGCGGAACCACGGGAGGTTCGGAGGGAGAAATAGTGGCGCAGCAAGGCCACCGAGGGCTTCACCCCAACATGGGCCTCACAATATTAGGCGAAGATTTCCAGAAGAAGGACGGAGTTGGGATGGAGGTGCAGAGCTTGAATGTTGTAGTGTCAGAGGACGGAGAAGAAGAACTCAGAAAAGGGAGGCACCATACCAGCAATGATGGCGCTCACGAAGAACGGGTAGAAGGTACTCCCCCGACCCTCAGGGGCGGAGGAGCCGGCCTTGAACGCCTCCGTTCCGTTGATGCCCTGCGCCTCCGCCATCCGGCGCACTGTATGAGGCTCGCCTGACACATTTGGCGGGTCCAAGGCAGGAGAGTACCAAGCTCCGCCGGGCTTGGCGAGGAGCCATGATCGGCTAGGGCACGCAGCGGAGTGGATCTCAAGATCTTGGAAGCGTAAAGGAGAGGCGCAAGAAAGGGATCTGAGCAAAGAATCGGAGAAAGTAAAGGAGGCAAGGAAGATGTCGCTCTATTATCAACCCACGCTGGTTGCAGAGGCGACGCGTCTAATCAACCGCCACGCGGGCGCCCAAGGTCAATGTTAGGGGCTCATGACGCTCAGACTTGCCCTTTCGCCTCTGCTCGGCCAAGTTCGGGCGTGCCGTGGGCCGAGGCTAGTGTCGGCGTTGCAGGAGCAGGGGTCCCCAGACTTGCACACTGGGGCGTGGCTCGAAGGAGGCCCAAGACGGCCCATCTTCATCAACGCAAGCTCAAGACCCTCGCGAGGGGCCAAGCCTCATGGGCGGACGACAAGGAGCTTCCTCGGGCACGGCCTCGTCGGTGGCTCGGGAGGAGGCGGAGAATTCAAGGCAGGGTACCTCGTGAGGTGCCCATGACGCAAGCCATGATTTACCAAGGGCGCGATCGGGCGCCCGGCCAGCCAAGGCGTCCTCCTTTCCTCTTTGGTGCAAAGGGAGCAAGCGCGAGAGCATCAAGCAAAGGCATCCGTTTCGGTGCAACAAGACCAAGACCAGCCCAACGGTGGAAGGAGTCATCGTGGAGCCCAAGCAAAGGCGTCATCACGAGAGCCTTTGGCAGGCGAGGACCAACTTTAGTCAGGATAAGTGTACCCGTTGTTCCCCTTCAAAATGGCCAACTGTTGGCGCCCTTCCCGCTCAATATTTGGGAAGAGGCCCAGGGCCTTCGCCTATAAATAGAAGTAGCCACACTCAGAGCTAGGGCCATCTTGAAGAGGGGCATCTGGAAGAGGGGCATCTGGAAGAGGGGCATCTGGAAGCTGGAGAGAGAGGAGGAGATCCGAACCCTCATCAAGAAGCCAGTAGCTAGAGCGACTGAACACCACCTAGCAGTTCATCGCACCCTCCAAGAATAGACCCTCGCGAGGCTGTTCTTCCTTGTATTGTTCCTCATCAGCCCAAGAGGCAATCCACCACACCACACACTGGAGTAGGGTATTACACCACAATGGTGGCCTGAACTAGTATAAATCTCGTGTCTCTTGTGCTGTTCTGTTTAGTAGTATAGGTCCCAGCGATTCGGCGATGTGCAAGACGGTGGAGGGTTGGATATCCGCGCGCACCCCAGTGTTCGAACCTCAAGGGTCTGCCGGAACCCAAAATCCGACAGAAGAATATGTAGGAACCGATATGAGCATCCAGGTTCCGCTATTGGTTATTGACCGGAGACGTGTCTTGGTCATGTCAACATAGTTCTCGAACCCGTAGGGTCCGCACGCTTAACGTTTGGTGATGATCGATATTATGAGTTTATGTGTTTTGATGTACCGAAGATAGTTCCGAGTCCCAGATGTGATTACGGACATGACGAGGAGTCTCTAAATGGTCGACAAAAAGATTGATATATCGGACGACTATATTCGGACACGGAAGTGTTCCGAGGGTTACCGGATAATTATTGGAGTGCCGGGGGGTTATCGGAACCCACGGGGGAACTAATGGGCCATCATGGGCCTTGTGAGAGACAGAGAAGGGGGCCTTAGGGCTGCCCCCCCCCCTTTGGAGTCCGAACTGGACAAGGAGGGGGGTCGGCGCCCCCTCTTTCCCTCCCTCTCTCCCTCTCCTTCCTTCTCCCTTCCCCCTTCCTAGTTGGACTAGGAAAGGGGGAGTCCTACTCCTACTAGGAGGAGGACTCCCCCCTCTCCTTGGCGCACCCTAGGCCGGTCGGCCTCCCCCTTTTTCCTTTATATACGGGGGCAGGGGGCACCCTAGAACACACAACAAACATTGTTCTTAGTCGTGTGCGGTGCCCCCCTCCACCATAATACACCTCGGTCATATCGTTGCGGTGCTTAGGCAAAGCCCTGCGCCGGTAGCTTTATCATCACCCTCATCATGTCGTCGTGATGACGAAGCTCTCCCTCGACACTCTACTGGATCGTGAGTTCGTGGGACGTCACCGAGCCGAACGTGTGCAGATCGCGGAGGTGTCGTACTTTCGGTACTAGGATCGGTCGATCATGAAGACGTACGACTACATCAACCGCGTTGTCATGACGCTTCCGCTTGCGGTCTACAAGGGTACATAGACAACACTCTCCCCTCTCGTTGCTATGCATAACCATGATCTCGTGTGTGCATAGGATTTTTTTCTGAAATTACTACGTTACCCAACAGTGGCATCCGAGCCAGGTTTATGCGTAGATGTTATATGCACGAGTAGGACACAAGTGAGTTGTGGGCGATAATAGTCATACTGCTTACCAGCATGTCATACTTTGATTCGGTGGTATTGTTGGATGAAGCAACCCGGACCGACATTACGTGTACGCTTACGCGAGACTGGTTCTACCGACGTGCTTCTTACACACGTGGCTAGCGGGTGTCAGTCTCTCCAACATTAGTTGAATCGAGTGTGGCTACGCCCAGTCCTTGTTGAAGGTTAAAAGAGTACGTACTTGACGAAAAATCATTGTGGTTTTGATGCGTAGCTAAGAACGGTTCTTGCTCAGCCCGTAGCAGCCACGTAAAACTTGCAACAACAAAGTAGAGGGCGTCTAACTTGTTTTTGCAGGGCATGTTGTGATGTGATATGGTCAAGACATGATGCTAAATTTTATTGTATGAGATGATCATGTTTTGTAACAGAGTTATCGGCAACTGGCAGGAGCCATATGGTTGTCGCTTTATTGTATGAAATGCAATCGCCATGTAATTGCTTTACTTTATCACTAAGCGGTAGCGATAGTCGTAGAAGCAATAGTTGGCGAGACAACAACGATGCTACAATGGAGATCCAGGTGTCACGCCGGTGATGATTGTGATCATGACGGTGCTTTGGAGATGGAGATCAAAGGCACAAGATGATGATGGCCATATCATATCACTTATATTGATTGCATGTGATGTTTATCCTTTATGCATCTTATTTTTCTTAGTTCGAAGGTAGCATTATAAGATGATCTCTCACTAAATTTCAAGGTATAAGTGTTCTCCCTGAGTATGCACCGTTGCGAAAGTTCGTCTTGCCGAGACACCACATGATGATCGGGTGTGATAAGCTCTAAGTTCACATACAATGGGTGCAAGCCAGTTTTGCACACGCAGAATACTCAGGTTAAACTTGATGAGCCTAGCATATGCAGATATGGCCTCGGAACACTGAGACCGAAAGGTCGAGCGTGAATCATATAGTAGATATGATCAATGTAGTGATGTTCACCATTGAAAACTACTCCATCTCACGTGATGATCGGACATGGTTTAGTTGATTTGGATCACGTGATCACTTAGATGATTAGAGGGATGTCTATCTAAGTGGGAGTTCTTAAGTAATTTGATTAATTGAATTTAATTTATCATGAACTTAGTACCTGATGGTATTTTGCATGTCTATGTTGTTGTAGATAGATGGCCCGTGCTGTTGTTCCGTTGAATTTTAATGCGTTCCTAGAGAAAGCTAAGTTGAAAGATGATGGTAGCAACTACACAGACTGGGTCCGTAACTTGAGGATTATCCTCATTGCTGCACTGAAGAATTACGTCCTGGAAGCACCGCTAGGTGCCAAACCCGCTGCAGGAGCAACGCCAGATGTTATGAACGTCTGGCAGAGCAAAGCTGATGACTACTTGATACTTCAGTGTGCCATGCTTTACGGCTTAGAACCGGGAATTCAACGAAGTTTTGAACGTCATGGAGCATATGAGATGTTCCAGGAGTTGAAGTTAATAATTCAAGTAAATGTCCGGATTGAGAGATATGAAGTCTCCAATAAGTTCTACAGCTGCAAGATGGAGGAGAATAGTTCTGTCGGTGAGCATATACTCAAAATGTCTGGGGTATAACAATCACTTGATTCAAATGGGAGTAAATCTTCCAGATGATAGTGTCATTGACAGAATTCTTCAATCACTGCCACCAAGCTACAAGAGCTTCGTGATGAACTATAACATGCAAGGGATGGATAAGACAATTCCCGAGCTCTTCAAAATGCTAAAGGCTGCGGAGGTAGAAATCAAGAAGGAGCATCAAGTGTTTATGGTCAACAAGACCACCAGTTTCAAGAAAAAGGGCAAAGGGAAGAAGGGGAACTTCCAGAAGAACGGCAAGCATGTTGCTGCTCAAGTGAAGAAGCCCAAGTCTGGACCTAAGCCTGAGACTGAGTGCTTCTACTGCAAAGGGACTGGTCACTGGAAGCGGAACTTCCCCAAGTATTTGGCGGATAAGAAGGATGGCAAGGTGAACAAAGGTATATGTGATATACATGTTATTGATGTGTACCTTACTAATGCTCGCATGATGCGCGTGGGTATTTGATATCGGTTCTGCTAATATTTGCAACTCGAAACATGGACTACGGATTAAGCAAAGATTGGCTAAGGACGAGGTGACGATGCGCATGGGAAATGGTTCCAAAGTCGATGTGATCGCGGTCGGCACGCTACCTCTACATCTACCTTCGGTATTAGTTTCAGACCTCAATAATTGCTATTTGGTGCCAGCGTTGAGCATGAACATTATATCTGGATCTTGTTTGATGCGAGACGGTTATTCATTTAAATCAGAGAATAATGGTTGCTCTATTTATATGAGTAATATCTTTTATGGTCATGCACCCTTGAAGAGTGGTCTATTTATGTTGAATCTCGATAGTAGTGACACGCATATTCATAATATTGAAGCCAAAAGATGCAGAGTTCATAATGATGGTGCAACTTATTTGTGGCACTGCCGTTTAGGTCATATTGGTGTAAAGCGCATGAAGAAACTCCATTCTGATGGACTTTTGCAATCACTTGATTATGAATCACTTGGTACTAGCGAACCATGCCTCATGGGAAAGATGACTAAAACGCTGTTCTCCGGGACAATGGAGCGAGCAACAGATTTGTTGGAAATCATACATACTGATGTATGTGGTCCGATGAATGTTGAGGCTCGCGGCGGGTATTGTTATTTTCTCACCTTCACAGATGATTTGAGCAGATATGGGTATATCTACTTGATAAAGCATAAGTTTGGAACATTTGAAAAGTTCAAAGAATTTCAGAATGAAGTGGACAATCATCGTAACAAGAAAATAAAGTTTCTATGATCTGATCATGGAGGAGAATATTTGAGTTACGAGTTTGGTCTTCATTTGAAACAATGCGGAATAGTTTCGCACGTCACGCCACCCGGAACACCACAGCGTAATGGTGTGTCCGAACGTCGTAATCGTACTTTACTAGATATGGTGTGATCTATAATGTCTCTTACTGATTTACCGCTATCGTTTTGGAGTTATGCTTTAGAGACGGCTGCATTCACGTTAAATAGGGCACCATCTAAATCCGTTGAGACGACACCTTATGAACTATGGTTTGGCAAGAAACCAAAGTTGTCATTTCTTAAAGTTTGGGGATGTGATGCTTATGTGAAAAAGCTTCAACCTAATAAGCTCGAACCCAAATCGAAGAAATGTGTCTTCATAGGATACCCAAAGGAGACTGTTGCGTACACCTTCTATCACAGATCCGAAGGCAAGACATTCGTTGCTAAGAATGGATCCTTTCTAGAGAAGGAGTTTCTCTCGAAATAAGTGAGTGGGAGGAAAGTAGAACTTGATGAGGTAATTGTACCTGCTCCCTTATTGGAAAGTAGTTCATCATAGAAATCTGTTCCTGTGAATCCTGCACCAATTAGTGAGGAAGCTAATGATGATGATCATGTAACTTCAGATAAAGTCACTACCGGACCTCGTAGGTCAACCAGAGTAATATCCGCACCAGAGTGGTACGGTAATCCTATTCTGGAGGTCATGTTACCTGACCATGACGAACCTATGAACTATGAGGAAGCGATGATGAGCCCAGATTCCGCAAAATGGCTTGAGGCCATGAAATCTAAGATGGGATCCATGTATGAGAACAAAGTGTGGACTTTGGTTGACTTGCCCGATGATCGGCAAGACATCGAGAATAAATGGATCTTCAAGAAGAAGAAAGACGCTGACGGTAATGTTACTGTCTACAAAGCTCGACTTGTTGCGAAAGGTTTTCGACAAGTTCGTGGATGTAACGCCCCGGATTCGATGCGCCAGGTGTTTGCCAGTTATTCGCCGTCTTTGCCATGTCATCATCTGCATTTCATATCATGTCATCATGTGCATTTCATTTTGCATACGTGTTCGTCTCATGCATCCGAGCATTTTCCCCGTTGTCCGTTTTGCAATCCGGCACTCCTACGTCTCCGGCGCCCCCTTTTGCCTCTTTTAGGTATGCGGGTGTTAAACTTTCTCGGAATGGACCGAGGTTTGTCAAGCGGCCTTGGTATAACACCGGTAGACCGCCTGTCAAGTTTCGTGCCATTTGGAGGTCGTTTGGTACTCCAACGGTTAACCGGGTAATCGCAAAGCCTCTTTTGGTGCAGCCCAACGCCCCCTCAAAGTGGCCCAAAACCCAGCAAAGTCCCTTCCATGCTCGCGGTCGTTCCATCACGATCGTGTAGGCGAAAACCGCACCTCATTTGGACTTTCCTAGCTCCCTCTACCTATAAATATGTGCCTCTCCCGGATTTTTCGCGCAGATGAACCCTAACCTTCTCCTCCCTCCGCGTCGCCGGACATGTCCGACCGTCTTGGGACGCTGGCGTCCATCCCCAGCCTCCACGTCGCCGGAGCCAATCCGGGGCCGACAAATCATCGCGCCGCCCGCCGGACCAACCCGATGCCGCCACATCTCCGCCGCCTCCCACCACCGCGGCCCGCACAGCCAGATCCGGCAGGCGAGCCAGCGCCGCCGTCGCCGTCACTTTGGCCGCCGCCCAGCCCAGCGCGCCGGCCAAACCCGCCTTCTCCTCGCCTCGTCTGCGTCGCCCCTCGCGGATCCTCCGCCGCCCGTCGCCTCCAGCCCCATCGCCTCGCCGGCCTCGTCATGGCGCCTCCGCCCGCCGCCGCCGGTCGACCCTCACCGGGCCATGACTCTCGCCGCCGGAGCCCAGTCGCCGCCGCCCTACTCCCGGTCGAGATCCGGGCATGGTGCCCCCAGATCCGGCCAACTTCGGCCCCTTCTTCCTCTCCGGCCATCTCCGCTCCTCTCCGGCATCAACTCCGGCAAGCTCTCCGGCGGTCTTCGAAATCCGTGCAGCCCGAGGTTGACCCCGAAACGCCTAAGTCCCGAATATTTTTGCATTATCATGCCATGTTCATTGTATCATAACTTGTTTCATACTGCTCCGTTTCATGCGTGTAATATGTCGAATTGTTCGCCTCGACGAGTACTTCATTTCATTCCATTGCATCATGTTCATTTGAGTTCATCTTGATGCTTGAATCTTCGTTGCAAGAGTGCTATATGATGTTAACCTGCTGAAACTGTTATAACTTGGTGATTTGTCTTTTTTGCCATGATTGATGTGTGCATCCTATGAGCATGAACTCTACATTAGTTTTTATCTATGTCATGCCATATTTACAGGGGTGTCATCCATGTATTTTTGTGATTCCTGTAGTGAGTGCATCGAGCTTGTTAAGTAGGGTACTTGCTGTTGTTGTTTTGCATGTCTGAATCTGCTTTATCATGATGCTATGTTAACCTGCTGCTACAAGTCATTCTATGCATAATCTGGAGATGTTCACTAAGGATGTTTTGTTACACATATAATGCTCTATCCATCCATGCCCCTGGTTGCATTTATAGCTTGCTGTAGGTTGTTGTAATCTTGATCCGAAGTTGCTAAATAATGTTCATGTCAGCCTGTTAACTTTAAGTTCAGTTTTGCCATGTGATTTCCTAGTGATACATGCACTCTATGAACTTGTTCTTGCCATGTCTAGCTTCTTAAACATGTCTTCTTACTGTGAGTTACCTTGACATGCCATTTATTGCTCTTTGGTGAGTGGTTCAAGCTCACCGACATGCCTACTTATCGTTGTTCCTGCCATGTATGAATCTGTAATACAACTTGCTATGTTTACATGGGTGCCATCATATCTGCTGATCCTTTTTGGCTCATGGCCAGTAAAGGACATTTGTTCTATGATATTAGTAGATTCCTTTCATGCCTTTTTTTTCCATGTTCAGTTTCCGTAACATGTTGTTTGATAGCTCTAAACATTGCAACCTGATGTTATTTCCTGGTAAGTCTGAAACTGTTATTATTTGCAATCTTGCCATGTCATTTCGAGCATGTTCTAGTGATTTCTGGAGATAGCTCAGTGTTCATGTTTTGTCATGATTTACCTGTACATCACGTCCATGCCTTTTGTTATCATTTTAAGATGTTGTAGCATGTTATTTTGATGCTTTCAATATGCCTAGTTGCTGTTTTGGACAGCTTGTCCTTTAAACTTGTTTTATGTGTATGTGTTGAACCGTTGCTCCGTTTTGAGTGTGCTCTATATGAAACTTGCTTGATTTTGCATGTAGTTTCATATTACCATGTTGCATCCTTGTTTTGAGGTGTTTGCTTGATGTTTGTATGCATTTTGCATCAATGCCATGTTTAACCTGTTTTGCTCATATCTTCTAGACCGTAGCTCCGATATCTAATGAACTTTATATGTAACTTGACTAGAATTTCGTGTAGATCATCGTGGTCCATCTTAACTTGTTGTTTAACAACTTGAACATAAAGTTATTCAGATCTGGACCAATTTCGAAATTTGCATATGAGGACTTACCGGATTTGTTATATGTTGTTCCCGGCCTCATTTAAACTTGCTTTGATGTGTTGCTCTTGTTTGCATCATCTCTTGCCATGAGTAGCTTCATGTAGTCTTGTCATGCATCATGCTTGGTTGTGCATCATGTCTTGTCTATGTGTGGTGTGTTTACTATGTTGTGTGCTTCTTCTCGATAGTTCCGTTTCGTTGCGATCGTGAGGATTCGTTCGTCTACGCTTGGTTCGTCTTCGTGGCTTCATCTTCTTCATGGACTCATTCTTCTTCCTAGCGGGATTTCATGCAAGATGACCGTCACCTTGGATCTCATTACTATCATTGTTATGCTAGTTGCTTCGTTCTACCGCTATGCTGCGTTACCTACCACTTGCTTATCAAGCCTCCCAAATTGCCATGAACCTCTAACCTTTGACACCTTTCCCATGCAAACCGTTGTTTGGCTATGTTACCGCTTTGCTTAGCCCCTCTTATAGCGTTGTTAGTTGCAGGTGAAGATGAAGTTTGTTCCTTGTTGGAACATGGAGATGTTGTTCCTTGTTGGAACATGTTTACTTGTTGGGATATCACAATATATCTTATTTAATTAATGCATCTATATACTTGGTAAAGGGTGGAAGGCTCGGCCTTATGCCCGGTGTTTTGTTCCACTCTTGCCGCCCTAGTTTCCGTCATATCGGTATTATGTTCCCGGATTTTGCGTCCCTAACGCGGTTGGGTGATTTATGGGACCCCCTTGACAGTTCGCTTTGAATAAGACTCCTCCAAAGGCCCAACATTGGTTTTACCATTTGCCTCACCTTTGCCCTTTTCCCTTGGGTTCCGGAGCCCAAGGGTCATCTTTATTTTAGCCCCGGGCGGTGCTCCTTCGAGTGTTGGTCAAACGGCAGATCATGGGGGCCACCACGGGCAACTCGAGGGCTGGTTTTACTCGTAGGCTGACCTATCGGTGTGCCCTCGAGCGAGATATGTGCAGCTCCTATCGGGATTTGTCGGCGCATCAGGCGGCTTTGCTGGTCTTGTTTTATTCTTTGTCGAAATGTCTTGTAGCCGGATTCCGAGACTGGTCGGGTCTTCCGGGAGAAGGAATATCCTTCGTTGATCGCGAGAGCTTATCATGGCCTAAGTTGGAACACCCTGCAGGGTATAAACTTTCGAGAGCCGTGCCAGCGGTTATGTGGCGAGATGGGAATTTGTTAATATCCGGTTGTAGATAACTTGACACCAGATCCGAACTAAAACGCATCAACCGCGTGTGTAGCCGTGATGGTCTCTTCTCGGCGGAGTCCGGGAAGTGAACACGGTTTCTTGGGTTATGTCTGACGTAAGTAGGAGTTCAGGATCACTTCTTGATCATTACTAGCTGACGACCGTTCCGCTTGCTCTCCTCTCGCTCTTATTTGCGTTGGTTATCCACCATATATGCTTAGCCGCTGCTGCAACCTCACCACTTTACCCTTTCCTTTCCCTTTAAGCTTTGCTAGTCTTGATATCCATGGTAATGGGATTGATGAGTCCTCGTGGCTCACAGATTACTACACCTGTGATTGCAGGTACAGGTTTTGCGATGATCATGACGCCGAGAGCGATGTTACTTGTTTTGGAGTTCTTCTTACGCTTCTTCTTCGATCGGGGATAGGTTCGGTCGGCACTGGGCTAGCAGGGTGGATGTCGTTTGAGTTTGTTTATGTTTCATCCGTAGTCGGATGTTGTTCTCATGTATGTTGTTGATGTATTCTTGTGGCATTTGTGCCTTATGTATGTATCCCCGTCTATTATGTAATGTTGATGTAATGATATCCACCTTGCAAAAGCGTTTCAATATGCGGTTGATTCATCCTTGGTGGGACCTTCGAGTCTCTTTAGGATAGTATCGCATATTGGGCGTGATAAGTTGGTATCAGAGCCTCGACCGACCCTAGGAGCCCCCTTGATTGATCGTGTAGTTTGGTCGTTGTTGAGTCTAGAAGAGAACTGTTTTTGGAGTCTAGTTATATCGGAGAGTAGGAATTCTTTTTACTCCTCAGCCCCTTCGTCGCTCTGGTGAGGAATCTTGACGTAGGCGTTTTGAACTACTCCTCTTCACATTCAAGTTTTTCTTTAGGATCACGCAGTTGGTTTTTCGATCGTTGTTCCTCAGCTCTTTTCATCCGGTGCATTTCTAGTCAAGTTAACTTGAGCCTCTTCATCTTTGAGTTCAATCCTCAGTTGTTTTTCTTTTCCCACCCACCCACCCTTCTTATTTTCTGAACCGGAGTCTGTATTCGAGTATCCATCCTACTCGTGTGAAGTCTTTGCTTTCTTTCCTCAATGATTTCAACCGGTGTTTTCTCTTCAAGATATTCATCGATTTCCCCTTCCAAGTTGCCTCTGTTTTTCCCGCCCTCCCACCCTCTTCTTCCCGGAGCCTGAGTCTATTTCGAGCATCAATTTCATTCGTGTGGAGTCTTTCGTCAATCATTTCAACCGGTGAATTCTCATCTCGTTTGACATTCTTCATCTCTTTTCTTTTCCGGTGGTTTCAATTCAAGTTTTTCGGGTTGATTATATTCTTTTCCTCGGCTCTAGTGTTTTTCTTTGCTCGTCCGCCTCTCGCCATTTAATCATTCCGGAGTTTGGAAGACATATCAGGAGATTCGTCTGTGTTCCAATTAATTCGAGGTTGTCACCTCATTCAGATCTTTCAATTGTTCCGGTGCATCATCTATCCGTTGAACAATTCTTTCCGACGGTGTTTTTCTCTTTAGTGGGCCCTAACCCACAGGTCTTTTCCCAGGATCTTACCTGGCTCTTCTAATTATTCCGGAGCCATTCTTAATTCTTTTCGAAGTTTGACGTAAGTATGATTTTCATCAGTCAGATCTTTTCCAAGATCAATTTCAAATCATTTTCATTGTTGACTCAACATCTTTGTTTTATATTCTCCCGGAGCGCCTCAACAATTTTGGTGGTGTTTATCGTCTTCTTTTGAAGACCAAAGTAGAGTTTCTCTTAAATCTTGTCTGTTCTCCCGAAGATTCGTGGTTCTAGCTTCATGCTATCCTCTTGAATTATTCCGTTTGTCAGAGATTCTTTTCTTACCCATCCGGAGTATTTCAGGAGTTGCTTTTTTGTTCCGATCATCCGGAGGCCATTTTTTCGGAATATCTCTCCATTCTAAGTTTTTCAAATTCGTTCTCCAATTATTCCATATTCGTGCCCCGTCGTTCATCTCAATATTCTTCCGGTGCTTCGTTCAAGTATTCTTCTATCAGTTCGCGATCTCTTTGTTCTCTTGCATTTTAATTCCCTCAAGTATCTCCGTGCTTCTCTAATTCTTCCCGGTGATTATTTCTTTTTCATCATTCATTTCGAATTCTTACGGTGGTTCGTTCAAGATTATTTTCCTTCATTAGCATATCAATCCATTCGTTCTCTCAAATCCTACTGGTGGTTCATGAAGACTTTCTCAAGTTTTGTGCGATGTTTCCCCTTAATCCTTTTTCAACGAGAATAAGTATTATGCCAAATCTATTGCTTGTCATCAATCTAATTTGATGAAGGATAAGCATACAATAAATCTTATTCTTATTTCATCCTAGTGAGTAATCCCTTTTCTTCGGAGTTTGGTCGTCAGGAATAAATTCTAGTTTCAAGTGTTTTCATCCTTTCTTTTCCGGAGTTCAAATTTCCTCCGCCATTTCGTAGGAACCTCCATCTAAATCATCGCAAGCTTTAGTCTTATTCTTTCATTCTATCTCATCATCCTTTTTGTTACCGGAGTTCTTCACAGTGGTTCTTCATGATTTAATTCATTTTTCAAGAGTTCATCAAGTACCATTCCATCCTCTCAAGTTCATGTTCTAATCCTTCAATTTTCAGCAGGAGTGCTGCCTAAATCCTTCCAGTCTTATTCGTTTTCTTATCTCGTTCTAACCGGAGTGGTTTCATAGTCTTTATGATTCCGTGAGCTTTTGATTCTCGTCATTCTCGTCGTTCGTCTCTTCTTCTCGAGTGCTCTCGATTCCTTGCTTCTTCTTTGAGTTCTTGTTTCACCTCATCCTTTTCCCTTCCGTCTCGGTCCTAAGATCTCGGGACGAGATCTCTTGTTAGTGGAGGAGTGTTGTAACGCCCCGGATTCGATGCGCCAGGTGTTTGCCAGTTATTCTCCGTCTTTGCCATGTCATCATCTGCATTTCATATCATGTCATCATGTGCATTTCATTTTGCATACGTGTTCGTCTCATGCATCCGAGCATTTTCCCCGTTGTCCGTTTTGCAATCCGGCACTCCTATGTCTCCCGGCGCCCCCTTTTGCCTCTTTTCGTGTGCGGGTGTTGAACTTTCTCGGAATGGATCGAGGTTTGTCAAGCGGCCTTGGTATAACACCGGTAGACCGCCTGTCAAGTTTCGTGCCATTTGGAGGTCGTTTGGTACTCCAACAGTTAACCGGGTAACCGCAAATCCTCTTTTGGTGCAGCCCAACGCCCCCTCAAAGTGGCCCAAAACCCAGCAAAGTCCCTTCCATGCTCTCGTTCGTTCGATCACGATCGTGTGGGCGAAAACCGCACCTCATTTGAACTCTCCTAGCTCCCTCTACCTATAAATATGTGCCTCTCCCGGATTTTTCGCGCAGATGAACCCTAACCTCCTCCTCCCTCCGCGTCGCCGGACATGTCCGCCCGCGCCGGACGCGTCCATCCCCGCAGCCTCCACGTCGTCGGAGCCAATCCGGGGCCGACCGTCATCAGCCGCCGCCGGACCAACCCGTGCGCCCTGTCTCGCCGCCTCCACCCGCGGCAGCCCCAAATCCGGCCAGCGACCAGCGCCGCCGCCGTCCGCCCGCACTTTGGCGGCCGCCCGCCGCCCGATCTCCTCCGGCGCGCCTCTCGCCGCCATCGCCCGGCCCAGCGCCGCCGGCCACCTTCTCACCGCCTCGTCTGCGTCGCCCCTCGCGGATCCTCCGCCACCGTCGCCTCCGCAGCCCCATCGCCTCGCCCGGCCTCGTCATGGCGCCTCCGCCCGCCGCCGCCCGGTCAACCTCGCCGGGCCGCTGACTCTCATGCCGGAGCCCAGTGGTCGCCGCCGCCCTGCTCGGTCGAGATCCGGCGAAGTGCCCCGGATCCGGCCAACTCCGGCCCCTTCTTCCTCTCCGGCTATCTCCGCTCCTCTCCGGTATCAACTCCGGCAAGCTCTCCGGCGATCTTCGAAATCCGTGCAGCCCGAGGTTGACCCCGAAACGCCTAAGTCCCGAATATTTTTGCATTATCATGCCATGTTCATCGTATCATAACTTGTTTCATACTGCTCCGTTTCGTGCGTGTAATATGTCAAATTGTTCGCCTCGACGAGTACTTCATTTCATCCCATTGCATCATGTTCATTTGAGTTCATCTTGATGCTTGAATCTTCGTTGCAAGAGTGCTGTATGATGTTAACCTGCTGAAACTGTTATAACTTGGTGATTTGTCTTTTTTGCCATGATTGATGTGTGCATCCTATGAGCATGAACTCTACATTAGTTTTTATCTATTTCATGCCATCTTTACAGGGGTGCCATCCATGTATTTTTGTGATTCTTGTAGTGAGCGCATCGAGCTTGTTAAGTAGGGTACTTGTTGTTGCTGTTTTGCATGTCTGGATCTTCTTTATCATGATGCTATGTTAACCTGCTGCTACAAGTCATTCTATGCATAATCTGGAGATGTTCACTAAGGATGTTTTGTTATACATATCATGCTCTATCCATCCATGCCCCTGGTTGTATTTATAGTTTGATGTAGGTTGTTGTAATCTTGCTCCAATGTTGCTAAATAATGTTCCTGTCAGCCTGTTAACTTTAAGTTCAGTTTTGCCATGTGATTTCCTAGTGATACATGCACTCTATGAACTTGTTTTTGCCATGTATAGGTTCCTAAACATGTCTTCTTACTGTGAGTTGCCTTGACATACCATTTATTGCTCTTTGGTGAGTGGTTCAAGCTCACCAACATGCCTACTTATCGTTGTTCCTGCCATGTATGAATCTGTAATACAACTTGCTATGTTTACATGGGTGTCATCATATCTGCTGATCCTTTTTGGCTCATGGCCAGTAAAGGACATTTATTCTATGCTATTAGTATATTCATTTCATGCCTTTTTTTGCCATTTTAAGTTTCTGTAACATGTTGTTTGATAGCTCTAAACATTGCAACCTGATGTTATTTCCTGATAAGTCTGAAACTGTTATTATTTGCAATCTTGCCATGTCATTTCGAGCATGTTCTAGTGATTTCTGGAGATAGCTCAGTGTTCATGTTTTGTCATGCTTTATCTGTACATCACGTCCATGCCTTTTGTTATCATGTTAAGATGTTGTAGCATGTTGGTTTGATGCTTGCAATATGCCTAGTTGCTGTTTTGGACAGTTTGTTCTTTAAACTTGTTTCATGTGTATGTGTTGAACCGTTGCTCCGTTTTGAGTGTGCTCTATATGAAACTTGCTTCATTTTGCATGTAGTTTCATATTACCATGTTGCATCCTTGTTTTGAGGTGTTTGCTTGATGTTTGTATGCATTTTGCATCAATGAACTTTATATGTAACTTGACTAGAATTTTGTGTAGATCATCGTGGTGCATCTTAACTTGCTATTTAACAACTTGAACATAAAGTTATTCAGATCTGGACCAATTTCGAAATTTGCATATGAGGACTTACCGGATTTGTTATATGTTGTTCCCGGCCTCATTTAAACTTGCTTTGATGTGTTGCTCTTGTTTGCATCATCTCTTGCCATGAGTAGCTTCATGTAGTCTTGTCATGCATCATGCTTGGTTGTGCATCATGTCTTGTCTATGTGTGGTGTGTTTACTATGTTGTGTGCTTCTTCTCGATAGTTTCCGTTTCGTTGCGATCGTGAGGATTCGTTCGTCTACGCTTGGTTCGTCTTCGTGGCTTCATCTTCTTCATGGACTCATTCTTCTTCCTAGCGGGATTTCATGCAAGATGACCGTCACCTTGGATCTCATTACTATCATTGCTATGCTAGTTGCTTCGTTCTACCGCTATGCTGCGTTACCTACCACTTGCTTATCAAGCCTCCCAAATTGCCATGAACATCTAACCTTTGACACCTTTCCCATGCAAACCGTTGTTTGGCTATGTTACCGCTTTGCTCAGCCCCTCTTATAGCGTTGTTAGTTGCAGGTGAAGATGAAGTTTGTTCCTTGTTGGAACATGGAGATGTTGTTCCTTGTTGGAACATGTTTACTTGTTGGGATATCACAATATATCTTATTTAATTAATGCATCTATATACTTGGTAAAGGGTGGAAGGCTCGGCCTTATGCACAGTGTTTTGTTCCACCCTTGCCGCCTAGTTTCCTTCATATCGGTATTATGTTCCCGGATTTTGCGTCCCCTAACGCGGTTGGGTGATTTATGGGACCCCTTGACAGTTCACTTTGAATAAGACTCCTCCAAAGAAGGCCCAACATTGGTTTTACCATTTGCCTCACCTATGCCCTTTTTCCCTTGGGTTTGGAGCCCAAGGGTCATCTTTATTTTAGCCCCCAGTGCCGGTGCTCCTTCGAGTGTTGGTAAAGCAGGCAGATCAAGGGGCCACCACGGGGCAACTCGAGGGCTGGTTTTACTCGTAGGCTGACCTATCCGGTGTGCCCTGAGAACGAGATATGTGCAGCTCCTATCGGGATTTGTCGACGCATCGGGCGGCTTTGCTGGTCTTGTTTTATTGCTGTCGAATTGTCTTGTAGCCGGGATTCCGAGACTGATCGGGTCTTCCCGGGGAGAAGGAATATCCTTCGTTGATCGCGAGAGCTTATCATGGGCTAAGTTGGGACACCCCTGCAGGGTATAAACTTTCGAGAGTCGTGCCCGCGGTTATGTGGCAGATGGGAATTTCTTAATATCCGGTTGTAGATAACTTGACACCAGATCCGAACTAAAACGCATCAACCGCGTGTGTAGCCGTGATGGTCTCTTCTCGGCGGAGTCCGGGAAGTGAACACGGTTTCTTAGGTTATGTCTGACGTAAGTAGGAGTTCAGGATCACTTCTTGATCATTACTAGCTGACGACCGTTCCGCTTGCTCTCCTCTCGCTCTTATTTGCGTTGGTTAGCCACCATATATGCTTAGCCGCTGCTGCAACCTCACCACTTTACCCTTTCCTTTCCCTTTAAGCTTTGCTAGTCTTGATACCCATGGTAATGGGATTCTTTGAGTCCTCGTGGCTCTGATTACTACACCAACGATTGCAGGTACAGGTTTTGCGATGATCATGGCGCTTAAGAGCGATGTTACTTGTTTTGGAGTTCTTCTTACGCTTCTTCTTGATCGGGGATAGGTTCGGTCGGCCTTTGGGCTAGCGGTGGATGTCGTTTGAGTTTACATTTATGTTTCATCCGTAGTCGGATGTTGTTCTCATGTATGTTGTTGATGTATTCTTGTGGCATTTGTGCCTTATTTATGTATCCCCATCTATTATGTAATGTTGATGTAATGATATCCACCTTGCAAAAGCGTTTCAATATGCGGTTCTATCCTTGGTGGGACCTTCGAGTCTCTTTAGGATAGTATCGCATATTGGGCGTGATAGTGGAGTTGACTACGATAAGACCTTCTCACCCGTAGCGATGCTTAAGTCCGTCCGAATCATGTTAGCTATTGCTGCATTTTCTGATTGTGAAATTTGGCAAATTGATGTAAAGACTGCATTCCTGAATGGATGTTTGGAAGAGAGTTGTATATGATGCAACCTGAAGGTTTTATCGATCCAAAGGATGCTAACAAAGTGTGCAAGCTCCAGCGATCCATTTATGGACTGGTGCAAGCATCTCGGAGTTGGAATAAACATTTTGATAGTGTGATCAAAGCATATGGTTTTATATAGACTTTCGGAGAAGCCTGTATTTACAAGAAAGTGAGTGGGAGCTCTGTAGCATTTCTAATATTATATGTGGATGACATATTGTTGATTGGAAATGATATAGAATTTCTGGATAGCATAGAAGGATACTTGAACAAGAGTTTTTCAATGAAAGACCTCGATGAAACTGCTTATATATTGGGCATCAAGATCTATCGAGATAGATCGAGACGCTTAATTGGACTTTCATAAAGCACATACCTTGATAAAGTTTTGAAGAAGTTCAAAATGGATGAAGCAAAGAAAGGGTTCTTGCCTGTGTTACAAGGTGTGAAATTGAGTCAGACTAAATGCCTGACCACTGCAGAAGATAGAGAGAAAATGAAAGGTGTTCCCTATGATTCAGCCATAGGCTCTATCATGTATGCAATGCTGTGTACCAGACCTGATGTGTGCCTTGCTATTAGTTTAGCAGGGAGGTACCAAAGTAATCCGGGAGTGGATCACTAGACAGCGGTCAAGAACATCCTAAAATACCTGAAAAGGACTAAGGATATGTTTCTCGTTTATGGAGGTGACAAAGAGCTCATCGTAAATGGTTACGTCGATGCAAGATTTGACACTGATCCGGATGACTCTAAGTCACAAACCGGATACGTAATTATATTGAACGATGGAGCTGTCAGTTGGTGCAGTTGTAAGCAAAGCGTCGTGGCAGGATCTACGTGTGAAGCGGAGTACATAGCTACTTCGGAAGCAGCAAATGAAGGAGTCTGGATGAAGGAGTTCATATCCGATCTAGGTGTCATACCTAGTGCAGCGGGTCCAATGAAAATCTTTTGTGACAATACTGGTGCAACTACCTTGGCAAAGGAATCCAGATTTCACAAGAGAACCAAGCACATCAAGAGGCGCTTCAATTCAATCCGCGATCAAGTCAAGCAGGGAGACATAGATATTTGCAAGATACATACGGATCTGAATGTTGCAGACCCGTTGACTAAGCCTCTCTCACGAGCAAAACATGATCAGCACCAAGACTCCATGGGTGTTAGAATCATTACTGTGTAATCTAGATTATTGACTCTAGTGCTAGTGGAGACTGAAGGAAATATGCACTAGAGGCAATAATAAAGTTGTTATTTATATTTCCTTATATCATGATAAATGTTTATTATTCATACTAGAATTGTATTAACCGGAAACCTAGTACATGTGTGAATACATAGACAAACAGAGTGTCACTAGTATGCCTCTACTTGACTAGCTCGTTGAATCAAAGATGGTTAAGTTTCCTAGCCATAGACATGAGTTGTCATTTGATTAATGGGATCACATCATTAGAGAATGATGTGATTGACTTGACCAATTCAGTTAGCTTAGCACTTGATCGTTTAGTATGTTGCTATTGCTTTCTTCATGACTTATACATGTTCCTATGACTATGAGATTATGCAACTCCGAATCTTTGGAGGAACACTTTGTGTGCTACCAAATGTCACAACATAACTGGGTGATTATAAAGGTGCTCTACAGGTGTCTCCGATGGTACTTGTTGAGTTGGCATAGATCGAGATTAGGATTTGTCACTCCGATTGTCGGAGAGGTATCTCTGGGCCCTCTCGGTAATGCACATCACTATAAGCCTTGCAAGCAATGTGACTAATGAGTTAGTTGCGGGATGATGCATTACGGAATGAGTAAAGAGACTTGCCGGTAACGAGATTAAACTAGGTATTGAGATACCGACGATCGAATCTCGGGCAAGTAACATACCGATGACAAAGGGAACAACGTATGTTGTTATGCGGTTTGACCGATAAAGATCTTTGAAGAATATGTAGGAACCAATATGAGCAACCAGGTTCCTCTATTGGTTATTGACCGGAGACATGTTTTGGTCATGTCTACATAGTTCTCGAACCCGTAGGGTCCGCACGCTTAACGTTCGGTGACGATCGGTATTATGAGTTTATGTGTTTTGATGTACCGAAGATAGTTCCGAGTCCTGGATGTGATCACGGACATGACGAGGAGTCTCGAAATGGTTGAGACATAAAGATTGATATATTGGACGACTATATTCGGACACCGGAAGTGTTGTGAGGGTTACCGGATAATTATTAGAGTGCCAGGGGTTATCGGAACCCCCGGGGGAACTAATGGGCCATCATGGGCCTTGTGAGAGAGAGAGGAGGGGGCCTTAGGGCTGCCCCCCTTTGGAGTCCGAATTGGACAAGGAGGGGCGGCGCCTCTTCCTCCCTCTCTCCTCTCCTTCCTTCCCCTTCCCCTTCCTAGTTGGACTAGGAAAGGGGGAGTCCTACTCCTACTAGGAGGAGGACTCCCCCCTCTCCTTGGTGCACCCTAGGCCGGCCGGCCTCCCCCCTTGCTCCTTCATATACGGGGGCAGGGGGCACCCTAGAACACACAGCAGACATTGTTCTTAGCCGTGTGCGGCGCCCCCCTCCACCATAATCCACCTCGGTCATATCGTTGCAGTGCTTAGGCGAAGCCCTGCGCCGGTAGCTTCATCATCACCGTCATCACGCCGTCGTGCTGACGAAGCTCTCCCTCGACACTCTGCTGGATCGTAAGTTCGTGGGACGTCACCGAGCCGAACGTGTGCAGATCGCGGAGGTGTCGTACTTTCGGTACTAGGGGCGGTCAATCGTGAAGACGTATGACTACATCAACCGCGTTGTCATAACGCTTCCGCTTATGGTCTACAAGGGTACGTAGACAAAACTCTCCGCTCTCGTTGGTATGCATCACCATGATCTCGCGTGTGCATAGGATTTTTTTTTGAAATTACTACGTTACCCAACACTTATCATGACTAAGTTCATGATAAATTAAAGTTCAATTAATCATGTTACTTAAGAACTCCCACTTAGATAGACATCCCTCTAGTCATCTAAATGATCACGTGATCCATATCAACTAAACCATGTCTGATCATCATGTGAGATGGAGAAATTTTCAATGGTGAACATCACTATGTTGATCATATCTACTATATGATTCACGCTCGACCTTTCGGTATCAGTGTTCCGAGGCCATATCTGCATATGCTAGGCTTGTCAAGTTTAACCCGAGTATTCTGCGTGTGCAAAACTAGCTTGCACCTGTTGTTTGTGAAGGTAGAGCTTATCACACCCGATCATCAAGTGGTGTCTCGGCACGACGAACTGTCGCAACGGTGCATACTCAGGGAGAACACTTATACCTTGAAATTTACTGAGAGATCATCTTATAATGCTACCGCCATACTAAGCAAAATAAGATGCATAAAGGATAAACATCACATGCAATCAACAAAGTGATATGATATGGCCATCATCATCTTGTGCCTTTGATCTCCATCTCCAAAGCACCGTCATGATCACCATCGTCACCAGCTTGACACCTTGATCTCCATCAAAGCATCGTTGTCGCCTTGCCAACTATTGCTATCACGACTATCGCTATCGCTTAGTGATAAAGTAAAGCAATTACATGGCGATTACATTTCATACAATAAAGCGACAACCATATGCCAGTTGCCGATAACTCTGTTACAAAACATGATCATCTCATACAATAAAATATAGCATCATGTCTTGACCATATCACATCACAACATGCCCTGCAAAAACAAGGTAGACGTCCTCTACTTTGTTGTTGCAAGTTTTACGTGGCTGCTATGGGCTGAGCAAGAACCGTTCTTAGCTACGCATCAAAACCACAACGACTTTTCGTCAAGTACGTACTATTTTAACCTTCAACAAGGACCGGGCGTAGCTACACTCGATTCAACTAAAGTCGGAGAAACTAACACCCGCCAGCCACCTGTGTAAGAAGCACGTCGGTAGAACCAGTCTTGCGTAAGCGTACGCGTAATGTCGGTCCGGGCTGCTTCATCCAACAATACCGCCGAATCAAAGTATGACATGCTGGTAAGAAGTACGACTATTATCACCCATAACTCTTTGTGTTCTACTCGTGCATATAACATCTACGCATAGACCTGGCTCTGATACCACTGTTTGGGAACGTAGTATTTCAAAAAAAAATTGCCTATGATCACACAAGATCTATCTAGGAGAAGTATAGCAACGAGCGGGGAGAGTGTGTCTACGTACCCTCGTAGACCGAAAGCGGAAGCGTTTAGTAACGCGGTTGATGTAGTCGAGCGTCTTCGCGATCCAACCGATCAAGTACCGAACGCACAGCACCTCCGCGATCTGCACACGTTCAGCTCGGTGACGTCCCTCGAACTCTAGATCCAGCTGAGGTTGAGGAAGAGTTCCGTTAGCACGACGGCGTGGTGACGGTGATGATGAAGTTATCGGCATAGGGCTTCGCCTAAGCACTACGACGATATGACCGAGGTGTAAAACTGTGGAGGGGGGCACCGCACACGGCTAAGAGATTGTCTGTTATGCCTTTGGGGTGCCCCCTCTGCCCCTGTATATAAAGGAGGGGAGGAGGAGGCCGGCCAACAAGGGGCGCGCCAGGGAGAGGGGAGTCTTACTAGGACTCGAGTCCTACTAGGACTCTAGTCCTAGTAGGATTCGACCCCACCCTTTTTTCCTTCTACCGGAGGGGGGAAGGGGGAGGAGAGGGAGTAGGAGAAGGAAAGGGGGGTGGCGCTCCCTTCCTAAGTCCAATTCGGCCTCCTCCCATGTGGGGGGCGCACCAGCCCCTTGTGGGCTGGTTAGTCTCCCTCCTATGGCCCATAAGGCCAATATCTTTCCCCAGGGGGGTTCCGGTAACCTCCCGGTACTCCGAAAAAATGTCCGAATCACTCGGAACCATTCCGATGTCCGAATGCAACCTTCCAATATATGAATCTTTACCTCTCGACCATTTCGAGACTCCTCGTCATGTCCGTGATCTTATCCGGGACTCCGAACAAACTTCGGTACATCAAATCACATAACTCATAATACAACTCGTCATCGAACGTTAAGCGTGCGGACCCTACGGGTTCGAGAACTATGTAGACATGACCGAGACACATCTCCGGTCAATAACCAATAGCGGAGCCTGGATGCTCATGTTGGTTCCTACATATTCTACGAAGATGTTTATCGGTCAAACCGCATAACAACATACGTTGTTCCCTTTGTCATCGGTATGTTACTTGCCCGAGATTCGATCGTCAGTATCATCATACCTAGTTCAATCTCGTTACCGACAAGTCTCTTTACTCGTTTCGTAATGCATCATCCCGCAACTAAACTCATTAGTCACATTGCTTGCAAGGCTTATAGTGATGTGCATCACCGAGAGGGCCCAGAGATACCTCTCCTATACACGGAGTGACAAATTCTAATCTCAATCTATGCCAACCCAACGAACACCTTCAGAGACACGTGTAGAGCATCTTTATAATCAGCCAGTTACGTTGTGACGTTTGATAGCACACAAGGTGTTCCTCCGGTATTCGGGAGTTGCATAATCTCATAGTCAGAGGAACATGTATAAGTCATGAGGAAAGCAATAGCAATAAAACTCAACGATCATAATGCTAAGCTAACAGATGGGTCTTGTCCATCACATCATTCTCTAGTGATGTAATCCCGTTCATCAAATGACAACACATGTATATGGTCAGGAAACATAACCATCTTTGTTTAACAAGCTAGTCAAGTAGAGGCATACTAGGGACACTCTGTTTTGTCTATGTATTCACACATGTACTAAGTTTTCGGTTAATACAATTCTAGCATGAATAATAAACATTTATCATGATATAAGGAAATATAGATAACAACTTTGTTATTGCCTCTAGGGCATATTTCCTTCAGTATGTTGGAGACATATCAGCCCATATGGCCCATTAACCTCCCGGGGCTTCCCGGAACCCCTAACGGTGATTCGATGATTACCCGGTACATCCCAAAACCTTTCTGGTGACCAAATAGCATCGTCCTATATATCAATCTTTACCTCCGGACTATTCCAGAGCTCCTCCTCATGTCCGTGATCTAATCCAGGACTCAGAACAACATTCGGTCACCAACTCACATAACTCATATAATACTATATCGTCAACGAATGATAAGCGTGCGGACCCTACGAGTTCGAGAATGATGTAGACATGAACGAGACGCCTCTCCAGTCAATAATCAATAGCGAGACCTGGATGCCCATATTGGTTCCTACATATTCTACGAAGATCTTTATCGGTCGAACCTTTATGACAATATACGTAATTCCCTTTGTCTGTCGGTATGTTACTTGCCGGAGATTCGATCGTCGGTATCTCTATACCTAGTTCAATCTCGTTACTGGCAAGTCTCTTTACTCATTCCGTAATACATCATCTCATATTTAACGCCTTAGTCACTTTGCTTGCAAGTTTCTTGTGATGTTGTATTACCGAGAGGGCCCAGAGACATCTCTCTGATACACGGAGTGACAAATCCCAATATCGATCCATGCCAACCCAACAGACACTTTCGGAGATACCTGTAAAGCATCTTTATGATCACCCAGTTATGTTGTGACGTTTGATAGCACACAAGGTATTCCTCCGGTATCCGGGAGTTGCTCATGGTCAAAGGAATATGTATTTGACATTAGAAAAGCAGTAGCAATAAACTGAACGATCAAATGCTATGCTAACGGATGGGTCTTGTCCATCACATCATTCTCCTAATTATGTGATACAGTTATCAAGTGACAGCTCATGTCCATGGTTAGGAAACCTTAACCACATTTGATCAACGAGCTAGTATGGTAGAGGCTTACTAGGGACACGGTATTTGTCCATACATTTATTTTAAGTTTCCGGTCAATACAATTATAGCATGAATAATAAACCTTTATCATGCATAAGGAAATGTAATAATAACAAATTTATTATTGCCTCCAGGGCATATTTTCGTTAGAGTGTGTTTAGGCTTTTGGGCTTTTGTGAAAATGTGCATGTAGTGATGATTGCGACATGTGCTTGTCATTTTCAAACCCCTCCGACCCTCGCTTAGTAGTGCAGGACCCCTATAACTCAGAGATGAAAAGAGTAAAGCTATGCTTCACTTTGTTATCGCATACGTCTTTGGGTCATTAGCAATTTTGGGGGTCTATGAACCACGACACAATGTATCCATGCAAATAACACATAAAATTACTTAGCAAATATATTAGTCCTCTATAAGTACATTGTCATCAATATTAAAAATATGATTAAGAACATGATTGAACTTTCATATGTGTGTTAGGAAATGTTCAATACATATCCGAAAAAATGTTCAACTTGTATATATAAATAATTGTTCATGTGCATTTGTTGAATATGTATTCAAATAAAATGATCATGTATTTTTTTAAATTCAACGTGTATCTAAAAATGTCAGCATGTATACGAAAAATGTTCAACATGTATTTTGAAATAAAAAATAAACGAAATAAAAATAATAATAATCCATAAAGTAACACACAGAGAAAAGGGAAAAATGAAAAAAACTGTCGGGGCCTTTCCAAAACTGGAGGGAAGGTTTCCTAAATAGACTTCGGCTTTGGGGCGAGACATCGTTTCATCTCGCAGTGGGTGATTTCTAGCATTTGCGGTATCACGTCGCAGCCTCTTTTTTCTGGTGGGCTCGTCCTACACAGGCCGGACCCAGCTCGCGTGCTTTATAGCAGAAAAAAAACTAAAAAAGCAGGAAAAAACTACTCCTTTCGTCCCATAATATAGAAGGGTTTTAACATTGAAAAACTCTTTTATACTAGTGTAAAAAACGCTTCTATATTATGGGATGGAGGAAGTATTTTTTTTAAAAAAAAAGCAGAAAAAAGTTCCTCGCGGACGCGCAACGAAATCTGGGTCCACGCGTCCCGCCGGCTGCTCACCGGAAGCACGGCCGTCAGGTCCACGAAGCAAAAGAAACACACAAGGCAACAAAAAAGCGTGGGTCGGCGGAAGGAAAGGGTGAAGAAACCAGAGGAACCCAAGAAAAGGTAGGTGGCCTCCTTCCTAACCAAACCAACCCAACCCCGGGCGGCGGAAATAAATCGGCAATCCCCTGCGATTTACTGCCGCCTCAGGTTCAACTCCTCAGATTCGCAGCTTCGGGGGAGCGTATTGCTGGGCAAATGGGGTCCGGATCTTTCCTCAAGGTGCTCGTCAGTAACCTGGACGTTCTCGCCGGGTCAGTACCGCCTCTCTCCCTGATCTGCTCCATGTTCCTCTCTATCCTTGGACGGATTAGCTTCGTGTTCTTGGTAGCAATGGCGTGCCGGGCGGCGCTGTTTCGCTCGGGTCGGGGTGGTCGTTTTGCGCGCTGTGTCGTGACGGCTGGCTGAGGGGGAGCGTGCGCGAGCCGTGGCCGTGGTTTCTTGGCCGCGGGCTGTAGTGTCTCTGACAGTCTCGCCCCGAATCTTCAAATGTTCAGTGGTTTTGTGGTAGGAACCTCGACTGTTAGAGTTTATAGTGGGGAAATTTATCATATATGATTGGATTTGGGCAAATAAATTCATGGCAGGGTTCAGGGTTTTTGGTTCGTCAGACATTACGACACACCAACAGAATTCAGACGACTGACTGCCAACGAAGCTCTGAAAGTTCCTACAGAACATTGATGTAATGAAGTAATCTTCTGGCTTAGGACTTCATCATATGTGACCTGTCTTCCGGCCTAGATTATGTAGATTCTTTTTTTTTCTTTTTTGTGGGTCAATTATGTAGATTCGTTCCTCAGCTTCTTTGGCAAGACATGTCGTCGTGTATGGTTCCACAGAAGGATCAACATACAGTGAAAACCCCACATACAGTTAGTGCTTTCGATAAAAAAATCCCTAGCATTTTACCAGTAGGGCTTGCTATTTAGAGTTTATGGTTTTACATCTTTTGCATAACTTACCAGTGCCCTCTGACGATGTTCCGTAAGACTGGGATATCCCCACATTATACTACCATAATAGTCAAGATAACACATCTTTATGTTTATATGGGACATTCGTGACATGGCTATGTCATATATGCCATCTACAGAATATGGCTAGATTATGACTAGCAAATGCAAGAACATTCTAGCTGCAGTTAGCGTTATTTCCATTAGTTAAGTTGCACTTACTAGTTACTTGGGTGCTGTAAATTGGGGAAGCAGCTAATGCAGTCAACTTGTGGATTTTAGAACAGTTCTCATCCTGTATTAGTACTGATGAGGTGCTTTTATTTTTCTTCCAGGCCCATAGTTTCACTCGCTTATCCTTTGTAAGTAAATGTTTTCTCGTCAAGCAGATACAAACTTATCCTTGTCCTTCCATTTTGCCACAATTGTTTCTTTTTTTCCCTTTTTTATTTAAGACTCGAATTGACGCGTTTGCAGGTATGCATCTGTTCGAGCAATAGAAACAAAATCTCCTATAGATGATCAGCAATGGCTCACTTACTGGGTGCTGTACTCGTTTATCACTCTGTTTGAGCTCACTTTTGCTGCAGTAATTGAATGGTAAAAGGCTGTTCCCTATCTCATTGGACTTTTCTTTTTTGTAAATCCTTCAGTACTTCCTTGTTACTATGATACTGTCTAATATAGTGGGATTAGTAGAGCGTGTCTTACTGTAATGATCACCTGGGGAACCTTATTTGTGACCTGCGATTTCTTTAAATAAATTTCTTTCCCCGTACCTTCTCTGCTTTGGTAGTATAAATATAATTTGTGATTTGCTACTATCCTCATGGCTGGGGATAGATTTATGTTAAGTACATCATGAGATGGATGGATATGCTTACTAGTTACTACAGACTAATGTTTGCGCTTTGCAGGCTCCCTTTCTGGTCTTATGGAAAGCTGTTTTTCAATTGCTGGTTGGTCTTGCCCTACTTTAACGGTGCTGCGCATGTTTATGAGCATTTTGTGCGGCCAATGATTGTGAACCAGCAAGTTGTAAACATCTGGTATCTTCCAAAAAAGGAAGGTTCAGATAAACCTGACGATGTAATTTCAGCTGCACAGAAATACATTGAACAAAATGGATCAAAAGCATTTGAGACTCTTGTTAACAAGGTATGGTCTATCTTATGTAAATTTTACAGTACTCGTTTATGAATATGGTGGCAAGTGGCCAGCAGTTCTTTGTGCAGTAAGAAGCGTCACCATTGATACTTCCTCAGCGATTAAAGTTGACTTTTGTAATGCATGATAATGTGATTACTGATTACAGAATTTTAGCATTAAGTGTCGAGGGTTCTATACTGCTGCATATTAGATGTCACATGGTTATCTGATTCACTAGATGTCATGGTTATCCTACTTCAGATTTGGATCATAGAATGACTATCAAAATGACTATGTCACATCTAAACAATAGATTGTTTTTGTCAATACCGTAAGCTACTCTTTACAGAAAAGTGACCATTGGTAGGTTTAATGTTTTATAGGCTTGTCGTGGGTTTAGAATGTAGGTCCACTCGCCCTAGTAAGTTGGCTTGTTAAGTTAAACAGTTAACACTAAACTTGCGGCAAGTGTTTTATCCCTTTGCTTAGAAGATGTACTCCGCCCATCCTGAGTATAGTGAACAACTGAACATTCAAAAATTGTTCATAAAATACATATTCCATTGTTACACAACTTCTACACTAAGTTTTCCCTTGCATACCCGTCCCTTTGTCTATTTCCAGTAACCATTTATTAGTATGGTCTAGGGAATACAACTTCCCAAGGTAGCAAGTGTTTTTGTGGTATGACCTGATTATGGGAGGTAACGCAGTTTCTACATGTGTTTTTGTTGGAGTATCATGTCTTCAGGGACGAATATAAACAAAGTGGAAATAAGTGCCCCAACTCAGTCTCCTTTTCTTTTACAATTAACATCCTTCTTGTTCACACCGGAGATGTTTTCAATTTCGCGTTTAGCATCTTTTTTGTTGACACCAGAGATGTTTTCAATTTCGCGTTTAGCATCGTTTTTGTTGTTCAATGCAACAGTGCAATATGTTCATGCGGATTAATCTTTGGCACTACCTAATTTTCACTCACAGTTTAAGACTACAAACGCAAAGGCGCTCAATTTTGGAGGAGGTAGAGGCGGAAAGGAGAGCCAGGGCTGAACGAGAACTGGAAGCAAGGGATGTGAATCCATTCTTCCACCCGAATTACTGATTCTGGAAAGCTCTTCTGTTCAGGCATCAGGTGACACAATGTATGTTCACCTGATGTGCTGCTAGTTCTTTTTAGCTTATATACTATATTTAGCCCTGCATTTTGTGTGATTTCTCCTTCAGTGCCTTTAATGTAGGAATTGATCAGACCAGGTCGAGGGGAGAATTCTAGAGGATCGTATTTAGATTTGATATATTACATAGCTGAACAATTATGAAATCTTGTAAATAGGTGCTTGCTGGATGGTTGTATGAATCTGGACCATGTAATGGTTATGACTTTCTCATGGATGACTGAAATTTGTGTATGCATCATTCTGGCAGTCAGAATATTTTTCCAAGCAACACATGTTGCAGCACTGGCAAATGAACGAAAAAAATGAAGGCAAATGGATTTAAGAAGCTGGCTCATGTACACTTGAATATTTCATTAAACCAATCATCAAAACTTAGAAGTAAAATGTATTCTCCGATTTAGACATGTGAAATGAAGCAACATCTTCCACTGCAACTCTAGCCTACAAACACTATAACAGTAATGCATGGTCAAAATCTTGTTCTGGACACAAAGCATGCTAAATTACTGAAATTCTCTCTGAAAGAACTATATATAATCTGAAGAATCATACAGCAGCGGATAATGACAGGCTGCAACCAGTTCTTCTATCTGTATGTACCACTAGGCTCCAAAATACGGCCAACCAAATCTATTCAATATACGATACCAAATCAGGTACTATTCTGGCTTGGTTGCAAGCAGCTTCAACCCTGCGCCTTCTATACAATGCATGCCCCTGTCCATGTAGTTGCTTCTGTCAAAGTTGGTCACCGCGTTTTTGCCGCGTATCTCGATGGCAGCAATATCATAAGCTTCTGCGGCTTCTTCCTCAGTTTCTAGTTCAAACACGAAAACAGAACATCAGGAAATTGAAATGGGATGCTGTCTTTCAGTTAAAAAATGGTAACTATTGATGAGAGTTCAAGGGGGCAAGAATTAGGGATGTGCATCGTACTGAAAGTTCCAAGGTAAATGTCTCTAGTTCCAGCAATCAGTCCTATGCGTGCCTGCCATCGACCATCTTTCTGCCTCCTGTCATAGGGACATGCTTACATGTGAGTTTTGAGCGGTTTTGAAGAAGAAAAGCTAGGTTTTTAACAAGCTAAACAAAATGAAAAGGGGGCCACCTTGTAACTCCTCTGTAAATAGACGCCCCTCTTGAGAAGCAACTACTCCTCCTGCAGGACAAATCGACTTGTTATAAAAGTCATCATCTCACTGGAATACTGATCTGAAGAGTCTGAATTAATATACCCTTGATTTACCTTCTCAAGTATGTCACACATTCCTCTGGAGACATGTCTTGTATGTCCGCCAGTTCCTTCTCATATTCTGGAATCTGGAATAGTATTGACTCATGAATCCACTTGTCCATAACTATATCGGTGGAAGCAAAAACAAGAAAGAAAAACATACCGAGAAGTTCAGCTTTGTATTTAGTCCAAAGAATTTAAGAGCTGCAACATCATATGCCCTGGCAGCTTTTTGCTCAGTATCATAACTTCCTGCGTGGTAGAAAATTTGGAGAGAAAACAATCAGATCCTAAGCACAGATCCTTAGGCCCTAGGCCACAACAGAACGCCTAGCGCTTAATCATGCTAGGCGTGCGCTTAGGCGAATAGGCGCTAGGCGGTGGCAAAACGCACAATTAATGCCTAGCGCTTTTTTCCTTGAGAATAACAAAAGACATAATGTCAGGACTGAAATAAATAATGCTTACCTAAATAAACTGAAGCACCGCCGTATTTGAACACCATTGCAGGAAACCATCAGTAACCAATCAGAATATATATCTAATATAACAGTATATCTTAAAGAAACAGGAAATAACAAAGCTACAAGAAAAGGTTAACATGATATATGTTAAAACTCATGACAATTAAATGTTATGCCTAATTTTGAAACAATTCAAGAAAAGCTAGTATGTTATACTTGCTAAGAGATAACGTCCAAGACATAGATTTAAGGGGCCGTTTGGATCATAGTCCTGAGCTGCCGCACCAAAAATTTGGCGTTGACTGCTAGGGCGATCGGCCACTTGGTTGGAAGCAAAAAATTTGAAGCCATGCCAAAATATTGGCTGGCAGTTCAGCTTTTACGCCCACGAGCGGGCAAAACACTGGCGGCGGATTCCCTCGCCAATATATTGGCACACCAGCTATTGGCAGGGCGGGCGCGGGCGGGATCCAAACAGCCTCTAAGAGCCAAAACAGGAGGGACAGGGTAGTACGGTAGTGCCAGAACCAGTTAAGTTCATGAAGTTGGTATCAAACCCCCCACCTCATGGTCGGAAGGGAGACACACTGCCAACCTACCTACACTCCTGGACAGGATGTAAGAGGCAACATAGTTTGTATATTATCTTGTTACAACTATTACCACTTGACATTTTTTACAATTGCTTCCTAACTAAAAGAAGATGCTAAATAATTTTCTTATACCCGATTGGTCAACCACTAAATTGATCTTCGACCAGTAAATCAGTGAATTGGTCATTTGACCGGCTAATTGTTCGGTTTGAGTTTTAAAAGTATGGCCTTATGGGACACAAAACTCCAGAATTATATGTTAGCAAAATAAGCACTCCTAAAGCCATAACGCATAATGCAAATTCTTACAGTAAACTTATGGAAGTCCAGGTTGACAAACAGGACATTATTCTTCCTGTCCTCATGCAAATTCAGGAGCTCACTATGGTGTTTAGTGATTTTGATATCATCTTTGTAAAGCAAGAAGCCAACTTGGTAGCGCATCTGACAGCTAAATTTTCTTCGCATTCTAGTCCGGTTTGTGTCTAGGCGTCCCAGGCCCCAGCTTTCTTAGCACCATGTACTCAGCAAGAATTTAACCTTGCTAACTTATCACTATAAGTTCCTGATTCTAAAACAAGGCACAATGCATAATGTACTACCCTCATGTCGAATAGAAGATAAGTCAAATTCAATTGGTACCTCTGCATGGCACAGTGCGATAGGATCTCACACCCCACTAAATGCATGCCAAATATAGTCTTCACTTAAACCAAAACAAGAAAACCTACGCACGGATACAATTCCTTGCAAAGCTATGTCTCTTTGTTTATTTTTATTGAGGAAAATAATTAAGAGTGGAGTTCGAAGTTGCACGAGACCTATGCTGAGTCGGTACTCTTTTGCTGGAGATTGGTTAAATAAAGGATAATATTAATGCAACCCAAGAATGTAATGTCAGAACTACTAACTACCAAGTGTAGTGAATCAGATGGCGCAAAAAGGCATGATGATACAAATTATAAACTTGGACAAACAGAAAATTTCGTGACATGCAGAAATGACACAGTACTACCTTGCTGACACAGAAACTACGGGAAAAAAGATAACGTCACAAAGAAACCGCCAGTAAACTGGCATTTTCTTTAACGAAAATGATAAACACGTGAGACACAATCTTCCATAATTTTTCCCTTTGAACTATATATATTGCCTACTACTCCCTCCGTCTTGACACTAGTGTAGTGTCAAAAATGCTCTTATATTATGGGACGGAGGTAGTATTTATGATACTTCCGGAGCTAATCAAACTATACGTCCTACTCTGTCCTTGTATTTGTTTAACTATTAGCCAGCCGAATTGCACATCATAAATTTTCTTTGTGATCCATATAGCAAGGTCTCCATCAATAGGGAAAGTAAGAGTTATCTACCTATTTATCTCTAGTGTTTCTATGCCTACGCGTGGGCTGTGGCTCTCTCCTGCATGCATGCTGCCCTAGACCTAGCCACATTCTACAATGGACCGCCGACAACGAGGATATAAGCATAAACCGCCAAATATCACAAATGTATCCTTCACAAATAGATCACGGCACAGAGATACAATGTATATAACTGCCCCTTAGAAGCTCCAAATAAAAGAGGCATACCTTGCTTTCCTTTCCTTCTCCGTCCTTCTACTCTGCAAGTACTGTCCCACAAATGAGCTTCATATTTCCCACTCCACCTATGCCTGCACAATTGATTAAGTTTGGTAAGCATCGCCATCTATGATTTGTTTAGTTAATATAGTGAAACACATTGTTGTATTTCCACTGATCAAATACTAATTACAGGAACACAAAACCAAGCTTACCTGGTCACACCATGGAAACAAGATGAGCGGGAGCCAGGTGCTCGCACCGCAGTAATTGCAGAAGTAGAACCGGCGGTGCCCTTCTCCTCTCTATACTCCGCAACCGTCACAGGATTAATAGAATCAACAATTTCCTCAGACTCGTCCTTTTTGACAATGCTGAGAACTTGAACTCCCTTATAATTATCGCCACCATCCGCACACCCCTCATTTTCTGGCACAGTTACCAAAGCATCCTTCTCCCTGGCATGGTTCTCGCTATTCAAAGGGTCAACCGAGTGGCTCTTCACATCTGCACAGGCCTGAACTTCACCTTCATCAACCTCCTCATTCTTCGGGACCTTCTTCTGATCAGTGCCACTGGACTCATCTCCCTTCTGAGTGCTTGCATCGTTGGCCTCTGACTCCACTGCACAGTGCAAGACACCAATCTCCGTAGTGGCAGGGGCAATTGCAGGCAAGGAATTCAGATTGATGGAAGGGCTCCTCTCGATCTTCCGACCATCCCCAGATTCCCCAGCAGCTTTCTCCTCCACAAAACCGTTCATTTGCTGACCCTGACTAACTTCCTCCCCGGATTTCATCATCTATGTACTGGAGCAGAGACAAAAACAACTCCCAAAACCCTAACCTACCTATCAGCCTTCCTATTCACGAACTATCTGAAAGACCGGAAAAAGACACAGAGCATCCCAAACAAGAAAAAAGAATCAAACGGTTAGATCCCAACCAGGCAATCATTCCATCGCCCAGCAGAACTTCCTCTGCCGCTGCCAGAATCGGGAAAACAAGAAAGTACCTTGAGCCGCCTGCTCGCCGCGATCGAAAGATCTGGAGGCCTCCGAGGGGACGGGCTGAACCGCGCGGCCAAGAAAGCAAAAGAAGAAATATCCCAGCGCGGATATTAGCAGCAACGGCGAGGCAGCGAAAGCTGGAAAAATCTATCAACGGAAATGGATACCGAGGCAGGAAATAAATATCGGGCGGGGAGGGGCGGCGGAATTGGGGAAGGAAACGACGAGGCCAGCGCGGGCGAGGGGCGGCCTAGTGCGGAGTGATGCCGGAAACAACAAACTAATCGCCGGTGGAGGAGGAGAACAAAAGATTTGGACAAATCGAGAGAGGAAACGCGAAGTGGGGGAAATCGCGGAGGGCGGATTTTATCTCGCGCTTGACAGGGGCGCCGCCGCACTGGCGCTCTGAAACCATCGGATATTTGCTGGATCTTTTACTCCACCTGCCGGTTACTGGCAGCACTACATCAGAAGTAAAATACAGTAGAAAAATAAAATAATGCTCGTTTTATTAATATAAATGGGGGATTTGCTGGTGATAGAAAATGGAGGCGATGTGGTGATGTGGGAGTTTTGCTTCGTGGACGACGCCCTCGTGATGCGTGCCAGGCTGGAGGAGCCTGGCAGTGGCAGTCCGTGCCTCGGAGGCCCCGTTCTGTGGCGGTTACACGTGGACGGAGAAAAATGTGTCGCGAGTGTGGAGAGAAGATCTGGGCCGTTCAGGAGGCATGAGGGCTGAGAGTGCGTGCTGGAACGTTCTAGGCTTCTAGCGGATGTACGGTGGGGAGCTGATCTCGAGGCCGACGGCCTCGACGGCTCGGAGTTGCGGAGATTAAGGGGCGGTTTGAATTGTGACTATCTTTGTCATATGTTGCCATATAATTTTAATCATATCTGGCATATGTGTCTTAGTTGAGTTGCTTAAATTGCTAGTCATATTTTGGCTTGCCTAAGAGAATCTTGCCATATCTTTTGTGTCTATTATATATGGGGTTCATTGCTCATAATTTTTTTTTGCCTTAGGTGTGGCTAGAACCAAACACCTATTTAACTTGGTCAAATTCGCCTAAGATTAGATATGGTAAAGTGTGGCAAAATGTGGCTAGGAACCAAACAGCACTTAAGGGCTAAGATCCTGCGGCTGCGCGTCTTTGCTTGTTTATTATGGGTCAATTCCTTTTTTTTAGAACTATTGTGGGTCAATTCAGCTCATGTGATTTTATTTTATTCGCGATGTGATTCATGTGATTTTTAAATGGTAAACGTTCTCAACCGAAAATTAGTTGAGGACAATACTTTTTAGATATTTTATCTGAAACTCAAAATCTATCTCTCAATTCTTTTTCTAAAACCCCTATATTAATTAATAAAAAAGTTATTATCATTCATTACAAAATTTATCATCCAGGACGGATCACTATTAAAAAGAATTTCATTAAATCTACCAATAAAGTTACAGATTTGCTATTTCATATCTAGATCTAAAATAGTATCTCACAACTAACTTTCTAAACACATGATTTAGACATCAAGATTAGTATTCTTTGCTTTTTTTATTAATTTATCTTATTTCTGTACACGTCACTAGTGAGGCGCCCGTCGTGGCAGTAGGCCGCTGTTTTATCGATTGATTTTGTCCCTGGTGTGTTGCCTCGTTGGCTGTTGTAGCCACAAGTGAACCATTTTATGTTTGCTTTTTTTCCTTTTTCTTCGTTTTTCATTTTTTTGTTTCAAATTCGTAAGCTTTTAAAATTCATGATTTGCTATTTTTTCTTTTTAAATTTTTAAAATCCATGATTTTTTCATTGTTGCTAGTTGGCTGTCCACCACCAATCATGGGTTATTTTTTTTCTCAGTTACAAGTCTACCCTCAACTAGCAACTCAGGTCGGACCTTCTTTTGTCATAGTTGCAATCTCATCCTCGACTCGCAACTTTTTTATTCTTATTTTAAAAAATGAATTATAAAGTTTATTCACATTTGAAAATACATTTTTTGAAATTTCAAAGTTGTTTGTGTTTTAAAAATATCGGACATTTCAAAAATAAAATCGCAATCTGTAAAAAATTTACATGTTTTCTAATATGGACGATGTGCTATGTTCTTAAATACTAAAAGAACGCCCGTGCGTTGCAAAGGGGCCACATTAACTTTAATAGTTCAATATTAATATTCTCATACATATCAAGTGACATTGGCGACCTTTTTTACCATCAAATCCTCACACACACACACTCTCCCTCCTTCTTCCTCACTCTCTCTCTCTCTCTAACACACACACATATCCATCTTATTGGGTACGGGACCATAATCCATCTATTTCACACACACACATGCTAGTGCATAATAATATGGATTATGTGTATTTGCCACCACAACTGAAGAAATTAATTTCATGTAAATCGGCCAGCCACAGCTCCAAGAATACACGGAGGAGGTGGCCCGGGTCGGCGTCGGCGCCGTCCGGCGCGGTCCACGGGCCCGCTTCCAAGTGCGTCTGTGCGCCGGCCACCCACGTCGGGTCCTTCAAGTGCCGCTTCCACCGCACCAACTCCCAGGGCCAGGGAAGCCGCCCTTCTTCGCCCCCTGAGGGAGTCCTGGATTAGGGGGTATCCGGACAGCCGGACTGTATACAACGTCCGGACTATTGAAGCGTGAAGATACAAGACTCAAGACTTCGACCCGTGTCCGGATGGGACTTTCCTTGGCGTGGAAGGCAAGCCTGGCGATCCGAATATTGTATTTCCTTCCTTGTAACCGACTCCATGTAAACCCTAACCCTCTCCGGTGCCTATATAAACCGGATAGGTTGGTCCTTATAAGGCCGATCACAATTACAATCATACCATCATAGGCTAGCTTCTAGGGTTTAGCCTCTACGATCTCGTGGTAGATCTACTCTTGTACTACCCATATCTTCAATATTAATCAAGCAGGAAATAGGGTTTTACCTCCATCAAGAGGGCCCGAACCTGGGTAAACATCTGTGTCCCTTGCTTCCTGTTACCATCGACCTAAGACGCATGAGATCGGGACCCCTACCCGAGATCCGCGGTTTTGACACCGACATTGGTGCTTTCATTGAGAGTTCCTCGTATGCCGTTGCTAGGGCTCGATGGCTCCTCCGATCATCGTCAACAACACGATCCGGTGAGACCTTCCTCCCGGACAGATCTTCGTGTTCGGGCGGCTTACCGCAGTCAACTCGCTGCCATCCGGAGCAGAATCGACAGCCACGCCCATCGCCACTGTGATCAAAGTTCGTAAACCTGAACTACACGACGGACATTCGCGGAGACTTGATCTTGATGGATTCGGGCCTATGCCAAGAGTACCGGGCGATCCACGACGAGCACGGCTTAGACTCGTTGTCGGACGAAGCTTCGGGTATCACCTCATGATAGCCGGACCTAAATCCGGAGCAGGCTGCGCTGCCTAAGGACGGAGGGATGGACCCCGCCCCATAGGTCGCGCACTCATCGGCGGTGGAGCCGAACACTGGCCTTACCTCTGTGGTGGCCTGTGACTCCGGATCCCCGGATTCGTATCCGGATGCCGGTTCCAATCCACGCACTCCCAATCCAGTCGAGCCAGGTTGGGCTCTGGTAATGGAGCTCACCGCTGTGGATATCTTCCAGCACTCGCCCTTTGGCGACATGCTGGACTCATTAAAGCCTCTCTCTTTGTCATGAGGCTCTTGGTCGAACTATGTCCGGCTCGAGTGGGAAGCAGGCGATGAAGGAATTTGTTGCCCACCCACCACCCACTTCATTGCCACAGTCGATGATTTAACCGGCGTACTGGACTTCAACTCTGAAGGCATCGACGGTATAGACGACGATGCAGGAGAAGAACATGAAGCACCGCTCACTGGGCGGTGGACAGCCGCCTATCCCTATGATATATATATATGGCGGACACTCCGAAGGAAACCAATGGCGATGAGGCAGCGGAGGATAATCCCTCAGGGAGAAAAGCAAAGCATGGGCGTCGTCGGCCGCTCCAAGCTCCGCCATAGCAATACCTGCCCAGAAGACGAAAACAATCCGGATGGCGCCGAAGATGAATATAACCCTAGTCGGCCTGCCTTTTAGAAGGCCGGATCACATCGTGGGATACTTGGAGAGGGACAACTATACGCCCTCCGAGGACGAGGCAAGCCCCGGCAATGACGAATTCGGCGTGCCTGAAGATCTAGTGGAACAAGCTCGCTTCGAGTGACGGCTCATGGCCACGGCAAAGAGCCTGCAAAGGAAGCAGCAGCAGCTTAAAGCTGACCAAGATTTGCTGGTGGACAGATGGACAAAGGTCCTGGCCACCGAAAGAAACGGACCCGACCGCCTCGACAAAGGGCACACAGGGCACAACCGGCCACCCCAACCTAAGCAGGAGAACCCAAGGCACATGCCCCGACGTCAACACACCACTACGGTCCAAAACAATACGAATGACACAAGAAGAAGCATCCTCAAGCCTCGGCGCAATGGTCATAAGCGTCAAGTCAGGAAAGCTGGTGCTAATTCCAGCAACTCCCATCGGTCAGCGGAAAAAGAACAGCCCAGACCTATCCGGCCCGAGCCACACACTCGATCAACCATGTTAAATTCATGGTACTCCTAGAAGGACGGCAAAGCATACCAATAGAGAATGCCGGATCCTCAAAACAAAGCGGCTGGTCATGTGCCGAAAACAATGAAGGGAGGCGTGCGTCGAGAGACCCCCGCCCCATAGCACAAAAGTACGGTCGATCACCCCCGACCGCATTAACCACATCAATTCAATTGCAGTACCACTAGACATAGCAAACCGGGGGCTCCATAACACATAAAGCCCTCGCAGGTGTGAAACCACAAACAACATCTTCTAAAAGATGCTAGGGGCAAAGGCCAAGTTTTACTGGCCCACCACTCTAACGGTTGTCTTCGGATCACCAAAAAATGCCACGCCAAGGAATAAATCTTCGGCACCTTCCCACCATGCGGTAATTTACCGTATGCCAACAAGATGAACCACGTTGACTAGATTCCACGTGGTAAATCACTCAAGCCAACACCGTGTGATGCAATCACACCTATGGGCAAGGCCGAACCCCTCCCTTAGAGTGGAAATCATACAGCTGTCGGAATAGCGAGTCACGCATGCCTATAAAAATTTTGATATGACAGCCAACTATCCGGACACCAACTGAGGAGTCCGCGCTATTTCACGGTATAACGGCTGGGTTTACCAGGGCCCGATTAGGAACCCTTAGACCAACTAAAAGAGGACGTTCAGCTGCCTCCAAGCATTTGCCTTTACAAACTAACTTTGAAGCAGAACAACATTGGCGGCGTGGAATCAGTCCGGACACACAATGGCAGGAACATGCAGTTAGAAGACAGTTTGGATTCACTCTTGATCCATCAACAACCCCATCCAGTCCGGCCATCACAGGTTCCGCCAAAAAACACCTCTTTTCATAATCATACATCGTACTCATATGCATAGACATATCATCTTACTATAATGCGTAGACTTAAATAACACTTATCGACCGTCGCTTTTCATCGACACCTCGTGTTACGACCGATTATGCCAGGGGCTTCATAATACGACAATAAAGTCCGACCACCTTCTCGGTCGCTCGGCACCCCGAACTTATAGCACTATATGCATCAGCTCCAAATCATGTCTAGGGTCATTGGTTGGGTTTGCCCGGCTCCCTTGTTTTGGTACCTTACGTTCCGTTATATCGGCTAAGGTAGCGAGGGAGAACTCATCGCGATTGTGTCTCGGATCTGCCGGACGAGCACCTCAATAGAGAAAGCCAAAATCGATTGTCATGATACAAATGAGAGCTGGTCACTGCTCGAGAGGTTGTAAAATCCTTAAAGATTTATTCCGCGACAACGCCGTTATAAATGCAGAGTGCGATGGATCGGTCTTCGATCAGCGCCAATAGAGCCCCTAGTTCGGCCTTCCGAACACTAGGGGTTGCGCCGACCATACTTGAATTCCTATGGCTAAGTGAGAGTAATAAAGCCTTATAGTCCGATTGCCTGGTTCGTGGTGAGAAACACCTCCTTAAAAGGACCCAACATGGGATAAAGAGCGTTCAGATATATCCGAACACCCCGTATTATTTTTACGTAAAGGTTTACGACTAGCCAACTCTCAGGATTTACACACAATAAGCAGCCGCACAGGAAGAACATATGTTCAAACAAAACATGCAATATATAATAAAAATGCCATAATCCCATATTACAAAAAGTGGCACGAATGCCCTCAGGGAAATATAATGTCTTTGGCACACTTATGCGCCGCAAGGCGGGCTCCCTTCATGAAAGCACAAGTGCTCCCTAGGTGGTTTTGGTAATTAATGACAACATATCTCTTGTTGGACTAACACTTTTATCTAGTATGTTTCAGATAAGTTCAACAATGGAGTGGCATGGACTAAAGGATGTGGGAACTCCTTCAAGATGCTAAGGAGAAAGGATTGGCTCAAGCTTCAAGCTCAAGACTCTTCATTTTACGTTTTAGTGATCCAAGATCACATTGAGTCCATAGGAAAAGCCAATACTATCAAGGAGGGATGAGGTGTTTCTTAATGATATGCTCCAAATACCCTTAACTACTTTCCCACTTCCACACATTTGTCCTAAACCTAAAGTCAAACTTGGCCCCACCGATTCTTTCTATCCGGCGCCACCGAGTTTTGATGTCTTAGCCACTGCCACAAACCCTAGGCAAATCGGTCTCACCGATAGGGATCTCGGTCTCACCGAGATGGGATTGTAATCTCTCTGTGTATGTCCATTATCAAAATCGGTCTCACCGAGTTTGAGTAATCGGTACTACCGACATTACAATGCAAACTCTCTAGTCAACTTATTATCAAAATCGGTCCCATCGAGTTTGATAATCTGTCAAACCGAGTTTGCCTGACCAACTCTCTAGAAGGCTTATTACCAAAATCGGTCCCACCGAGTTTGTGTAATCGGTCTTACCGAGATTACGTTATGCCCTAACCCTAACCGAATCGGTCCAACCGAGATGCATGTCAGTCCCACCGAAAACCCTAACAGTCACATTATTTGCTAAATCGGTCGACTGAAGTTTAAAGATTCGTCCCACCGAGTTTTGTAGATTGTGTGTAACGGTTAGATTTTGTGTGGAGGCTATATATACCCCTCCACCTCCTCTTCATTCGTGGAGAGAGCCATCGACCGAACCTACACTTCCAAAGATCCTATTTACGAGAGAGAACTACCTACTCATGTGTTGAGGCCAAGATATTCCATTCCTACCATACGAATCTTGATCTCTAGCCTTCCCCAAGTTGCTTTCCACTCAAACCCTCTTTCCACCAGATCCAAATCCTATGAGAGAGAGTTGAGTGTTGGGGAGACTATCATTTGAAGCACAAGAGCAAGGAGTTCATCATCAACACACCATTTGTTACTTCTTGGAGAGTGGTGTCTCCTAGATTGGCTAGGTGTCACTTGGGAGCCTCCGACAAGACTGTGGAGTTGAACCAAGGAGTTTGTAAGGGCAAGGAGATCGCCTACTTCGTGAACATCTACCGCTAGTGAGGCAAGTCCTTCGTGGGTGACGGCCATGGTGGGATAGACAAGGTTGCTACTTCGTGTACCCTTCGTGGGTGGAGCCCTCCGTGGACTCACAAGAACTGCTACCCTTCGTGGGTTGAAGTCTCCACCAACGTGGAAGTACGATAGCACCACCTATCGGAACCACGCCAAAAACATCCGTGTCTCCAAATTGCGTTTGAATCCTCCAATCCCTTCCCTTTACATTCTTGCAAGTTGCATGCTTTATTTTCTGCTGCTCATATACTCTTTGCATGCTTGCTTGCTATATGTTGTGAATGTTAAACTTGTGCCTAAACTCCACTCAAACTTCAAAGAAACTTAAAAACTGCAACTTTGGTACTTAATGTCTAATCACCCCCCCCCTCTAGACACCTCTTCTCAAGGTCCTACAAGTGGTATCAGAGCATTGGTCTCCATTGCTTTGGTTTAATCACCATTGAAGGAAGATGGATGAGTCTACTTTGGGGAGTCTTAGTCATAGAGTGCCTATTCTTGATGGAGAGTATTTTCGTGAGTGGAAAAATGAGATGCTTTTTTTTTCAATCAATATCATTTTAACAAGTACATTGCTAGTCCTTGTGCACCTTGTGTTGATCCTATGCATCCTACCCTTGATGAAGCTATTGACATGACTAGGAATCTTAGAACTGTTAATCTTATCACTAGAGGATTGCCTAGAAACTTGATTAGAATCTTGCCTACTTTTGAGTGTGCCTACACTATATGGAAATTTCTTGAGGAACGATTTCCTGATTATTCTTTGAAAAATCTTGATGAAATTCTCCATAAGTCTATTGCCTTGAGTAAGATGAATACTAGTGATCCTATGTTTGGTGATCGTCTATTTGAGCTTACAAACCTTATGCGTGCCAAAGGAAATGTTGGTATTATTAGTGATATTATTTCCGAAGCTATAAGAATTCACAAGCAAGATCTGTGTCAAACTCATTCTAATGAATCACCCTCTCTAGGATTTGATCCACCACATGACGATGTTGAACATGGATACTATGATGAGGATGATGATAGTGACTTTGATCTTGATGATGCAATGAGACATTTTGGTCTTATGGCAAATCTTGAGGATATATGTCAGAGGAAAGGAATGGGTTCTTGATAGTGGATGTACCGATCACATGACCGGAGATAAAGACATGTTTCGTGAGCTTGCAGAAAATGATGGTCCTCGAAAGTTTGTCACTTTCGGTGACAACTCAAAGGGTAAGGTGGTTGGCCTCGGTAAGGTGGCCATCTCACATGATAGCTCCATACAAAATGTCATGCTCATTGAATCTCTTGGTTACAACTTACTTTTAGTATCTAGACTTGCTGATTTCGGTTTCAATGTTCTATTTACTGAAGTAGATTGCCAAGTGTTTCGTCGAGATAATCATAAAATGGTCTTTACTGGTGTGCGAGAGGTGATCTATACATTGTTGATTTCACTAAAAGGCTCAACCTAAAACTTGCTTCATTGCTAAATCCTCAAAAGGCTGGTTATGGCATAGACGATTAGGTCATGTTGGTATGCTAAACCTTGACAAGCTTATTAAGGGAATCATATCCTTGGAGTTAATGATGTCATATTTGATAAGGATAGACTTTGCGGTGCTTGTCAAGGTGTAAACAGGTTGGAGGAGGGCATCCCGTGAAGAACATCATGACCACGAAGAGGCCACTCGAGCTACTTCACATGGATCTCTTTGGTCCCAACTCTTACAAGAGTCTCGGTGGAAATTCATTTGGTCTAGTTATAGTTGATGATTTTTCCAGATTTACGTGGGTGTTCTTTCTCGATGATAAATCGCAGGTCCAAAAGATCTTTAAAAACTTCGCTAGGAAGGCCCAAAACCAATTTGAAGTGAAGATCAAGAAGGTTCGCAGCGACAACGGAACAGAGTTCAAGAACGCAAATGTGGACACCTTTCTTGACGAAGAAGGGATTTCACACGAGTTCTCGGCTACGTACACACCTCAACAAAATGGAGTTGTTGAGAGGAAGAACCGGACGCTCATCGAAATGGCGAGAACGATGCTTGATGAGTACAAGACGTCAAGCACTTTTGGGCGAAGCGGTTGAGACAGCTTGTCATGCAACAAATCGCTTGTATCTTCACAAGCTACTCGGCAAGGCGGCATCTGAGCTACTCACCAAGTAACAAACCCCAAGTTGGATACTTTCGAGTATTTGGCTCAAAGTGCTACATTCTTGATAAGCATCGTCGTTCTAAATTTTCTCCTAAGTCTCATGAAGGTTTCCTACTAGGTTATGGCTCAAACTCTCACACGCACTGTGTCTACAACAATTTCACCCGAAAGGTTGAAGAGACGGTAGATGTGAAGTTTGATGAATCTAACGGCTCGCAAGTAGAGCAATTGCCAATTGATGTAGGAGACAAAGATCCTTCGGAAGCAATCCAAGACTTGTCTATTGGCAAGGTCCGTCCAACGGAGGTGAAGGAGAGTACCTCGTCCGTCCAAGTGGAAGCTTCTACTTCACGACAAGGTGAACCAAGAGTTGATACGGAAGCATCCACAAGTGGGACACACCAAGATGAAGAAACGAGGAAGTGCATCAAGATGAACGTCAACAACCTCCTTCTCCACCACGACAAGAGAACGACAACGCCAACAATGAAGAAGGCCAAGAAGAAGAACAAGATGAAGAAGATGTTCAACGAAGACCCAAGCAAAAGCTTTCACGAGTTCGAGCAAGAATTGCTAAAGACCATCCCGTCGAGCAAATCTACAATGATATTCAAACCGGAGAATCACTCGCTCTAAAACTCGTTTAGCTAACTTTTGTGAAAACTATTCTTTCATCTCTAGCATTGAACCTATGAAGGTCGAAGAAGCATTGGAAGATCCGGATTGGATAAATGCTATGCATGAAGAGCTACACAACTTTGAGAGGAACCAAGTTTGGACATTGGTTGAGAAGCCCGACAACAACCACAACATCATCGGTACCAAATGGGTGTTTCGCAACAAGCAAGATGAAGATGGACAAGTAGTTCGCAACAAAGCACGTCTCGTCGCCCAAGGCTACACACAAGTCGAAGGTATGGACTATGGTGAGACTTACGCCACCGTTGCTAGACTTGAGTCCATTCGCATCTTACTTGCCTATGCTAATCACCATGATATCACCTTGTACCAAATGGACATTAAAGGTGCTTTTCTAAATGGTGAAATAGAGGAGGAAGTTTATGTTAAACAACCTCCGGCTTTGTTAATCCTAAGAAACCCAATCATGTTTACAAACTTCACAAAGCTCTTTATGGACTTAAACAAGCTCCTAGAGCATGGTATAAATGCTTGACCAAGTTCCTTATTGAAAAAGGCTTTGAAATTGGGAAAATTGATTCTACTCTTTTTACTAAAATGGTTAATGGTGAACTCTTTGTGTGCCAAATTTATGTTGATGATATTATATTTGGTTCAACTAACCCTCATTTTAGTGAAAAGTTTGGGAAGCTAATGTCGGAGAAGTTTGAGATGTCTATGATGAGTGAACTCAAATTCTTTCTTGGTTTGCAAATCAAGCAAACTAAGGAAGGTACTTTTGTCTCGCAAACAAAGTACACCAAGGACTTATTCAAGAAGTTCAATATGCAAGAATGCAAAGGTATGACTACACCCATGCCTACTAGTGGACATCTTGACTTAACCAAAGATGGTGAACGGTTGATCAAAAGGTTTATCGCTCTATGATTGGTTCATTGTTATATCTATGTGCTTCACGTCCCGATATTATGCTAAGTGTGTGCATGTGTGCACGATATCAAGCTGCCCCTAAAGAATGTCATCTTAAGGCCGTGAAAAGGATAGTGAGATACTTAATCCATACACCAAATTTTGGCATTTGGTATCCTAAGAGGGCCTCTTTCGATCTTGTTGGTTATTCCGACTCGGACTATGCCGGAGACAAGGTTGATAGAAAGTCCACTTCGGGTACTTGTCAATTTCTTGGTAGATCTCTTGTGTCTTGGTCCTCCAAGAAACAAAACTCAGTATCCTTATCCACCGAAGTTTGAATATATTGCCGCTGGTTCATGTTGTGCTCAATTACTTTGGATGACCCAAACTCTTAAAGATTATGGGATATATGTGAGACATGTTCCATTGCTTTGTGATAATGAAAGTGCTATCAAAATTGGTCATAATCCTGTGCAACATTCTCGAACTAAGCACATTGAAGTTCGTCATCATTTCATTCGAGATCATGTTGCTAAGGGAGACATTGATCTTAAGCATATTCGCACCGAAAAGCAATTAGCGGATATATTCACTAAACCTCTTGATGAGAAAGTGTTTTGCAGGTTAAGAGGAGAATTGAACATCATTGATGCTTCAAACTTGGAGTAGAAACTCCATTGGATACATGCAAGACATGAGCTTATGACTAATCCTTGATATTTCTCTTAGGATGAAAAACTTATGTCTTGGACATATTTGTATCTTGCATGTTATCTAACACATGTAGGTACTTGGTTGAATCAATTCCATGAGATTGTAACCTACTCATATCTTGAGCAATCTCTACATCACCAAGTCTCTACACAAGGTGGTAAGACAAGGAAGCACGAAACCATTCAAACATATCCTTTGACAAATTCTATGTTGAGTTTCATGATTGTCATTTCTGGATATACAAGTGCTCTTCCTTGCAAGAACTAACCCATGTAGGTAGATGGACTCAAATTCCAAGTGGTGCTCCAAATTCTTGATGAGCTACATCAACCTTGAGCAACCCACGCAAGTTCAACTACATGGACAACATCACCAACCAAGGTATGTTATTCCATCTTAGAGAAGCCTTACTCCGAGTCATGAGTTAAAGCAACTCAACAAGATGTGAATACATCAAGATGCTTAAACGAAAAATGGAAACCCCATTTTGAGCTTAAACGATGAGTATGGCCTATGATCAAGTGATCTCACTTGACTCCTAAGACAATATACTCTAACATAGGTGACTTTGTCGCCGACCATCTCTAGATGAAGTTCTCCTGTGTTCTTTTCTGAGTTTTTTGCATTTGCCTCATGCATTTGTGTTTCCCCTTTAAAAAAAACTTCATCTAGATTTCTTTCTGTTTTCTCTGCATTTTCTGCATCTAATTCCTTGCATATCTTTCAGTTAATTCCTTGCAAATCTTTGTGAGATCTTACTAGTCTAGTGAGCTGAGGTGACAAGTGTTTTCTCTGTGATGAACTCGGTTACACCGATTTGTTATTTTTAGTCCAACCGAATCGTTTCAGTACGACCGAAGCATACCACTCGGTGCCACCGACTTCATAACAGGAAAAACTCTTTGCCACATATTCTGTGTTTCTTCTGATCCAGCTCCACTCAATGAATCTTGTCCTCTACAAGCATCACATTTTTATCATTGCTTTATGTTGTGACTCAAGGATCAAACCCATTCACGACAAATTCCAGAGGGGGAGAGAGAGATTACATCTTTATCAAGCCCTTCTTGGAAATTGATGTCAAAGGGGGAGAGAGAGATCACATAAAAGCTTATCATTTAGAGAGAGAGATTACATCTTTATCAAGCCCTTCTTGGAAATTGATGTCAAAGGGGGAGAGAGAGATCACATCAAAGCTTATCATTTAGAGAGAGAGATCACATCAGAGAAGGAGAGAGAGATCCTTCAGGGGAGAGAGAGATCTGTGGGGAGAGAATACTAGTAGAAAGTATTTCTCAAGGATCCCAGATGCTTGGTGTTCAAGAGGAGAGATGTCCACATGTCTTCTTGAGGGGAGAGACATGTTCATATGATCTGTTGTGCTAAATTCTGCATTAGCATACATTTGCTCTGAACTTTAGCTCTGATCATCATTCATATCTTTCAGCTCTGTTTTCCTTCAGCTCTGATTTTCTGTTCCCTATCTTCTTCCAAAGATCCCATGTTAGATTCAGGGGAGCAAGACATCTAAGGAAAGAGATCATTTAAATTCATTGCATATCTTTACTCTTGGGGACATGTCTAATCCAATGTGGTACTCAGTACTCACTCTCTACATGAGTCTTGGTATTCTTGTGGTTTCTTCTGTTTGCTCTGGCTAGTAGATGCATCTGTGTTATCTAACCTTGTTTACGCAGGTTCATTCCATTCTAAGCCAACTCAAGACCACAAGGTAAGTATATGCATCACAATCATGTGTATGAGGAATTCTCGCTGATGTACATACTGTTTGCAAGAAGGACTCATGGGCATGAAGGTATTCTCTTTAATACTTTTTGCTCGATGCATATAGCCAAGATACATGTAACACATTGCCTGCTCTATCATGGTTATGCTATCACATGCTTCTATATTTCATATTCACATGATTGCATACATGTAGGGGGAGCCTATGCTTGTTACATGTCTTTCCAAAGCTTTACTTGCTATTCTTTATATCTTTATCTAAAGCTTTGAGGTATGTTGCCATCAATTACCAAAAAGGGGGAGATTGAAAGCACAAGTGCTCCCTAGGTGGTTTTGGTAATTAATAACAACATATCTCTTGTTGGACTAACACTTTTATCTAGTATGTTTCAGATAAGTTCAACAATGGAGTGGCATGGACTAAAGGATGTGGGAACTCCTTCAAGATGCTAAGGACAAAGGATTGGCTCAAGCTTCAAGCTCAAGACTCTTCATTTTACGTTTTAGTGATCCAAGATCACACTGAGTCCATAGGAAAAGCCAATACTATCAAGGAGGGATGAGGTGTTGCTTAATGAGCCTCTTGCTTCAAAGTGCTTAGTGATATGCTCCAAATACCCTCAACTACTTTCCCACTTCCACACATTTGTCCTAAACCTAAAGTCAAACTCGCCCCACCGATTCTTTCTATCCGCGCCATCGAGTTTGGATGTCTTAGCCATCGCCACAAACCCTAGGCAAATCGGTCTCATGATAGGGATCTCGGTCTCACCGAGATGGGATTGTAATCTCTACGTGTATGTCCATTATCAAAATCGGTCTCACCGAAGTTTGAGCAATCGGTACTACCGAGATTACAATGCAAACTCTCCGTTAACTTATTATCAAAATCGGTCCCACCGAGTTTGATAATCAGTCAAACCGAGTTTGCACGACCAACTCTCTGGAAAGCTTATTACCAAAATCGGTCCCACCGAGTTTGTGTAATCGGTCTTACCGAGATTACGTTATGCCTAACCCTAACCAAATCGGTCCCACCGAGATGCATGTCGATCCCCACGAAAACCCTAACGGTCACATTATTTGCTAAATTGGTGCGACCGAGTTTAAAGATTCGGTCCCACCGAGTTTGGTAGATTGTGTGTAGCAGTTAGATTTTGTGTGGAGGCTATATATACCCCTCCACCTCCTCTTCATTCATGGAGAGAGCCATCGACCGAACCTACACTTCCAACATCCTATTTACGAGAGAGAACTACCTACTCATGTGTTGAGGCCAAGATATTCCATTCCTACCATATGAATCTTGATCTCTAGCCTTCCCCAAGTTGCTTTCCACTCAAATCCTCTTTCCACCAGATCCAAATCCTGCGAGAGAGAGTTGAGTGTTGGGTAGACTATCATTTGAAGCACAAGAGCAAGGAGTTCATCATCAACACACCATTTGTTACTTCTTGGAGAGTGGTGTCTCCTAGATTGGCTAGGTGTCACTTGGGAGCCTCCGACAAGATTGTGGAGTTGAACCAAGGAGTTTGTAAGGGCAAGGATCTCCTACTTCATGAAGATCTACCGCTAGTGAGGCAAGTCCTTCGTGGGCGACAGCCATGGTGGGATAGACAAGGTTGCTACTTCGTGGACCCTTCGTGGGTGGAGCCCTCCGTGGACTCACAAGAACCGTTACCCTTCGTGGGCTAAAGTCTCCACCAACGTGGAAGTACGATAGCACCACCTATCGGAACCACGCCAAAAACATCCGTGTCTCCAAATTGCGTTTGAATCCTCCAATCCCTTCCCTTTACATTCTTGCAAGTTGCATGCTTTATTTTCCGCTGCTCATATACTCTTTGCATGCTTGCTTGCTATATGTTGTAAATGTTAAACTTGTGCCTAAACTCCACTCAAACTTCAAAGAAACTTAAAAACTGCAACTTTGGTACTTAGTGTCTAATCACCCCCCCCCCTCTAGACACCTCTTCTCAAGGTCCTACACTTCAGTACACCTTCATAGTACAGTTCGGGCTTGCGGTGCTCCTTACCCTCCGGCGGCCCCTCAGTCATCAGCTTCTCCGTGTCAAGCTTCCCCCAATGCACTTTTGCACGGGCAAACGCCATACGCGCACCCTCTATGCAGACCAATCGCTTAACAGCATCAAGCCGAGGACAAGTGCCCACAATCCGCTTCACGAGCCTGAAGTAATCGCCGGAATTGGCTCCGTCGGCCACAAATGGACAACCAAGTCCTTCATGGCTAGTTCGGCCGCCTGGTGCAGTTCGACCAGCTGCTTTAGCTGATCGATAAAGGGCACCGGATAGTTCGGTGCCAAATACTGCGACCAGAAATCCCTCTCCGTAGACTTCTTTTCCTCGGATCGGTAGAATTGGTGACATCCGATATGCTACGAGGAAGATCCGCAACGCCTCGAAAAATAAGAATTCAGCTTGCCACTTAGAATTCTTCCCATTATCATGAACAAATGGCTAAGAATATGAAGGCCTTACCAGCCGCAACTTTACGGGCCTCTTGAATGTCCCATACGACACCTCGGGCTTCTTCCGAGCATCTTCCATGACTTGGAGCACTTGGGCGAGTTCGGATTCTTTCCCTATTAGACTCTGCTCCAAGCCCTCGCTTTTCTTCACAGCCTCCTGGAGCTCCCGCTCAAGTGACAACCACAGCCTCGTGTTTCTCACGAAGTGCACATTCGGCTGCCTTCTCGTCGACATCGACCACGGCACCTTGATGCCTCATATTCGGCACTCGCTCCTAGGGCATACAACACAAATACTTTTCGATAAGCACAATTACTTATTCGCGCCCAATGCAAGACAATGTTTCAACATACCTTGCTTATCCTCTAATTGCTTCCTCACGCGGCCAAGTTCTTCCTCGGCCCGTTCCAGGCTCCTCTTCAGTTCGGACACTTCCGCATTATGAGCAGCCGTCTTCTCCGCACACGCCTGTTTTCAAACAAAGAGGTACACGTCATTAACATAAGTTCCCACGACAAGAGAGGATTTGATCCCCTGCCCGGCTCTCTCTCTTCCGCTGGACAGTGTATTAGGGGCTACTACTCATATTGTGACGATTCCTCGAAGGTTTCTTAGGAAACATACCTCAAAGGCCTTTATAAGGCCAAGGCAGGACTCGTTCAGCCCACTCTCGGCGGACTGAATCTTTTCAACCACCGCACCCATAAGGGTCCGATGTTCATCGACGATAGGCGCGTTCTTTAACGCTGTCGATAGACCGCCTGGCAACTCTGCTTGAACAGAGGTTGCCGTGGAGTAGGCAGGCCTCCCACCGTCGAAGGTGGCTGCTCGCTGATCCGGGAGCCTTAGAGGTCTCCTGGACCTTGTCCTACTGTGGGCGAATCCAAGATCGCTTCACGACGGCACACTCAGGGGCCTCGCTCCTGTGTGTCCGGCTCTAGTGATATGCCCCCTGGTCCGGGCCCCGTTGAGACGACACCTCAGTGTCGCGCTGGGACTTTGGGGAAGGGGCTTCTGGAGGTGTATCGCTCGCCAAGGCGTCTGAGCTCAGCGAATCCTCGGATGAGGACTGTCCGGCGCGAGATCTTGCCGGACTGGGGAAAACATAGCAACGGTTAAAACTAATATACCCAAAAACAATCCCGGACGCATATGCGTGTTCGGACTTTGTATACTTACGACTTCTCCAGGGGCTGGGCCCTGGGATCCCACTCTGGGCTGCTATCGGCAGCCGTGGCGGATGCCTCTGGGAGGGAACCTTTTCTCCTCTTGGGCGATTCGGCCTCCAGGGACGAGGAAGCTGCACGCTTCTTCCCACCTTCAGAGTGAGGCTCGTCCTCCTCTGCTTCTTCCTCTTCGTATTCCGAAGAAGGAGCATCACTTGAGTCTTCGGATTTTGCGTCTGAAGCCTCGCGGTGACGGAGGCCACTCCGGGTCTTCTTGACCTTCTTGGAGGCCTCCTTTTTTGGTGCCTCGTAAGGCGCGGGGACCAGCATCTTTGTCAGAAGAGGTTCGGCCGGTTCCTTGCAGCGGGGCCGGACAATGAATCCTCTCCACCTTCTTTATCCATCCCCAAGGTCACAACGAAACGCGATTAAGATGTCTCCCTCATGACATGTCAACCGAAGCGTGGATGGACAGAGTGTGGCTGTAACTTACCGGGCTTGCAGAATGGGATAATTGGTACCCGCGGTCCTCGGCGGAGCCCGGCCACGATTTGCCGGACTTGAAGAGCACCTTCCAGATATCCTTGTGGGAGGAGTCATAGAGCTCCTGAAGGGTTTGGTGCTCGGTTGGGTCGAACTCCCACGGAGTGCAGGCTCAGCGCTGACAAGGGAGAACCAGGCGAACTAGCATCACCTGGACCACGTCGACGAGTTTGACATCCCTGTCAACCACACTCTGGACGCGCGTCTGGAGCAATGACAACTCATTGGACGAGGACCAGTTTGGGCCCTTCTTGGGCCAGGACGTGAGCTGCAGTGGAGCTCCGGATCTGAACTCAGGAGCTGCGGCCCACTTTTTGCCGCGTGGTTCGCTGATATAAAACCACTGCTGCTGCCACTCCTTGGCGGAGTCGTTGAAAGCGCCCTTCGGCCAAACGGCCTTGGGCATCTTGCTCACCACGGCGCCGCAGCACTCGGCGTGTTCGCCGCTCACCACCTTGGGCTTCACATTAAAAATCTTCAGCCACAGGCCGAAGTGAGGTGAGATCCGAAGAAAAGCCTCACACACTGATGTCTACTACACAACCTTCTTCTTGTAGACGTTGTTGGGCCTGCAAGTGCACAGTTTTGTAGGACAGTAGCAAATTTCCTCAAGTGGATGACCTAAGGTTTATCAATCCGTGGGAGGCGAGGGATGAAGATGGTCTCTCTCAAACAACCACGCAACCAAATAACAAAGAGTCTCTTGTGTCCCCAACACACCCAATACAATGGTAAATTGTATAGGTGCACTAGTTCGGCGAAGAGATGGTGATACAAGTGCAATATGGATGGTAGATATAGGTTTTTGTAATCTGAAAATATAAAACAGCAAGGTAACTAATGATAAAAGTGAGCATAAGCGGTATTGCAATGATAGGAAACAAGGCCTAGGGTTCATACTTTCACTAGTGCAAGTTCTCTCGACAATAATAACATAGATAGATCATATAACAAGCCCTCAACATGCAACAAAGAGTCACTCCAAAGCCACTAATAGCGGAGAACAAATGTAGAGATTATGGTAGGGTACGAAACCATCTCAAAGTTATTCTTTCGGATCAATCTATAAAAGAGTTCGTACTAGAATAACACCTTAATACACAAATCAACCAAAACCCTAATGTCACCTAGATACTCCATTGTCACCTCAAGTATCCGTGGGCATGATTATACGATATGCATCACACAATCTTAGATTCATCCAACCAACACAAAGTACTTCAAAGAGTGCCCCAAAGTTTCTACCGGAGAGTCAAGAATGTGTGCCAACCCCTATGCATAGGTTCATGGGCGGAACCCACAAGTTGGTCACCAAAACATACATCAAGTGGCACATGATATCCCATTGTCACCACAGATAAACACGGCAAGATATACATCAAGTGTTCTCATAAAAGACTCAATCCGATAAGATAACTTCAAAGGGAAACTCAATTCATCACAAGAGAGTAGAGGGGAGAAACATCATAAGATCCAACTACAATAGCAAAGCTCGGGATACATCAAGATCGTGCCATAGAGGGAACACGAGAGAGAACACGAGAGAGAGATCAAACACATAGCTCTTTGGTACATACCCTCAGCCCGAGGGTGAACTACTCCCTCCTCATCATGGAGAGTGCCGGATGATGAAGATGGCCACCGGTGAGGATCCCCCTCCGTGGCGGAACGGGCTCCCGAGAGGTTTTTGGTGGCTACAGAGGCTTGCGGTGGCGGAACTCCTGATCTATCTTCTGTTCTGGAAGTTTTTCGATACGTAGGTATATATGGGTGCAAGGGGTACGTCGGTGGAGCTTCGGGGGCCCCACGAGGCAGGGGGCGCGCCCTAGGGGGTGGGCGCGCCCCCCACCTTCGTGGCCAACTCCTGTATCTTCTGACGTAGAGTCCAAGTCTATCCGTGGGTTTCCTTCCAAAAATAACTTCTCCAGTTGATTTGGTTCCGTTTCGACTCCGTCTGATATTCCTTTTCCTCGAAACACTGAAATAGGCATAAAGCGACAAATTGGCTGGGCCTCCGGTTAATAGGTTAGTCCCAAAAATAATATAAAAGTGGATAATAAAGCCCAAGATTGCCCAAAACAGTAGATAATATAGCATGGAGCAATCAAAAATTATAGATACGTTGGAGACGTATCACACACGACGATGAACGTCGAGATATTGAGGAAGGAGTTGGGGGAAATATCATGAAAATCGATCGCGTAGTAATACATGACTCCGCGAACAAATGGGTGCAGGGGAAACCCAAGCCCGCGGAAAAAATGGGGAAGGAACACGACTCTCTCGTGAGGTTTCGGAGCTGGGACGACCTGTCCCGCCGGTGGGAGACGGTGGCCGATCTTCTGGGCCAGATACCCGGCGTCCCAGAGCTTCTTGATATCCTTCTCCCGGACAGTAGAGGCCATGCATCTGCCTCCTGCTCCGGATCCGGACATCTTCGGAAAACCTCTCTTCGGTGGAAAAGAAGAGTGCTTTGGCATTAGGGCTCGAAAAGAGGGGAATGAGCTAGCGGAAGGAGAAAGGCGTGGGCAAAGAGAAAGAGGCCTTGTCTCTTTATAGGGGCGGTAAATGCTTTTTGCGCCTCCCCACTTGCCTGGTGGAACCCGTTTGCCTCCCGCTCGCCGCGATTAGCGGTGCGGTTGGATTACCCATACCCATATTGATGGGAATCCCGTGATAAGGGGACACGATCTCTGCTTTGACAAGACGTGTCAAGGAAACCGCCTCGCAATATGCGCTGTGGCTGGTTGTGGGAAAACGGTTCGAATAATGACCCAAAGTAATGACATGTCGCGTTGCCTAAAAAGTTGTCAGCAGATTGCATTTGTGAAATACCATTCCCTCTACGGTGGCATGTGAAGATCATTTTGTGGATCCGGACATGGTTCAAGTGTTCGATAATTACCTTGGAGTATTCGGAGGAGGAACCCGCCCTACAATGCCGAAGACAAGACTACGCGCCGGACTCATCATCATTGAAGCCTGGTTCAGGGGCTACTGAGGGAGTCCTGGATTAGGGGGTATCTAGACAGCCAGATTGTATACAACGTCCAGACTATTGAAGCGTGAAGATACAAGACTCAAGACTTCGACCCGTGTCCGGATGGGACTTTCCTTGGCGTGGAAGGCAAGCTTGGCGATCCGGATATTATATTTCCTTCCTTGTAACCGACTCCATGTAAACCCTAGCCCTCTCCAGTGCCTATATAAACCGGAGAGGTTGGTCCTTAGAAGGCCGATCACAATTACAATCATACCATCATAGGCTAGCTTCTAGGGTTTAGCCTCTATGATCTCATGGTAGATCTACTCTTGTACTACCCATATCTTCAATATTAATCAAGCAGGAAGTAGGGTTTTCCTTCCATTGAGAGAGCCTGAACCTGGGTAAACATCTGTGTCCCTTGCTTCCTGTTACCATCAGCCTAAGACGCACAGATCGGGACCCCCTACCCGAGATCCGCCGGTTTTGACACCGACACCCCCTTCACCGGCCGCGGCCAACGCGGCACCCGACCTCGCCGTCCTCGTCCTCCGGCACCATCGTGACCCAGTGACGCAACCCAAGCATCGGCCTCGAGAATCAATAACGCTCGACAACTGAGAGGGAAGGGAAGATCATATACATGTCATAAGAAAGGAGTTTATTTACTGCTCCCTCGATGTATTGTTTCCTTTGTTTGGAGATTGATTACCATCCGTGAGTTAAGGTAAGGTTAATGTGATTGGGCGATTTTTTTGAAAATCAATTATTTGTTTTCTAATTAATGTGATTGAGTGATTTAAGGTAAGGTTAATTAATTTAGATTTGATCTTTAGAGATTGTTCGTGATTGATTCTACATTACTAAACAACTTGCGTCAGTATGGAAAGTTCTGATCTGTTCAGATTTCTTTCATTGTGTGAGAGGGTGACTGATACGTCTCCAACACATCTAAATTTTTTGATTGTTCCATGCTATTATATTATCTCTTTTGGATGTTTAATGGGCTTTACTAAGCACTTTTATATGATTTTTGGGACTAACCTATTAACCTAGAGCCCAGTGCCAGTTTCTGTTTTTTTGCCTATTTCAGTGTTTCGCAGAAAAGGAATATCAAACGGAGTCCAAACGGAATGAAACCTTGAGAGAGTTATTTTTGGAACGGAAGCAATCCAGGAGACTTGGAGTGTACGTCAGGAAATCAACGAGGAGAGCACGAGGCAGGGGGCGCGCCTACCCCCCCCCCCCCAGGCGCGCCCTCCACCCTCATGGGCCCCTCGTGGCTCCCCTGACCGACTTCTTTCGCCTATATATATCCATATACCCTAAAAACTTTGGGGAACATAATAGATTGGGAGTTCTACCGCCGCAAGCCTCTGTAGCCACCAAAAACCAATTGGGACCTGCTCCGCACTGCCGGAGGGGGGGGGAACCTCACCGTGGCCATATTCATCATCCCGGTGCTCTCCATGACGAGGAGGGAGTAGTTCACCCTCGGGGCTGAGGGTATGTACCAGTAGCTATGTGTTTGATCTCTCTCTCTCTCGTGTTCTTGAGATGGTACGATCTTGATGTATCGCGAGCTTTGCTATTTTAGTTGGATCTTATGATGTTTCTCCCCCTCTACTCTCTTGTAATGGATTGAGTTTCCACTTCGAAGTTATCTTATCGGATTGAGTCTTTGAGGATTTGAAAACACTTGATGTATGTCTTGCTTGTGCGTATCTGTGGTGACAATGGATATCACGTGATTCACTTGATGTATGTTTTGGTGATCAACTTGCGGGTTCCGCTCGTGAACTTACGCATAGGGGTTGGCACAAGTTTTCGTCTTGAATCTCCGGTAGAAACTTGGCACTCTTTGAAGTACTTTGTGTTGGTTGAATAGATGAATCTGTGATTGTGTGATGCATATCGTATGATCATACCCACGGATACTTGACGTGACATTGGAGTATCTAGGTGACATTAGGGTTTTGGTTGATATGTGTCTTAAGGTGTTATTCTAGTACGAACTCTTGAATAGATCGATCCGAAAGAATAACTTTGAGGTGGTTTCGTACCCTACCATAATCTCTTCATTTGTTCTCCGCTATTAGTGACTTTGGAGTGACTCTTTGTTCCATGTTGAGGGATAGTTATATGATCCAATTATGTTATTATTGTTGAGAGAACTTGCACTAGTGAAAGTATGAACCCTAGGCCTTGTTTCCTAGCATTGCAATACCGTTTACGCTCACTTTTATTACTTGTTACCTTGCTGTTTTTATATTTTTAGATTACAAAAACCTATATCTATCATCCAACTGCACTTGTATCACCATATCTTCACCGAACTAGTGCACCTATACAATTTACTATTGTATTGGGTGTGTTGGGGACACAAGAGACTCTTTGTTATTTGGTTGCAGGGTTGCTTGAGAGAGACCATCTTCAACCTACGCCTCCCACGGATTGATAAACCTTAGGTCATCCACTTGAGGGAAATTTGCTACTATCCTACAAACCTCTGCACTTGGAGGCCCAACAACGTCTACAAGAAGAAGGTTGTGTAGTAGACATCAAGCAGTTTCTGGTGCCGTTGCCGGGGAGGTGAGTGCTTGAAGGTATATCTTTAGATCTTGCAATCAAATATTTTAGTTTCTTGTTTTAGCACTAGTTTAGTTTATAAAAGAAAACTACAAAAAAATGGAATTGAGTTTGCCTCATACGCTTCATCTTTTCAATATCTTTCGTGAGTATGATGGAAAGGAAAATTGTGGAGTGTTAGAAGAAGAATGCATTAAAATGTTTGGCACTAAATCTTTGAATGATGAGCATGATTGCAATGTTGTTAGTATAAAACTCTTTGAATATCCATAGTACTAATGATGATTGCACTAGTTATGATGAAAATATCTCTTATAAGCATGTCGATTTTTGTGGAGTGCATTGGGTTGGCAAGTACACACCAAATAGGGAAGATAGATATTGCAAGAGGCATAAGCATTTAGAAACTAAATTGTTGCAAGAAAGTCTAGATGTTTGTGCTGAAAATTTAAATTTTCTTAGCCGTACTTGTGAACTTTGCAATGAACGGGGTCATTTAACTATCCGATGCAAATTGTTTCATGATCTAATCGTGTCCAAAAATTGTGATGACTTGATTTCCCTTGCACATTATAATGAACTTAGTTTGCTTATGGGTTACGAAGAAATGAAACGTATAACTAAGCATCTTCCAGAATTTGCCCGTTATAAACTTCTTGATTTTGATCTAGAGAAAATTTATATGTATTGTGCGGTGAATTGCATTGAAAATCCTTATATTGCCAATTACATAAAGACAAGAATACAAATAGAATATGAAGAGAATACTAATGAAAGGGAAGATACTTCCTAATATCCTCCTATTATTTCTTATGATGAATCAGGTAACGAGGAGGAGCCTTCTATTCAACCAATCTCATTATTAAGGAGCTCCAAAAAGAGGATTGACCCCACACATGATGTGGTGAAGAAGAAGAAAAGAAAAAGGAAGAGAGGTAAAAAGATATCTCTCCCAAATAATGTTGCTCTTATTATTGTTGTGCCTCATGAAAATGAATCAAAAATAATTGTGGAAGATGATGCACTTGATGATGATCTCGTTATGCCTATTGCTTGTTGTGATGATTATGACTGGGAAGATAATGATACTTCTTATGATCTTGAAAATCTTTTTGGAACTTGCTTGGAATAATATGATAATTGCTATACTATTGGTGCTATCCATACTATTAATGATGAAAGTGATTATGCTTATGATATGAAAAGGCCCAAGCTTGGGGATGCTATGTTTGAATAAGATGATGTTTTTGAGAATATATTTGCTGCAATTAATGTTTGTCCCAAGCTTGGGGATGCTACGTTTAATGAAGATGATATTTTTAGCCTCCGAAGTTTTGATATGCAATTTTTTTATGATGATAGCATGCCTCCTACTTATGATGATTATATTGATGAAAGTGGATTTGGAGAGGTCATGCCTTTATTTAGTGATGATTCCACTATCTTGGAAGAGGTTTCAATCGATTATGATGAGAACAAAGTTGCTACTTATGATGATTATTGTGATGAAACTTATGCTATAAAAAGTAGTGATGATTATATTTATAAAACTTGTCATGATTATGATTACCCTTTTCTGAACATTACTCTTTTAATGTGGAAACAATTTATAGTATTCGAGTCTCTTATGATACTCCCACTATTCCGAATGAGAAGAATTTTGCTTATGTGGAGAGTAGTAAAATTTCTATGCAAGTAGATCATGAAAAAAATGCTTCAGGTGCTGGTTATATTGTTGAATTCATTCATCATGCTACTGAAAATTATTATGAGGGAGGAACATATGCTTGTAGGAATTGCAATAATATCAAGTTTCCTCTCTATGTGCTTAAAGTTTTAAAGTTATGCTTGTTTTGCCTTCCCATGCTAGTTGATTATTGTTCCCATAAGTTGTTTGCTCACAAAATCCCTATGCATAGGAAGTGGGTTAGACTTAAATGTGCTAGTCATATTCTTCCTGATGCTCTCTTTATGTTTCAATTCTTATCTTTTATGTGAGCATCATTGAAATCATCATGCCTAGCTAGGGGCGTTAAACGATAGCGCTTATTGGGAGGCATCCCAACTTTATTTTAGTTTCTTGCTTTTTGCTTCTGTTTAGGAATAAATCTTTGATCTAGCCTCTGGTTAGATTTTTGTGTGTTTTAATTAGTGTTTGTGCCAAGTTAAACCTATAGGAACTTCTTGGATGATAGTTATTTGATCTTGCTGAAAATTCCAGAAACTTTCTGTTCACGAAAACAATTTTTAAAAATTACCAGAACGTGATATAATATTGATTACAATTGCAGCAGATCAATAAACAAATTATTTAGACCTTCCTATTTTGGTAGAATTTTTAGAGTTCCATAATTTGCGTTAGTTACAGATTACTACAGACTGTTTTGTTTTTGACAGATTCTGTTTTTCGTGTGTTGTTTGCTTATTTTGACGAATCTATGGCTAGTAAAATAGTTTATAAACCATAGAGAAGTCGGAATACAGTAGGTTTAACACAAATATAAATAAATAATGTGTTCATTACAGTACCTTGAAGTGGTGTTTTGTTTTCTTTCGTTAACGGAGCTCACAAGTTTTCTGTTGAGTTTTGTGTTGTGAAGTTTTCAAGTTTTGGGTAAAGATTCGATGGACTATGGAATAAGGAGTGGCAAGAGCATAAGCTTGGGGATTCCCAAGGCACCCCAAGGTAAATCCAAGGACACCAAAAAGCCAAAGCTTGGGGATTCCCCGGAAGGCATCCCCTCTTTCGTCCTCATTCATCGGCAACTTTACTTGGAGCTATATTTTTATTCACCACATGATATGTGTTTTGCTTGGAGCGTAATTTTATTTTCTTTTGTTTTGCTTGCTGTTTGAATAAAATACCAAGATCTGAAATTCTTAAATGTTAGAGAATCTTCACATAGTTACAAAATTATTCGACTACTCATTGATATTCACTTATATCTGTCGGAGTAGTTTGTCATTTGCTCTAGTGCTTCACTTATATCTTTTAGAGCACGGCGGTGGATTTATTTTGAAGAAATATATGAACTCTCATGCTTCACTTATATTATTTTGAGATTCTTTAGAACAACATGGTAATTTGCTTTGGTTATGAATTTAGTCCTAATATGATGGGCATCCAAGAGGGATATAATAAAAACTTTCATATAAGTGCATTGAATACTATGAGAAGTTTGATTCTTTATGTTTGTTTTGAGATATGAAGATGGTGATATTAGAGTCATGCTAGTGGAGTAGTTGTGAATTTGAGAGATACTTGTGTTAAAGTTTGTGATTCCCGTAGCATGCGTATGGTGAACCGTTATGTGATGAAGTCGGAGCATGATTTATTTATTGATTGTCCTCCTTATGAGTGGCGGTCGGGGACGAGCAATGATATTTTCCTACCAATCTATCCCCCTAGGAGCATGCGCGTAGTACTTCGTTTCGATAACTAATAGATTTTTGCAATAAGTATATGAGTTCTTTATGACTAATGTTGAGTCCATGGATTATACGCACTCTCACCCTTCCACCATTGCTAGTCTCCCTAAATATCGCACACCTTTCGCCGGTATCATAAAACCACCATATATCTTACTCAAAACAGCCACCATACCTACCTATTATGGCATTTCCATAGCCATTCCGAGATATATTGCCATGCAACTTTCCACCGTTCCGTTTATTATGACACGCTCCATCATTGTCATGTTGCTTTGCATGATCATGTAGTTGACATCGTATTTGTGGCAAAGCCACCGTTCATAATTCTTTCATACATGTCACTCATGGGTCATTGCACATCCCAGTACACCACCGGAGGCATTCATATAGAGTCATATTTTGTTCTAAGAATCGAGTTGTAATTCTTGATTTGTAAGTAAATAAAAGTGTGATGATCATCATTATTAGAGCATTGTCCCAGTGAGGAAAGGATGATGGAGACTATGATTCCCCCACAAGTCGGGATGAGACTTCGGACTAAAAAAAAGGGGCCATAAAAAAAGAGAAAAGGCCAAAGAAAAAAAGAAAAAAATGAGAGAAAAAGAGAGAAGGGACAATGCTACTATCCTTTTACCACACTTGTGCTTCAAAGTAGCACCATAATGTTCATGACAGAGAGTCTCCTATGTTGTCACTTTCATATACTAGTGGGAATTTTCATTATAGAACTTGGCTTGTATATTCCAATGATGGGCTTCCTCAAAATGCCCTAGGTCTTCGTGAGCAAGCGAGTTGGATGCACACCCACTTAGTTTCTTTTTGAGCTTTCATACACTTATAGCTCTAGTGCATCCGTTGCATGGCAATCCCTACCCACTCACATTGATATCTATTGATGGGCATCTCCATAGCCCCTTGATACGCCTAGTTGATGTGAGACTATCTTCTCCTTTTTGTCTTCTCCACAACCACCATTCTATTCCACCTATAGTGCTATGTCCATGGCTCACGCTCATGTATTGCGTGAAGATTGAAAAAGATTGAGAACATCAAAAGTATGAAACAATTGCTTGGCTTGTCATCGGAGTTGTGCATGATTTAAATATTTTGTGTGATGAAGATAGAGCATAGCCAGACTATATGATTTTGTAGGGATAGCTTGCTTTGGCCATGTTATTTTGAGAAGACACGATTGCTTTGTTAGCATGCTTGAAGTATTATTGTTTTCATGTCAATATTAAACTTTTCTTTTGAATCTTATGGATCTGAATATTCTTGCCACAATAAAGAAGATTACATTGGTAAATATGTTAGGTAGCATTCCACATCAAAAATTCTGTTTTTATCATTTAACTACTCGAGGACGAGCAGGAATTAAGCTTGGGGATGCTGATACGTCTCCAACGTATCTATAATTTTTGATTGTTCCATGCTATTATATTATCTCTTTTGGATGTTTAATGGGCTTTACTAAGCACTTTTGTATGATTTTTGGGACTAACCTATTAACCTAGAGCCCAGTGCCAGTTTCTGCTTTTTTTCCTATTTCAGTGTTTCACAGAAAAAGAATATCAAACGGAGTCCAAACAGAATGAAACCTTCGGGAGAGTTATTTTTGGAACAGAAGCAATCCAGGAGACTTGGAGTGTACGTCAGTCAATCAACGAGGAGAGCACGAGGCAGGGGGCGCGCCTACCCCCCCCCCCCCCAGGCAAGCCCTCCACTCTCATGGGCCCCTCGTGGCACCCCTGACCGACTTCTTTCGCCTATATATATCCATATACCCTCAAAACTTCGGGGAACAAAATAGATCGGGAGTTCCGCCGGCGCAAGCCTCTGTAGCCACCAAAAACCAATCGGGACCTGTTAGGCACCTGCCGGAGGGGGAACCCTCACCCGTGGCCATCTTCATCATCCCGGCGCTCTCCATGACAAGGAGGGAGTAGTTCACCCTCGGGGCTGAGGGTATGTACTAGTAGCTATGTGTTTGATCTCTCTCTCTCTCTCTCTCTCTCTCTCTCGTGTTCTTGAGATGGTACGATCTTGATGTATCGCGAGCTTTGCTATTTTAGTTCGATCTTATGATGTCCCTCCCCCCTCTACTCTCTTGTAATGGATTGAGTTTCCCCTCTGAAGTTATCTTATCGGATTGAGTCTTTGAGGATTTGAGAACACTTGATGTATGTCTTGCATGTGCGTATCTGTGGTGACAATGGGATATCACGTGATTCACTGGATGTATGTTTTGGTGATCAACTTGCGGGTTCCGCTCGTGAACTTATGCATAGGGGTTGGCACACGTTTTCGTCTTGACTCTCCGGTAGAAACTTGGCACTCTTTGAAGTACTTTGTGTTGGTTGAATAGATGAATCTGAGATTGTGTGATGCATATCGTATGATCATACCCACAGATACTTGAGGTGACATTGGAGTATCTAGGTGACATTAGGGTTTTGGTTGATAGGTGTCTTAAGGTGTTATTCTAGTAAGACCTCTTGAATAGATCGATCCGAAAGAATAACTTTGAGGTGGTTTCGTACCCTACCATAATCTCTTCGTTTGTTCTCCGCTATTAGTGACTTTGGAGTGACTCTTTGTTGCATGTTGAGGGATAGTTATATGATCCAATTATTTTATTATTGTTGAGAGAACTTGTACTAGTGAAAGTATGAATCCTAGGCCTTGTTTCCTAGCATTGCAATACCGTTTACGCTCACTTTTATCATTAGTTACCTTGCTGTTTTTATATTTTCAGATTACAAAAACCTATATCTATCATCCATATTGCACTTGTATCACCATCTCTTCGCCGAACTAGTGCACCTATACAATTTACCATTGTATTGGGTGTGTTGGGGACACAAGAGACTCTTTGCTATTTGGTTGCAGGTTTGCTTGAGAGAGACCATCTTCAACCTATGCCTCCCACGGATTGATAAACCTTAGGTCATCCACTTGAGGGAAATTTGCTACTGTCCTACAAACCTCTACACTTGGAGGCCCAACAACGTCTACAAGAAGAAGGTTGTGTAGTAGACATCAAGCAGTTTCTGGCACCGTTGCCGGGGAGGTGAGTGCTTGAAGGTATATCTTTAGATCTTGCAATCGAATCTTTTAGTTTCTAGTTTTAGCACTAGTTTAGTTTATAAAAGAAAACTAAAAAATGTAATTGAGTTTGCGTCATACGCTTCTTCTTTTCAATATCTTCCGTGAGTATGATGGAAAGGAAAATTGTGGAGTGTTAGAAGAAGAATGCATTAAAATGTTTGGCACTAAATCTTTGAATGATGAGCATGATTGCAATGTTGTTAGTATGAACTCTTTGAATATCCATAGTACTAATGATGATTGCACTAGTTATGATGAAAATATCTCTTGTAAGCATGTCGATTTTTGTGGAGTGCATTGGGTTTGCAAGTACACACCAAATAGGGAAGATAGATATTGCAAGAGGCATAAGCATTTAGAAACTAAATTGTTGCAAGAAAGGCTAGATGTTTGTGCTGAAAATTTAAATTTTCTTAGCCGTACTTGTGAACTTCGCAATGAACAGGGTCATTTAACTATCCGATGCAAATTGTTTCATGATCTGATCGTGTCCAAAAATTTTGATGACTTTATTTCCCTTGCACATTATAATGAACTTAGTTTGCTTATGGGTTACGAAAAAATGAAACGTATAACTAAGCATCTTACGGAATTTGCCCGTTATAAACTTCTTGATTTTGATCTAGAGAAAATTTATATGTATTGTGCGGTGAATTGCATTGAAAATCCTTATATTGCCAATTACATAAAGACAAGAAAACAAATAGAAGATGAAGAGAATACTAATGAAAGGGAAGAGACTTTAATATCCTCCTATTATTTCTTATGATGAATCAGTAACGAGGAGGAGCCTTCTATTCAACCAATCTCATTAATAAGGAGCTCCAAAAGAGGATTGAACCCACACATGATGTGGTGAAGAAGAAGAAAAGAAAAAGGAAGGGAGGTAAAAGATATCTCTCCCAAATAATGTTGCTCCTATTATTGTTGTGCCTCATGAAAATGAATCAAAAATAATTGTGGAAGATGATGCACTTGATGATGATCTCGTTATGCCTATTGCTTGTTGTGATGATTATGATTGGGAAGATAATGATACTTCTTATGATGTTGAAAATCTTTTTGGAACTTGCTTGGAAGAATATGATAATTGCTATACTATTGGTGCTATCCATACTATTAATGATGAAAGTGATTATGCTTATGATATGAAAAGGCCCAAGCTTGGGGATGCTATGTTGGAAGAAGATGATGTTTTTGAGAATATATTTGCTGCAATTAATGTTTGTCCCAAGCTTGGGGACGCTACGTTTAATGAAGATGATATTTTTAGCCTCCCAAGTTTTGATATGCAAATTTGTTATGATGATAGCATGCCTCCTACTTATGATGATTATATTGATGAAAGTGGATTTGGAGAGGTCATGACTTTATTTAGTGATGATTCCACTATCTTGGAAGAGGTTTCAATCGATTATGATGAGAACAAAGTTGCTACTTATGATGATTATTGTGATGAAACTTATGCTATAAAAAGTAGTGATGATTATATTTATAAAACTTGTCATGATTATGATTGCCCTTTTTCTGAACATTACTCTTTTAATGTGGAAACAATTTATAGTATTCGAGTCTCTTATGACACTCCCACTATTCCGAATGAGAAGAATTTTGCTTATGTGGAGAGTAGTAAAATTTCTGTGCAAGTAGATCATGAAAAAATTGCTTCAGGTGCTGGTTATATTGTTGAATTCATTCATGATGCTACTGAAAATTATTATGAGGGAGGAACATATGCTTGTAGGAATTGTTCCCATAAGTTGTTTGCTCAAAAAATCCCTATGCATAGGAAGTGGGTTAGACTTAAATGTGCTAGTCATATTCTTCCTGATGCTCTCTTTATGTTTCAATTCTTATCTTTTATGTGAGCATCATTGAAATCATCATGCCTAGCTACGGGCGTTAAACGATAGCGCTTGTTGGGAGGCAACCCAACTTTATTTTAGTTTCTTGCTTTTGCTTCTGTTTAGGAATAAATCTTTGATCTAGCCTCTGGTTAGATTTTTGTGTGTTTTAATTAGTGTTTGTGCCAAGTTAAACCTATAGGAACTTCTTGGATGATAGTTATTTGATCTTGCTGAAAATTCCAGAAACTTTCTGTTCACGGAAACAATTGTTAAAAATTACCAGAACGTGATATAATATTGATTCCAATTGCAGCAGATCAATAAACAAATTATTTAGGTCGTCCTATTTTGGTAGAATTTTTATTGTTCCAGAAGTTTGCGTTAGTTACATATTACTACTGAATGTTCTGTTTTTGACCGATCCTAGTACCGAAAGTACGACACCTCCGCGATCTGCACACGTTCAGCTCGGTGACGTCCCATGAACTCTCGATCCAGCTGAGTGTTGAGGGAGAGCTTCGTCAGCACGACGGCGTGATGACGGTGATGATGAAGTTACCGGCGCAGTGCTTCACCTAAGCACTACGACAATATGAACGAGGTGGATTATGGTGGAGGGGGGCACCGCACACGGCTAAGACAATGATCAACTTGTGTGTCTATGGGGTGCCCCTCTCCCCCGTAGATAAAGGAGTGGAGGAGGGGGAGGGCCGACCCTCTTTATGGCACACCCTAGGGGAGTCCTACTCCCACCGGGAGTAGGATTCCCCCCTTCCAAGTAGGAGTAGGAGAGGAAGGAAGGAGGAGAGAGGGAGGAAGGAAAGGGGGGCCGGCTCCCCCTCCAATTCGGATTGGGCTTGGGGGCGCGCCCCCTCCTAGGCCGCCTCCTCCTCTCTCCCACTAAGGCCCAATAAGGCCCATACATTCCCCGGGGGGGTTCCGGTGACCTCCCGGTACTCCGGTAAATGCCCGAACTCACCCGGAACCATTCCGATGTCCAAACATAGCCATCCAATATATCGATCTTTATGTCTCGACCATTTCAGGACTCCTCGTCATGTCCATGATCATATCCGGGACTCCGAACAACCTTTGGTACATCAAAACACATAAACTCATAATACCGATCGTCACAGAACGTTAAACGTGCTGACCCTACGGGTTCGAGAACTATGTAGACATGACCGAGACTCATCTCCGGTCAATAACCAATAGCGGAACCTAGATGCTCATATTGGTTCCTACATATTCTACGAAGATCTTTATTGTTCAAACCGCATAATAACATAAGTTGTTCCCTTTGTCATCGGTATGTTACTTGCCCGAGATTCGATCGTCGGTATCTCAATACCTAGTTCAATCTTGTTACCGGCAAGTCTCTTTACTCATTTCGTAATGCATCATCCTACAACTAACTCATTAGTCACATTGCTTGCAAGGCTGATAGTGATGTGCATTACTGAGAGGGCCCAGAGATACCTCTCCGACAATCGAAGTGACAAATCCTAATCTCGATCTATGCCAACTCAACAAGTACCATCGGAGACACCTATAGAGCACCTTTATAATCACCCAGTTATGTTGTGACGTTTGGTAGCACACTTAGTGTTCCTCCGGTATTCGGGAGTTGCATAATCTCATAGTCATAGGAACATGTATAAGTCACGAAGAAAGCAATAGCAACGTACTAAATGATCAAGTGCTAAGCTAACGGAATGGGTCAAGTCAATCACATCATTCTCTAATGATGTGATCCCGTTAATCAAATGACAACTCATGTCTATGGCTAGGAAACTTTACCATCTTTGATTCAACGAGCTAGTCAAGTAGAGGCATACTAGTTACACTCTGTTTGTCTATGTATTCACACATGTACTAAGTTTCCGGTTAATACAATTCTAGGATGAATAATAAAAATTTATCTTGATATAAGGAAATATAAATAACAACTTTATTATTGCCTCTAGGGCATATTTCCTTCATTAATACTCTCCACATAACTGGCATCCACGTTGATCTTGATATAATTATCTGGGGGAGGTTTCCACAACACATGATCTTGTAATGGTGCAGAAATTGGTATAGCACCTCCCATTTTTCCTTTGCCTTAGTTACCAGGAACAACCTCAATAGTGTCACATGACGTAAAAGAAGAGCAATAATTGTCCACAAAAATTGCAGAAGCAGCAATGGATTCCTTCCCCTTTCTAAAAATGAAATCATTTCCCAGGTGCAAGGCTCACCAGAAGAGAAACAAAATTTTCTCTCGCTATTGCAAGCTCAAATGATCCAACAAAATCAAAAGCCAATCTGGTCTTGAGAATTTGAAGAACTCTTCATCACGAATATTCGAAGACTCTCTCAAAGCCAATAGTAAAAGCATGAGCCTTTGAACAAGTAACGAGAGCATTAAAAGTGATTTCATCTTCTACTCCACAAATAGAGCACATATCTAAAGTAATCTAATGGTGTTTAACTCTATTAGTTTGGACCGCCAAGCTATCGAATGTGGCATGCCCTGAAAAAATCCTTATATTCTGAGGAATGTTAGCCTTCCAAAATAGATTCCAAAGCCTTCTTTCTCCGTTTGTTTCACCACTGCAAAACTCGATCAAGCTTGCTTAAGCAATCATCAAAAGAGGTTCCGTCAATGAAAAAACCATCCATGAATACCTCAACAATTTTTTTCACAAAAATCAGATAATATAGCAGTCATACATCTTTCAAAGGTAGCAGGTGCATTGCATAAACCAAAAGGCATGCGTCTATAAGCATAAGTTCCAAAAGGACAGGTAAAAGTGGTTTTCTCTTGATCTTCTTTTGATATAGATATTTGAGAAAAAAAGAATATCCATCTAGGAAATAAAAGTGTGTATGCTTAGATAATCTTCCTAACATTTTTTCAATGAAGGGCAAGAGGCAATGATCTTTTCTGGTAGCTTTATTTAATTTTTCTGAAATCAATTACCATCCTATAACCAGTTACAATTCTTTGTGGGATAAGTTCATTTTTATCATTAGGAACAACAGTAATACCTCCTTTCTTACGAACACAATGAACGGGACTTACCCATCTACTATCAGCTCTAGGATAAATTATACCTACCTCCAGAAGCTTTGATATTTCAATTCTTACCACGTCCTTCATCTTAGGATTCAAGCGTCACTGATGATCAACGACCGGTTTAGCATCAGGTTCCATATTAATCTTATGTTGACATAAAGTGGGACTAATGCCCTTAAGATCATCAAGAGTATATCCAATAGCAGCACGGTGCTTCCTCAAAGTTTTAAGTAATCTCTTTTCTTCATACTCTAAAAGTTTAGCATTAACAATAACATGATATATCTTCTTTTCATCAAGATATGCATATTTCAGTGTATCAGGTAGTTTCTTTAATTCAAACACGGGGTCACCCTTAGGTGGGAGAGGATCTTCCAAAGTATCACCAACCAAATTATGCTTAAGGATAGGTGCTTGTTTAAATAATGTCTCATCTATTTCATTTCTTTCATTCATATGCATATCATTTTCATGGTCTAGTAATTATTGTTATAATGGATCAATGGGAGGTACGACAATAGAAGTAAGACCAATAATTTCATCTTTAATAGACAATTCTTTGTCATGTGGTTGTTTACTAAACTTGGAAAAATTGAACATATGAGATACATCACCAAATTTAACTCTAACCTTTTCTTTAACACAATCAATTTTAGCTAACAGTATTCAAGAAGGATCTACCAAATGTAATGGGACAAAAATTATCTTGTTGTGATCTAAGTACTAAGAAATCAGTAGGGTATTTGATCTTAACACACAAGACTTCAACATCTCCATCAATCCCAAGCAATGAAATAGTATCTCCATTTGCAAGCTTAACAGTAACATCAATATATTCAATCTCAATACGTGTAATATCGTTCATAATTTCTTGATATAAAGTAAAAGGAATAGCACTCACACTGGCACCCATATCACATAAATCATGATAGAAATGATCTCCAGTCTTACCAGAAACAACAGGCGCGCCAACCATAGGTTTACTCTTATCTAACATATCTTGTTCATTTCTAACAGGTTTAGCAATTCTAGCAGCCTCAGAACAAAAATAACTAACATGCCCATCAATATTATCAACCAAGAGATATTTAACCATTGCAATATCAGGTTGCATCTTAATTTATTCAAAGGGTTTAGGTGTTCTAATATTACTCTTACGAACCACTTTTGTAGCTTTAGTAGGTTCCTTGATCCTAACACGGAAAGGGGGTTTGTCAATATAAGAAGTAGGCACAACTGGATCAACATTATAAATAATTGTTTCATCTTTAGCTCTAATAGGTTCCTCACAATTTTCTTCAATAGGTGGATGAAATTTAAACCACTTTTCATTACGGAGATCAACATGAGCAGACAATGATTCACAAAAGGTAGCCACTATCTCAGAGTCAAGTCCATATTTAGTACTAAACTTATGAAAACCATTTGTTTCCATAAAGTATTTAATATAATCAAACTCAAGTTTTATACCTGACTCTTTACCTTTGCCGATTTCCCGATCTTCGGAGTTGCGTATAATTCTTTCCAGAAGATCCCATTTGAATTCAATAGTTCTCTTCATAAAGGAACCAGTAGAAGAAGTATCGAGCATGGATTGATCATTATGAGAAAGCCGAGCATAAAAGTTATGTATAATTATTTCTCTTGAGAGCTCATGATTGGGGCATGTGTGCATCATATATTTAAGCCTCCCCCAAGCTTGAGCGATACTTTCTCCTCCATGAGGACAAAATTTATATATATATATATATATATATATATATATATAATTCCGATCACTATGAACGAAATGCATAGGATAAAACTTCTGGTGAAATTCTAGATTCAATCGGTTCCAATCCGATGTTCCAGTATCATCCAATAGTCTATACCATGTCAATGGTCCCCCCCCCCCCCCCCAAGATAAATGGAATACTTTCTTCTTAACTCCATCCTCAGATAAACCTGCAAGCTTAACCAATCCACAAATTTCATCTATATGGATCAAGTGCATATCAGGATGTGTTATTACTCCTGCATAAGGATTAGCTAGCAGTTTCTCTCACATACCCGAAGGAATCTCATAATAAATGTTTTCAGTAGGTTCAATAGGTTGAGGAGAAAATCTTATTGCTTTCGTTCGAGGTGAAGAAACCTTGAACAAACCCCTCAAAGGATTATTTTCCAAAGTGACAAGTGACAGTAAATTTCAGCACATAATAAAAACGTTTCCTTACCAAAGGCGCTTCACTCCCCGAAATGGTGCCAGAAAAGAGTCTTGATGACCCACAAGTATAGGGGATCAATCATAGTCCTTTCAATAAGTAAGAGTGTCGAACCCAACGAGGACCAGAAGGAAATGATAAGCAGTTTTCAGCAAGGTATTCTCTGCAAGTACTGAAAGTAGCGGTGATAGATAGTTTTTTAGCAAGGCAATTCGTAAAAGGTACAACCTCCTTCCCAAAATATAAGGCGTTCTTGACTTTGCACGGTCTTTGATGCACGACTTTGATTGCTAATATATATCGAAGTACATGGATTGAGCATGTATAAATGGCATCATCGTATTTGTCTTGCAAAACAATTGTGGTACATATGTCTGTATACTAATTTTATAGACATACAATACGCGACAATCATAGCCAAAGTGTCGGTGTACTAGAGTAGGGGTACCCTAGTATCCCGTACTCGTGCACGGACAGTTGTAGCACCCATGGCGAGGGTTTGCCTCACACCGCCAAGATCCTCCGTGGCTCCTTTGGAGCCATTCAAGAACAAAGTATTTGATTAAGAAGACAAGGCCCGGCAAGAGGAGCTTGTCGGAAGGCCACTCAAGGCATGCAGAAGACAAGGCCCGGCAAGAGGAGCTTGCGGGAAGGCTCGAGCGCGACAAGCCTCCGGACGCGACAAGGATTCGGCGGCAAGGCGCTTGCAGCGGCAAGCAACCTCTCTCCATCTCCGCTCCAGCTCATCCAGCGGCGTGTCGTCATGGGACCATTCCATGCTGGCGTGTCGAGAGGTCATGCAGCCAGCGGAGAGCAGCGATAAGCGGGCACCGACAAGCTTGCCATCGTGGCGAAGTGAGGCGCACTGACGGTCTCTGTTGCCTTTGTTTGGGCGACAATCGACGGGCATTTATTGCTCTTGTCCCTTGCCGTCAGAGTTAGGTATTTTGCACTGTACACTATTCGAGTAGGTGTACCAACTCCTGTTTTTACATTTGTACCCCCGTCTATGTTGCCACCTGCCGGAGACCCCTTGAGCATATAAAAGGAGGCCCATGCGCAACGTAGAGGGGGTTCGGTTCATGAGGTTCGAGCTTTGGTTCATTCGACTCACCAGAGACTAGATACACTCACGCTAGGTTTTGTAGCTCGCATTGCTCCCTAGCAAGAACACAATACATCAAGCAAGCAGCAGTAGGAGTTTTATCTCTCCGGAGAGCTCCGAAGCTGGGTAAACTGCTCGTGTGCCTCGCCTCGATCCGCTCTTGATGCGATCTCCGCCCCTCCGAACCACAAAGGGGCCTGGTCCACCGCCCCATAGGTGTCCGTGGAATGCGATCAGCCTCCCGACATCTTTGGCGTGCGGTAGGGGGCGTCGAGGCCGTGAATCTGATCCGGCGTTCACATGAGCAGCGTCATCAACATCTTCCTCAACATGCCACCAAGAAGAAGAAGGCTTGGCAGGCAGAGCCGTCGCGCGTCGTACCCACCCTCACCGCAGCAAACGGGTGGTGGGGCAGACGCTGGCGGAGGAACGGGCGCCGACGAAGGTGCTCGCGATGTTGCCAAGTCCAAGGACAAGGCCCCTCAAACCTCGGCGTCTGCGCATCCCCCGCGCCCATCTCAGGAGACACGGGACCAACAACGTCATGGCGTTCACAACGCCATACGTTCGTTGGATCGAGACCTTCAAGACCAGCATGCGCACCAACATGCTGGCACGAGTGAGATACGGTCGCCTGGACGGGGTGCTGCTCCTTCTAACGTGGTTAGAAGTCCGAGCATATCCCGCTCCTCGCACCGTTTGCCAATGCCACCCACTACTCCAGCAGCTCTGGCGAGAGCTCAGCTGCTCCTCGACTACCTCCAACGGCCGACAAAGGTCGACGAGTGAAGGGCCACTATCGAGCCTCATCGGCTTTGCTAACGGCGACGCTCGCGGCAACCAACGCCATCTTTGCCGCGGCGAGACGACCAGGCACGAGCTGGTGGCGACGAGACTGTCGGAGGTGCAACCACGGTGCACTCTCCGCCACGACGGCCAAGATCGCCGACTCACCGGATACACCTCGGCGGCGACTCCATCGCGTCGTCGGATCCGCGAGCTCGCCGCGATCAGCGCCAAGTTCTTCATGAGCGACAACAAGAGGACGCTCGAACTCGCATCGAGCGCCGGAGAGAAGCGCGACGTCAGTCCGACAAGCGCGCTGGGCCTTCTGTTGACATGCGCGCGCCGGAGGAGCCAGGCGACTTGTCAGACGTCTGTAGGTTGCCCTGCGTTCACTCGTGAGCTGCGGCAAGTCCAGTGGCCCAGCCGTAAAAAACTTCAAACCAGGCGTGTCGGAGAAGTATGATGGCAGGACGCATCTGCCGGAGTTCCTCGGCATCTACACCATCGCGGTGCGAGCTGCGGGGGACGGGACGACAAGATCCTCGCCAACTACTTCCGCCGTGCTCAAGCCCAACGTCGAGATCTTGGCTCATGCACTTGCCGGACAGCTCCATATCCTCTTGGGTAGATCTGTGCCATCGGTTTGTTGGCGCCTTCACAGTGGCCACAAGCCTCATGGCCAAGAGAGTGACCTTCATCCGCTTGCCCGAAGGAAGGAGAGTCCTGCGCAAGTTCATTCAGAGATTCAGCCGTGTGCACTACAACATCCTGACGTCCACCTGCCGCGGTGATCAGCGCATTTCATCAGAATGTGCAGAACCGCAGGATGAGGGAGGAGATGGCGATGTGGAAAGTCAAGGACGTCAGTGAGCTGTACGCCTTGGCCGACAAGTGTGCACGAACTGAGGAAGGGAGGAGACTCCCAGGAGAGAATGCGGAAGCAGGATCGGACAGTGAGGACACCGCCCCGGCAAAGAAGGGTCGGCGGCGAGGCAACATGAAGAAGAAAGGTAGAGAAGTGCTAGCTGTTGAGCAGTCCGGCAATGGAGGTGGCGACAAGAACGCCAAGGCTGGTGGCTCCGGCAAGGAGGTTGCCGCTGGCACCAACCACCAGTCGGTGGCGGCCACCGACAAGCAGGACGGCTCCGGCAAGCAGTACTGCAAGATCCACCGCACCAAGGGCCACGACCTCCAGAGCTGCAAGAAGGTCGAGCAGCTTGTCGAACAGCAGAGAGCTAAGTACGAGCGGCGCGACAAGGAGAAGGCCCAGGAAGGTCTTTGGGGAGCAAGCAAGAAACGTCCGGCCGGGGGGAGGACGCTGGCAGCAAGGCCAAGCAGCAAGGAGACAGACCTCCCCGCGGCCGCGACAAGGATGAAGATGATGACGACGACGAAGATATGGAAGACGACGACGCTGATGAGCAGGAGTTTCAGAAAGCCACAGAGGTCCTCTGCGTTGACGGAGGTGCTTCCCTGCATACCTCCCACCGCCAACTCAAGCAATGGATGCGGGAGGTCAATGCAGCGGAACCATCCGTAGAGTCACGCAAGCCTCTGAAGTGGTCCAAAGACGCCTATCATTTTTGATATTGAGGACCACCACGATCGCATAATCTGCGGTCGGGTGCTTGCCGATGTTGGTCTCACCAACCATCCGCAACCTCAAGGTCACCAAAATGCTAGTCGACGGTGGGGCGGCTTGAATCTGATCTCCTCTGCGGTGCTCGAAGCTTCAAATCCTCGACAATGAGCTCGAAGAGACCGGCACCTTCAAGGAATCAATCCGGGAAGGAGCAAGTCAAGGGAAGATTACGTTGCGGTAACATTTGGCAGCGAGCTGAACTTTAGGACTGAGAGGGTCACATTCGACGTTGCCGATTTCCGTTGCCTTACAATGGGATACTTGGCCGTCCAAAGACTCGCCAAGTTCATGGCAGCCTCTCACTACGCCTACAACTTACTCAAGATGCCAGGCCCGATAAGCATCATCTCTGTCCATGGCGACAAGAAGGATGCCCTTATCTGTGCCGACAAGATCTACCGGGATGCAGCAGCCGCGACAGATTGCCAAACACTTGCTGCTGAAGCTCCCGGGGGGAAGAAGACAAAGTCCAAGTCCGGCAAGGGCTCTGATGCTCACTCCAGCAAGCGCACCTCTTCGGAGTGCTGCGCTACCGTCGAGGACGCACCATCGAGCTCCACCGACAAGTGCAAGAAGATGGTAGCTCCGCCAAAGACCAAGAAGGTGCCCGCCAAGGAGGACGGCACTGGTGGTACCTTTACCATCAGTGCCTCTCTCGACCCTAAATAGGAAGGCGCGCTCGTTGCTTTCCTGAGGCGAATGTCGGCGTGTTTGCATGGCAACCATCCGACATCCCGGTGTTCCTGTGAAAGTGATTGAGCACCGCCGCCGCTTTGTCCTCATGCGCGACCCGTCAAGCAAAAAGTCGAAGCAAGCGGTGGGCGCCAAGAATTCATAGTCAAGAGATCAAGAAACCGGAAGCAGCAGCCTTGTCGAGGAGTGCTCCATCCCACGTGGTTGGCCAATCCTGTAGTCATGCATAAAGCAAATGGAAAATGGAGACTTTGTATTGACTTCACGGATGTTAATAAAGCTTGTCCCAAAGATCCATTTCCCTTGCCGCATTGACCAGATTGTTGACTCCACGGCTGGATGTGACTTGCTTTCGTTTCTTGATGCATACTCAGGATATCATCAGATCTTCATGGCTGAAGAAGATGAGGAGAAGACCGCATTCATTTCACCATGTGGCACATACTGTTTCATACGGATGCCTTTCGGTTTGAAGAATGCTGGTTCAACATTTGCAAGGGTAGTCCATGACGCTTTTGAGCCGCAAATGTACAGAAATGTAGAAGCCTACATGGATGACATAGTGGTCAAAAGCAAGGACAAAGCAACTCTGGTTCAAGATTTGGACGAGACCTTTGCAAATCTGCGCAAGATCAACCTCAAGCTCAACCCCGAGAAGTGCGTGTTTGGAGTCCCTTCCGCAAGCTTCTCGGGTTCTTCGTGGTCTCAACGAGGGATTGAAGCTAATCCCGACAAGATCAAGGCCATTGAGCAGATTGAAGCACCAAAGCGCCAAGGATGTCACGAAGACTTGCCGGTTGCGTGGCTGCTCTCAAGAGGTTTATTTCTAGGTTCTGCTGAACGCAGCCTGCCGCTTTTTCAAGATTTTGAAAAGGCAGGTCCAATGAAATGGACTCGAAGCGGAGGCTGTGCTGCAGGACTTAAAGAGATACCTGTCCTCCACTCCAACACTTGTCGCACCTAAGCCACAAGAGAAGTTGCTGCTATATATAGCGGCAACCAATCAAGTGGTTAGTTCTGCGTTAGTAGCGGAGAGGGAGGCGGATGACGAGCCAGCAACCACGGCAAGCACATCCAGCGACGGGCTTCGCCGACAAGCTCTGGTCCCGACAAGGACAAATCCGCGCAGACGCATGACCAGATGCAGAAAAGGATGGTGCAGCGCCCATTCTACTTTGTCAGTTCCCTCCTGCAGGAGGCTAGGTCAAGGTACTCTGGTGTGCAGAAATTGCTTTTCGGCCTCCTCATGGCCTCGAGGAAGCTGCGCCATTACTTCCAAGCACATGAGATCACAGTTGTCACTCGCTTTAAGCTGAAGAGGATACTGCAGAATCCAGAAGCAACGGGCAGGATTATGGAGTGGGCATTGGAACTGTCAAGCTTTGGTCTCAAGTTTGAAAGCACATCAACTATCCAAAGCAGAGCGTTGGCAGAATTCATAGCGTAATGGACGCCAACACGGATGAAGAGATTCTGAGACGAGCATTCCCGTCAAGGAAGCAAGCAAAGAGTGGCTGATGTACTTTGATGGTGCCTTCTCGCTGCAAAGGCGCCCGGTGCGGCGTCGCTTATCACACCCACGGAGAGCACCTCAAGCACGTAGTCCGGATGCATTTTCCCAAGGAGCAAGCAACAAACAATACTGCGGAGTATGAAGGTTTGCTTGCGGTCTCGAGATCGCAGTGGACCTTGGGATCAAAAAGCTTATTGTCAGGGGTGACTCGCAGCTTGTCGTCCGCCAAGTGAACAAAGATTACCAGAGTCCGTTGATGGAAGCCTACGTTGATGAAGTGAGGAAGCTAGAAGAGCGCTTTGACGGCCTGCAAATGGAACATGTTCCAAGAGCTCAGAATGATATTGCTGACGGCCTGCCAAAGTGCGCCGCACTTAAGTTGCCTGTGGAACCAGGGATTTTCGTGCTCAAGTCGACTCACCAACCGTAACACCATCAACTGGGCAAAGCAAGAAGAGGAAGTTGACCTCTGGTGACTACTTTCCGTGAGCTTCCCGAAGCCGTCGTTGCAAAAGGTCCCCAAGATCAACACCAGCGATCTTTGAGGCGGTCTGCTCCGACCGGCCCCAGGGTTTGTTTCGTTGAAGCAGACGCTCCCGACAAGTCTTGCTCCGGCAAGCTTGCCGGGGAACATCAAGCTCCGGCAGGGCCGCAGGTCCTTGCCGTGGAAGCTGACGTTCCCGCAGCAGCAGATGTGCCTTTGGTCCTTGTTGTCGAGCCACAAGCTCCAGCATGGGCGCAGCAAATTGTACATTTCCTTCAGACAGGAGAACTTCCCGAAGAGCAAGAAGAAGCGGAAAGAGTAGCCCGACAGTCAAGTATGTACCAGTTTGTCGACAACATACTGTACAGAAGAAGACTCAACGGTGTGAAATTGAAGTGTATTTGCCGGGAAGATGGATGTAAGCTGTTGGCGAGAGATACACGGAGGCATATGTGGTCACCACATTGGCGTAAGAGCACTAAGCAAAGCTTTCCCAAGCAAGGTTTCTTCCGGCCGACAGCCCTCCAGGATGCAACCGCACAAGTAACCAAGTGTGAAGCGTGCGGTTCCATTCCAAACAGATACACCAGCCAGCTCAAGCTCTCCAGACGATCCCTTTATCACGGCCATTTTCGGTCCGGGGTTTCGACATCTCGGCCCCTTCCCCGAAGCTGTCGGGGTTTTGAGTACTTGTACGTCGCCATCGACAAGTTCACAAAGTGGCCGGAAGTGGAAGCAGTGAGGAAGGTGACAAAGATCGGCGATCAAGTTCTTTAGGTCGATTGTTTGCCATTTCGGAATCCCTAACAGGATCATCACCGACAATGGCACACAATTTACGAGTCGCACCTTCATGCAGTACGTCCAAGATGTTGGCGCCAAGGTCTACTTTGCTTCCGTTGCTCACCCGAGAAGCAACGGTCAAGCAGAGAGGGCAAATGCTGAAGTGCTGCGCGGGGGCTCAAGACAAGAACTTTCGACAGGCTGCACAAGTGCGGAAGAAAGCTGGATCGAGGAGCTGCGGTGGTTCTTTGGTCGATCGAACGACGCCAAATCGAGCCACTGGCCAGACACCTTTCGCTCTAGTCTATGGAGCAGAGGTAGTTCTCCCCACGGAACTCGTATACGGATCGCCTCGAGTGCTCGCTTATGATGAGCTTGAGCAAGAGCAGCTGCGACAAGATGACGCGCTGCTCCTTGAGGAGGATCGTCTTCGAGCTCTTGGCGAGCCGCTTCGCTACAACAAGCTTTGCGTCGCTACCATAGCCGCAGAGTTAGTGCCGAAGTCTCGAGGAAGGCGACCTTGTTCTTCGCTGCGTTCAGTCCGCCAAGAATTCAAACAAGTTGGCCTTGAAGTGGGAAGGCCCTTATCGGGTGAAACGAGTCACTAGGGCACAGCTGTCCGCCTTGAGACCGAAGATGGCATTCCGGTGAGCAACTCCTGGAACATTGAGCATCTTCGTAAGTTTTATCCATAGGGCGCGGTTGTCGGAACCCGTTCCGGCAACCACCTTTTGTGCAAGTCTTGCCGCTGTTGCATGTAATCCTTTGTACAAAGCCGGGCGCAGACCCCGTGCATCAGTAAAGCTCATGTGTTGCACACAATTTGTCAAATTCATGCTTTCATCATTTTATTGCATGTTTTGGCTAACACTTTGTGCAGAAACCACACCCGGTAAGCAAAATCGAGCCGCTAGGCTCCATAACTTTATTTCCTCTTATTTCTCTTTTCTCAAAGAAAGGAAGGCTCCCTCGCGCACAAGTTAACCAGGGGGGGAGGAGGAGATAATACTATGGACCAGGCACCACTCGAGGAAGTTTCACCTCATCGGGAAGCAAGAGACAGAAAAGCTAAGTTAACAAAGTTTGAGCAATCAATTTTTAAATTTTTAAGTTATCTTCCTCGAACGATAGTACTTTGTATGGAAAACCTGTGCGCAGAGGAACCAACTCGCCGACTAGTCGCGCCCTTACTTTGTTTCGAGTCCGCTCAACAACTTAAGTGAGCTGCAGCTAGTCGCGACAAGGTTGCTTGTCGGAGGCGGCACTGCCAGCAGGTTGCTGACGTTCCGCACTCAGCGCTCGCGGCAAAAGTGCCCGCACCGACAAGTCCCCCAAATGCGTAAGGCGTAAGCATTACAAAGGAAGGAATCAAGTAGAGGAAATAACATTGCATTGATCGCCTAAGATAGAGTATATTACAAAATAACTTGTCGCTGATCTAACAAAGTGTTCTAAACATGATCAGCAGCGACAAGGAAAGGATAAAGTTGGCGGCCTAGTCTACGCGGTCGCCCTCAATCCGCTTGATCTTGTTCACCTTGTCCACAATGGGTGCGACAAGGGCTTTGAAACTCCTCCACGTTGGCATCTGGCGGCAAGGATCCGAGGGCGCCGTTAAGGTTGAGGCCCGGATTGCGGAAGGCCACCTTTATCAACACCTTCTCGAGGGCTCCTGAACAGATCTGGCGTGATTCCTCGGCCATATGCTTTGGGACCTCTTCTCGGAGTCGCTGGAGACCCGTCACCACGCCTTTGAAGAATAAACTGAGTTTGGCGCTAGGTTGGAGATGCTCGTCGGAGGAGTATGCAAGGTCCACCATCCCCAGCTCCATCAGCTCGTTGTGGATGTCGTGGCGGTGTCCACAAGACCTTGATCCGGTGCTCCACGCTCTCCCTCAAGGTGCTCTGGATGGAGGCAGCATTCGCTAGCAGCTCCTCCTTGGCCTTGATCGCCTCCAACAAGCCCACCTCCCGCTCTCTGACGCCGTCCAACGTCTGCGTCAGGGTGGTCAGCTTCAGCTCAAGATCCACCTTGGAATCCTTGGCGGCGTCGAGCTCCTTGCCTCTATCAGCGAGACGACTCTGCAGCTCGCCCAGAGTGTAGGCGTCCTTCTCGCGCTCATTCTTAAGCGCGGCAAGCTCTTCGCCGCTCTTCTTAAGGCTGGCCTCCAGCTGTGCCACCTTCGCCTTCAGCTCTTCCTTGGCAGCCTCGGCGGCTGCGGCAGCATCCTTCGCTTCTGGGCGCCCGCCAAGTGACTCCTCGGCGGCAGCAAGGTCTTCTTCGTGGCTGTCCAGGTTGACCTTCCGCTGCGCCACTCGCTTTCCTGCGGCGGAGAGCTTCTCGGCAGCAGCCGCTGCTCCTCCTCGGCCGCGGCCTTCTCAAGGATGAAGGCCGTGCGCTCTTCTGCAAAGTTGCCCAGCGCTTACGCTACGTCGCGGAGAGTTTCTTGGTTGGCGCCCGGAGCTCTTGGTGCGCTTCTCCATGTCCGCTCCTGCCCTCGCGACAAGTGCTTCCGGGTCTCCAACTTAGCTGCGGGCGCGGTAGAGCGACAACAGCTTCTTCAGCCATTGCTCCTCCTCGAGACTCGCCGCTGCTGCTTGGCGCGTCCACCAGCGTCCAGACCAGCGGAGGCGAGTAGCTCGCCGTCGAAGGTCTCTCCTCGACCGGCGCCTGGAGCTCGGTTCTGGGGAGCTTGATGAAACGCCTTCGCCGGCCTTGAGGGCGGCCGGGCTGGGAGCTCCTCGGGCTGACGCCCAGCTTGGCGGGGAGTCATTGTCGGTGTAGTGCTTGGCGCTGCTGCGGCCTCAGGGCCGTCAGTGCGATCGCCCGACCCCTCGCCGGCCTCTGCGTCGGCAGCCTCGGTGGCCTCCTCGCCAACAGGCTCGTCGGTGACGGCCTCTTCCTCCACAACAACGGCCTCTTCTTCCTCGACGGCGGCCTCGTCGGTGTTGCCGCGCGCTTCCTCCTCGCCGGCGGCCTCGACCTCCATCGGCTCTGCGTCAGACGAAGAAAGAGCGATCAGCAGATGTTCAAAAAAAGAAACAAAAGAAAGCAAGCCCAAGGGAGATTTTCGTGCAAGGCGATTACACCTGCTTGGATCCGCAGCCATGGCCTCGACCACGGAGAGTCACTGGCGCTGTCCCTTGCCGGGTAGCCTCCCTTGTCGGAGTGGCCTCCCTTGTCGAAGGGCGCTCCCTTGCCGGAGGTTCCTCCCTTGGCGGCGTAGTGGCAGCAGACAGGATCTCGGGGGCGGCTTCCGAGCCCTCCTGATGAGGCTGCTCTGCTCCTACACAAGCAAACAATCAGATATCAACGAAGAAGGAGCACCCCTGCACACCTAATAGTAAGGAGAAAACTGCACACTTACTCTGGGGGCTGTGCTGGGGGCTGCTCTGAGGAAGGGTTGCCGGGTCCGGCAAGGGAGTCTCGGACGCGTCCCCTGTTGCCACGGGAGAATCGTCCTCAACGACGACCGTCGGGATCTTGGCCCTCTTCGACGCTCTGGGTCGGCGTCACGAAAAGGAAAGAGTCCGAACGAAGCAAATTAGATTCAAGATGAAGCAATAAAATTGAAGAAATACAAGCACAATCTCAAGAGCTTACTCTTCGCCTTCCTCCTCGAGCCGAGGCGCGGAGAAGTCAAACTCCGGCTCGCCGGTGCGACGAGGCGGGAGTGGGCTCTCTTGGCCGCTTGGCGGGCGTCGGCGGTGGCACGAGAAGATCCCGCCCGGTTGTCGCAGCAGTGTGGGCGCTCCGCTGCAACCTCGCTTGCTTGTGGTGGAAGCGCGTCATGGCGCTTCTTCTTGTGGGCGATCTGCCGCCCCGACTCGTCTCCGGCCTTGCGGAGACACCTCTTCGGCGGAGCCGGGGGCTCCGCTGGCGGCAAGTCGCTGGGTGGTGGAGAAGAAGCACCCTCGGCGGGTCCACTCGACCCGGCCTCGGCCTCGACAAGCTCGTCCTCGCCGACGACCTCCCCTCGCTCGGCAAGGCTTGCCGCCTTAGCGTCCGCCTCCTCCACGGTGAACCCGAAGGCTCCGGCGGCAGCTGCTGCCGCCTCCTCCACCTGGTGGCAATCCGCGCCATCTCCTCGTCGGTGGTGTCGCGGGTGAGCCTTTTTCGCTCGTCCGGAGCGGATCGGCACTTCTTCCAAGTCGTCGAAGAACTGCCGCGACCTCGTAGGGGGCTCCTGCCAGTTGGAGCGATCCCATGGGAATCGCTGGCACGGCATCATGGCGCGGATGCGGTCGAGCGCCGAGTTGTTGCTGGCAGGGGCGACCCGCGGCAACCTAAACCACTCGGGGTGGTCGGGTCGTTCTTGAACAGCTCGAGCAGCATCGCGTCCAGCTCCAAGATGGCGAAGTTCCGATTCGAGCCAGGCGCAACCTCATAATGTTCGCCGCATTTTGGAACTCCCGGGCAGGCCTCCTCCTTTCCGCAAGGGAAGCGTCTGGCGGCGAAGGAAGTCTGCGCCAACTGCGCCTACGGTTAGTCCGGCAAGCCTGAGGCGCAAAATCCGGGTCACAGCTATCTTCAACTTTGCATCCTCCGGCGCCAAGTTACTCCAACATCTGCCGCGCACTATTGGGGTTTGGCGCCGCAGCGATGAAGGGCTGCGGGTTCTCCTCTACGACCCAGCACCAATTGGCTCTCCACTCCTCCCACTTGTTGCGGAACTCTCCTTCCAGGTAGGCCTCTTTCTTGCCGATCCTAGAGACCCAAGCTATCCCTCCGGCAAGCGGCTCTCCTCTCTCGATGCGGGGCACAAAGAAATGGCGGAAGAGTGCCACATTTGGGTGGACTCCGACAAAGTTTTCGCAAAGATGCGCGAAAACTGCCATGGTCAAGACGGCGTTGGGGGTGAAATCAAGGAGGCGGAGGCTAAACGTGTTCATGATGTCGCAGAAGAACTCGGAAAAGGGCGGGCAAAGCCCACAATAGAAGAAAAGAGTGAAAAAGGGGTACCCTGTTGGTGCCAAATCAGAGGCGGAGGCAGGGAGTACCCTCGTGCGCGGATGCGCACACGTCTCCGTCGACCAAAAGAGGTAGAAGATGTCCCGCAGCTCCCTTGCGCCGAGCTGCAGGGGGAAGATGGCCCGCTCCTTGCGCAGGCGCCACATGGCCGCTGCGCTTGACTTGACGCCCTTCTCCTTGTCGGCTTTGGAGCCATGGCGAGGGCGGCGGAGGAGGCCGACGGCGTGAGCGCTTGTGGCGAAGGGGCGGGCGCTGCTCTCTTCGCAGACCGGAGAAGAAGAGGGAGCGGCGGTGGTTTTCTTGACAAGACAGCGATGGCAGAGTGGACGGCCTGCCCTGTTTCCTCCGCTTATAAAGAGGGGAGGCGGACGTTCCGCTTTTCTAATAAAGAAACCCCACGACCACGCCCACGATCTTCGCACGACGCCACGTCCGGTGCGTGCGTTAGTGGGGATCGTGTGGTGGGTCCGGGGCGAGTGCGGCGTGGTCGAGGCCACGTGTGCCTGCTGCTGTTTTGGGCCTGGCCCGACAGCGCCGGCACCGTGTGCGGCCCAGCCGGGGCTCTGTCGGTGTACTAGAGTAGGGGTACCCTAGTATCCCGTGCCGTGCCGCGGACAGTTGTAGCACTTTCCTACGGCGAGGTTTGCCTCGTCACCGCCAAGATCCTCCGTGGCTCCTTTGGAGCCATTCAAGAACAAAGTATTTGATTAAGAAGACAAGGCCCGACAAGAGGAGCTTGTCGGAAGGCCACTCAAGGCATGCAGAAGACAAGGCCCGGCAAGAGGAGCTTGCGGGAAGGCTCGAGCGCGACAAGCCTCCGGACGCGACAAGGATTCGGCGCGGCAAGGCGCTTGCCGCGGCAAGCAACCTCTCTCCATCTCCGCTCCAGCTCATCCAGCGGCGACGTGTCGTCATGGGACCATTCCATGCGCGGCGTGTCGAGAGGTGCAGCCAGCGGAGAGCAGCGATAAGCGGCGCCGACAAGCTTGCCATCATGGCGGCGTGAGGCGCACTGACGGTCTCTGTTACCTTTGTTTGGGCGACACCGACGGGCATTTATTGCTTTTGTCCCTTGCCGTCAGAGTTAGGTATTTTGCACTGTACACTGTTCGAGTAGGTGTACCAACTCCTGTTTTTACATTTGTACCCCCGTCTATGTTGCCACCTGTCGGAGGCCCATGCGCAACGTAGAGGGGGTTCGGTTCGTGAGGTTCGAGCTTCGGTTCATTCGACTCACCAGAGACTAGATACGCTCATGCTAGGTTTTGTAGCTCGCATTGCTCCCTAGCAAGAACACAATACATCAATCAAGCAGCAGTAGGAGTTTTATCTCTCCGGAGAGCTCCGAAGCTGGGTAAACTGCTCGTGTGCCTCGCCTCGATCCGCTCTTCGTGCGAAATCCGCCCCCCTCCGAACCACAAAGGGGCCTGGTCCGCCGGCCCCATAGGTGTCCGTGGGTACGATCAGCCTCCCCGACACAAAGTTTTTTAACAAAGACTAGTAAAGTCAATCGATGCCTTATATTTTGGGAAGGAGGCAGTAACAAGTAGCAATAGTAACAAAGGTCCCGCAAGGTAGCCCAATCCTTTTTATAGCAAAGGACAAGCCGGAATGTTCTCTTATAGTAAGCAAAGCATTCTCGAGGAATTATCATCTAGTCACTTTCATCATGTTTAGTTGATTCGCTTTCGCTACTTTGATAATTTGATATGTGGGTGGTCCGGTGCTAAGGTGTTGTTCTTACTTGAACAAGCAACCCTCTTATGATTGAAGGAAAAGTGCCCTAGAGGTAATAATAAAGTTGTTATTTACATTTCCTTATATCATGATAAATTTTTATTATTCATGCTAGAATTGTATTAACCGGAAACTTAGTACATGTGTGAATACATAGACAAACAAAGTGTCCCTAGTATGCCTCTACTTGACTAGCTTGTTTATGAAAGATGGTTATGTTTCCTAGCCATAAACATGTGTTTTCATTTGATGAACGGGATCACATCATTAGAGAATGATGTGATGGACAAGACCCATCCGTTAGCTTAGCACTATGATCGTTTAGTTTGTTGCTATTGCTTTCATCATGACTTATACATGTTCCTCTGACTATGAGATTATGCAAATCCCGAATACCGAGGAACACTTAGTGTGCTATCAAACATCACAATGTAACTGGGTGATTATAAAGATGCTCTACAGGTGTCTCCGATGGTGTTTGTTGAGTTGGCATAGATCGAGATTAGGATTTGTCACTCCGATTGCCAGAGAGGTATCTCTGGGCCCTCTCGATAATGCACATCACTATAAGCCTTGCAAGCAATGTGACTAATGAGTTAGTTGCGGGATGATGCATTACTGAGCGAGTAAAGAGACTTGCGGTAACGAGATTGAACTAGGTATGGTGATACCGACGATCGAATCTCGGGCAAGTAACATACCGATGACAAAGGGAACAACGTATGTTGTTATGCGGTTTGACCGATAAAGATCTTCGTAGAATATGTAGGAACCAATATGAGCATCCAGGTTCCGCTATTGGTTATTGACCGGAGAAGTGTCTCGGTCATGTCTACATAGTTCTCGAACCCGTAGGGTCCGCACGCTTAACGTTCGATGATGATTGGTATTATGAGTTTATGTGATTTGATGTACCGAAGATTGTTTGGAGTCCCGGATGTGCTCACGGACATGATGAGGAGTCTCGAAATGGTCGAGACATAAATATTGATATATTGGACCATGTTGTTCGGACACCGGAAGTGTTCCGGAGAGTTTCGGATAAAACCGGAGTGCCGGAGGGTTACCAGAACCCCCCCCCCCAGGACGTTATGCGCCTTAGTGGGCCTTAGGGGAGAGAGAGGGCCGCAGTCAAGAGGTGGCGCATGTCCCCCCCCCCCCCAAGGGGAGTCCAAATAGGACAAGGGGAGGGGGCGTGGCCCCTCTTTCCCTTTCCCTCTCCCGCTCCTTCCTTCTCCTCCTAGTTGGACTAGGAAAGGGGGAAACCTACTCCTACTGGGAGTAGGATTCCTCCCCCCTTGGCGCGCCCCTTATGGCTGGCCGGCCTCCTCCTCCCCTCCTTTATATACAGGGGAGGGGGCACCCCATAGACACATAAGTTGATCTTTAGCTGTGTGTGGTGCCCCCCTCCATAGTTTTACACCTCAGTCATATCGTCGTAGTGTTTAGGTGAAGCCCTACGCCAGTAACTTCATCATCACCGTCACCACGCCGTCATGCAGACGGAACTCTCCCTCGGCCTCAGCTAGATCTAGAGTTTGAGGGACGTCACCAAGTTGAACGTGTGCAGATCGCGGAGGTGCCGTGCGTTTTGGTACTTGATCGGTTGGATCGCGAAGACGTTCGACTACATCAACCGCGTTACTTAACGCTTTCACTCTCGATCTACGAGGGTATGTGAACACACTCTCCCCGCTCATTGCTATGCTTCTCCTAGATAGATCTTGTGTGATCGTAAGAATTTTTTGAAATACTACATTTCCCCAACGGTGGCATCTCGAGCCAGTGCATGCGTAGATGTTATATGCACGAGTAGAACACAAAGAGTTGTGGGCGATAGTCATACTGCTTAGCAGCATGTCATACTTTGATTCAGCAGTATTGTTGGATGAAGCGGCCCAGACCGACATTACATGACCACGTTCATGAGACTGGTTCTACCGCCGTGCTTTGCACACAGGTGGCTAGTGGGTGTCTATTTCTCCAAATTTAGTTGAATCGAGTGTGACTACACCCGGTCCTTGTTGAAGGTTAAAACATCACACTTGATGAAAAATCATTGTGGTTTTGATGCGTAGGTAAGAACGGTTCTTACTAAGCCCGTAGCAGCCACGTAAAACTTGCAACAACAAAGTAGAGGATGTCTAACTTGTTTTTGCAGGGCTTGCTGTGATGTGATATGGTCAAGACGTGATGATATATAATTTGTTGTATGAGATGATCATGTTTTGCAACAGTTATCGGCAACTAGCAGGAGCCATATGGTTGTCGCTTTATTGTATGAAATGCAATCGCCATGTAATTGCTTTACTTTATCACTAAGTGGTAGCGATAGTCGTAGAAGCAATAGTTGGCGAGATGACGATGATGCTTCGATGGAGATCAAGGTGTCAAGCCGGTGACGATGGTGACCATGACGGTGCTTTGGAGATGGAGATCAAAGGCACAAGATGATGATGGCCATATCATATCACTTATATTGATTGCATGTGATGTTTATTCTTTATGCATCTTATTTTTCTTAGTACGGCGGTAGCATTATAAGATGATCTCTCACCGAATTTCAAGGTACAAGTGTTCTCCCTGAGTATGCACCGTTGTGACAGCTCGTCGTGCCGAGACACCACGTGATGATCAGGTGTGATAAGATCTACGTTCACACACAATGGGTGCAAGCCAGTTTTGCACATGCAGAATACTAGGGTTAAACTTTACGAGCCTAGCATATGCAGATGTGGCCTCGGAACACTGAGACCGAAAGGTCGAGCGTGAATCATATAGTAGATATGATCAACATAGTGAAGTTCAACATTGAAAACTACTCCATCTCACATGATGATCGGGCATGGTTTAGTTGATATGGATCACGTGATCACTTAGATGATTAGAGGGATGTCTATCTAGGTGGGAGTTCTTAAGTAATATGATTAATTGAACTTTAATTTATTATAAACTTAGTACCTGATAGTATTTTGCATGTCTATGTTGTTGTAGATAGATGGCCCGTGCTAATGTTCCGTTGTATTTTAATGCGTTCCTAGAGAAAGCTAAGTTGAAAGATGATGGTAGAAACTACACGGACTGGGTCCATAACTTGAGGATTATGCTCATTGTTGCACAGAAGAATTACTTCCCGGAAGCACCGCTAGGTGCAAGACCAGCTGAGAACAACGCTGGGCGTTGTGAGCGCTGGCGAGAAACAAAGCTGATGAGTACTCGATAGTTCAGCGTGCCATGCTTTCTGACTTAGAACCGGGACTTCAACGACGTTTTGAGCGTCATGGAGCATATGAGATGTTCCGGAGTTGAAGTTAATATTTCAAGCAAATGCCCGGATTGAGAGATCTGAAGTCTCCAATAAGTTCTATAGCTGCAAAATGGAGGAGAATAGTTACGTCGGTGAGCATATACTCAAAATATGCAGGTATCATAATCACTTGACTCAACTGGGAGTTAATCTTCCAGTTGATAGTGTCATTGGCAGAGTTCTTCAATCACTGCCACCAAGCTACAAAAGCTTCGCGATGAATTATAATATGCAAGGGATGGATAATACAATTCCCGAGCTCTTTGCGGTGCTAAAGGCTGCGGAGGTAGAAATCAAGTAGGAGCATCAAGTGTTGATGGTCAACAAGACCACTAATTTCAAGAAAAAGGGTAGATGGAAGAAGGGGAACTTCAAGAAGAACAGCAAGCAAGTTGCTGCTCAAGTGAATAAACCCAAGTCTAGACCTAATCCACGAGGCGAAAGTGCTTCTCTGCAAAGGGACCGGTCCTTTGGAAGCGGAACTGCCCCAAGTATTTGGCGGATAAGAAGGATGGCAAGGTGAAAGGTATATTTGATATACATGTTATTCATGTGTACCTTACTAATGCTCGCAGTAGTGTCTGGGTATTTGATACTAGTTTTGTTGCTCATATTTGCAACTCAAAGCAGGGGCTACGGATTAAGCGAAGATTAGCTACGGACGAGGTGACGATGTGCGTGGGAAATGGTTCCAAAATCAATGTGATCGCCGTCGGCACGCTACCTCTACATCTACCTTCGGGATTAGTTTTAGACCTGAATAATTGTTATTTGGTGCCAGCATTAAGCCTGAACATTATATCTGGATCTTGTTTGATGCGAGACGGTTATTCATTTAAATCGAAGAATAATGGTTGTTCTATTTATATGAGTAATATCTTTTATGGTCATGCACCCTTGATGAGTGGTCTATTTTTACTGAATCTCGATAGTAGTAATACACATATTCATAGTGTTGAAGCCAAAAGATAGAAGTTTAATAATAATAGTGCAACTTATTTGTGGCACTGCCGTTTATGTCATATTGGTGTAAAGCGCATGAAGAAACTCCATGCTGATGGGCTTTTGGAATCACTTGATGCTTGCGAACCATGCCTCAGGGGCAAGATGACTAAGACTCCGTTCAACGGAACAATGGAGTGAGCAACAGACTTGTTGGAAATAATACATACTGATGTATGCGGTCCGATGAGTGTTGAGGCTCGCGGAGGGTATCATTATTTTCTGACCTTCACAGATGATTTGAGCAGATATGGGTATATCTACTTGATGAAACATAAGTCTGAAACATTTGAAAAGTTCAAAGAGAATTTCAGAGTGAAGTGGAAAATCATCGTAACAAGAAAATAAAGTTTCTATGATCTGATCGTGGAGGTGAATATTTGAGTTACGAGTTTGGTCTTCATTTGAAACAATGCGGAATAGTTTCACAACTCACGCCACCCGGAACACCACAGCGTAATGGTGTGACCGAACACCGTAACTGCACTTTATTAGATATGGTGCGATATATGATGTCTCTTACTGATTTACCGCTATCGTTTTGGGGTTATGCTTTAGAGACGACTGCATTCACTTTAAATAGGGCACCATCTAAATCCGTTGAGACGACACCATATGAACTGTGGTTTGGCAAGAAACCCAGGTTGTTGTTTCTTAAAGTTTGGGGCTGCGATGTGATACGTCTCCAACGTATCTATAATTTTTGATTGTTTCATGCTATTATATTATCTGTTTGGATGTTTAATGGGCTTTAAAATGCTTTTTTATATTATTTTTGGGACTAACCTATTAACCGGAGGCCCAGTGCCAGTTTCTGTTTTTTTGCCTATTTTAGAGTTTTGCTGAAAAGGAATACCAAACGGAATGAAACCTTCGCGATGATCTTTCTTGGACCGAAACCAAACCAGAAGACTTGGAGTTGAAGCCTGGAACTCCGCGAGGAGGCCACGAGGCAGGAGGGCGCACCCAGGGGGGTAGGTGCGCCCCCACCCTCGTGGGCCCCTCGGAGCTCCACCGACGTACTTCTTTCGCCTATATATACACTTATACCCTAGAAACATCAGAGAGAGCCACGAAACCACTTTTACACCGCCTTAACCTTCTGTACCTGTGAGATCCCATCTTGGGCTGTTTCCGGCGATCTGCTGGAGGGGAAATCGATCACGGAGGGCTTCTACATCAACACCATTGCCTCTCCGATGAAGCGTGAGTAGTTTACCACAGACCTTCAGGTCCATAGTTATTAGCTAGATGGCTTCTTCTCTCTCTTTGATTCTCAATACAAAGTTCTCCTCGATGTTCTTAGAGATCTATTCGATGTAATACTCTTTTGCCGTGTGTTTGCCGAGATCCGATGAATTGTGGATTTATGAACAAGTTTATCTATGAATATTATTTGATTCTTCTCTGAATTCTTATATGCATGATTTGATATCTTTGCAAGTCTCTTTGAATTATCGGTTTAGTTTGGCCTACTAGATTGATCTTTCTTGCTATGAGAGAAGTGCTTAGCTTTGGGTTCAATCTTGCGGTGTCCTTTCCCGATGTGATGAGGGGCAGCAAGGCACGTATTGTATTGTTGCCATAGAGGATAAAAAGATGGGGTTTATATCATATTGCTTGATTTTATCCCTCTACATCATGTCATCTTGCTTAAAGCGTTACTCTGTTCTTCTGAACTTAATACTCTAGATGCATGCTGGATAGCGGTCGATGTGTGGAGTAATTGTAGTAGATGCAGAATTTTTCGGTCTACTTGACACGGGCGTGATGCCTATATTCATGATCATTGCCTTAGATATCTTTATAACTATGCGCTTTTCTATCAATTGCTTGGCAGTAATTTGTTCACCCACCGTAATACATGCTATCTTGAGAGAAGCCATTAGTGAAACCTATGGCCCTCGGGTCTCTTTCTTATTATATTGCATCTCTTTTATTTGCATCGCATCTCGTTTACTATTTTGCAATCTTTACTTTCCAATCTATACAACAAAAATACCAAAAATAATTACTTTATTATCTTTATTAGATCTCACTTTTGCGAGTGACCGTGAAGGGATTGACGACCCCTTTATCGCGTTGGTTGCAAGGTTCTTGATTGTTTGTGCAGGTACTAGGTGACTTATGCGGTGTCTCCTACTGGATTGACCTTGGTTCTCAAAAACTGAGGGAAATACTTACGCTATTTTGCCGCATCACCCTTTCCTCTTCAAGGGAAAACCAACACATGCTCAAGAGGTAGCAAGAAGGATTTCTGGCGCCGTTGCCGGGGAGATCTACGCCAAGTCAAGACATACCAAGTACCCATCATAAACTCTTCTCCCTCGCATTACATTATTTGCCATTCGCCTCTCGTTTTCCTCTCCCCCACTTCTAAAACGATTTTAAAAAACCTTTGCCTTTTCTTCGCCCCTCTTCCGTTCATCTCTTTTCGCTTGCTTCTTGTGCATCCTTGTGTTAGATCATTTGTTTCGCCTTCATGACTAGTCCTCCTATCATTGTTAATACTCCCTATAATGAAGTTCTCAATTTTAAAAAAAGGGAGGGAGAAAATTTAAAAGATGCTTGGTATACAATTTGCAATGCTCAAAATAGATCTACTAGAAAGCAATCCACTTCGATTCTTCTTCGCAATTTTTACGTAGGCATCACTCCTTGGAATAGATATGTTCTTGACACCATTACCGGAGGGAATTTCTTGGGAAGCCATACTTTTGATTCTTATAATGCTATGATAGATTTGTTAGGCCCACCACCTCTTTTGGTCAATGGAACTATTTTAACTTTGGAACATGTGATGCAAAGGCTTGATATTATTGAAAATAAATTGCCACTGTAGAGTAAATCGAAAATTTGGATAAAAAGATCCACAATCAAATTACCCAATATGGATCTAAGGTAGGAGTTACTCTGAAAGGTCTTAGGGAAAAGCAACCCATAGTTAATGAGAAGATAGATCAAGATTCCACTAGAATTGATAAACTCGAAGATATTATTACCAACTTGGGGTCCGCTTTTTCTGCCATTAAAAATACCTCAAACCCTCCTCCTACCAAAGTTGCCAAGTTTATCTATGTTCCTAAAAATAAGGGTGAATCTTCTAGTAAGGAAAATGAAGACCTCAAATCAATAAGTGTTCACCCCACCTTTTTTGATATCATTAAGGAACCTTTTGCTACAAATGAATTTCTTGATTTCTTGCCTAGGAGTTTGATCAATAACAAAACCAAAGAACCTCCTAAGGGTTATGTGTGTTCGATTGAAGAATTGCATACCAAAGATGATAATACCTAGATCTATTGTTGCCTTTATACCTAGCTAGGGGCGTTAAACGATAACGCTTGTTGGGAGGCAACCCAATTTTATTTTTGTTCTTTGCTTTTCGCTCCTGTTAGTAATAAATAATCCATCTAGCCTCTGTTTAGATGTGGTTTTATGTTTTAGTTAGTGTTTGTGCCAAGTAGAACCTTTGGGAAGACTTGGGTGAAGTCTTTGCGATCTTGCTGTAAAAAACAAAAACTTTTGCACTCACGAGATTAGCTGGCATTTTTTTACTGGAGAGTGATTTCAGGTTGATTCTTTTTGAAGATGATTAATAGACAAATTACGTCCACCAATTTATTTCAGAATTTTTGGAGTTACAGAAGTATTCGAATGATACAGATTGCTACAGACCGTTCTGTTTATACATATTCTGTTTTTCATGTGTTGTTTGCTTATTTTGATGAATCTATGAGTAGTATCGGGGGGTATGAACCATAGAGAAGTTGGAATACAGTAGGTTTAACACCAATATAAATAAAGAATGATTTCATTACACTACCTTAAAGTGGTGGTTTATTTTCTTATACTAACGAAGCTCATAAGATTTTCTGTTGAAGTTTTGTGTTGTGAAGTTTTCAAGTTTTTGGGTAAAGATTTGATGGATTTTGGAATAAGGAGTTTCAAGAGCCTAAGCTTGGGGATGCCCAAGGCAACCCAAGGTAAAATTCAAGGACAACCAAAAGCCTAAGCTTGGGGATGCCCCGGAAGGCATCCCCTCTTTCATCTTAAATCTATCGGTAACTTTACTTGAGGCTATATTTTTATTCACCACATGATATGTATTTTTCTTGGAGCGTATTGTATGATTTGAGTCTTTGCTTTTTAGTTTACCACAATAATCCTTGTTGTACACACCTTTTGGGAGAGACACGCATGAATCAAAATTTATTAGAATACTCTATGTGCTTCACTTATATCTTTTGAGCTAGATAATTTTGCTCTAGTGCTTCACTTATATCTTTTTAGAGCACGGTGGTGGTTTTATTTTATAGAAATTATTGAAGTCTCATGCTTCACTTATATTATTTTGAGAGTCCTTTAGAACAACATGGTAATTTGCTTTGGTTATGAATTTAGTCCTAATATGATAGGCATCCAAGAGGGATATGATAAAACTTTCATATAAAGTGCATTGAATACTATGAGAAGTTTGATTCCTTATGATTGTTTTGAGATATGAAGATGGTGATATTAGAGTCATGCTAGTGAGTAGTTGTGAATTTGAGAAATACTTGTGTTGAGGTTTGTGAGTCCCGTAGCATGCACGTATGGTGAACCCTTATGTAACGAAGTTGGAGCATTAAATATTTTTTGATTGTCTTCCTTATGAGTGGCGGTCGAGGACGAGCGATGGTCTTTTCCTACCAATCTATCCCCCTAGGAGCATGTACGTAGTACTTTGTTTTGATGACTAATAGATTTTTGCAACAAGCATGTGATTTTTTATGACTAATGTCTAGTCCATGGATTATACGCACTCTCACCCTTCCACCCTTGCTAGCCTCGCTTGTGCCGCGCAACTTTCGCCGGTACCATACACCCACCATATACCTTCCTCAAAGCCGCCACCATACCTACCTATTATGGCATTTCCATGGCCATTCCGAGATATATTTCCATGCAACTTTCCACCATTCTGTTTATTATGACACGCTTCATCATTGTCATATTGCTTTGCATGATCATGTAGTTGACATTGTATTTGTGGCAAAGCCACCTTTCATAATTCTTTCATACATGTAGTCTTGATTCATTGCACATCCCAGTACACCGCCGGAGGCATTCATATAGAGTCATATTTTGTTCTAGTATCGAGTTGTAATTCTTGAGTTGTAAGTACTTAAAAGTGTGATGATCTTCATTATTAGAGCATTGTCCCATGTGAGGAAATAAAAAAAGGGGGGGCAAAGAAGCCCATGAAAAAAATATGAGGCCAAAGAAGCCAAACAAAAAATGAGAGAAAAAGAGAGAAGGGACAATGCTACTATCCTTTTACCACACTTGTGCTTCAAAGTAGCACCATGATCTTCATGATAGAGAGTCTCCTATGTTGTCACTTTCATATACTAGTGGGAATTTTTCATTATAGAACTTGGCTTGTATATTCCAATGATGGGCTTCCTCAAATGCCCTAGGTCTTCATGAGCAAGCAAGTTGGATGCACACCTACTTAGTTTTGTTTTTGAGCTTTCATACATTTATAGCTCTAGTGCATCCGTTTCATGGCAATCCCTACTCACTCACATCGATATCTATTGATGGGCATCTCCATAGCCCGTTGATACGCCTAGTTGATGTGAGACCATCTTACTCTTTTTTTGTCTTCTCCACAACCGCTCTATTCGACTTATAGTGCTATGTCCATGGCTCACGCTCATGTATTGCGTGAAAGTTGAAAAAGTTTGAGAATACTAAAGTATGAAACAATTGCTTGGCTTGTCATCGGGGCTGTGCATGATTTGAGTATTTTGTGTGATGAAGATGGAGCATAGCCAGACTATATGATTTTGTAGGGATAAGCTTTCTTTGGCCATGTTATTTTGAGAAGACATAATTGCCTTGTTAGTATGCTTGAAGTATTATTGTTTTTATGTCAATATTAAGCTTTTATTTTGAATCTTATGGATCTGATATTCATGCCACAATAAAGAAAATTACATCGATAATTATGTTAGGTAGCATTCCACATCAAAAATTCTGTTTTAAGCATTCCTCTACTCGAGGACGAGCAGGAATTAAGCTTGGGAATGCTTGATATGTCTCCAACGTATCTATAATTTTTGATTGTTTCATGCTAATATATTATCTGTTTTGGATGTTTAATGGGATTTAATATTATCTTTTATATTATCTTTGGGACTAACCTATTAACCAGAGGCCCAGTGCCAGTTTCTGTTTTTTTGCCTATTTTAGAGTTTTGCAGAAAAGGAATACCAAACGGAATCCAAACGGAATGAAACCTTCGCGATGATCTTTCTTGGACCGAAAGCATACCAGAAGACTTGGAGTTGAAGTCTGGAACTCCGCGAGGAGGCCACAAGGCAGGAGGGCGCGCCCCCACCCTCGTGGGCCCCTCGGAGCTCCACCGACGTACTTCTTTCACCTATATATACTATTATACCCTAGAAACATCAGAGAGAGCCATGAAACCACTTTTCCACCGCCACAACCTTCTGTACCCGTGAGATCCCATCTTGGGGCCTTTTCCCATGAAGCGTGAGTAGTTTACCACAGACCTTCGGGTCCATATTTATTAGCTAGATGGCTTCTTCTCTCTCTTTGATTCTCAATACAAAGTTCTCCTCGATGTTCTTGGAGATCTATTCGATGTAATACTCTTTTGCGGTGTGTATGCCGAGATCCGATGAATTGTGGATTTATGAACAAGTTTATCTATGAATATTATTTGATTCTTCTCTGAATTCTTATATGCATGATTTGATATCTTTGCAAGTCTCTTCGAATTAGCGGTTTAGTTTGGCCTACTAGATTGATCTTTCTTGCAATGGGAGAAGTGCTTAGCTTTGGGTTCAATCTTGCGGTGTCCTTTCCCAGTGGCAGTAGGGGCAGCAAGGCACGTATTGTACTGTTGCCATCGAGGATAAAAAGATGGGGTTTATATCATATTGCTTGAGTTTATCCCTCTACATCATGTCATCTTGCTTAAAAGCATTACTCTGTTCTTATAAACTTAATACTCTGGATGCATGCTGGATAGCGGTCGATGTGTGGAGTAATAGTAGTAGATGCAGAATCGTTTCGGTCTACTTGACATGGACGTGATGCCTATATTCATGATCATTGCCTTAGATATCTTCATAACTATGCGCTTTTCTATCAATTGCTAAGCAGTAAAATGTTCACCCACCGTAATGCATGCTATCTTGAGAGAAGCCACTAGTGAAACCTATGGCCCCTGGGTTTCGTTCTTATTATATTGCATCTCTTTTATTTACATCGCATATTGTTTACTATTTTGCAATCTTTACTTTCCAATCTATACAACAAAAATACCAAAATATTTACTTTATTATCTTTATTAGATCTCACTTTTGCGAGTGACCGTGAAGGGATTGACAACCCCTTTATTGCGTTGGTTGCAAGGTTCTTGATTGTTTGTGCATGTACTAGGTGACTTGTGCGTTGTCTCCTACTGGATTGATACCTTGGTTCTCAAAAAATGAGGGAAATACTTATGCTACTTTGTTGCATCACCCTTTCCTCTTCAAGGGAAAACAACGCATGCTCAAGAGGTAGCATGATGTTTATGTGAAAAAGCTTCAACTTGATAAGCTCGAACCCAAATCGGAGAAATGTCTTCATAGGATACCCAAAGGAAACCGTTGGGTACACCTTCTATCACAGATACGAAGGCAAGATTTTTGTTGCTAAGAATGGATCCTTTCTAGAGAAGGTGTTTCTCTCGAAAAAAGTGAGTGGGAGGAAAGTAGAACTTGATGAGGTAATTGTACCTACTCCCTCATTGGAAAGTAGTTCATCACAAAAATCAGTTCCAGTGATTCCTACACCAATTAGTGAGGAAGCTAATGATAATGATCATGAAGCTTCTGATCAAGTTACTACCGAACCTCGTAGGTCAACCAGAGTAAGATCCGTACTAGAGTGGTACGGTAATCCGGTTCTGGATGTCATGTTACTTGACCATGACGAACCTACGAACTATGAGGAAGCGATGATGAGCCCAGATTCTGCGAAATGGCTTGAGGCCATGAAATTTGAGATGGGATCCATGTATGAGAACAAAGTGTGGACTTCAGTTGACTTGAACGATGATCGGCAAGCCATAGAGAATAAATGGATCTTCAAGAAGAAGTCTGACATTGACGGTAATGTTACTGTCTACAAAGCTCGACTTGTTGCGAAAGGTTTTCGACAAGTTCAAGGAGTTGACTACGATGAGACTTTCTCACCCGTAGCGATGCTTAAGTCTGTCTGAATCATGTTAGCAATTGCCGCATTTTATGATTATGAAATTTGGCAAATGGATGTCAAAACTGCATTCCTGAATGGATTTCTGGAAGAAGAGTTGTATATGATGCAACCAGAAGGTTTTCTCGATCCAAAGGGTGCTAACAAAGTGTGCAAGCTCCAGAGATCCATTTATGGACTGGTGCAAGCCTCTCGGAGTTAGAATAAACGTTTTGATAGTGTGATCAAAGCATATGGTTTTATACATACTTTTGGAGAAGCCTGTATTTACAAGAAAGTGAGTGGGAGCTCTGTAGCATTTCTAATATTATATGTGGATGACATATTGTTTATTGGAAATGATATAGAATTCTGGATAGCATAAAAGGATACTTGAATAAAAGTTTTTCTATGAAAGACCTCGGTGAAGCTGCTTACATATTGGGCATCAAGATCTATAGAGATAGATCAAGACGCTTAATTGGACTTTCACAAAGCACATACCTTGACAAGATTTTGAAGAAGTTCAAAATGGATCAGTCAAAGAAAGGGTTCTTGCCTGTGTTACAAGGTGTGAAGTTGAGTGAGACTCAATGCCCGACCACTGCAGAAGATAGAGAGAAAATGAAAGTCATTCCCTATGCCTCAGCCATATGTTCTATCATGTATGCAATGCTGTGTACCAGACCTGATGTGTGCCTTGCTATAAGTATAGTATGGAGGTACCAAAGTAATCCAGGAGTGGATCACTGGATAGCGGTCAAGAACATCCTGAAATACCTGAAAAGGACTAAGGATATGTTTCTCTTTTATGGAGGTGACAAAGAGCTCGTTGTAAATGGTTACGTCGATGCAGGCTTTGACACTGATCCGGATGACTCTAAGTCACAAACCGGATATGTATTTATATTGAAGGCTGGAGCTGTCAGTTGGTGCAGTTCCAAACAGAGCGTCATGGCGGAATCTACGTGTGAAGCGGAGTACATAGCTGCTTCGGAAGCAGCAAATGAAGGAGTCTGGATGAAGGAGTCTGGATGAAGGAGTTCATATCCGATCTAGGTGTCATACCTAGTGCATCGGGTCCAATGAAAATCTTTTGTGACAATACTGGTGCAATTGCCTTGGCAAAGGAATCCAGATTTCACAAGAAGACCAAGCACATCAAGAGACGCTTCAATTCCATTTGTCATCAAGTGTCGGAAGGGGACATAGAGATTTGCAAGATACATACGGATCTGAATGTTGCAGACCCGTTGACTAAGCCTCTCTCACAAGAAAAACATGATCAACACCAAGACTCCATGGGTGTTAGAATCATTACTATGTAATCTAGATTATTGACTCTAGTGCAAGTGGGAGACTGAAGGAAATGTGCCCTAGAGGCAATAATAAAGTTGTTATTTACATTTCCTTATATCATGATAAATGTTTATTATTCATGCTAGAATTGTATTAACCGGAAACTTAGTACATGTGTGAATACATAGACAAACAGAGTGTCCCTAGTATGCCTCTACTTGACTAGCTTGTTTATCAAAGATGGTTATGTTTCCTAGCCATAGACATGTGTTGTCATTTGATAAACGGGATCACATCATCAGAGAATGATGTGATGGACAAGACCCATCGGTTAGCTTAGCACTATGATCGTTTAGTTTGTTGCTATTGCTTTCATCATGACTTATACATGTTCCTCTGACTATGAGATTATGCAACTCCCGAATACCAGAGGAACACTTAGTGTGCTATCAAACGTCACAACGTAACTGGGTGATTATAAAGATGCTCTACAGGTGTCTCCGATGGTGTTTGTTGAGTTGGCATAGATCGAGATTAGGATTTGTCACTCCGATTGTCGAAGAGGTATCTCTGGGCCCTCTCGATAATGCACATCACTATAAGCCTTGCAAGCAATGTGACTAATGAGTTAGTTGTGTGATGATGCGTTATAGAACGAGTAAAGAGACTTGTCGGTAACGAGATTGAACTAGGTATGGTGATACCGGTGATCGAATCTCGAGCAAGTAACATACCGGTGACAAAGGGAACAATGTACGTTGTTATGCGGTTTGATTGATAAAGATCTTCGTAGAATATGTAGGAACCAATATGAGCATCCAGGTTCCGCTATTGGTTATTGACCGGAGAAGTGTCTCGGTCATGTCTACATAGTTCTCAAACCCGTAGGGTCCGCACGCTTAACGTTCGATGATGATTGGTATTATGAGTTTATGTGATTTGATGTACCGAAGGTTGTTCGGAGTCCCGGATGTGATCACGAACATGAAGAGGAGTCTCAAAATGGTCGAGACATAAAGATTAATATATTGGACCATGTTGTTCAGACACCGGAAGTGTTCCGGAGAGTTTCAGATAAAACCGGAGTGTCGTAGGGTTACCGGAACCCCCCGGGAAGTTATGGGCCTTAGTGGGCCGTAGGGGAGAGAGAGGGCCGCAACCAAGAGGTGCCCCCCCCAAGGGGAGTCCTAATAGGACTAGGGGAGGGGGCACGACCCCTCTTTCCCTCTCCCTCTCCTTCCTTCTCCTCCTAGTTGGACTATGAATGGGGGAAACCTACTCCTACTAGGAGTAGGATCCTCCCCCTTGGCACGCCCCTTGTGGCCAGCTGGCCTCCTCCTCCCCTCCTTTATATACGGGGGAGGGGGGTACCCCATAGACACACAAGTTGATCTTTAGCTGTGTGCGGTGCCCCCTCCACAGTTTTACACCTCGGTCATATCGTCATAGTGCTTAGGCGAAGCCCTGCACCGGTAACTTCATCATCACCGTCACCATGCCGTCATGCTGACGGAACTCTCCCTCGGCCTCAGCTGGATCTAGAGTTCGAGGGACGTCACCGAGCTGAACGTGTGCAGATCACGGAGGTGCCGTGCGTTCGGTACTTGATTGGTTAGATCGCGGAGACGTTCAACTACATCAACCGCGTTACTTAACGCTTTCGCTTTCGGTCTACGAGGGTACGTGGACACACTCTCCCAACTCATTTCTATGCTTCTCCTAGATAGATCTTGCGTGATCGAAGGATTTTTTTTTGAAATACTACGTTCCCCAACAATGATTACCCCCTCTCGTAAGAATCCACAACTAGGAAAGAAGAATTTAGATAAATCTAACCATAGCATGAAACATGTGGATCCAAATCAGCCCCTTACAGAATAACGCATAAACTAGGGTTTAAGTTTCTATCACTCTCGCAACACATCATAGACTTATTACTCCACAATGACATCCCTTAGGCCCAAGTATGGTGAAGTGTCATGTAGTCGACGTTCCCATGACACCACTAAAGGAAGAATACATCCAATGAGTTACTAAATGTAAATAGTTCAAATTACACTTGAATTAATTTGAGCTCATCTTTCACTATAGTTATAAGTTAGCTCCAACATTAGTTCACTAGGTTTACTTCATCTCACTACATCACATTGCATTTGTCTTATTCAAATTAAACCTATGGTTTCAAGCTTATATTCAAACTATGTTTGAATTGATTCAAATGTCGTTTGGATAACCTAAACTTAAATAATAATCCAAAAATTAATTACTAAGTTCATATTATAGTTTCTGAACTCTTTTATATCCTAATTGTTTTATTAGGCAATTCTTATTTCAAATTGAGACCTATTTAGGTTTAATTTCTATTTGAATTCTGGCTTCTATTGCATCCTCTTGAAAATATATTTTTAAATTATTTAAATTTGGACCAAAGTGTTCTGAGGTGAAAGTATATTTCACTAGGTTCAATTTTCAAAAAGAATCATTTAATTTGGATTTATTATGTGCAAGTTATGTCAAATTTAAGTTTGAATTCATTCTGTTTAAATTTTAATTTTAAGTTATTCAAATTTGAAATGTTTGTGGTCGGGGTGAAACTAGATGTCATGAGGGTCATTTAAAAAAAAACATCTAATTTGGACTGGTAGATAATTAGTTATGATCATTCTAAGTTGAGGGACTTTTATGCACAATTGCATTTTAATTCAATTTACAAAAATTTCGAACGGATAAGGTTGAACACATGGCAGAGAGGTGTTCATTATAAGTGCTAAGCATTGGACGACCGAGACTTGAAGGAAGACGTTTCGGGGTTTTAAGTGATCTAACGTTGATCGTTAATCTAAAATGGACGAACAAGATTAGAGGGGGGGGGGTGCTCACCGGACCTAGGTCACAGGAGGGCTCGTGGACGGAGGCTGACGGCAGCATGCGGCTCGAGAGTGGAGCTTGCTGGCATTCCAGAGGGTTCTGGTGATGGCGGAGGGCACTGATCGATGCGGGGTGACGAGCCGGAGTCGACGGTGGCTGGCCTTGGGGGCGACGTAGTTGAGGTGCAGGAGCTCACCGGGGATGCACGCGATGGCGGAGTCCTCTGGTGGAGTGGCGATCGAAGTTCTCGTGCGTGTCTGGATAAGCAAAGGGGTCAGGAGGGTGCGTGAGAATGAAGCGAACACGGTGGACATGGTCTCGGGGTCAATGACGTGCTCACCTCGCCGGAGTTGAGCTCGCGGCGGAGGTTGGCTTCGGTCCTCATCGGAGTTGGGGTTCCGGGGGGCTGCGGCCTCGGCGAAGATGTCTACGGGTACGCAGTGGAGTAGCAGATCGGGTGGTGGTGGTGGCGGCAGGGCTCTAGGGGACGTGGCTCGCTAGAATTTCGCCAGCGTTGAGCTAGGGCAGAGCGGAGCTCGAGGGTCTCAATGGCGGCGGCCTGGCGGCGATGTGGGCTTCTAGCAGAGGGGAAATAGAGAGGAGTGCGAGGGGATTTTATAGGCGCGGTGGCCGAGGCTAGCATGGCCGGAGGGCGCGTGGTCGTGCACGACATGGGCGTCAGGTGCGTGAGTGTGTGCACGGGGTGGCGGCGGTTGCCAGAGGTGGGGGACGACCGTAACGTGCACGCCCCACACATCAGCGAGAGAGGGAGAGAGAGGCGGGGCGTGCTCGTGAGTGGGCCTTTTTTTCTTTTTTCTTTTTTCTTTTTTCTTTTTTTCTTTTTTCACTTTTCTTGTTTCTCTATCTGTTTCAAATGATTTTGAATTTAAGTTTACTTGAATAGTAGATGTTTTCTAAATTCTAAATGGATTATTTAGAAATGTTTGAATACTTCGTTGGGGCATTTTGGACATATATTTACTGCACTTGCATTTTCATTCTGAATTCTAATTTAGTTTCAGAACTAGAAGTGCTTCAAAGTCAATTTAGAAAAATGGCAGAGGGTCAAGATTATTATTTGGACTTATGAATTACAATTTCCTACCAAATAAAATGCAAATCCATTTTTTAATAATTCCCTTTCGATTTTGAATTGATTTTAAAATACCAACTCGAATTCTTTTAGGGAAATTATTTTGGCTTTGAATATTACTTGGGACTTATTGAGAATACTTTACCTAGTTAATATTTTCAAAATGGCTTGGGTTTCTACCAAGGCTAGCTAGGGTTTCATCTGGTTCCATTTGGATTTTCATCCTTCTAGGCAAACAATCAAGCAAGTCAAAGTCAAATTCAAACAATGTAGGCAAACATAGATATTTTCTAGCAAAATTTAATTCCCTTGGATTTTTTCAACATACCAGATTTGGGAAGTCTGGGATGTGACACCGATCGACGAGGACATGGCCGCCTTATCCCCCTCCCAATCAGCGGAAGCATGACCAGGGCGAGCTCTATCCCATCTTTTTGCTACAAATCTCGCTCCAATGCTGAGAACAGAGGTGTGCATGAGGCTATGGCGAGTTGCCTCCGCCCCTCCCTCGTGAGCTCGCGGTGACGCCCGCATGTGCTGCCGCAAGCACCGTTTGCATGATGGGATGTGTGCAGCCGGTGGCGGTGAATGTTGGAACCTGCATCCAGGTGAGGCGACCTCGCGGCACTAGATGTTACAAGGGCGACACAAGGCGCCATGAGCAGGAGGTTGTTGCGACCGACATTGTCATCTGATGGAACCAGTGTACGAACACGCTGGAACAGGTGACGCGTGAAGCTATGACGACAGCATGAAAGCTACGGTAGTCGGATGCTGCAACTGCTACAGCAGATGCTGGAACCGACGACACCAGATGTTGGGAACGAGTAGGGTTGCTATGACCGAGTGGGGATGTGCATGTCGAATGTTGCAACCGGCGGAGCCACATGTTGTGACTGGCAGTGCCATATGTTGGAACCGGTTGCCACAACACTCATAGTGTTGTGACGGGCAACACAAGATTGCCGGTGATGGGGAGGTGCTGCAACACAAGATTGCCTGTGACGGGTAACACAAGATTGCCAGTGTGTTTGTGACCATGGTGATGAGTTGTTATGAAGCAGTGGCGGTGGATGCATGAGGACATTGCGATCTAATGGGACCCCGCCAATGTGGAGTCGGTGGCAAAGCAAGGTCATGGGGGAGGGGGCGATTGAATTAAAGAGGTGCAACATAGGGTGCCGCTAGCAGCATCGAAAGAGCAGCGAGCTCGCCATCGGACACTGTTGCTGCAACAGGGGATGCATAGGGGGGAGGGAGGAAGATAACATGGTGACTCGGACCATCATGGAAGTTCACGTGCGCACGATCCAAGGATCGGGAAAGGGCCGACTTGACGTTTGAGCCGACCGGTTGGCGCCTAGCAGCGCTCTTTTAAAATCTGAATAATAGGAAAAGTAGATAATTAGAATGCTCTTCCCATTATAATCCGGAATTAGTCGTTGTCTCTCGCTTAATACTATGAATTCAAAGCAATCAGGTTGACATGGACCTAATCCTAAGCAACTTAATACCTTAATTCATATGAAACAAATAGTAGATATATGGAAAAATCTCGTGGATGAAAATCCTGCAAGAATCCTCCAAAAATGCCCTAAATTAAATGAGCCACGTACAATTTTGTTGGCAGATGCCAAATTTGTAATAAAATGGAAGATGTCGAAATTGCATTTAAAAAATATGTAACACATTTCTGAAAGGTCTAATGTGTTGATAAATTGGATTTGTCTTTATATGAAGAATAGAAAATCACATATCAAACTGCTAGATGCATAATTCGGAGTTAGAATAATTGCTTATGTGCCTGCAAATTTTGTGTTATTCTGTGGCAACACACGATCATTCTTCTAGCATAGACTAATGACATGAATAATTAGGTTAGCAGTGTGAATAATCTTGAGGATTTATTACAATGAGATGGTAGGTTGAGGGTGTAGCAGACATGCATGGTTCAAACTTCAACTTATCTACCATTTTACATGTAGATTTTTCCAAAATACTTGAACACTTTCAAAAACATCTTGAACGTTTTGTTAAAGTTCATGAACACTTTTTTATATAAAGGGTTAGCATTTATTAAAATTACACAAAAATAAAGGAGATTTTTACACGACCTTCTTTTAAGAATTTCACAGAGATTTTTATGAAATACAGGAACACTTCTTAAATTACATAAATATTTCTTAAAATATGTGCAATATTTTATTTATTAAATAAAAATTTTAAAATACATTTTTCATTCGAAATATTTAAATAAAATAACGAAAAACCAGCTTAATAACTTGAGAAAGAACGAAGGGAAATATCGTGAAATACCGGAGGAGTAGCCAGGGGCGGCGCCAGCGTGGGTCATGTAGGGGCGGCCGCCCCGGGTAAATTTTTGCAACGTAGGGTACCTTCCCTACTAATTTGGCCTGTGGCCGCCATGGGAGAGAGCCGAGCTCTGTTCCAACCGTTCCGTCGTAGGTTCAGTCGAGAAAGAAGACGACGAGAGAGATAACGATTCGCATAAGAAATGGGCCAGCTAGTGAATCACAGATAATAAAGGCCCAGTTAAACAGGAGCCCACTAATTGCGTACACCATTGAGCCTTACGTTCCCAATTCGTCTAACCTCCCCAATCATGATCGATCGAGAAAACGAATCAGAACATCAGGCGATCTAGCCCTCCACCGCCGGCTCGCCTCCTCGCCGCAGCGCTGCCTAAATCGAACCGATGGTGCCTTAAGGTGTTGTTTGCATGGGAGGAGTCAACATCGCCAGTGCGATAGTCGTGCGCCCCGCTCAATTCTGCAAGGGAGCATTCAACAGAGGGAAACAAACAGCAGGTTCTTTTCTCCACCAATCTTCGTTTCTTATCTTTTATCGGAACAAGTGTCGTATTATGCTAAGTTTTATGTCAATATGAATATTTTTTACACTTTATAAGTACCTAGTGGACTCAAAAATTGGATATTTTTGGGATAAAGAAGGGAAGATTCAATCACCGGGAGTCGTAGTTCTTGAGAAAAATGAAACTACTTAAAATAATTTCCGTTCATAATCTTGTTCGGTTGCTGACCAGTTGGTGAATTTATTGTGTTGATTGCATCATGGCTTTGATTTTTTATTTCCTTTAAATGTCCGCCTCAGGTAACTTCAAATCCTGGATCCGCCACTGGGAGTAGCAATCGGTGACGTGTGAGTTAAAAAAGCAATGGCCCATTGGCAGGCCAGCACGCGACTTTGTAGCTCGCATTTGTTATATGACATCGCGGCAAAACCTATATGATGCCCCCGTGCGTCATATAGGCATGCCTTCCCTGACGCGCGAGGCAAGGCGGGACGACCCATTTGACGCGTACGGAATTATTTTCTTCGGTCTTTTTTCTGTGTGTTTTTTCGGTCTTTTCTTCGTTTTCTTCCTTCTTTTTCATATTTTGGCTTTTCTTGCTTTTTCATTTCTTTCCACTTCTTAATGTTAATAGTTTCGCAATACTTAGTGAATATTTTGTAATATGCAGTGAACATTTATTTCAAATAAGGAGACATTTTTCTAGTAAATGATGGAAATTTTTTGTATAAATTTAACATTCATTAATATACATTATTTTTATATACATTTTTCTATAACGCACGCTGAACAATTTTTATATACATTGAACTTTTTCCATATATATTAAACTTGTGTATATATAAGCATACTGAATAATTTTTTAAAATATATTTTCCTGTCTTTAATATATTTACAAAATATCTAGCTTCTAAAACAACAGCCTGTTTTTTGGGGTGAAAACCCGACCAAAAGGTGAATAATAGGGGAAATATCTAGTACTCCCATCCCTAGGGTGCTCCTGGTGCTACAAACTCGATAGCACATTTTAAAATGTTCAAAAAATTCTGCAAAAAATCTAGCACATTGACACAACATCAATGTATGTTGTTAAAAAAATTTAAATCAAAATTCGAAACATTGCTCGTGATAAAAAAATGATAAAATGGACATCAATGTGATAATGGGCCTAATCTAAAGCCCAACTTAAGTTGCGTACTATTTACTGTCAAATTTGTCATTTATGTTTCTCAAGCTACGTTTTGAATTTTGATCTCAATTTTTTGACAACAGACTTTGATGCTGCGTGAATGTGCTGGATCTTTTTCAGAATTTTTTGAACATTTTAAAATGTGCTACCGAGTTTTGAAGCACCGGGAGCACCCTAGGGGTGGGAGTACCTGATATTTCCCCACGAATAATAATAATTAATAACAGGTCATGGCAGAGTGGGTTGGCCCACTTGCGTTGGCCTTCACCGAAGGCTCCACCGTTTGATGTGCACGGGCATCATACATGAGTGCAACTAACTGTAGGTTACGCTCTTCCTCAAAACAAAAATGTAGGTTACGCCTGCGGGGACCTCTGGAGCCACTTTTGCTGAACTTAGAGCACGCCAAGTGATGCGTCCAACCGCCGCCACATGTCATGTGCTGGACACTCACTGTAATGTTTTTCTCTATGTGTTTGGGGGGTTTGAATGAATTCTTCCCCCCTTTTTTACTTTTTGGGTTTCTCCTAGGTCTTGGAGAAAAAGCTCATGATTTTTTGACGTGTTTTTTGCTTGGATCTAGCTAGGCCTCTCAGATGGCTGATGTCATGCATGTGTGCGTAGTACGAGCGAGCTTTGTATGCTCTCCGTTAGCTGGTTCGTGACTTGTCCTCGTTGGGCTAGGGAACCGGTAGTTCTTGTTTTTTTTCTTTCTAAGCCCTCACATGTGGTTGCTCATGGGCTGGGCTAGGAATCAACCCTTTTTTGTTTCTTTATTCCTTCACCAGAGCAAATTATATACCTTCGCTTCTGGTCCATTTTCTCAAAAAAAGAACTTCCGGTCAATTTTCCTATCTTTTCCCTATGTTTTGATAGTATTTTTTTCTACAATTTTAAAATTTATTTTGTATTTTAAATATTAAATGAAAAATGACAATTGAAAAAAAACTTGAATCGCACCAAGTTCAATCGTGTTGCACCCTCTTACAGTTGATGTTAGGATATGCCACGTGCAGTTGCAACTCTAATGATGGACATGCAACTCGCCAATATCCCTCCCCTCCAGTTGTAGTCGTGGTGTATCTCTTGCAGTTACAGGTGTATTATGACAAGTGCAAGTGAACCTCTAGTTATGGACATGCAACTAGCCAACATCCCTCCCCTCTAGTTGTAGTTGTGGTGTATCCCTTACAGTTGCAGGCGGATTATGACAAGTTCAGGTGAACCTCTAGCGACGGACCTGCAACTGGGCAACATCCCTCCCCTCTAGTTGTAGTCCTGGTGTAGCCCTTGCAGTTGCAGGCGGATTGTGACAAGTGTTGTTGCAACTCCAGTGACGGACATGCAACTGACCAACATCCCTCCCCTCCACTTGCGGTCGTGGTGTACCCCTTGAAATTGCGGGCGGGTTGCGACACTTGAAGTTGCAGCCGTAATGGTGGATATGCAACTGCCCCCAACCCATGCAGTTGCAGTCACGTTGAACTCCCTGCAGTTGCAGGAGGGTTGCAACACATGCAATTGAAAATCTAGTGGTGAGCATGCAACCGTACAACATACCTCACCCTCTAGTTGTAGTCGTGTTGTACCCTTGCAGTTGCAGACAGGTTGCGACACATGTAATTGCAACTCTAGTAGTGGATATACAACTGGCAGTGTACCCCCTTGCAGATGCAGACGAGTTGCGGCATGTGCAATTGCAGGTTGCATTATGGATATTCACACAACTCACGTTACATAAAATGAAAGGTAGTGCAAATATAATATATATGTAGAATTAAAAAATCAAAAAAAGTGGAAAAAACATATAACAAAAAAAGAGACAAAACACAAAATACATGAAGAAAATATAAATAAGAAGGAAAATCAAACATAGAAAAGGTTTAAATAAAAGTTAGAAACAACCAAAATAAATATGGTAGTAATTCTTGCTCGTCCTCGAGTAGGTAAATGATAAAAACTTAATTTTTGACGTGGAATGCTACTTATCATGTTCATCATGTAATTTCTCTTGGTGGCGTGAATATAAAGATCTGAATGATTCAAATCAATAGTCTATAGTTTGACATAAAAACAATACTTATAAGGCATATGATGACCCACAAGTATAGGGGATCAATCATAGTCCTTTCGATAAGTAAGAGTGTCGAACCCAACGAAGAGCAGAAGAAAATGACAATTGGTTTTCAGCAAGGTAATTTCTGCAAGCATTGAAATAGTCTGTAACAGGTAGTTTGATAGCAAGATAATTTGTAACGGAAAAGTAACAGTAACGGTAAATAAAGTGCAGCAAGGTAGCCCAATTCTTTTGTGGAAAAGGACATGCCAGAACAGTCTCTTATAATAAGCAAAGTGTTCTTGAGGGCACACGGGAATTTCATCTACTCACTTTCATCATGTTGGTTTGATTCGTATTCACTACTTTGATAATTTGATAGGTGGGTGGACCGGTGCTTGGGTGTTGTTCTTATTTGAACAAACCTCCCACTTATAATTAACCCCCTCGCAAGCATCCGCAACTACGAAAAAAGTATTAAGATAAAATTTAACCATAACATTAAACATTTGGATCCAAATCGGTCCCTTACGACGTAGCGCATAAACTAGGGTTTAAACTTCTGTCACTCTAGCAACCCATCATCTAATAACTACTCCACAATTCATTCCCTTAGGCCCAAAGATGGTGAAGTGCCATGTAGTTGACGTTCATATGACACCACTAAGGGAATCACAACATACATATAATCAAAATATCGAACACATATCAAGTTCACATGATTATTTGCAACAAGATTTCTCCCGTGATCTCAAGAACAAAAGTAACTACTCACAAATGATAATCATGCTCAAGATCAAAGGGGTATTAAATAGCATAATGGATCTGAACATATAATCTTCCACCAAATAAACCATATAGTAATCAACTACAAGATGTAATGAATACTACTAGTCACCCACAGGTACCAATCTGAGGTACCGGTACAAAGATTGAACACAAGAGATGAACTAGGGTTTGAGAGGAGATGGTGCTATTGAAGATGTTGATGGATATTGGCCTCCCAAAGATGAGAGGGTTGTTGGTTATGACGATGGCTTTGATTTCCCCCTCCGTGAGGGAAATTCCCCCGGTGGAATCGCTTCGCCTGAGGGCAAATGCCCCTGCCCAAGTTCCGCTTCAAGACGGCGGCGCTCCATCCCGAAAGTCCTATCCTTATTTTTTCTAGGTCAAAATGACCTATATACCAGAAGATGGGCACCGAAGGTGGGCCGGGCTGGCCACAACCCACCAGGGCGTGCCTGGGGGGGCCTGGCGCGCCCTCGTGTATTGTGGTCACCAGGTAGCCCCCCTCTGGTAGTTATTTGCTCCAATATTTTTCATATATTCCAAAATAATTCCCCGTAAATTTTTAGCTCATTTGGAGTTGTGCAAAATACGTAACTCTGACGTAGCTTTTTCAGGTCCATAATTCCAGCTGCCGACATTCTCCCTCTTTGTGTGAACCTTGCATATTATGAGAGAAAAGGCATTAGAATTACTCCATAAAGCATTACTATGCATCAAAATATTATAAATGACAGTAGGAAAACATGATGCAAAATGGACGTGTCAGTGATAACCCACAAGTATAGGGGATCAATTGTAGCCTCTTTCGATAAGTAAGAGTGTCGAACCCAACGAGGAGCTAAAGGTAGAACAAATATTCCCTCAAGTTCTATCGACCACGATACAACTCTACCCACGCTTAACGTTCGCTTTACCTAGAACAAGTATGAAACTAGAAGTACTTTGTAGGTGTTCTTGGATAGGTTTGCGAGATAATAAAGAGCACGTAAATAAAAACTAGGGGCTGTTTAGGTAAAGAAATAACTAAGCTAGTCTTAGTAGAGAGCTTTTTGTCACAAGAAAGTTATTTGTCCCTAGGCAATCGATAAGTAGACCGGTAATCATTATTGCAATTCTATTTGAGGGAGAGGCATAAGCTAACATACTTTCTCTTCTTGGATCATATGCACTTATGATTGGAACTCTAGCAAGCATCCGCAACTACTAAAGATCATTAAGGTAAAACCCAAGCATAGCATTAAAGTATCAAGTCCTCTTTACTCCCATACGCAAACAACCTACTTACTCGGGTCTGTGCTTCTGTCACTCACGCCACCCACCATAAGCAAATCATGAACATATTGCAAACCCTACAGCAGGGATCCCTCATGCTTGCGCGACAAGGAGAGCACCATAGGGCAGCACCAATAATAAAACATGCAACTCAAACCAATCACGATCATCAATGAACCCATAGGACAAAACGGATCTACTCAAACATCATAGGATAGCCATACATCATTGGGAAATAATATATAGCGTTGAGCACCATGTTTAAGTAGAGATTACAGTGGGTAAAAGAGGGGTTACACCACTGCATAGAGGGGGGGAAGAGTTGGTGATGACGGCGGTGAAGTTGTTGGTGTAGATCGTTGTCGCGATGATGGCCCCAGCGGCGTTCCGGCGCCACCGAGAGAGAGGGGGAGAGAGCCCCCTCATTCTTATTCTTCCTTGAACTTCCCCCTAGATGGGAGAAGGGTTTCCCCTCTGGACCATGGCCTCCATGGCGGCGGAGGGGAGAGAGCCCCTTCGAGATTGGATCTCTCTCTCTGTGTCCTTCTGTTTCTGCGCTCCTCGATTCTGCCCTTTCACCGTTTCTTAAATTCCCGGAGATCCGTAACTCCGATTGGGCTGAAATTTGGACATGATTTTTATCCGGATATTGGCTTTCTTGCGCGAAAGAAGGGCACCAACTGCTTTACAGAGTGGCCACGAGGGCCCAGGGCGCGCCCTACCCCCTGGGGCGCGCCCCTCACCCTCGTAGGCCCCTCGGGCATCGTCTCACGTTGATTCCACTTCCTAAAATTCACATATATTCCAAAAAAATCTCCGTAAGCTTTTATCCCGTTTGGACTCCGTTTTATATGGATTTTCTGTGAAATAAAAAACATGCAATAAATAGGAACTGGCACTCGGCACTGGATCAATATGTTAGTCCCAAAAATAGTATAAAAACTTGCCAAAAGTATGTAAAAGTTGTAGAATACTGGCATGGAATAATAAAAAATTATAGATACGGCGGAGACGTATCAACATCCCCAAGCTTAATTCCTACACGTCCTCGAGTAGGTAAATGATAAAAGGATAATTTTTTATGTGGAATGCTACGTAGCATAATCTTGATCACATAACCTAATCATGGCATGAATATTAAGACACGAGTGATTCAAGGCAATAGTCTATCATTTGACATTAAGACAATAATACTTCAAGCATACCAATAAAGCGATCATGTCTTTTCAAAATAACATGGCGAAAGAAAGTCTGGCTATGCTCCATCTTCACCACACAAAATATTTAAATCATGCACAACCCCGATGACAAGACAAGCTATTGTTTCATACTTTTGACGTTCTCAAACCTTTTCAACTTTCATGCAATACATGGGCGTGAGCCATGAATATAGCACTATAGGTGGAATAGAATATGATGGTGGAGGTAGTGTGGAGGAGACAAAAAGGAGAAAGTCTCACATCGACGCGGCTATTCAACGGGCTATAGAGATGCCCATCAATTGATGTCAATGTGAGGAGTAGGGATTGCCATGCAACGGATGCACTAAGAGCTATAAGTATATGAAAGCTCAAACTGAAAACTAAGTGGGTGTGCATCCAACTTTCTTTCCCATGAAGACCTCGGGCATTTGAGGAAGCCCATCATCGGAATATACAAGCCAAGTTCTATAATGAAAATTCCCACTAGTATATGAAAGTGATAACTCAAGAGACTCTCTATATGAAGAACATGGTGCTACTCTGAAGCACAAGTGTGGTAAAAGGATAGTAACCTTGCGCCTTCTCTCTTTTTCTCTCATTTTTTTGTTTTGTTTTTTGGTGGGCTTCTTTGGCCTCTTTTAATTTTTTTTGTGGGCTTCTTTGGCCTCTTTTTTTTGTAAAGTCCGGAGACTCATCCCAACTTGTGAGGGAATCATAGCTTCCATCATCCCTTCCTCACATGGGACAATGCTATAATAATGATGATCATCACACTTTTATTTACTTACAACTCAATATTACAACTCGATACTAGAACAAAATTTGACTCTATATGAATGCCTCTGGTAGTGTACCAGGATGTGCAATGATCTAGCATAGCAAAGACATCAAAAGACGGACAAGCCATGGAAACATCACGCTAGCTGTCTTACGATCATGCAAGGCAATATGACAATGAATGCTCAAGTCATGTATGTGAAGGTGATGGAAGTTGCATGGCAATATATCTTGGAATGGCTATGGAAATGCCATGATAGGTAGGCATGGTGGCTGTTTTGAGGAAGATATAAGGAGGCTTATGTGTGATAGAGCGTATCATATCACAGGGTTTGGATGCACCGGCGAAGTTTGCACCAGCTCTCGAGGTGAGAAAGGGCAATGCACGGTATCGAAGAGGCTAGCAATGATGGAAGGGTGAGAGTGCGTATAATCCATGGACTCAACATTAGTCATAAAGAACTCACATACTTATTGCAAAAATCTATTAGTGCTATTGCTCCCCAGCAACAGCGCCAGAAAAAGGTCTTGATAACCCACAAGTATAGGGGATCAATTATAGCCTCTTTCGATAAGTAAGAGTGTCGAACCCAACAAGGAGCTAAAGGTAGAACAAATATTCCCTCAAGTTCTATCGACCACCAATAAAACTCTACGCACGCTTAACGTTCGCTTTACCTAGAACAAGTATGAAACTAGAAGTACTTTGTAGGTGTTGTTGGATAAGTTTGCAAGATATAAAGAGCGCGTAAATAAAAACTAGGGGCTGTTTAATTAAATAAATAACTAAGTTAGTCTAAGTAGAGAGCTTTTTGTCACAAGAAAGTTATTTGTCCCTAGGCAATCGATAACTAGACCGGTAATTGATAACCCACAAGTATAGAGGACAAATTGTAGCCTCTTTCGATAAGTAAGAGTGTCGAACCCAACGAGGAGCTAAAGGTAGAACAAATATTCCCTCAAGTTCTATCGACCACTCATACAACTCTACGCACGCTTAACGTTCGCTTTACCTAAAACAAGTATGAAACTAGAAGTACTTTGTAGGTGTTGTTGGATAGGTTTGCAAGATAATAAAGAGCGCGTAAGTAAAAAGTAGGGGCTGTTTAGATAAAGACACAATAAAGTAAATATAGCGAGTGTGATAAAGTGGTGGTAGGAGTTTCGAAATTATCCCTAAGCAATTGACTACTTTACTAGACTGATAGCAAGTTTTATGTGGGAGAGGCCACTGCTAGCATGTCATCCCTGAATTGGAATTCTATGCACTTATGATTGGAACTATTAGCAAGCATCCGCAACTACTAACGTTCATTAAGGTAAAACCCAACCATAGCATTAAGATATATTGGTCCCCCTTCAATCCCGTATGCATCAATTTCTATGCTAGGTTGAAGCTTCATCACTCTTGCCCTCCAATACATAGTCTTATCAACATACAACTAACCCTATGGTGTGATCCAGCAGCTCATATGATGGGCACCAAAGGACAGCAACATAACCACAAGCAAATTAAATCAATCATAGCAATTCATCAACCATCTATAGGACAACGAAAATCTACTTAGACATCATAGGATGGCAACACATCATTGGATAATAATATGAAGCATAAAGCACCATGTTCAAGTAGAGGGTATAGCGGGTTGCGGGAGAGTGGACCACTGTAGATAGAGGGGGGAAGGTGATGGAGATGTTGGTGAATATGGCGGAGGTGTTGGTGAAGATCGCAGTGATGATGATGGTGGCCACGGCAGCGTTCCGGCGCCACCGGAAGAGAAGGGGAGAGGGGGCCCTTCTTCTTCTTATTCGTTGACCTCCTCCCTAGATGGGAGAAGGGATTCCCCTCTGGTCCTTGGCCTCCATGGCATGGGAGGGGCGAAATCCCCTCTGAGATTGGATCTGTCTTTCTGTCTCTCTCTGTTTCTGCGCTCTGGTTCTCTGCCCTTTCACCGTTTCGTATATATATGGAGATCCGTAACTCCGATTGGATTGAAACCGATTTTTTTACGAAAATTAGCTTTCTTGCGGCCAAAGAAGAGCAGCAACCGCCTTACGGGGGCCCACGAGGGGGGCAGGCGCGCCCCCTGCCTCGTGCCCCCCTCGGACACCGTCTCGCGTTGATTATTCTTCCCATATTCTCCAAATATTCCAAAAATATTCTCTGTCTGTCTTTATTCCGTTTGGATTCCGTTTGATATGGGGTTTCTGCGAAACATAAAACATGCAACAAACAGGAACTGGCACTGGGCACTGGATCAATATGTTAGTCCCAAAAATAGTATAAAAAGTTGCCAAAAGTGTATGAAAGTTGAATAATATTGGCATGGAACAATAAAAAATTATAGATACGACGGATACGTATCAGCATCCCCAAGCTTAATTCCTGCTCGTCCTCGAGTAGGTAAATGATAAAAAAAGATAATTTTTATGTGGAATGCTAGCTAGCATAATCTAGATCATGTATCTAATCATGGCATGAATATTAAGACACGAGTGATTCAAAGCAATAGTCTATCATTTCACATAAAAACAATAATACTTCAAGCCTACTAATAAAGCAATCATGTCTTTTCAAAATAACATGGCCAAAGAAAGTTATCCCTACAAAATCATATAGTCCGGCTATGCTCCATCTTCACCACACAAAATATTCACATCATGCACAACCCGATGACAAGCCGAGCAATTGGTTCATACTTTTTAACGCGCTTCAGCCTTTTCAACCCTCACGCAATACATGAGCGCAAGCCATGGATATAACACTATGGGTGGAATAGAATATGATGATGGGGGTTATGTGGAGAAGACAAAAAATAAGAAAGTCTCACATCGACGCGGCTAATCAACGGGCTATGGAGACGCCCATCAATTGATGTCAATGTGAGGAGTAGGGATTTCCATGCAACGGATGCACTAGAGCTATAAGTATATGAAAGCTTAAACTGAAACTAAGTGGGTGTGCATCCAACTTGCTTGCTCATGAAGACCTTGGGCATTTGAGGAAGCCCATCGTTGGAATATACAAGCCAAGTTCTATAATGAAAATTCCCACTAGTATATGAAAGTGATAACTCAAGAGACTCTCTATCATGAAGAACATGGTGCTACTTTGAAGCACAACTTTGGTAAAAGGATAGTAACATTGCCCTTTTTCTTTTTTTTTCTTTTTTTTCTTTTTTGCGGGTTTCCTTGGCCCCCTTTTTTTATTTAGGCTTCTTTGGCCTCTCCTTTTTTTGAATGGGGCAATGCTCTAATAATGATGATCATCACACTTTTATTTACTTACAACTCAATATTACAACTCGATACTAGAACAAATATATGACTCTATATGAATGCCTCCGGCGGTGTACCGGGATGTGCAATGATCTAGCGTAGCAATGACATCAAAAAACAGACAAGCCATGAAAACTTCATGCTATCTATCTTATGATCATGCAAAGCAATATGACAATAAATGCTCAAGTCATGTATATGATGATGATGGAAGTTGCATGGCAATATATCTCAGAATGGCTATGGAAATGCCATGATAGGTAGGTATGGTGGATGTTTTGAGGAAGATATAAGGAGGTTTATGTGTGATAGAGCGATCGTATCACGGGTTTGGATGCACCGTGAAGTTTGCACCAACTCTCAAGGTGAGAAAGGGCAATGCACGGTACCGAAGAGGCTAGCAATAATGGAAGGGTGAGAGTGCGCCTAATCCATGGACTCACATTAGTCATAAAGAACTCATGTACTTATTGCAAAAGTTTATTAGCCCTCAAAGCAAAGTACTACTACGCATGCCCCTAGGGGGATAGATTGGTAGGAAAAGACCATTGCTCGTCCCCGACCGCCACTCATAAGGAAGACGATCAATAAATACCTCATGCTCCGACTTCGTTACATAACTGTTCACCATACGTGCATGCTACGGGAATCACAAACCTCAACACAAGTATTTATACTAATCCACAACTACCCACTAGCATGACTCTATCACCATGTTTATATCGCAAAACTATTGCAAGGAATCAAACATATCATATACAGTGATCTACAAGTTTTATGTAGGATTTTATGACTAACCATGTGAATGACCAATTCCTGTCATCTCTCTAAATAGATATAAGTGAATCAAGAGAGTTTAATTCTTTCTACAAAAGATATGCCCACGCTCTAACAAATACAAGTGAAGAAAAAGAGCATTCTACAAATGGCGGTTTTCTATGTAAAGAGAAACAGGCAAACCAAACTTCAAATGATATAAGTGAAGCACATGAAGCATTCTATAAAGCCATACTCAAAAGATATAAGTGAAGTGCAAAGAGCATTCTATAAATCAACCATGTACTATCTCATACCAGCATGGTGCATAAAAGAAAAATGAAAACTAAATGCAAAAGACGCTCCAAGATTTGCACATATCGCATGAACGAAACGAATCCGAAAATATACCGATACTTGTTGAAGAAAGATGGGATGCCTTCCGGGGCATCCCCAAGCTTAGATGCTTGAGCCTCCTTGAATATTTACTTGGGGTTCCTCGGGCATCCCCAAGCTTGAGCTCTTTCCTCTCTTCCTTCTTCTCACATCAAGACCTTCTCGATCATCGAACACTTCATCCGCACAAAACTTCTACAGAAAACTCGGTAAGATCCGTTAGTATAATAAAGAAAATAACTACTCTAAGTACTGTTGAAAACCAATTCATATTTTGTTTTGGCATTGTAGCTACTGTAATATAACTTTTTCATGGCTTAATCCACTGATATAAATTGATAGTTTCATCAAAACAAGCTAACTATGCATCAAAAACAGAATCTGTCTAAAACAGAACAATTTGTAATAATCTGAACATTCACCATACTTCTGATACTTGAAATATTCTGCCAAAATTAGGAAAAATAAAGAATTTGTATATAAAGACACTGCAAAAGTAATCAGAACCGTTTGACGTCCAGTAAAAAAATGTAAAATCGCGCACTACAGCCAAAGTTTATGTCCTGCACCGCACAAACCAACAAGCATTGTAAACATCCTAAAGGCAAACCTTGGCACATTATTTTTATTTTTTTGTCACATTATTTTTATAATACAATGGAATTGTACAAGGGGATAATTATTTTTGTTGAAAAGTTTCTATAATTAAGATTCACAAAGTTTCCATGGGCATGAACAAAGTTCAAGGATGTCCCCCACTTTCACAATGCTCGTCTATCTCACTTTCACTTTTCTTTTTGAAAAATATTTGGGTTCCCCTCTTTATTTTTTTTGTTTTTAAACTATAGAAAAGCACACAACAGAAATAAATGACTCTCTAAAACTTCCGGGTTGTCTCCCTGGCAGCGCTTTCTTTAAAGCCATTAAGCTAGGCATATAGTGCTCAAGTAATGGATCCACCCGCATCCCAAGGTATATCAAAGCCAATTTTAATTAGCAATGATTTGAAATTTAGTAGTGAGCACAAAGTAACATATATCATGCAACAACGAAGTCTAACTCTCTTCCTATGCATCGGCATGTCATAAAAGAAATCCATGCACACATAGTAAAGGCCAATGCATAGTATAAGCAGTTTCTTGCAATTTTATCATGTCGGAAACATAGAGAGGTGGAGATATAGTTCCTCTCTCATAATAATTGCAAGTAGGAGCAACAAGCACATGCGTATTATATTCATCAAAATCATCATGTGCAACGGTAAAAGGAAACCCATCAATATAATCCTGAATAAGTGCAAACTTCTCCGATATAGTGTAGTCGGGAGAATTCAAAAAGATAATAGGACTATCATGCGTGTTTGCAATAGCAACAATTTCATGTTTAACATAAGGAACTATAGCAAGTTCATCTCCATAAGCATCATTCATATTGGCATCATGGCCACAAGCATAGCAAGCATCATCAAAAAGGGATATTTCGAAAGAATCAACGGGATCATAACAATCATCATAGCAATCATCCTTCGGTAAGCACGAAGGGAAATTAAACAATGCATGAGTTGAAGAGTTACTCTCATTAGAAGGTGGGCACGGGTAGCTAATCAGATCTTCCTTCTTTTGTTCTTCGCTCTCCTCCTCATCTTTTTCATCCAATGAGCTCACAATTTCATCAATTCCTTCTTCCATAGACTCCTGCAAAATAGTAGTCTCTTCTTAGACAGCGGAGACTTTCTCAATAAATGGATCAATATCGTAATTGAATTCGTAATTGGCATAACAATATTTAAGGATAGTTCAATTTTCAGGTCTATAAACAGCACCATAAAGATTTTCACACTCTTCGAACATAGATTCAATTTCATAAGCACCCATAAAAGCAACAAATTCTTCTATTTGTTCCACATCATAGTAATCATATATGCCTCTAGCATAAGAAGCCAAGGTTTCACTATCATTAAATTCGCATGAAAAGGGAAGGTGTGGAGACTTCATCCTAGAGCAACAAGTATAATCATATCTCAAGCATAGTTGCCTAGCATACCAATATAACATATAAATTTGATCCCATAATAGTTTCCCTTTTTGAGTCAAGCGATAATCCTTAAAGTATTCACGTTGATCCAACGTTACTCCCATTATAAAGTTGAATGGGGTTTTCTCAGGATTATCAAAGTAGTACATAATATCTTTCACATAATGATCATCGAGGGTTTTAGGAGGTTCCCCATCTCCATGTGTAGCAAGTACACCTATTTTTTTTGGTATTTCGTGTTCCATATCCATAACTAAAGATAAATAACAACTAAAAACAGCAAATAAAAATTACTTAGTGATAAAGCAAACAAGCACACACGAGAATATTCACCCCACGCTATGACTCACGACAACGGCGCCGGAAAAGGTCTTGATAACCCACAAGTATAGGGGATAAATTGTAGCCTCTTTCGATAAGTAAGAGTGTCGAACCCAACGAGGAGCTAAAGGTAGAAAAAATATTCCTCAAGTTCTATTGACCACCGATACAACTCTACGCACGCTTATGTTCGCTTTACCTAAAACAAGTATGAAACTAGAAGTACTTTGTAGGTGTTGTTGGATAGGTTTGGAAGATAATAAAGAGCGCGTAAATGAAAAGTAGGGGCTGTTTAGATAAAGACATAATAAAGTAAATATAGAGAGTGTGGTAAAGTGGTGGTAGGAGTTGCGAAATTGTCCCTAAGCAATTGACTACTTTACTAGACTGATAGCAAGTTTTATGTGGGAGAGGCCACTGCTAGCATGTCATCCTTGACTTGGAATTCTATGCACTTATGATTGGAACTATTAGCAAGCATCCCCAACTACTAACGTTCATTAAGGTAAAACCCAACCATAGCATTAAGATATATTGGTCCCCCTTCAATCCCGTATGCATCAATTTCTATGCTAGGTTGAAGCTTCTGTCACTCTTGCCCTCCAATACATAGTCTTATCAACATACAACTAACCCTATGGTGTGATCCACGAGCGCGCTCATATGATGGGCACCGAAGGACAGCAACATAACCACAAGCAAATTAAATCAATCATAGCAATTCATCAACCACCGATAGGACAACGAAAATCTACTCAGACATCAAAGGATAGTAACACATCATTGGATAATAATATGAAGCATAAAGCAACATGTTCAAGTAGAGGGTATAGCGGGTTGCGGGAGAGTGGACTGCTGTAGATAGAGGGGGGAAGGTGATGGAGATGTTGGTGAAGATGGCGGAGGTGTTGGTGAAGATCGCGGTGATGATGATGGTGGCCACGGCAGCTGCTCCGGCGCCACCGTAATAGAAGGAGAGGGGCCCTTCTTCTTCTTCTTCCTTGACCTCCTACCTAGATGGGAGAAGGGTTTCCCCTTTGGTCCTCGGCCTCCATGGCATGGGAGGGGCGAAATCCCCTCCGAGATTGGACATGTCTTCCTGTCTCTCTTTGTTTCTGCGCTCTGGTTCTCTGCCCTTTCACCGTTCCGTATATATATATGGAGATCCGTAACTCCGATTGGATTGAAACCTTCGCCGAGATTTTTTTTTTCCGAAAATTACCTTTCGTGCGGCCAAAGAAGAGCAGCAACCGCCTTACAGGGGGCCACGAGGGGGGCAGGCGCGCCCCCTGCCTCGTGCCCCCCTCGGACACCGTCTCGCGTTGATTCTTCTTCCCATATTCTCCAAATATTCCAAAAATATTCTCCGTCCATTTTTATTCCGTTTGGATTCTGTTTGATATGGGGTTTCTATGAAACATAAAACATGCAACAAACAGGAACTGGCACTGGGCACTGGATCAATATGTTAGTCCCAAAAATAGTATAAAAAGTTGCCAAAAGTGTATGAAAGTTGAATAATATTGGCATGGAACAATCAAAAATTATAGATACGACAGAGACGTATCAGTAATCATTATTGCAATTCTATTTGAGGGAGAGGCATAAGCTAACATACTTTCTCTTCTTGGATCATATGCACTTATGATTGGAACTCTAGCAAGCATCTGCAACTACTAAGATCATTAAGGTAAAACCCAACCATAGCATTAAAGTATCAATTCCTCTTTACTCCCATACGCAAACAACCTACTTACTCGGGTATGTGCTTCTATCACTCACGTCACCCACCATAAGCAAATCATGAACATATTGCAAACCCTACAGCGGGGATTCCTCACGCTTGCGCGACATGGAGAGCACCATAGGACAGCACCAATAATAAAACATGCAACTCAAACCAATCACGATCAGCAATGAACCCATAGGACAAAATGGATCTACTCAAACATCATAGGATAGCCATACATCATTGGTAAATAATATATAGCGTTGAGCACCATGTTTAAGTAGATATTACAGCGGGTAAAAGAGGGGTTACACCGCTGCATAGAGGGGGGAAGAGTTGGTGATGATGGCGGTGAAGTTGCTGGTGTAGATCGTTGTCGTGATGATGGCCCCAGCAGTGTTCCGGCGCCACCGGGAGAGAGGGGGAGAGAGACCCCCTTCTTCTTCTTCTTCCTTGACCTTCCCCCTAGATGGGAGAAGGGTTTCCCCTCTGGTCCATGGCCTCCATGGCGGCGGAGGGGCGAGAGCCCCTCCGAGATTGGATCTCCCTCTCTCTCTGTTTCCTTCTGTTTCTGCACTCCCCAATTCTGCCCTTTCACCGTTGCTTAAGTTCCCGAAGATCCGTAACTCCGATTGGGCTGAAATTTGGACACGATTTTTATCCAGATATTGGCTTTCTTGCGGCGAAAGAAGGTCACCAACCTCCTTATGGAGTGGCCACTAGGGCCCAGGGCGCGCTCCTCACCCTCGTGGGTCCCTCGGGCATCGTCTCGCGTTGATTCCACTTCCCAAAATTCACATATATTCCAAAAAAATCTCTGTAAGTTTTTTTCCCGTTTGGACTCCGTTTGATATGGGTTTTCTGTGACACAAAAAACATGCAATAAACAGGAACAGGCACTGGGCACTGGATCAATATGTTAGTCCCAAAAGTAGTATAAAAAGTTGCCAAAAGTATGGAAAAGTTGTAGAATATTGGCATGGAATATTAAAAAAAAATTATAGATACGACGGAGACGTATCAATCAGCATACCAACAAACAATCATGTCTTTCAAAATATCAACGCTAAAGAAAGTTATACCTACAAAATCATATAGTCTTGTCATGCTCCATCTTCTTAACACAAAGTATTTATCATGCACAACCCCGATGACAAGCCGAGAAATTGGTTCATACTTTTTAACGCGCTTCCGCATTTTCAACCCCCACGCAATACATGAGCGCAAGCCATGGATATAACACTATGGCTGGAATAGAATGCGGTGGTAGAGATTGAATGGAGAAGACAAAAAGGAAGAATGTCTCACATCGACGAGGCTAATCAACTAGCTATGGAGATACCCATCAATTGATGTCAATGCAAGGGATTGCCATGCAACGAATGCACTAAGAGCTATAAGTATATAAAAGCTAAGAAATAAAACTAAGTGGGTGTGCGTCCAACTTTCTTGCTTATGAAGACTTCGGGCATTTGAGGAAGCCCATCATTGGAATATACAAGCCAAGTTCTATAATGAAAAATTCCCACTAGTTATATGAAAACAAATCATAGGAGACTCTCTATATGAAAAACATGGTGCTACTTTCAAGCACAAGTGTGGAAAGGATAGTTTCTTTTTTTTGACAGAAAGACTGTAAGGGAACCCCCTACAGTATAATTGGTGCAACAAACCCAAATTGCAAGTACTATGCCTTGAACCTGGGTGGGTGGGAAGGCATCAGCCCCTTCCCACCACTAGGCTATGCCTTAGTCTTCTATGGAAAGGATAGTAACATTGCCCCTTCTTCCTTTTTCTCTCATTTTTTTCTTTTCTCTCTTTTTTTTGTTGGGATCTTTTTGGCCTCTCTTTTTGTGGGCTCTTTTTGGCCTCTTCATTTATTTCCTCACTTAGGACAATACTCTAATAATGAATATCATGATCACCACACTTCTATTTACTTACAACTCAAAATAAAATTACAACTCGGTACTGGAACAAAAATATGACTCTATATGAATGCCTTCGGCGGTGTACCGAGATGTGCAATGATTTAGTGTAACATGTACAAAAATATGAACGGTGTTGAGCCACAAATACTACGTCAGCTATATGATCATGCAAAGCAATATTACAATGATGATATGCGTCATAATAAAACGGAACGGTGGAAGTTGCATGGCTATATATCTCGAAATGACTATGAAAATGCCATTATAGGTAGGTATGGTGGCTGTTATGAGGAAGATATAAGGAGGCTTATGTGTGATAGAGCGTATCATATCACGGGGTTTGGATGCACCGGCGAAGTTTGCACCACAACTCAAAAAGATATAATTGAAGCATGAGAGTGCCACTATTTCTTTAAAATATAACCACTGTCATGCTCTAAAAGATATAAGTGAAGCAATAGAGCAACTGCCTAGCTCAAAACATTTAAGTGAAGCACATAGAGTATTCTAAAAAATCAAGATAAATACGTGTCCCTCTCAAATAGGTGTGTCCAGCAAAGATGATTGTGACAAACTAAAAAGCAAACATAGTGGTACTTCCCCAAGCAAACCTCATAACATGTGATGAATAAAAATATAGCTTCGTGAAGATTACCGATGGTCGTTAGAACAAAGAGGAGATGCCTTCTGGGGCATCCCCAAGCTTAGTTGCTTGGAATTCCTTGAAGATTACCTTGGGGTGACATGGGCATCCCCAAGCTTAGACTCTTGCCAGTCCTTATCTCTTCATCCATCGTGATCTCACTCAAAACTTGAAAACTTCAGCACACAAGACTTAACAAAATCTTCGTGAGATCCGTTAGTATAATAAAGCAAAAGACCACTTTAAGTACTATTGCAAACTCATTCATATTTTTTCGCATTATATCTACTGTATTATAACTTCTCTATGGCTTATACCCCCCCGATACAATCCATAATTTCATCAAAACAAGCAAACAACACATCAAAAATAGAACAGTCTATAGTGATCTGAACATTGGCCATACTTCTGTAACTCTAAAAGTCTGAAAAATAGGAAAACGTGGGAAATTTGTATATCAATTATGTGTAAAAAATGCAGAGCAAAATCACATTTATGTGAATTTACAAAATTCCAGAACTGGATGCAAAAGTTTCTATTTTTTCACAGAATCAAATCAACTATCATCCAAAGCATCCCAAAAACTTTACTTGGCACAAACACTAATTGAAACATAAAAAACACAATCATAATAGTAGCATAATTGTGCGCGCACAAAAAAACAGAAAAAAAAACTAGAAAATTAAGATAACTATTGGGTTGCCTCCCAACCAGCGCTATCGTTTTACGCCCCTAACTAGGTATAATGCATAATTTCTTGTGTTGTCATCTTCAGATTTTAACTCCTCGATCACACATCCATAATTCCTAGGAGTCCTAATGATGCATATTTTTAATGACCACACTCCTAGAAACAAGATTAAGGAATTTATTTTTGTATATAGGTTCCTTTATCAAATCAACAAAGTTGGGGTGAATGCTTAGCATTTTAAGGTATTCATTATTGCTAGATGTAGAACCCTTGTTTTTAGGAACATATATAAACTTGCAATTCTTGCTAGGAGGAGTCTTTCCAATAGTTTTAACGGAAGCAAAAGCGGAAACCAAATTATTAATAATTTCTTATAATTTGTCAATTCTAGCGGGACTTTGCTTCATTCTTTTATTTATTAGTTCCTTCTCTTTTAGCATCTTAAGAGTAATTCCTACCTTTGATCCCGATTGAGTAACATGATTATGAATCTTTTTATCCAAATTTTCAATATGCTCTACGGTAGGCATTTTATTTTCAATAGCATCTAACCTTTGCATAATATTTCCAAAGTTAAAACCGTTTTACTAACAGTGATAGGTGGCGTTCCCACTAGATTTCCCATAGCATTAAAAGCATCCATAGGGTGACTGACGGTGTCCTGGACTAGGGGGTACTCACCACGTCATCTCCCGATCAGTTGGATTGGGCCGAGGATCCCCATGGCCGTATAATCATGGGCCAGTCCGGACAGTTGCCGCATACAAGGAAGATTCCACAAGACTTGGCGATCAAGACAAGGACTCCTCCCCCACCGGCGATTCGGCTGGGACTCTTGTTATCCTAGGCCTCCGGTGCATTATATAAACCGAGGCCAGGCTAGTCGATAGACATATACAACAACAATCATACCATAGGATAGCTTCTAGGGTTTAGCCTCTACGATCTCGTGGTAGATCTACTCCTGTACTACCCATATCATCAATATTAATCAAGCAGGAGTAGGGTATTACCTCCATCGAGAGGGCCCGAACACAGGTAAAAACATCATGTCCCTTGTCTCCTGTTACCATCCGCCTAGACGCACAGTTCGGGACCCCCTACCCGAGATCCGCCGGTTTTGACACCGACATTGGTGCTTTCATTGAGAGTTCCGCTGTGTGTTCGGCTTAAGGTCGATGGCTCGCCTGCAGATCAACTGCGACTTCGGCATCTTCGTCACTAGCTCGACTGGTCACCTTGGTTCAACCAAGGATTGCGCCCTATCTCCGATCGTCATGTTCGGATGAGGGCCTTCATCAACATCAGCTCCGATCTCTCTCAAGGTCATGGAGGAATCATCCAGGGAGCCCGGGGGCTCAATGTCAACATTGCCCTCGGGCGACCGTGCTGTTTTTCTGGACAGCGAACTCGCATCCGCCGTCACCGCCTCCTCGAGCGTCGGTTTGACGATTGCTTCGGTGGATTTGTGCGGAATTGAGTCTACAACAACCCTGGAAAATTTCGTCGAGTTCCGATGGAGGAATCTCTGGAAATCTGCGGTATACCGGAGCCGCATTGAATCTGGACGAGAATCCGGATGAGTTTAGGGCGTGGTGTCCAGCTTCTAGCTCGGACTTCCTTTGGAAGATCCAACTGTTGATCGGCTGCGGGATTCCTATACTACCACCCCCCAAAATTTCAGCTCGATCCGACCGTCTAAACTCCGGGAACCTTCCGACTAGTGCATCACTTTTCGGATCTGTTTTCTACGCGAAAACGAATCCGACCCGAGTTCGTCTTTTTTATGAACGGGATTTCGGACATCCTTTTTGGGGGAAGTTTTGTACGGGGTGTTGTGTTTTGTTTCCGAACACATACCACTAACCTTACAATCTTTTGAGCATGACCTTCAACACCATGCTGGCGTCAAACCAGTCCGGCAATATTGCTCCACGGCTGCCGACCTGCGCTAGACACGTCGTCACTTTGTTGAGTCGTGCTCAACTTCTTCGGATCATCATCTCGGCAAGCCGAACAAGAGTCCGGCATCGCGAAGGATAAATCATCACCAACATCGCCGCCCCACGGATTACACGGAGCGGGCATACTGGCACCGCCGCGACGATCGCTTCACCAAGCCGGCATCGACCACGCCACGACCTGCATCGGCAGGGCCGCCGCTGCTTTTTCAAGCTGGTGTCCATCACGCCGACCTACTTCGACTCATCGGCTGACACCGAGGCTTCATCACGTTAGCTGGGCCGGGGGCTTCATCATCTCTTCATCAACCTACTCCGGACACTTCGGCGTCACTAGCCGACCAGCTCCGTCACGTTAGCTGGGCCAAGGGCTTTGCCTCGGCGAGCCAACCATTGCCAGCATTACCATGCCGTCGTTTTATCGCCCATCAGGCAATGGGTGCGCGGATCGAGTCCCAATTCTGGGAATCACCTTTCTTCAGATTGCTACAACAAATAAACCAGGTGCTATTAATCCTAGTATTTTTTGCTTGTTTGGGTTCATTTTTTCCAACGAATTATTACTATGGTTTGTCCATCATATGTACGCAGGTCTATCAAATGGTGGCCGCATTAACGACGGTTGCATGGTGGTTCGGTCAGTTTCCGTACATAGTCCGGCGAACGCCGCATCCGGAACTCGAACCGACCTGTGAATTCAGGCCCTGCCTTGCCTTTACCGCATCACGCCGCCGCCCCGCATCGACATTGACTTCGGCGCTAGGCCATATTTCTTTTATTACTCAATTTGCATAAATTATTTATTATGCAATGATTTTTTTTATTACTATTATCTCCGGCTTGCACTATTTTTTGTGCACAGGAAAATGATCCAGCCGGACTATATAATTTGACGTCACCTCGGCTGGACGGGGGGCTTCGTCAACACTTCATTACCCCATGCCAGGGACTTCGGCATCACTCTGCCGTCCTGCATTGACCGTGCTATGTCACCACTTCAGAGTGCCGAGCTCTTTGCTCCGCCACCTCGGGACCGGCTTGGGGGATGGAACCTTGTCCCGCATCAAGCTCGGACCGCATCGTCAATACCGAACACATTAACCAGCTAAGTTGCCTTCATGCTCAAAGTTTTAAATTTCTAACTTGTGTTCGGTTTGACCAAGCATTATACTTTTTTGGAAAAAAGTTGCTTGTAAATATTTTCCTTGTCGAAACTTTGTTCGCACACACTTGACGCGCTACCCGCACTCATTATACCTGGGGGCTTCTTTAACAGAAGCTTATTAATTCGGGCTTTATGCCCAACACATGTGTCACACTTCCACATGTACCTTTTATTCACCATTTTATGCATCGATATGACTTAAGTTTTGGCCAAGCTGGGTTGCCTGGCTCCTGTGCTTACCCCTACGTTCCCGATTGTTCGGCTAGGTGGTAAAGGGAGCACCTCTGCGATTGTTACTGTCGGGTCAGCCGGATGTGTATCTCGGACTGGGTGAAGCCGAAAGCTAGAGTTCTTAAGGGAATACTCGGTCGGTGAACTAAAAGATGATTTCTTACCTATTTATTTACCTGCCCCCAGATGTTGTTCTGCTCTTTTCGCAGTCCGGACATGCACTTTAGGGCATGCCTCCCAGGGAAAGGAACCCCTAACGGAACTATTCTCCCTGGAAGATGTTTCTTACTAACCATGTAATATAACATAACTAGTTGGGCACTTTTCTGATAAAGCACTAATGACCCCTACGCCTGGTCCCCACGCATGCTCCGGTTTTTATAACCTTGAGGGTATTCGGACACACTCCGGACTATTGGGTCCAGAGGTTGAAGCAAAAAGGTCCGCTACGACAAACGATCTACAATCCGGCTAGAAGGCATTTTACATGTCACCTTACATTATATAGTCAACTTTTACCCAAGTCACTTGGGGGCTCTTATGTTTATTTGAGCCGCTTTTATAATAAGTGTTTTTCTTCTTAGTCGTTGCAGAGTTTTTATTATTATTTATCACTCCTTTTCTCGACACGAGTGTGCGGTCACTAGCCAGGGAGCCTAATTTCTCTCTCAAAACCGCTAGAGTTTAGTTTTCTAAACTAGCCTAATGAGAAGTACTCCGCCTTCGGGATGGGAGACTGAAGCCGTAGGCTGACCCGCTCGAAGTCTTGAGATAGGATTTGTCATGTTAAAGCAGGGCAGAAGCACTTTTTTTCTAAAGTTCAATCTTTGGATTGGCACCGAACACTTGATCTTGTTCGGACGTCATGTTTTTACTAACGTTTTTTGGTATTCCAAGCTTTTCACACTTTTAAACTATTTGTGTGTTTTCAGCACAAGTCTCGCAGTGCAACGCCGGACACCTTTAGAGATCCGGCAAAAACATTCTTGGATGTTGCTATATATGCATCAGTTTCAAATTGTGTCTTTGGTCAATAGTTGGGTTGTCGGCTCCCGCGCTTGCCTCCTACGTTCCGCTTTGTTCGGCTAGGTGTGCAAAGGGAGAACCACTGCGATTGTGCTTCCAGCTCGCATGGTCAAGCACCTCAGTGGAGAAAGCCGAAAAATGACTGTCACAATAGGTGTAGACTGGTCAGCGATCCGATGACTATATTAAATGACAGGCCATTCATAAAACTGGCTGAAGTGTTTCCGGCTTGACCTCGACTGTCGCCGAACACTACCGGGGGCTAGTAACTGGCCTCCCAAACTAAATCCTCAATATTTTGCTCTTACATTGGAGCTGAGGTTTCATGATCATGCTTAGCATCACAACCCAAAGAAAGGAACCGATAGCGGGACTATTTTCTTTGGAAGACATTTCTTCTGTTAAACAGCAATATAACATATCTCTCTGCGTACCTTTGTTTATAAAACCGTATGGCCAGATTGCCTTGTTTGTCGTAAATCTTTGCCCTCATAAAGGCTTTATAAAGTAGGACAAACACTCCTCGGCTATTGGCCGAGGAGGTGGAAGCCGATGGTCGGTCAACAAAGTTTTGTACAATGCGGATCCGAGCATTAATGAAGTAAAGTACTTGGATACATAGAGTCATCACGCATAATTTGTGATTTTACTATGGATATCAATCCTTAATTCGGCCACCCGTGCCCGCATTAAGGCTCGGGGGCTATTGGGCTTCGGGCTTATTATTTACAAATATTAAAGGGGCACATTGATCCTCGATCCGGTGTTGCCACCCGACCCGGTGTCTCGGGGGCTACTGCATTGCTTGTTCTATGCGTAAAATTTTAAGTGCAATCTGATTTCGAGGAGATTTTGATCCTCGGGTTGGCGGCCGCACCCAACCCGAGTCTCGAGGTCTGAGCACGCCGCATTTTGCGTCCCAAGTGTTCTCGCTGAAGTTAGGATTTGATCCTCGGGCCGATTTTGCAAATCAACCCGAGTCTCGGTGATTCTTGGGAACAGCGGTCTTATGTCATCCTTCAGGTGCATGTCGGGTTTTAGACCGATACACACCTTGAGGGCTACTGGCTATATATCTCGTCAGAGAATAAATTGCATCAATAAAAAATATTGACCAAAAATCAGCCCACGTTCGGGGTGGTGCACCACCTCGGAAGCAGTCCGGCATAAAGCTCGGACGCTAGTGGATGGCTCCATAGAGGGCATTTCCGGCATTAAGCTCGGCTAAACTCCTTCAAACTTCTTTGAACCAAGGTGATTTACGACACCTCGGATCTGATCCGGCGTTGGAGATACATAGTCCGGCGTTGGAGCTCGGATCTGATCCGGCGTTGGAGCTCGGATACATAGTCCGGCGATAGAGCTGGGAAGCAGTCCGGCATTGGTGCTCGGCTGCAAAAGATACCTCGAATGCAGTCCGGCGTTGGAGCTCGGACGTAAGAGGACGCTGCCGCCCGGGAACAACTTCAAACCCGAGGTGTGGCATAAAAATAACAAGGCATTGATAAAGTCCGGAAACTTAAAGGGGTTCCTCGGATACCCAACGTGTAAACTCTTCGTATGCACTTAGGCGATCCTCAAGATCGAAGATGAGAAGATTTGTTGAACCAGTTTTCAAGACCGACGACCAAAGATGAAGACCAGTTCGGAAGAATCGAGGAGCGTCCCTAACTTGAAGACCGGTTCGGGCTCTTGACGGTGTCTGGACTAGGGGTACTCACCGCGTCGCCTCCCGATCCGCTTGATTGGGCGAGGATCCCCATGGTCGTATACTCATGGGCGATCCAGACGGTTGCCGCATACAAGGAAGATTCCACAAGACTTGGCGATCAAGACAAGGTCCCCACCGGCGTATTCGGCTAGGACTCTTGTTATCCTAGGCCTCTGGTGCATTATATAAACCGAGGCAGGGCTAGTCGATAGACATATACAACAACAATCATACCATAGGCTAGCTTCTAGGGTTTAGCCTCTACGATCTCGTGGTAGATCTACTCTTGTACTACCCATATCATCAATATTAATCAAGCAGAGGTAGGGTATTACCTCCATCGAGAGGGACCGAACCTGGGTAAAAACATCGTGTCCCTTGTCTCCTGTTACCATCCGCCTAGACGCACAGTTCGGGACCCCCTACCCGAGATCCGCCGGTTTTGACACCGACAGTGACTACTCAAGAAATTTCCTCCGGTGATAGTGTCTAGCATAAATCTGTACCAAGTAATAAGACCCACATAAAAATTGCGAAGAAAAACAGTAGTAGATTGCTTACGAGTTGATCTATTTTGAGCATCGCAAATCCTATACCAGACATCTTTTAAATTCTCCCCTCCCCTTTGTTTAAAATTTAGAACTTCATTTTCAGGGGTACACGAGACAAGAGAAGAGCTAGCCATAACGATAAAATGAGCAAACACGAAAAAGGCAAATGAAAAATATTTTTGTATATTTGTGAAAACATTTTATAAGTGGGGGAGATGAAAATGAGAGGCAATTGGAAAATAATGTGAAGACAAGGAGATGAAAGTCTATGCATATGTACTTGGTAGATGTTGATGATGTCTCCCCCGCAAGGGCGCCAGAAATTCTTCCTACAACTTGTAAGTTGCGTTGGGATTTCCTCGAAGAGGAGAGGATGATGCAGTACAATAGAGATAAGTATTTCCCTCAGTTAAGAACCAAGGTTACCAATCCAGTAGGAGAACCATGCAAAACCAAGTTAGCAGTACCTGCACACAAGATAACAAATCCTTGCACCAAACGCGAACAAGTGGTTTTCAATCCCTTGGTAGTCACTTGCAATATTAAATTGTATGATGATAGATAGATAGATAGATCGCACAAAAATACAAAATAAAATAAATAAAGGAAAAGTGCAGCAAGGTATTTTTGGTTTTTATATGATATTAAATAGACTACGGGCCATTGTTTTCACTAGAGGCTTCTCTCTTGAAAATAAGATATGGTGGGTAAACAAATTACTGTTGGGAAATTGATTGAAAAGCAAATAATCATGACGATATCCGAGACAAGTAGACCGAAACGATTCTGCATCTACTACTATTACTCCACACATCGACCGCTATCCAGCATGCATCTAGAGTATTAAGTTCATAAAGAATGGAGTAACACCTTAAGCAAGATGACATGATGTAAACAAAGTAAACCCACGCATGAATAAACCCCATGTTTTTACCCTTAATAGCAACGATACATACATGTCATGTCCCTTCTGTCACTAGGATTGAGCACCGCAAGATCAAACGCATTACAAAGCACCTCTCCCATTGCAAGATAAATTAATCTAGCTGGCCAAACCTAAATCAATAGATCAGAGAGAAATACAAATCTATAATAATCATGCATAAAAGGGTTTAGAGAAAACTCAAATAATATTCATGGATAAATCTGATCATAAACTCACAATTCATCGGATGCCAACAAACACACTGCAAAAAGGCATTACATCAAATAGATCTCCAAGAACATCGAGAAGAATATTGTATTAAAGATCAAAGAGAGAGAGAGAGAGAGAGAGAGAGAGAGAGAGAGAAAGCCATCTAGCTACTAGCTATGAACCCATAGGTCTGAGGTAAACTACTCACGCATCATCAGAAGGGCAACAAGGTTGATGTAGAGCCCCTCCGTGATCAATTCCCCCTCCGACAGAGTACCGGAGAAGGCCTCCAGATGGGATCTCGCAAGAACATAAACTTGCGGCGGCAGAAAAAGTATTCGGGTAGCTCTCTAATTTCAAAGGAATAATTGAGAAATTATAGAGGTGGAATTAGGTCAAGAGATGCGATGAGGGGCCCATAAGTCTGGGGGGCACCCCCCGGGGGCACGCCTCCCGAGCTTGTCGTTCTCCCGAACCTTCTAGGGTCTCTTCTGGTCCAGAAAAACTTAATTCAAAGGCTTTTCTCTGTTTGGACTCTGTTTGGTATTGATTTCCTGAGAAGCCAAAAACAAGCCAAAAACAACAACTGACACTGGACACTAGGTTAATAGGTTCGTCCCAAAAATATATATAATTGCATATAAAACATCCAAGATTGATACTATAATAGCATGGAATAATAAAAAATTATAGATACGTTGGAGACGTATCAGGTAGCCCAACCAAAAACGAATAAAAGGGAACTAACAACGAAAAGGGGCTCCAATCCCTAGCCAGCTCACCCCGCAAGAAAACCCCAGCCCTGACAGGAAAAAAATGAAGACAAAGACGAACAGTAGCCCAATCCGTGTACCTCCCTACACAGGATGATTTAAAGGAAAAACCACACTAATCTTTAAGCAGACAAACAAACAAAGGGACAACAAGTTGACTGAGACTTCGCTAAATCTCAGTCGACTGAGATTTAGGGGTTCCCTTTTGCTTTCACGAGAGGCACATGTTTACTTTTTGCGGCGGCGCATATTTGATTCCGCGAGAAGCACAGTTGTACTTCTCTAAAAGGGAAAAAATCCATGGCTTCACAAGAAGCACATATTTCCTTCTCGTGGAGACACATATTTGCTTCATGTGCTTCTTGGAAAAGGAAAAATGTGCTTTTAAGGCACATAGTTGCTTCCGTGTGAAGCACAAATGTGTTTCTCGAAAAAGACATTATGCTTCCACATGAAGCACATATTTTCTTCTCGTGGAGGCACAGATGTGCTTCCGCGAGAAGCAAAGTTGTGCTTTTAAAAAAAACATGCTTCCACAAAATGCATAGACCAGCTTCTCGCGGAGGTATAAATTTTCTTTGTGCTTATCAGAAAGGAAAAAAATATGTCCTTTCACGAGAATCACATATTTGCTTTCATGAAAAGCACAACTGTGCTTCTTGAAAAGAGAAAAAATTGTGCTTCCTTGGGAAGTACAGATTTGCTTCCGCGAGAAGCACAATTGTGATTCTCGGGAAAAACATCGTGCTTCCACAAGAAGCACAAATTTACTTCTCGTGAAGTCACAGATTTTCCTTTGCGAGAAGCATAGTTGTGGTTATCGAACAAAACTATGCTTCCACAAAAAAGCACATGTTTGCTTCTTATGGAGTCACATATTTTCTTCCATGGAATCACAATTGTGCTTCTCCAAAAGAGAAAAAAATATGTGCTTCCACGAGAATCACATATTTGCTTCTCGTGGAGGCACAAATTTTCTTCCACGATATGTTTCTCGAAAAAGGTAGCAAAAATGGTGCTTCAGGCTTCATTTTTTTATTTTGTCATTTTTTTGTGAAAAAAGTTCATCGAAACCTATTAAAAGGGGTATCGTTTATAAGATCTCTGGCGCGAGAAATCTAACGGTGAAAACAGTTTGGGATTTGGTCGCTCGGTTCAAGAGATAAGACGTTTTGAATAAATGAATCTACGAAAGAAAGTTTGTAAATAGGTAGTTTCCTTTCTTCTGCCCTTGGTTACTGCTGGTAACCTGTGTAACTCTATTTTTAATAAATAAGGCTGTTGGGGGCTTTCCGTAAAGTGCCCAGTCAAAAAAATGAATCTACGAAAGAAAGAGAAAACGAGTGAGCCGGTGATGGAGTGGATTGGCCCATTATGCACGGCGTAGGTTTTTCTTAAAAGTTAGTTTTCAGAACCTTACAAAAGGTTCAAGAATTATTTTTGTTTTTTAGTTTATTATGTTTTGTTTTCCTTTTTCTCTCCCCTCCCCCCCAATTCACACTTTTGAAAAATCTTCAAAATGTTGAGATCTTGAAACTTCACTTGTCACACCCACCGAAAGGTTTAAATTTGATTGACTCACTTTAGCTATAGAACTTGACGAAGATTTCACTAGAGAATTTCCTGCTTATGATGATGGACATGAGATATATGGTCTGATTGAGATACTTAAGAAGAAATAACCAAAATACACTTTTGTTATTGACCCTAAGTTTGGTACTTCTCCTATATACATAAAGATGATGCTAAGGTGGGATAGATGGCCCAAAAAAGTCTAGAAACATATAAGTGTGTAAAGACATCATCGCCCTCGTCTCCTTGGCCATGTGTTGGCTCGACGACATGTTACTTGTTCCCCGGGTATCATGGTTCTATATTCGAGGATGATGATGAAGTTGATTGTGCTACTCCCATATGGTTGTTCAAGACGAGGTTGAAGTCAATAACATAGATGAGGTACAGATTGATGTGCATGAATTTGAGGTCAGTGACGTTGACTTGATCCGACAACGTGAAGTCCCTTCCGTTGAGTACCTTGTAGCGGTACAATAGTCACACATTGTTTGTTTGGTAGTGAGAAGTTTCTTCAAGTAATGACCAGTCGAGTGCGCTCAGCCAAGTTGGCTAGGCGCGCCTCCTCCAAGGCCTGGGCCTCAGGGGTTTCTCCAACGATGGGGGTGTGAAGTGCATCCATATTGCGGCGTCGAAGCTCTTCCCTCTACTGCGAAGAAAGGGGCTCAGGGCGGTACTCCTCGTGAACGCATGACGATCGCTACCACCATCACCGCCGTCGCCGCGGGGGAAGCCAGGAGGACTGCATGGTCCGTTGACCATCAAGACTTCAGCCGCGGGATCACTGCTATCGCACTCGGATGCGGTCTTGACGGAGCCAGTCGAACAGGCCGTAGAGAGTTTCGTCGGGCTCGATTGCCGTGACTTGTGGGGTGGCCGACTGACGGGCCACTACGTGTCTCACCCACCGCTGAAGCCGCGACCGACCGGATCGCTTGCGCCAGTGTACAGCGGGGAGCGAGGACACCATGGGAGCCGACCGATACTGGGTCGACGGCTGCCGGAGAAGGACGTCACGGACGCACGCGCGAAAGTGCATCGCCCCGCGGACGGGGAGCGCCTCGACGTCGACACGAGCTTCCTGAAGCCAGGCGGAGTCGTCGGCAACAAAGACGAGCGCGCCGAGATGGATCTCGTGGCCCTCAGCCAATCCACCGCCGGAAACCATGATGATGGGAATCGGAAAAATCGCAACTTCACCAAAAAGTCGCTAAGACACCTGCCCCACGGTGGGCGCCAACTGTCATGGATCTAAGACTGATAGTAGAATGGGGGGTACGTATGAAGAGGCAAGATCCTAGCTATGGAGAAGTTGTACACGCAAGTTTTACGAGTACAGGCCCTTCGCGGAGGAAGTAATAGCCCTACGTCTCGGTGCCCAGAGGCGGTCGACTGGATTATGCGTGTGTCTGTTACAGGGGGTGCGAACCCTTTTGCCGGTGGAGGGGAGTGGCTTATATAGAGTGCGTGAAAGTGCAACTATCCCTAGGTGGTTTTGGTAATTCCTAACAACATATAGCTCATTGAGCTAATGCTATTTCAAGATTAATATTGCAGGAAAGCTCAACGATTGGCATGGAATGGATGATAAAAGTGGACCCCTCAAAATGCTAAGGACAAAGGGATTGGCTCAAGCTTACAGCTCAAGACTCTACATTTTCTATTTTAGTGATCCAAGATCACATTGAGTCTATAGGAAAAGCCAGTACTATCAAGGAGGGATGAGGTGTTGCTTAATGGCTTGCTTGCTCAAAGTGCTTAGTGATATTCTCCAAATCCCTCAACCACTTTCTCACTTCCACATATGACCTAAACCAAAAGTCAAACTCGGCCCCACCGATTCTTTCTATCCGGCGCCACCGAGTTCAGATGTCATAGCCACTGCCACAAACCCTAGCCAAATCGGTCTCACCGAGATGGGATTGTAATCTCTCTGTTTCCCTTCGTAACGTTTCGGTCCTACCGAGATGAGCGATCGGTCCCACCGAGATTGCAATGTAAACTCTCAGTTTCCCTTTTGTAACATTTCGGCCTCACCGAAATGAGCAAATCGGTCCCACCGAGTTTACCTGACCAACTCTCTGGTTAGCTTATTACCAAAATCGGTCTCACCGAGTTTGTGTAATCGGTCTCACCGAGATTACGTTATGCCCTAACCCTAACCATATTGGTCCTACCGAGTTGCATGTCGGTCCCACCGAAAATCCTAACGGTCACTAGATTTGCTGAATCGGTCCGACCAAGTTTAACAATTCGGTCCCACCGAGTTTGGCAAGTTGTGTGTAACAGTTAGATCTTGTGTGGAGGCTATATATACCCCTCCACCTCCTCTTCATTCGTGGAGAGAGCCATCAGAACGAACCTACACTTCCAACCTACATTTTCTCGAGAGAGAACCACCTACACTTGTGTTGAGATCAAGATATTCCATTCCTACCATATGAATCTTGATCTCTAGCCTTCCTCAAGTTGCTTTCCACTCAAATCTTCTTTCCACCAAATCCAAATCCTGTGAGAGAGAGTTGAGTGTTGGGGAGACTATCATTTGAAGCACAAGAGCAAGGAGTTCATCATCAACACACCAATTGTTACTTCTTGGAGAGTGGTGTCTCCTAGATTGGCTAGGTGTCACTTGGGAGCCTCCGACAAGATTGTGGAGTTGAACCAAGGAGTTTGTAAGGGCAAGGAGATTGCCTACTTCGTGAAGATCTACCGCTAGTGAGGCAAGTCCTTCATGGGCGACGGCCATGGTGGGATAGACAAGGTTGCTTCTTTGCGGACCTTTCGTGGGTGGAGCCCTCCGTGAACTCGCGCAACTGTTACCCTTCGTGGGTTGAAGTCTCCATCAACATGGATGTACGATAGCACCACCTATCGGAACCACGACAAAAACATTTGTGTCTCCAATTGCGTTTGAATCCTCCAAACCCTTCACTTTACATTCTTGCAAGTTGCATGCTTTACTTTCCGCTGCTCATATACTCTTTGCATGCTTGCTTGAATTGTGTTAAGATTGCTTGACTTGTTCTAAAGTTGCTAAAATCTTCCAAGAACTAAAATTGGGAAAAGGCTAGATTTTTTTTGGTCAAGTAGTCTAATCACCCCCCTCTAGACATACTTCTGATCCTACAGTGCGCCCAGACCCCAGCCAACCCATGTTACAAGGGGTTTAAGGTACATAAAGAGATGGCGTTACTGGTAATGCTAGTAATAAAGTGACATAAATGATCATCAAGTCTATGGAATAAACGCCCGACCGTTGCTGTGCAGAGTGACTTCTGTTACGGTAAAGTGACAATGAATCTTCCGAGTGGAATAGGTCAGGCCTATGGTCGAGTGGATGATTCTATCCTTTGAATGCTTTTGACTTTAGGGCGATGTCCTAGGGGAGGGTGTCTAGGTCAGGCCTATGACCCTACGCTAGGTATATAGCTTCATCATTAGCCCCCGAATGGTTCAGGGTTCAAGTGGAGAAGGAGTTGAAAATACTTCTGACTCAAATTTTGCGCCTTGGAAGCATCTCGTTGGGATTACTGATCAACATGATGACTTTAACTTCTTTTTCAGTCGCCTTGATCCATTCTTGGTTTTGTCGAGTGAACTTTTATTGCTAAGCTTTGAGTGTTGATATGGAAAAAATCTTCAGTCTGATAGGCTGCTCTGCTGCTCACGGATCTCGTGGGATTCGAATTTTGGGAAGCGCGCGGGGCGGAGGAGGCCGCTGTAGTCGGGATGGATTAGGAAGGGCTGCCTCGATCTTTGTGCCACGTTTTTCACCACGTATCACGTGCGCGACTATTCTGGGATTTGATAGGATCGCCTAGGCCCACGGGTCAGCCACTCGGAAACGACCTCATATAAGGCGCCAGACTGGGGTTTTTTGCACAGTGCATTCCCATTCCTCCTCTTTCTCCTCTGTTTTCTCCACCACATCCACCTCTGCTCTCGCCGCCGCCGCTCTATTCGAGCTCCGCCTGCTGCAATGGGGAAGGAGAAGACTGTGGCCTTGGAGCGCACGAAGAAGGCGACGGCGAAGGCGAAGGGGAAGAAGTCTAGCCGGGGCGGATCTTCGTCGAGGTCCAGCCTGCCGCGCGGCTGGATCCAGGGCGATTGGATTCGGTCGATGATCCGTCAGGACGACATCGATGATCTGGTCGAGGGGGGACTGATCCCCCACGAATCAGCGCGGCTCCCGGAGGACGAGACCGAGCGGCAGCCGCAGGAGGGTGAGTGCGTTCTCCTCGCTACTCACGTCGACCGCGGGTTTTCTTTGCCTCCCCATCCTTTCTTTCGAGGTTTCTTGAACTTCTTTGGAGCACAACTTCATCACTTTTCCCCCAACACCATCGTGTACCTTGCTGCCTTCGTGTCCATGTGCGAGAATTTCCTGGGTTGTCGACCACACTGGGGCCTCTTCAAGCACATTTTCACGTGTCGTTCTCAGTCGGTCAAGAAGGCCAATCTGAGTGACGAGAGGACGCATGTGATCCAGATGTGTGGGGGTCTTGGGATTCAAATGAGAGGTAAAAGCACTTTCCGGGGCATGATGCTTCCCGAGTCAGTCAGAGGGTGGCAGTCGACCTGGTTCTACTGCAAAGACCAGCTGATTCCAGGTCAGTCGACTGGACTTCCCCCCTTTTCCATGGCTCGAGTCGAGAAGCCCTCTGCCTTGAAAGTGACCCCGGAGGAGAAAGCGGAGGTGAAGGTGCTGGTCGAGCGAGTGGTCCAGCTCGTCCGTGATGGCGTGACCGGCATGGATCTGTTGGAGGTCTTCCTCAGACGACGCATTCAGCCGCTTCAAGCTCGTGACCATTCGATGTGGATGTATTCGAGCATTGATGATACCACTCGGATCCACCCAGAGGAAGTCGATGAGGATACGGTGGAGCAGTGGCTGAGGGGTATCACTGGCAACAAGGATAACCCCAGGGGGTCCAGGAGGATCCCTCCACTCGACAACTCGTATGAACGAGACAAGGTCCAACTCTAAATTTCCGAGTGTTTTCTTGATTTATCATGTAACTGCTTGTTGTCAACCGACTAATTTTTTGTTTCGCTTGTTGTCTTTCAGGCCCTTACTGAGATGTACTCGATGCCCAATGGGGAGCAGGAGCAGGATCCAGAGGGGGAGGCGAGCGGAGGCGAAAGCGGCGAGTGGCACTCTGATGGAGAAGAGGACGAGGAGAGCGACGACCCGAGTGATGAAGAAGAGGTCAATTCACCTCCCCGTAGGGAAAGGCGATCCAAGCACACTCACGATCCTGCAAGCATCCGTGGCATAGCGACTGCGCAGACCGGGCAGTCGTCAAAGCGCCCTCGGACGTCTTCTCCTGCGCCGAATGAGAAGGCACCAAAGCAACCGAAAGCTGCACCGTCAAAACCGCAGAAGGCCCTGCCCAAGAACAAAGTGGCCATCCCCATTTCTTCCGGGTAATAGTTGGAGTTGATTTCTTGGTTTAGTACGAATTTGAGTTTTGGTCGACTCGCTGTGGTAGACATGACCGACTGAATCTTGAAATTTGCAGTGCTGCTACCTCCGAGACTTCCGCTTACAGGAATGAAGATGAGGAAATGGAAGATGCAGTCACCTCCAACCGGGTACGACTCTCGCAATCCTGTCTTCATTGATTCTTTTTGGTCGATTGAATTTCTGGCGATTGATTCTTTTTGCAGCTCCTCCCAATGTCATTGATCTTCCAAATGACGACGAGGATGTGCCGCTGAGGCCTCAGGGGAGAATAAACAGGAAGGCGTCAGCTGGTAAAACGCCTCAGTCTACGTCGGCGACGGAAACGGCAATCCAGGAGGGTGGCAATGCCAATTGGACTTCTGTGACTTTCGACGTACCATTGACGGGTGCTCAACCTTTAGCGTCGACTACGCAGACTCCAGCTGATCCATCTTCACTCTTTACTGCACATCACGTCCCAGAGGACCAAGTGGGCGCTGCTAAGGAAGGTATACGCCAGGCGGGCATTGTAGGTGTCAAAACCGGCGGATCTCGGGTAGGGGGTCCCGATCTGTGCGTCAAGGCTGGTGGTAACAGGAAGCAAGGGACACAGATGTTTACCCAGGTTCGGGCCCTCTCGATGGAGGTAAAACCCTACTTCCTGCTTGATTGATATTGAAGATATGGGTAGTACAAGAGTATATCTACCACGAGATCGTAGAGGCTAAACCCTAAGAGCTAGCCTATAATGGTATGATTGTAATTGTGATCGGCCTTCTAAGGACCAACCTCTCCGGTTTATATAGATACCGGAGAGGGCTAGGGTTTACATGGAGTCGGTTACAAGGAAGGAAATATAATATCCGGATCGTCAAGCTTGCCTTCCACGCCAAGGAAAGTCCCATCCGGACACGGGCCGAAGTCTTGAGTCTTATGTCTTCACGCTTCAATAGTCCGGATGATGTATGCAGTCCGGATGTCCGTATACCCCCTTATCCAGGACTCCCATAGTAGCCCCTGAACCAGGCTTCATTGACGATGAATCCGGCGTGCAGTCTTGTCTTCGGCATTGTAGGGTGGGTTCCTCCTCCGAATGCTCCAAAGTACCCGTTATGGCGAATAGTGTCCCAAACTCCATCAATGTTGTACTCCTTGGCTTTTGTGCCTCAATAATGACCATCTCCACGTGTCGAACGAATGCTAGGAGCCGAGGTGTTTTTCGCATTTACCACACTCAACCTTTTGGGCTGACCGCCTATTTGAAGAGACAGGGATTCTCATATCCAAACCTCACTCTTCCCCCTCGAGCAAGCATCCAACAGAGCGCTCCGGAAAAACCATTCCAACATGGCCGGTCGTCACAGCTCTTCTGCTCGCTCTCCTCGCTCCAAGCCGGGGGACTGGGAAGAGTGTTCAGTTCCTCATAGCCGTTTGATTGAGTTACAAATCCAAGGGTTTCTTCCACCAGCATTCATGGTCCCCGTCCAAGCCGGAATAGCCACCTATAATGGCGGGGAGCAAGAGGAGCGGATATGCCTCATCCCGCATCTGTTAAGGGGAGCCGGGTTTCCTATCCACCCGTTCCTTCGCGGGCTCCTGGAGTTCTACGGCCTCTAGTTACACAATCTTACCCCTGCCTCTATACTACATATCACTACTAGGGAAAAGCCTAGCAGCAGCGCGGGTTTTGGGCCTCTCAGTAGCGCGGGGACCGGCGCTACTAATAAGGCGCTTCTGACTAACGATATATCGATGGCGCTGTTGTCCCACGCCATCGCTATACATGAATAGTTGTGGCGCTCTTTAGAAAAGGCGTTGCTTGATATTATCTGCGCTGTTTCTTGGGAAGCGCTCTTTGGTAAGGCGGCGCTACTGCTAAATTTTCCCTCCTCGCTACTACTAGTTTTATTAGTTTTTTTTCCTGCATATTTGTTATTGTATTTGTTTTGTATTTGAATAGGCTTTATACAATAACCTTTAGCATATCATACACATACAAATGTAATCATAGCATATACATACAATTAGTCTCATCAAATCATGTCATCATCATAATCATCATCCAACACAAAGTGGTCTCTCGTCATCATCTCGAAAATAGCGATACAAGTCTCGATTACTTGCAAATACATCGTCATCCATCTAAACAATGATATACGTGAGAAGAGCTATCACTTTGAGTACATGAGTTCGTATCCCTCTTTCACATTAGCATGAACCTAAACTAACTACTGCCTGTCGCTCAGAAACCGGAAACCGGTACACTGGCTCGACACTCCGACCACTTGTCGTATATATACTCCTGGCGTAGCACTTATTCACCATCGATGATCTATGCACCTGCATCATCACATGAGTCGATGATATGCAACATATATAGTTGAGCAAATGTAAAGAGACAAACTTGGCAAAAATAGAAACAACATATCATAAGCATAAATAAAAAAGTTCATCGTACCCCAAAATGCCCTAACTAGAGTGATTTTCGCTAGTCGAGGAGGAGGACGGTTTAATTACATCACAAATAAAGTTTCACCGTGCATAATTCAAAGTTTTGTCATACATAAAGTATGGACTAAACGGACACATTGTCATATATCGACAATCACTCCAACATGTCGTTCCATCCATCCATGTCAGGGAGATAGTCCCCGAGCCTAGTGAAAGGCTTCAGGTCGAGACGCTGAGCAGCTACCCGTGTTCGGACGTCTTCCCGCGACATTTGTCCTTCTTCGTAGAACATCCCTGTTTTTCCGACCTCCTTCATGATGATTTGGGCAAGTTCAAGGCTGGATGTGATAGAACTCGGCTCGAAGTCGATGATCCTCGATATCTCCTACGTTCTTTGCCCATTGCAGAATATGGGCATCGCCGGATCTAGGTGACATGCGAAGGTTCTGGTGATCCCGTCCGTACTATAGCATGTGGTGTAGGACATAGAATCCATCATTAAGAGAATCGTTCGGTTCTTTGGATGCAGTGAAGTCGGTCTTATGGCGAAGGCGACCACTGCCGCCTTCTCTTCTTGTCTCGACCTCTCCACCCCTTGCTTGGTAGTAAAACATAGCACTGTTGAGAACATCCTTGATGTGGGTGTAATCCTTTTTGTGAATGTTCTTCGACGAGTCCAAGTAAAGAGCGTGGGTGAATCGAGGGTATAGGATGATGAGGACGGTGCGCCCGCTGCTGCGCAAAATAAGTACACCTCAAATTAATTAGCCTCCACCGTGCAAATGAATGATTGAAATCGAAGGAAGGATAGCAGCGCGGATGACTTACACGGGATGATAAGGCATGAGAATCGCCTCCTTGTCCTTATTGGCGAGCATGAAATTGACGATGTATTCCCTCGTGTATACACGGTGCTCTGCGCAGACTCCCAAGAAGCCCTCGTGCATGTAGTACGGGTCAGCAACACAGATATGAGATATCTGCTCAACCCCGATGATGTAGTTCATGTGCAAGGCATAAAGGTGGACAAACGTAAAATCCAGCTTCTTCACGTGAAACATGTCGAATATGTAATCGAATCAGTGGAAGAACTTATCCGCGGGGAAGCTGTCGACGTACGACATTTGCCGCGGAACGTTAACCATGTAGAGTGGGTATCCTGGATCTTTCGAGGCGACGAGGCCTTTCTCTACCCGCAGCACATCGTCATGAAGTCTCCTTAGATCGCCCCCTAGCGCCGTTGCAGGTAGGATTGGTTGACCGGGGATATGCCATTTATCCACATCGGGGATATCTATGGTCCTGAAGCCGAGGCTACTGAGGCGGCTGGATCATAGAATTAGCTTTTTTGCCTTTCCTCGCTCTCTTCCTAGACTTCTTTACTACCGGAAGGTCGTCCATAATACATTGAGACGGCAATTCAGGCACCGACTCATGACGCTCAAACCCTAAGGAGGCGCCAGTATAGACATATCGTTCAGCGCCACCGTCGTCCTCATCCTCATCCATGGCGATGTCATCAACGACTAATGGAGCCTCCTCCTTACCCCGTCCGCTATCACCCAACCCGACACCCGATGCTAATTGGGTAGGTGGGGTGTTGATGTTCATACCTTACTAAGGCTACGTGCTCGTGGGTGTGCTCCCGACCGCCTCCAGACGAAGCAGACTCTTTGGCCACAACAGGACCCACCCATTGCAACAATCACCAAGCCACCGCGGTGTCTCCTCATCATCCACCAGTAGTATTGGAGGAGGCAAATTCTAGTGGCCCGGTTCGACACTGGCCACGGAAATCTTGAAGACGTTCGGGGGGATCGGCCGGCTGTGGAACAATGGTTCCTTCGGCTCCATTATCGTCGCCTTCCCCACGTCCACCTTCTGGTCGCCGATGGTGTACAATATGGTGCACAGGGTTTCGTCGGCCTGCAAAAAAAAGTCTGCGACGTGAGACATCCGAAAGGCAACGAAAACGGGAGATTATACATATATATTGAAGGGGGCCGGTGTGACAGATACCGTGAGGGCGTCGAGCTCAGCCAAAGACGAAGCACCGCCGAGCACGTCCGGTGTGGGAGCCGGTGCGGGACCAGGTGCGGGAGCCGGTGCGGGAGCAGGTGCTCCCAAGAAGTCAGCAAGGGGAAAGTCCTCTACATTTTTTTTTCTGGATTTTGCCTTGTCCAAGTGAAAACGCCCGTCACCAAGGAAGTAGACAAATCTGCAACCACTGCTTTATGCGGCAGCTACCGCTATTGCGACTGTCGAGATGATTTCTTCTCAACCGCAATCTCAACCTTCTTGTCGATGTTTTCTTGGTTAACCTCCGTCTTTCCTTTCTCTCCTCCGTGGTCTCACGGTAGTACTTCTTCCACGTGGGCGCCGTCTCCGACACCGTGCATGCGCCCATACGACGGTCGAGTATCCACCGTTGTCGTTTCAATATGTTCAATGCCCGGTTGAATGGAGTGTCCCACTTGGGCCTCGCAAATGCCTCAGACGGCGAGTCGCTTTCGGCCGCAATCCGGTGCTGCTCTCTCTGCAAAAGGCACAAGGATCGTTTACAAATATGACTAACGTGTACAGTCGAATTGATCAGAAAGTAAAATTACTAGCAGTCTCATGAACTCCGTAATGACCGGTGTTGTCTCGTAAACCTTCTTCACTGGGTCCCAACGGTGCCGGGCCCTCAGGACGTCATGCTCCTGCGGGACGGTGAAATCCGCCAAAGTGCAGGATGCCCAGACTCGCGGCTTCCGTGTCCTCCTTGGCCCATTTGGACCTCTTTCCGCCGTAACCACGGCTTCCGAGGTGGTGGCTCCCAATGTTCCTATCTTCAACCCCTTCATGTACTTAGACTTTTTTTGGCAGCTTCGGCCTCGCAAGCCTCCTTGAATATTTGAAACTGTCCATGATTGTCATATTATCCTTTACAATCTCGGAGTAGGGTTCCTTCTTGTCGATGATCCTTGCTTTCACTCGAGTTTTCCAGGCGGCCAACGCGTCGCTAAACTTGGTCATGGCGTGTTTGTTTATCTTCTTCATTGCCGGGTCCTCGTCTGGATCTTCATAATCCTTCTCATTCCGGCCCGGGAACAAGAATATCTGGTGAAACTTCTTTAGGAGGGAGCTCCTCATATTTCTATCTTCTGTAGTTTCTCATCGTTGATGGTGGCGGTTGTCCGTACGATGCAGCCTATTTGATTGCCGTAGCATCGACGCGCTTCCTCGGGCGCCTTTGGCTCAAAAATGCCGTCGTCCACCTCCGTGACCACCAGTCTAGTAGTCCTGAGTTTGTTAGGAACCCGTTGCCTCTTTGCTTTCGGTTCTACACCGCTCGCTCCCTCGAGGCAGCACCGGTCTCGGGCCTCAGCGGTCTCGATGTTCGTTCGAGTCTCGGCCGGTCTCGATCTCAACACCGGTCTGCGTGTCGGTCTTAGTCCCGATGCCACTGGTGGGCCCGGCAACAACATCGGTTGATTATCGGTAAGGCTAAAAAAATTCGCCGCTGGTAGACGTCGTCATAATCACCGTAACCCTGTCCTTCATCGTTGCTAGCCATGTTTCCTATGATTAAATCTAGTCAATTAATTCTAGACCTAATAAAATGAATAATGACATAAAAAAGGCCTATACTTTGCAGGAATGTTGACTCCTTCCTGGTGCGGAAAATCCCGGGCACTCGATATGTCCTAGTTTGTAGCACAAGTCATGCCGAAATTCACGGAAAATTTCGGCACGACCTTTGCTAAAAAGTGGACAAATCGAGAACCTGAAATTTGCCGGAACAGAAATGAATCAACATTCCGGCAAAACATAGGCCACTCACCATCATTCCCTGAAAACAGTGTTCAAATATCCCTCTTCGACACCGCAACACATGTCCAAATATAAACGAGCAACCACATGTCCAAATTTCACAAGCTAATTCAAAACAAAGTGTAGAAGAAAATTCATTTAACTACTAATAGAACAAAATTCAGTTAACTTTAGTGCTCTATAATGATGAAAGGAAAAAAATTCAGTTAACTACTAATTTCATTCATTTAGGTTATTCATTTAACATCACCTAATTAACCTCTTTGTACCACTACTACTAGCAGCACTACTAACCTAATTAACCTAGCAAAACTCTAGTGCCCTAACTGAAAAACATCTAATTAACATCTACTAGTACCAATATTGCCCTAACCTAATTAACATCTACTAGTATCACTATATACTATACAAGCAACATCTACCCTAATTAAACCCTACCGCCCTAACTAACTTTTTGTTGTAAACCAATTTTTTGCTCTAAACTAATTTTTGCTCTAACATCTACTACTTAACATCCTTTGCTCTAAACTAAATTTTTTGCTATAAACAAACTTTTGCTCTACTATTTTTTCTCTAAAATGCAGAGAGAGAGGAGTGGGGGGAGGGGTGGGGGACTTATAGAGAGGGGAGAGACGGTGGCGGGGAGGTGCTCGGTGACGGAGGCAGAGGCGGAGAGGGCGGGCTCGGGCACGGGCAACGTGGTCTGGGCGGGCTCGGCGGTGAGGACGAGGGCGACGACGGTGGGGTCAAGGCGGCCTCGGGCGGCGGCGGTGAGGCTGAGGGTGGCCTCGGGCGGCGGCGGTGAGGATGACGGCGGCCTCGGGGGGAGACGGTGAGGTTGCGGGCGTCCACGCCGGCAGGAGACGGCGGCAAAGTGGGGCGACGGCGAATTGGGGAGACGGCGGTGAGGGCGAGGGATTTGGGGAAGAAGTGTGGTGGCCGGGGGGCAGGGGGAAACCGCTGTTTAAGTGAAACGTAACGGTAGCGCGTTTTCAGAAACGCGCTATGGCTAAGTTAGCTACAGCGCGTTTCCTGGAACCCGCTACTGCTATTCCTTTCTCCTTTTTTCCCTTTTTTCTTTTATTTTTCTTTACATTTTTTTTTCCTTTCTCCTTTTTCTATTTCTTTCATTTTCATTTACTTTTCACTTGTTTTTCACTATATTTTATTTCCGTTAGTAGTAGCGCCTTACATGTAAGCGCGCTACAACTAAGGAGAGTAGCAGTAGCGCTGGTCCAGTATACGCGCTACTGCTAGGTTGGGCTAGCCATGTGCGCCCAGTTCAAACATAGCAGCAGCGCTTTTTGCTAGTACACGCTACTGCTAAAGTCATAGCAGTAGCGCGGTTTATTTACGCACGCTGCTACTAAGTAGCAGTAGCGCGGTTTATTTACGCACGCTGCTACTAAGTAGCAGTAGCGTATGATTTTGTACAGCGCTACTGGTAACATTCTGTGTATAAGGTTTTCCCTAGTAGTGTATAGCAGGGTACGTTGCCCTTTGCGAGCTATTTTTAGGCTGCGAGCCTCACTTCGGGTTATGGAAGAGGTTGTTCTGCCTTGTCCCCCGCAACCAGGGAGAATCCCTATGTCAGGTGGGCGGGGCCGAAGTATGGCGCATTGCTGAGACCGGATACCTTTCCGGCACCCCCAAGAAGGCACCAGAGAACTGGCCTTCAGAGTGGTTCTACATTGACGACGTTCCCCTTCCGGATCTAGTCCGAACAGGTCTCCCTTAGTTCAGTAACGCCCCGCCGAGGGCACGTCTAAGCTAGCGCCCCCGAGGCCCCCAAGAGGAGGATAACAGGGAAATATATTACCTGATGAGCAGGATAAAGTTCTTGGCCAACTCCATCGACGATTGTCGAGGTTATGGCAATATGCATAATACGGGGAGTGCAACCACTTCAATATCGGGGGAAGCCCATGTGGCACTTCAACGGGGAAGATGATGCCACCCGCTGTGGCCGTAAGGGTCCGGACTCCGCCACCGCCCTGGCAAGGATATTGTCCGATTTATACAAAGGCGAAGAGGATGAATCCCTTCACGTCAAACCGCGAGATGGATTCTCCATGTACAACCCTCCGAACTGGGTAAGTTGTCACTCCTTTCCCTACGTCACTTATTGTGGCGTTCTTTGCTAAGATCACCTGCCTCAATTTTTCCGAGCAGGAACTGAGGAGGGCCGTAGAAGGAATCTCCAGCCCCTCCTCGCAGCCAGAGGACCCCGGAAGGGCCCTAGATCCAGGTCTCGAAGAGTATCCGGATATTACCGTGGAGCTCGTCAACGGGATATTTTATCAAGCGAGCTGCGATGGCGCCTCAGTGGCCATTACTGCCGACCATCCCGGACCGCTTCCTACGTCGCGCGTAAGCCAAGTCGAAAAACCCTATCCTCCGAAGAGGACTCCTTGAGATGTCATGCCTTACCCTTGAAGTGTCGTGTTTTGCAGAGGCAGCGGTCGGAGCGTGGGGCCGAGCCCCTAGGGACTCGGCGGCCAAGGGCGTCCGGATCGGGCAGGCTCAAGAGGAAGGCGGTAAGGGTCGACTCGCCGCTACACAGGTAAGGCAAAACCTGTGCTGTGATTATGGTATTTTGAAGTATGACAGCACCCTTTGTGTCCTGGCAGGAAGAGGAGCAGCCGGACTATATTCGGGGATCCTGCCAACCACGCCTCCACCAGCCGGATCCCAGAACCGGCTTCGAGAGCGGAGGCGGGAGAGGGGCCGATGCCGCATAGTTCTTCAACAGAGAATGCGGATATGCTCTCAGCCACGAATTCCGAAGTAGAGAGCGCCATGAATCACCAGCGCCGACGGGCCATACTTCGGAACAACGTCTTTTCCTAAGAGGCATTTAATGCCTTCAATTCAGGAGACGCATACATCCGAGTTGCTCAAGGCGGGCTTGCCCAAGCGACGGACCAGTATACCAAAGATATACGGGTAAGAAAATTTGATAAGCATGTGTAGCAGTAGCCCCTGAGACTTGAAACGGTTGGAACAACTATTTTAAGGATCAATTTATGCACAGGTCCTTGTAGATAAGAACGAGCAATTGTCTCGGGAGCTGGAGGAATGCAAGGCCGAACTAAGGGCTGCATTTGCCAAGATGGAGGAATCCCGAAAGCCCTCCTCTCGTAACAGTTGTCGCAATTGTACGAATGTTCTACAATTACTAAATGGCTGATATGACAAGTCTAACAGAAAATTCTGCAGACAATCCCGGGGTGAACCCGGAGGACGTAAGAGAGGACGCATCGCATCTCAAAAGGCAGCTGGAGGCTGGCGAGCGCATTCTTACGCGAGTTAGGCAGGAGAAGAACAATCTTCAAGATGCCAACGTCCAGCTGGACGTGGACTTGAAAGATTTCCGTGCTCAGCTGGCGGACTCCGTGAAGGAGAACAAAAGGCTTCGACACGACATTTACGGTAAGTGCCTAGACGAACTGTACTATAGTTCGGCGAGAACGTGTATTGAAAGAATTTTGCTTGCAGGACTGTTAACAGGTCGCCCTGAGGAGGAGATGCCCTCGACTGCAAGTGGTTTACTGCAAGACCTTTCGCAACTGCACGAGCGAGCTCGGCAAGTGATGCAGGGTGTAGCTCAGGCTTTGTGGCCATCAAGCTTGCTGCTGAATGGCATGGGGGAGCTCGTGGATATGCTGCAAGGAGCACGGCAGCGCTTCCGACCATGGAAGATGTCCGCTTGCCGGCAAGGCGCAAGAGAAGCCTGGGCTATGGTGAAGACGCGCTACACCAAGCTGGACCCGAACCATATGGCCGAAGTAGGACCGGCGGGGCCCGATGGGCAAGAAATTCTCGTAAGTCTGGTATATGACCAAGTATCGTTAGCCTCAAAGTATTCTCAACAGTATTGTAAGCTAGATAGCCTGTTGGATGGTATAGAGGAGGAATATAGTCAGTCCAAGTGACTGTGTAATTCAATGGACATAAGTAGTCCCTAGCCGGATTAAAATCATTTGTCATGGCGGACCTTTTCGCTTCAGCCCCCGGATCCTATAGTCCGGGGTGTGTCCGAATACCCACTCAGTTATACAAAACCGGGGTATGCGTGGACACCAGGCGTAGGGGTCATAAGTGCTTGAACAGACAAGTACCCAACTAGTTATGTTATATTACATGGATAGTAAGAAACATCTTCTAGGAGAATAGTTCCGTTAGGGGTTCCTTTCCCTGGGTAAGCATGTGATAATGCACATGTCCGGACTGCGAACGATTACGCAGGATACAAAACTTCTGGGGATTTGCGTTATAATAAACGAATACATCTTTTGTCCACCGACCGAATATTCTCTTAAGGAAGCTAGCTTTCGGCTTCACCCAGTCTGAGGTACACATCCAGCTGAACCGGCAGTAACAATCGCAGAGGTGCTCCCCTTATGCCCTAGCCGAATTAACGGGAACATAGGGCATAAACACAAGAGCCAGGCAACCCAGCTTGGCAACATCTTAAGTCATATCTGTAACGCCCCGAGACCGACGCTTCAGAAGACTTCCATATTTTTGTGACCTCCGTGTGTTTTCATTTGTGCTTGCTCTATTTATTTTTGCATTGCATCATGTCATCATGCCATCTTGTCATTTAATTTTTAAAACTCTTCTAAATAAATTGTATGGATCTTCGATCTATTTAAATCGAAGGAAGGGTGACTTCTCTTTATAACATATCCTCCCAATATTAGGGAGCTATATTAAAATATTCCATTAACTTTGGAATCACCATAACACACTTGCAATTTAATTCTCATGCCTTTTGCTTCATGTTTGTTCTCCAAACTTTCTCCATATTTCTTTCTCCATTTATCGAGGCTCCTCCTAAAGTCTTAACATTTTTGGACACTCCTAAATCCTAGACTCCATTCAAACTCCTTTGGCGCAAGTTAAATAATTTTGGGTTTAACTTCGCCTATTTTGCTGGAACCACTCTTGTTGGGTTGGAAACATTCCATAAAGCCTTACAAAAATATCCCACCATTGTATTATTCTCCATGGCCTCCTCTCTTGATTCTTTTGGTCTCTCTCTATTTTTTCTGTAAGGAGTATATCAAGAGAGAGGGGAGCAGTGCATAGCCGAAGCCCGCTTAAGGCCCACCTGCGGCCTGCCCGCTCTCCTCTTATCCACCCACTCGCTCGACCCCTCTCTCCCTCGTTCCCCTGCTAGCGCCGCCACTCACACACACGCATCGCACACGAGAGGAGCGCCCGCGCCCGATCCCCTCAAGCTCGCCACCGGGCCAGGACCTCCTCGCCTGCCTCCTCGTCTACCCGGCGCCATCGCCTCGTCAGCTCCGTCGCCAGGGGAGGAGCCCCTCGACCCGTCCCTTTCAGCACCGACTCCGGCGAGCGCCGCCCCGTCGACTCTCCTCCACGCGACGCCTCCCCTCTGCCTCGTCCTCGCCTTGTACCCCGCCACCGCCGGAGCTGCTCCGTCCGCCCCGCGCTGGAGCCGTCGTTCCCATGCCGCTACCGCACCATCTCGCATCCTCCTCACCTTCCCAAGCGCCTGCACCAGCGACCTCCGCCTCCAGCCGTGTCGGCGAGCAAGCCGCTGCCATCCGCCTCGTCGCGTTCCCCTTCGCCTTCGTCACATCAAGTTCCGCACCCGAGCCATCTAGTCGACCAGGAGCTCGTCACCTCCAGCGCCTCTACATGTCCAAGCCCTGCCCGCCTCGCCCGTTCGGCGGGGAGGAGGATGCACCTCCGCTCGTCCGCATCGACCAACGCCAAATCCCTGCCGCCGGCCTTCGGTCTTGCTTCTTTTGGACCAGCAAGAACGCCACCAAGAGCCGTACGCGGACGGATCGTCTCCAGGATTTTTCGCCAAGTACCTCTACGTGTGGACTCGCCAAGTACTTGACCCGGATGCGCCAAGTTCCACTACCGTCGACCTCTACGTGCGGACTATGACTACGTCCGACCCTGTTTTCGAACCTCCAGCGCCAAGTTCCACTACCGTTGTCGTGTATCCGACAAGACTAAGTGTACGACTACACCCGGTGATGCGTCAAGTACCTCTACCGATGACCCGAACATCTACGATCCGTGTACCACTACGCCCAAGTTCCACTACAAGATGTACCACTACCGTCGCACGAACCGAGACCGGCAAGTCCGACGACCCCTAGTACCACGACTATCCTCGAGGACATTGGTTCCATCAAGTTCGACTACGAAACATGTACCACTACTTCCACTACCGTCGCGAGAACGACTACTTCCACTATGACTCATGAACGACTGCTTCCGTCGACATTTGTGAACCGCCTAGAAATGCACGCTTCGAAGGTATAACCCCGAGACGACGCCCGTGAACGAATACTTGTGATGTGTTGTATGAGATGCATGTGTTTGCACCATGTCTTAATTGATCCTTGCACGTTCCTCGTTTCCATGCCATCGACCCGTGGGCATCCGATATCCGAGATCACCCCACCATCCTTGCATGACACACTCCCGACACACTTCCTTTTGCACCGGTATCTCCATGAGCTACCGGAACCGATATGTTGCCGTGACATCATTTTCGGATTCGTTGTCGTGGCACCCCTTTCTTCCACCACGGTGACAAATGCTTCGTCACATGCTCATGTCAACATTTTCATAAAATTGCATAAGTTTTGCATAGGTCATCCGCATCATGATAACAACATTTAAAATGTTTAAAATTGTTGTTGCATTAAATTGCTAAATAACATGAGGATTTATCGGAATTTTTGTTTGTTGTTCCGGCCTCATTTAAATTTGCCTAAATAGTTAGTTTACTTATGCTTCACCTCTTTCCATGTTTAACAACATTTAATATTGTTGAGTACCTAAACGAGAGCGAACTAAATAATTGAATGTGGTGTTCCGTCAATATGCAACTCGTTACATATTGAGCTCCACTTAAATTGTGGTGTTGTTTGCTTCACCTTGCCATGCCATGCCTCATTAAACCGGACATGCATCATACTTGGTTGTGCATCATGCCTTGTTCATGTGTTGTTTGTTTACTACGTTGTTTGCTTCTTTCCGGTTGTGCTTCTTCTCGATAGTTCCTGTTTTGTTACGATCGTGAGGATTCGTTCGTCTACGCTTGGTTCATCTTCGTGGCTTCATCTTCTTCATGGACTCGTTCTTCTTCCTAGCGGGACTTCAGGCAAGATGACCGTCACCTTGGATCTCGTTACTATCATTGCTATGCTAGTTGCTTCGTTCTATCGCTATGCTGCGTTACCTACCACTTGCTTATCAAGCCTCCCAAATTGCCATGAACCTCTAACCTTTGTCACCCTTCCTAGCAAACCGTTGTTTGGCTATGTTACCGCTTTTGCTCAGCCTCTCTTATAGCGTTGCTAGTTGCAGGTGAAGATGAAGATTGCTTCATGTTGGATTATGTTTATGTTGGGATATCACAATATCTCTTATATTATTAATGCATCTATATACTTGGTAAAGGGTGGAAGGCTCGGCCTTATGCCTGGTGTTTTGTTCCACTCTTGCCGCCCTAGTTTCCGTCATATCAGCATTATGTTCCCGGATTTTGCGTCCCTAACGCGGTTGGGTGATTTATGGGACCCCCTTGACAGTTCGCTTTGAATAAAACTCCTTCGGCAAGGCCCAACATTGGTTTTACCATTTGCCTCACCTAGCCCTTTTTCCCTTGGGTTTCCGGAGCCCGAGGGTCATCTTTATTTTAGCCCCCCGGGCCAGTTCTCCTCTGAGTGCTGGTCCAAACCGAGCGATGTCCGGCGCCCCCTGGGCAATCAGGGTCTATGCCAACCCGACGTCTGGCTCATCCGGTGTGCCCTGAGAACGAGATATGTGCAGCTCCTATCGGGATTTGTCGGTACATCCGGGCGGCTTTGCTGGTCTTGTTTTACCATTGTCGAAATGTCTTGTAAACCGGGATTCCGAGTCTGATTGGGTCTTCCCGGGAGAAGGAATATCCTTCATTGATCGCGAGAGCTTATCATGGGCTAAGTTGGGACACCCCTGCAGGGTATAATCTTTCGAAAGCCGTGCCCGCGGTTATGCGGCAGATGGGAATTTGTTAATGTCTGGTTGTAGATAACTTGACACCAGATCCGAATTAAAACGCATCAACCGTGTGTGTAGCCGTGATGGTCTCTTTTCGGCGGAGTCCGGGAAGTGAACACGGTTTAGGGTTATGTTTGACGTAAGTAGGAGTTCAGGATCACTTCTTGATCATTGCTAGCTTCACGACCGTTCCGCTTGCTCTCTTCTCGCTCTTATATTGCGTAAGTTAGCCACCATATATGCTTAGTCGCTGCTGCAACCTCACCACTTTACCCCTTCCTTTCCCTTTAAGCTTTGCTAGTCTTGATACCCATGGTAATGGGATTGCTGAGTCCTCGTGGCTCACAGATTACTACAACACCAGTTGCAGGTACAGGTTATGCAATGATCTTGACGCGAGCGCGATGTTACTTGTTTTGGAGTTCTTCTTCTGCTTCTTCTTCAATTAGGGGATAGGTACTGTGTCGGCGGCCCTGGGCTAAAGGTGGTGGATGTCGATTGAGTTTCTGTTTGTGTTTCATCCGTAGTCGGATGGTGCTCTTATGTATTGTGTTGTTGTATTCGTGTGGCATTGTATGCCTCTTGTATGTATCCCCATCTATTATGTAATGTTGATGTAATGATATCCACCTTGCAAAAGCGCTTCAATATGCGGTTCTATCCTTGGTGGGACTTTTGAGTCTCTTTAGGATAGTGTCGCATATTGGGCGTGACAGGTTGGTATCAGAGCCTCGACCGACCATAGGAGCCCCCTTGATTGTTGGCCGTTGTTGAGTCTAGAAGAAAACTATTTTGAGTCTTAGGATTATATATATCGGAGAGTAGGATTCTTTTTACTCCTCAGTCCCTACGTCGCTCTGGTGAGGTCTCCTGACGTAGATGTTTTGTCTTTTCTCTCCTCAAACTTCACGAATTTTTTTTTAGGATCACGCGGGTATTTTGGGATCGTTCTGATAGTCTTGTGACGAGAACATTATTCTTGGTGCCTCCTGACATTTAGGGGTTGTGGCAGTGTCCCGGGGAGTTGAGCTCCGAGGTGTTGTCGTCACAATTTTATCGTTGCAATTCTGGAATACCTGAGTTTTGCCGACATCGAAAATATCTTTTATGCAGTTGTTGGTGAGATAACCTCGACGCCACCCAGTACTGGGGAGTTCGGGAGTATTTCCATAACTTGTATAACGGATGCTTTTCGAAGGTTGAGGTACACGATTTCCGGAGTTTTCTTGGTTATGTGTTGACGGATGGATACAATTTGGATCTAGGTATTGTTAGTTTGGGTGATATATTTTGTGTCCCTAGTATCCCCAACACCAGATTGCATAACCAGAAAGTTTCGGGAGTTTATAGGTGGGAATTTAAGTAGCGCCTAGAATATCTTTCCGACAGATGCATGATATGTGATTGGGTAAATCTCTATCGTGTGTTTGTTCCGGCTTATTCTGCAAGCCAAATCCTTTGTTTTGTTTTATTTGTGGTATTCGAGTTGCTTCGATGTCAAGTGTTGATCCATACCTTCCCTAAACGGTTTTCTCATATTGCTATGGGAATACTAATCCTTCTTGATCATCGAGGACGTCATGTTAATTCTTTTCCAAACCGGCGTGCTTCTCTTCAAGTGGATCCGATCATTTTCAACATCCGCAAGATCAACTCTAAGTTTTCTCACCGGTATCCATTTCATCCGTCCCCAAGTTGCCTTTGTTTTCCCACCCTCCCACCCTTTTTATTCAAGGACTCAGATTTCTTAATCATGTATCATTTATTTGTGGGAAGTCTCTTCATTCTTTTCTTTCAATGTTCTTATCCGGTGATTTCCCATGAAGATGCTCAACAGTTTCAAGTTCATCATCCTTCGTTGTTGTTTCTTCTCCGGCGGATCCAATTTCAAGCTTTCGGTGTTGATCATATTCCTTTCCTCGTTTCAAATGTTTTTGCATGCCGGTGTACCTCTTAGTTGTTCACCTCTCTCTATTCTTATCCGGAGTGTTGAAGATATCTTAAGATTCGTGTTTCCATTCTCAATTCGTTCAAGTTATTTTGAGGTTGTTATCTCATTCAAGCCATTTAACTCAACCAAAGGTAATCCCCTTTCAATAAATCGCTCAACGGTGTTTCCTTTTGAGTGGGCCCTAACCCATGTGTCTTTTCCTGTGATCTTACCTGACTCTTCTAATTTATCCGGAGCCATTTCCCAAATTCTTTTCGAAGCTTGGCGTAAGAATGAATTTTCATCAGTCATATGTCTTTCTCCAAAATCTTTCAAAGTATTTTCATCGTTGGTTCAATCTTTCCAATTTTCATCCCGGAGTATCTCAACAATTCATGGTGGTTTCTCATCGTCATTCTCAGCATGTGAAGACCGAAGAAGAGTTCCTCTTAAATCCTTACCCGTTCTTCCAAAGATGCGTAGTTCAAGTTTGATGACATCCTCTCATAAATTGTTTTCGATTGTGGGAATTATTTTCACCCATCTGGAGCATTTCATGAGTTGTTTCAATTTCTTTCCTCCGAAGGCCATCATGTCATAATTCTTAATTCTCAGCTTTCAGCTCTCGTTCTCCAAATCTTAACGGTGCATCATTCAAGTATTCTCTAATCAGCTCGTGATCTATTCGTTCATTTGTATCTAAATTCACTCAATTATCAACGCTGCTTTCTAATTCCTCCGGTGATTCGTTCTCTTTTCTTCATTCATTTTTAGTTCTTACGGTGGTTCGTTCAAGAGTTCTCTTCCTTCGTTATCATATAGATTCATTCGTTCTTTCCAATCCTACCGGTGGTTCATTGAAGACCTTCCCAGGTTTGCGCCATATCTATCTTAATCCTTTCTACGGGAATAAGTGGCATGCCAAATCCATTGTGGGTCATCAATTTAATTGATGAGGGATAAGCATAATGTAATTCTTATTCTTGTTTCATCGAGTAAATTATATTCCTTATTCCGGAGGATCATCAAATAAAATTCTTGGTTTCAATTGCTCATCTTTTTTTTCGGAGTTCCAAGTTCTCTCGGTTATATAATCGCGAAGCTCCATCTAAATCATTGCAAGGCTTCACCTTGTGTTTTCAACTTCTCTTTCTTTTCATCATCCTTCTATTACTGGAGTCCTTCATGGAGGCTCTACATGGTGGTTCATCAAGGATTCTTTTCATTCTTCAATTGTTCTTCAAGATTTCTCTTGAAGTTAAGATCAGCCAAGCGATACTCTAAAAATAAACATGGTGTTCAACACATGTCTTGTTTTGAGGAGTTCAAGTATTCTTCTTCTTGCATTCCAAAGTGCAATTCTTTCTACCTTATATTTTGAGGTGGTGTTATGTCACTCTTGACAATTTCCTTCATGTTTCATGATTCATATGTTGTCAAAAATGAGGTATTTTAAATCCATCATTTTCTCTTCGTTCAAGAGATCTTTTCAACCAATCAATCTTTTTGTTGGAATTATATTGGGTTATATTTCACCTACAGCCTTCCCTAAGGATTGTTGCTAGTTATGGTGCTTATAAATTACCCAAGTTCTTCATTTGTCCTCCCGGTGAAATAAGTTTCTCGTCTCCTTGTTGATATCAATCCAATCATTTGTTTCCGTTGGTGGCAGAAGGTCACCTCATAATTTTGAGGTCTTTTCCATAAGCCCACTACAAGCTTATCCTTTCATTGTTGGTTTTCCAACAACTCCGTTCTAACCTTCTTGGAAGGGTGCTTCCAAGATCATTTGTGGCAGAAGTTGGCATTTTCTTCTCCATTCCTTTATTCCAATGATCCAACTTCTATTTCTTCTTCCGGAGGCATGGTGATGTTGCTCTCTTCACTCATCATCTCGAATTTTGAGGATCGTGTTCTTTTCTTGCTTATCCACTTAATCGGAGTGGTTTCAATGTCTATCTTGTCACTTAAGCTCTTCTTTCTTGCCGTATTCATTGTTCCTTGTTCCTCTTGATGAACGGAGTGTTTTAAATTGTGTTCACCTCCGTCGTGTCATTTCTTCAAGCTTTGCGACCTCTCAAGGTTCTTTGGTTTCACTCGTTTGTCAAAGAAGCAACTTTTTTTACCTCTTCCTCTTCCGCTTTCTCTTGGTGCCATCCTAGATCTCGGACGAGATCCTCTCGTAGTGGCGGAGTGTTGTAACGCCCGAGACCCACGCCTGTAAGACTTCCATATTTTTGTGACCTCCGTGTGTTTTCATTTGTGCTTGCTCTATTTATTTTTGCATTGCATCATGTCATCATGCCAGCTTGTCATTTAAAAAACTCTTCTAAATCAATTGTATGGATCTTCGATCTATTTAAAACGAGGGAAGGGTGACTTCTCTTTATAACATATCCTCCCAATATTAGGGAGCTATATTAAAATATTCCATTAACTTTGGAATCACCATAACACACTTGCAATTTAATTCTCATGCCTTTTGCTTCATGTTTGTTCTCCAAACTTTCTCCATATTTCTTTCTCCATTTATCGAGGCTCCTCCTAAAGTCTTAACATGTTTGGACACTCCTAAATCCTAGACTCCATTCAAACTCCTTTGGTGCAAGTTAAATAATTTTGGGTTTAACTCGCCTATTTTCTTGGAACCACTCTTGTTGGGTTGGAAACATTCCATAAAGCCTTACAAAAATATCCCACCATTGTATTCTTCTCCATGGCCTCTTCTCTTGATTCTTTTGGTCTCTCTCTATTTTTTCTGTAAGGAGTATATCAAGAGAGAGGGAGCGATGGATAGTCAAGCCCGCTTAAGGCCCACTGCGGCTGACCTAGCCGACCCAAGAGGCCTGTCCGCTCTCCTCTTATCCACCCACTCGCCGACCCCCTCTCCCTCGTTCGCTAGCGCATGCCACTCACACACACGCATCAGACACGAGAGGAGCGCCAGCGCCGATCACCTCAAGCTCGCCACTGGCCAGACCTCCTCGCCGCCTCCTCGTCTACCCGGCGCCATCGCCTCGTCAGCTCCGTCGCCAGGAGGAGCCTCGACCTGTCCCTTCGGCCCCGACTCATGGCGCCGCCCATCGACTCTCCTCCACGCTGACGCCTCCCCTCCGCTTCCTCGTCCTCGCCTCGTACCACCGCCACTGGAGCTGCTCCGTCCGCCCACTTGGCTGAGCCGTCGTTCCCAGGCAGCTGCCCATCTCGCATCCTCCTCACCTCCCCATGCGCTGCACCGACCTCCGCCTCGGCCGTCGGCGAGCAAGCCGCTGCCGTCCGCCTTCGTCGCATTCCTTCGCCTTCGTCACATCAAGTTCCGCACCGAGCCATCTAGTCGACCAGAGCTCGTCACCTCCAGCGCCTCTATATGTCCAAGCCCCTGCCCGCCTGCTTCGCTCGAAAGGGAGGAGGATGCACCTCCGCTCGTCCGCATCGACCAGCGCCAAATCCCTGCCGCCGGCCTTCGGTCTTGCTTCTTTTGGACCAGCAAGAATGCCGCCAAGAGCCGTACGCGGACGCATCGTCTCCAGGATTTTCGCCAAGTACCTCTACGTGCGGACTCGCCAAGTACTCGACCCGGATGCGCCAAGTTCCACTACCGTCGACCTCTACGTGCGGACTATGACTACGTCCGACCCCGTTTTCGAACCTCCAGTGCCAAGTTCCACTACCCGTTGTCGTGTATCCGACAAGACCAAGTGTACGACTACACCCGGTGATGCGTCAAGTACCTCTACCGATGACCCGAACATCTACGATCCGTGTACCACTACAAGATGTCCACTATAAGACGTACTACTACCGTCGCACGAACTGAGACCGGCAAGTCCGAAGACCCCTAGTACCACGACTATCCTCGAGGACATTGGTTCCATCAAGTTCGACTACGAAACGTGTACCACTACTTTCACTACCATCGCGAGAATGACTACTTCCACTACGACTCGTGAACGACTGCTTCCCTCGAAATTTGTGAACCGCCTAGAAATGCACGCTTCGAAGGTATAACCCCGAGACGACGCCCGTGAACGAATACTTGTGATGTGTTGTATGAGATGCATGTGTTTGCACCATGTCTGAATTGATCCTTGCACGTTCCTCGTTTCCATGCCATCGACCCGTGGGCATCCGATATCCGGGATCACCCCACCATCCTTGCATGACACGCTCCCGACACACTTCCTTTTGCACCGGTATCTTCGTGAGCTACCGGAACTGATATGTTGCCGTGACATCATTTTCGGATTCGTTGCCGTGGCACCCCTTTCTTCCACCACGGTGACAAATGCTTCGTAACATGCTCATGTCAACATTTTCATAAAATTGCATAAGTTTTGCATAGGTCATCCGCATCATGATAACAACATTTAAAATGTTTAAAATTGTTGTTGCATTAAATTGCTAAATAACATGAGGATTTATCGGAATTGTTGTTTGTTGTTCCGGCCTCATTTAAATTTGCCTAAATAGTTAGTTTACTTATGCTTCACCTCTTTCCATGTTTAACAACATTTAATATTGTTGAGTACCTAAACGAGAGCGAACTAAATAATTGAATGTGGTGTTCCGTCAATATGCAACTCGTTACATATTGAGCTCCACTTAAATTGTGGTGTTGTTTGCTTCACCTTGCCATGCCATGCCTCATTAAACCGGACATGCATCATACTTGGTTGTGCATCATGCCTTGTTCATGTGTTGTTTGTTTACTATGTTGTTTGCTTCTTTCCGGTTGTGCTTCTTCTCGATAGTTCCTGTTTCGCTGCGATCGTGAGGATTCGTTCGTCTACGCTTGGTTCATCTTTGTGGCTTCATCTTCTTCATGGACTCGTTCTTCTTCCTAGCGGGACTTCAGGCAAGATGACCGTCACCTTGGATCTCGTTACTATCATTGCTATGCTAGTTGCTTCGTTCTATCGCTATGCTGCGTTACCTACCACTTGCTTATCAAGCCTCCCAAATTGCCATGAACCTCTAACCTTTGTCACCCTTCCTAGCAAACCGTTGTTTGGCTATGTTACCGCTTTTGCTCAGCCTCTCTTATAGCGTTGCTAGTTGCAGGTGAAGATGAAGATTGCTTCATGTTGGATTATGTTTATGTTGGGATATCACAATATCTCTTATATTATTAATGCATCTATATACTTGGTAAAGGGTGGAAGGCTCGGCCTTATGCCCGGTGTTTTGTTCCACTCTTGCCGCCTCTAGTTTCCGTCATATCGGTATTATGTTCCCGGATTTTGCGTCCCTAACGCGGTTGGGTGATTTATGGGACCCCTTGACAGTTCGCTTTGAATAAAACTCCTTCGCAAGGCCCAACATTGGTTTTACCATTTGCCTCACCTAGCCCTTTTTCCCTTGGGTTTCCGGAGCCCGAGGGTCATCTTTATTTTAGCCCCGGGTCAGTTCTCCTCTCGAGTGCTGGTCCAAACCGAAGCGATGTCCGGGCGCCCACAGGCAACCAGGGTCTATGCCAACCCGACGTCTGGCTCATCCGGTGTGCCCTGAGAACGAGATATGTGCAGCTCCTATCGGGATTTGTCGGCACATCCGGGCGGCTTTGCTGGTCTTGTTTTACCATTGTCGAAATGTCTTGTAAACCGGGATTCCGAGTCTGATCGGGTCTTCCTGGGACAAGGAATATCCTTCATTGATCGCGAGAGCTTATCATGGGCTAAGTTGGGACACCCCTGCAGGGTATAATCTTTCGAAAGCCGTGCCCGCAGTTATGCGGCAGATGGGAATTTGTTTATGTCCGGTTGTAGATAACTTGATACCAGATCCGAATTAAAATGCATCAACCGTGTGTGTAGCCGTGATGGTCTCTTTTCGGCGGAGTCCGGGAAGTGAACACGGTTTAGGGTTATGTTTGACGTAAGTAGGAGTTCAGGATCACTTCTTGATCATTGCTAGCTTCATGACCGTTGTGCTTGCTCTCTTCTCGCTCTTATATTGCGTAAGTTAGCCACCATATATGCTTAGTCGCTGCTGCAACCTCACCACTTTACCCCTTCCTTTCCCTTTAAGCTTTGCTAGTCTTGATACCCATGGTAATGGTATTGCTGAGTCCTCGTGGCTCACAGATTACTACAACACCAGTTGCAGGTACAGGTTATGCAATGATCTTGACGCGAGCGCGATGTTACTTGTTTTGGAGTTCTTCTTCTGCTTCTTCTTCAATCAGGGGATAGGTTCCAGGTCGGCAGCCTGGGCTAGCAGGGTGGATGTCGATTGAGTTTCTGTTTGTGTTTCATCCATAGTCGGATGGTGCTCTTATGTATTGTGATGTTGTATTCGTGTGGCATTGTATGCCTCTTGTATGTATCCCCATCTATTATGTAATGTTGATGTAATGATATCCACCTTGCAAAAGCGCTTCAATATGCGGTTCTATCCTTGGTGGGACTTTTGAGTCTCTTTAGGATAGTGTCGCATATTGGGCGTGACAATATCGATGCATATAATGGTGAAGAAAAGGCACATATGGAAAAAGAATGCATATGTGACGGGCAGAAAGCTACGTGAGTAATTATTTTTAGCTTCCGTATAGGAAGCCCCCAGGTATTGCTTACACACTTAGTGCGGCCGGAGTGATCCGGAAATCCGCACTGTATTGAATACTTTGTGTGAAGAGAGAAAAAGGTCGAGAAAGGAAAAATGGATGGAGCATAATTAAAAAGGAGGGGTTAGGAGACGAACATTGAGTTTGGCGTTAGGCGTAGAATCTCCGGAGTCTGGCCGCGTTCCATGGGTTCGGCTCGAGTACATTATCGGATGCATTACGAAGCGGTACGCGCTCCTCCTGTGAGAACTTTGTCAATGACGAAGGACCCTCCCACTTGGGTTTGAGCTTGTCCTTCTTCTTCTCCGGTAGCCAGAGAACGAGCTCGCCAATATTGTAAGTTTTGGCCCGCACTTCTGCTTTGATATCGCTGGGCCTGGCCGATAGAATGCGGAGCGGGCTTTTGCGACGTCGCGCTCCTCCTCCAGGGCGTCCAAGTTATCCTGCCGATCTAACTCGGCTTCCTTCTCTTCGTACATGCGTACGCCTGGCGAATCATGTATTATGTCGCAGGGTAATACCGCTTCCGCGCCATACACCATAAAAAATGGTGTATATCTGGTGGTGCGATTTGGCGTGGTCCACAACCCCCAGAGTACGGAGTCGAGCTCCTCGACCCAGTGCGTATCCGACTCTGTCAAGGATCGCACTAGTCTAGGTTTGACGCCGCTCATGATGAGACCATTTGCCCGCTCTACCTGGCCGTTTGTTTGGGGATGGTAGACGGAAGCGTAATCAAGCTAAATGCCCATTTTTGCACACCAAGTTTTCACTTTGTTGGCTGTGAAATTTGAGCCATTATCGGTGATGATGCTGTGGGGGACACCGTGTCGATTATGCGACCCGGATATGAAGTCTATGACTGGTCCAGATTCGGCCGTTTTAACTGGTTTGACTTCTATCCATTTGGTGAATTTGTCCACCATGACCAATAAGTATTTTTTCTTATGGCTTCCCCTTTAAGAGGTCCGACCATATCCAGCCCCCAGACCGCAAAGGGCCAAGTTATGGGGATTGTTTGGAGAGTGGTAGGGGGCATATGACTCTGATTGGCAAAGAGTTGGCAACCAAAGCAATGTTGGACAAGGTCCTGTGCGTCTACTCGGGTCGTCGGCCAGCAGAAACCTGTACGGAAGGCCTTGCTGACTAATGCTCGAGCCGCGGCGTGGTGCCCGCCTAGTTCGGCATGGATTTCAGCCAAGAGCTGCCGCCCTTCCTCTTCGGAGATACATCTTTGGAGTACTCCGGTAGCGCTTTTCTTGTAGAGTTCCCCTTCGTAGACTTTGTAAGCTTTAGAGCGTCGGACGATGCAGCGTGGTTCATTTTGGTCTTCGGGGAGCTCCTACCTATTTAGGTAGGCCAAGAAAGGCTCGGTCCACGGGGCGATTACAGCCATGATTTCGTGGGCCGAGGGCGTTATTTCGGTGGTAGAACCACCGACTATGTCTGATAGTTCGGAATCTGGGGGTGTGTTCGGATCCGTGATAGTATTGCCGGACTCCCCTTCACATACTACGGATGGCTTGAACAACCGTTCCAAGAATATGTTAGGTGGGACAGGGTCGCGTTTAGCGCCGATGCGGGCGAGGACGTCCGCCGCTTGATTGTTTTTTCGAGCCACATGGTGGAATTCGAGCCCCTCGAACCAAGCTGACATTTTGAGGACGGCATTACGGTAGGCCGCCATTTTCGGGTCCTTGGCATCAAAATCTCCATTTATTTGTGATATTGCGAGTTTGAATCCCTGTGCACTTGTAGGCGTTGAATGCCCATAGAGACTGCCATCCGAAGACCGTGCAACAGAGCCTTGTATTCGGCTGCATTGCTGGAATTTGTGTATAATATTTGGAGGACGTACTAGACCGTGTCTCCGGTGGGAGATGTCAGGACTACACCTGCTCCCAATCCGGCCAGCATTTTGGAGCCGTCGAAGTGCATGATCCAGTTTGAGTATGCGCCGTACTCTTGAGGGAGTTCGGCCTCTGTCCATTCGGCGACGAAGTCAGCCAATACTTGCGAGTTGATGGCCCGTCGAGGTTTGTATGTTATGTCGAACAGAAGGAGCTCAATGGCCCATTTGGCAATCCGGCCCGTAGCATCGCGGTTATTTATTATGTCATTTAGTGGTACTTCGGAGGCCACCGTAATCGAGCACTCTTGAAAGTAGTGTAGTAGTTTCCGGGATGCCATGAATACCGCGTATGCTATTTTTTGATAGTGTAGGTATCGGGATTTGCATGGGGTTAGGACCGTGGACACGTAGTAAACCGGCTTCTGGAGCGGGCATTTGTATCCGTCAGCCTCTCGTTCAACAACGAGCACTGCGCTTATAACTTGATGTGTTGCAGCTATGTACGGAAGCATAGGTTCGTCGATATTTGGCGCTGTTAGTACTGGATTACTGGCCAATAAGGTCTTTATTTCATCCAGTCCGGCCGCAGCTGCATCCGTCCACACGAAGTGTTCGGTGCGTCGAAGAAGGCGGTAAAGGGGTAATGCCTTTTCTCCTAACCTGGAGATAAAGCGGCATAGTGCAGCCATGCATCCGGCTAGTTTCTGGATGTGCTTGAGGTCTGTTGGTATAGCCAACTGTGACAGAGCTCGGATTTTTTCCGGATTCGCTTCACTTCCTCTATTGGAAACGATGAAGCCGAGTAGTTTCCCCGAGGGGACGCCAAAAACGCATTTTTCCGGGTTCAGCTTGATGTCCTATGTCCAGAGATTGTCGAATGTAAGCCTCAAGTCATCTATCAGGGTTTCGACGTGTCTTGTTTTTATGACCACGTCGTCCACGTATGCCTCCACTGTTTTGCCGATTTGCTTTTCCAGGCATGTTTGAATCATGCGTTGGTATGTTGCGCCGGCGTTCTTAAGCCCGAAAGGCATAGTGTTGAAGCCGAAAGGGCCATATGGCATTATGAAAGCTGTTACAGCTTGGTCAGACTCTGCCATCTTTATTTGATGGTATCCATAGTATGCGTCGAGGAAACACAGCGAGTCGTGTCCTGCTGTGGCATCAATGATTTGATCGATGCGAGGGAGGGGAAAGGGATCCTTGGGGCAAGCCTTGTTGAGGTCTTTAAAGTCGACACATAGGCGCCAGGATTTGTCCTTCTTTGGTACCATTACCAGGTTTGCCAGCCAACCTGGATGTTTGATATCTCTGGTGAATCCGGCCTCAAGCAATTTGGCTAGCTCTTCCCCCATGGCCTGCCGTTTGGGCTCTGAAAACCGTCTTAGAGTTTGCTTGACCGGTTTGTATCCTTTTAGTATATTGAGGCTGTGTTCGGCCAATCTGCGTGGGATGTCTGGCATGTCCGATGGGTGCCAGGCGAAGATGTCCCAATTCTCGCGTAAGAAGTCTCGTAGTGCGGCGTCCATCGCGGGGCTCAGCTGTGTCCCGGCGGAAGCTGTTTTCATGGGGTCCGTTGGATGGACTTGGAATTTGACTATCTCGTCTGCGGGTTTAAATGAGGTGGACTTGGGTCGCTTGTCGAGTATCACGTCGTCCACATCGCCCACGGTGGCCTGATGTTGTTAATTCTTCGGTTGCTAGGGCCTCGAGATAATGCCTCCGGGGCTAGTGTTGCGGTTTTGTTTTGGTAGCGAAGTGCGACGTCCGGATCAGGCTAGAGTGATGATTCCATTGGGCCCGGGCATTTTAAGCTTCATGTACCCGTAATGGGGTATAGCTTGAAAGCTTGCAAACGTGTCCCGCCCTAAAAGGGCGTGGTATCCGCTGCTAAAAGGGGCCACTTGGAATGTGATTTCTTCGGACCTGTAATTTTCCGAGGTGCCGAATACCACATCGAGTGTGATTTTTCCTGCACACCGCGCTTCCCGACTAGGGATAATTCCCCTGAAGGTTGTGCCTCTTTGGTCAATGCGGCCTTTGTCAATTTCCATTTTGCTGAGTGTCTCTTCATGGATCAAGTTTAATTCCCTTCCGCCATCCATGAGCACTTTAGTGAGCCGAAAGCCGTCCACGATCGGGCTGAGAACCAGAGCGGCTAGTGCCGGACAGTCCGGGATCGAGGTTCGTCACTGGCATTAAAAGTTATAGCAGTGTCGTTCCAGGGGTTTATCTTAGCCATATGGCAAATTTCTATGGAGCTTCGATGAGCTCGCTTGCGCCTATTGTTTGAGGCAAAAGTCTCGAAGACTGTTAGTACCATATTGTGCTCGCTGGCAGGAGGTTATTCTGTGAGAAGGTCCTCGCCACTTTTTGCAACCTGCCGGAGTATCCAACATGCCCTAAGGCTATGAGTTGGTGCTGTGTCTATAGTGCCGTGGATTTTACATGGCCCATTGAGCCATTTTTCCAATACGGTTCCCATACAGGGTGGGCTTTGGTTTCTTGGGGATTGGATCGGCCGACTTACGAGAGTTCGCCCGTTTAGTTCGGACAAAGGCTTTGGTGAAAGCCGGACTGTCCCAAAATTCAGCTTGAGTTTTCCAGACACTTTCCATCGCACAGTACTTCTGTACTATGATTGCTAAGTTCGCAAAGCGTACTATGTCACGGCGACTTATAGCATTAAGGATTCCTTTGTCCGTGCAATTTTTGCAGAAGAGTGAGACTACGTCCTCCTCGTGGCAGTCCTCGACCTTGTTTAGCGCAAGGAGGAATCTGGCCCAGTAATGATGTACTGTCTCCTGGGGCTCTTGCCTGATATGGGAGAGACGATCTAAGTCCTCATGGGTAGTTATAGCTGAATCCGGATTCTGATCCGATCTAGCCCCCTGGGGCATGGAAGCTTCCGAGTTCAACAGCTCGGGATTCGGGATGCTGCACAATTTCTCCGGCCCCGTGCCCGGTTCCAAGTCCAGGACCCGGGTCATATTATCCCCCGGGCGGGTGTCCGGCTCCGGGACCTCGGTGATCCGGACATAATTCGTCCTCAAAATAGAGGGATACTCCTTGTATGGTTCCTCCAATACCGCTATCTCATGGGTGGCCGGCGGGGATTTAATGTCCCTTTGGTCGGGTTTAAGCACGATCCGGTCATAGTCCGTTGCGACTCCCAAAGCGGCGATGCGATCCAACACCTCATTAAGAGAAGAGAGCTCTATCGGATCCATCTGTTCGGCGAGTTCTGAATTGATGTGAAGTTTATGCGTGATGACCCGAGAGGCCATTGTTGGCGCGACAGTCGATGGGGCGGCCATGACGAAGCCGCCTAGTCGGAGAGTTTGGCCTACAGCCAGAACTCCCCCCGCGGTAATGTTGTCCCTGACGACGAGATGAGCCATCGAGCCTTGCAGCGACGGCACAGAGGAACTCTCAATGAAAGCACCAATGTCGGTGTCAAAACCGGCGGATCTCGGGTAGGGGGTCCCGATCTGTGCGTCTAGGCTGATGGTAACGAGAAGCAAGGGACACAGATGTTTACCTGTGTTCGGGCCCTCTCGATGGAGGTAAAACCCTACTTCCTGCTTGATTAATATTGAAGATATGGGTAGTACAAGAGTAGATCTACCACGAGATCGTAGAGGCTAAACCCTAAGAGCTAGCCTATAATGGTATGATTGTAATTGTGATCGGCCTTCTAAGGACCAACCTCTCCGGTTTATATAGATACCGGAGAGGGCTAGGATTTACATGGAGTCGGTTACAAGGAAGGAAATATAATATCCGGATCGCCAAGCTTGCCTTCCACGCCAAGGAAAGTCCCATCCGGGCACGGGCCTAAGTCTTGAGTCTTATGTCTTCACGCTTCAATAGTCTGGACGATGTATGCAGTCCAGCTGTCCGGATACCCCCTTATCCAGGACTCCCTCGGGCATCATGATGGAGCAGATAAAGGTGGTCCGCGAAGCCAGCCAAGCTGCTTATGACGCCAGCTCAACTCTTCAGAGCAACGTCCAGGTTGGTTGATCACCGACTGACTCTTTAGCTTGTCGCTTGTTCTGTTAGGATATGCTACCTGAAAACTTTCCTTGAAGAATCTTTTCATCAGTCTGCGTTTCGCATTTGTACACCCACTGGGTGTTTTGACTTGCCACTGAGCAAATTTGTATCTTTAGTTGGACTAGGTTGTGTCAATTGAGTCTTTGAACTAGTGGGGGCACGCTGAGTGCACCCACTGGGTGTAGTCCCCGAGACCATAGTTGACTGCGGGCAGTCGACTGTGGTCTAAGAATCTGAATTTTCTCACTCGGCCTGGACAGACCATGTCGAGTGGAACCTGAACCAATGGGGGCATGCTAAGTGCACCCACTGGGTGTAGTCCCCGAGACCGTGGTCGACTGCGGGCAGTCGACTATGGTCTGACAACAACTTTTTTTACACTCGGCCTGGACAGACCATGTCGAGTGAAACTGGACCAGTGGGGGCACACTAAGTGCACCCACTGGGTGTAGTCCCCGAGACTACTGTTGGATGTTTGATTCGGCAGCAGTCTTAGAACTTGTTGAATTTATCAGACTATTGCTCTGAAGTAACCAATCTTTCCATCCGTCGATTGACTGTCTTTTGATTACAGAAATCTTGTGAACTAGGAGCTCGTTTTGCCGACCTTATCGACGGATTTGTTTTTGAATCGGATGTTATTTGCTTTTTATGAACCAAGCGTTATTTCTTTCAGAGACCCTAAACCAGGCTCTGGCGAAGAAGGATCAGGACCTTGCAGCCGCACAGAAAACAGCTGATGAGAAAACTGCACTTTCACGAGCAGGATTCGGATTCATCGGCAACCGGAGGAAGAGAACGCCAAACTGAAAACTGCCCTTGATGAAGCCAACAAGGAGGTGACTCGTCTGAAGAAGGGCAAGAAGGATCTGACTGAAAAGATGGAAGGCATTGCTCGCCAAGAAGCTGTTCGTCATGCTTGAAGGTATTTTCGTTTGTCCGACTGACTTGTTACTGTCGACTCGATATATAACCACTGATGTATTGTGTTGAGCAGAATTTTGCCGGAACTTTGAGGAAGAGACCGGGTGAATTGAGACAAACTTGGACCCCATCATGTCCCCTGTTAAAGACGAAGCTACCATGAATGTGCTCCGATTGGAGTCCCGTGTCGCTGGCGTTGTCGACTACCTTGCTCGACTGAAGGTTGCAGTGTCGAGGATCGATCATGACACTACAGCCAAGGGCGACGCACGAATGACCTCGAGTCTTTGCTGATTCGACTTAATGAGATCCCCAGTCGAGTGCAGGAATGGAAGAAGTCTTCTGCTCGATGCGGTGCTGATGTGGCCCTGTCCCTGGTTCGTGTCCATTGCAAGGAAGCACGAGAAGAGAAGCTAGCGGCAATCAAGGTGGCCAATACAAAAAGGCACGACTTCCAATCCTTCATGGAAAACCTTCATTGCTGCTGCCACTCGGATCGCTGACGGAATCGACCTGGACGAGTTCGTCGAGCCTGCTAGCCCTCCTCCTGCGGAGTGAACAAACTTTATGCCTCACTTTAAATTTGCCTCGGAATGCCGAGTGATTTTGTAACCGTTAAACTCCTTCGGGCTTGATGCCTGAATACTTTAGTCCGTGGTCCGGAACCTTAGGATTTATCTGAACTTGGTTTATCTCTGAATATGCTCGTGTTCGCCATCGAGTGGAACTTGTTTCTTCACTCAGAATAATCTTTGTGTTTGTGAAGCAGCTCTGAGGAAAAGGCGGCGGTCGACCCGCACCTCGTCGTCCTTGCGGATAGGGATGGAGCGCACGTTGTACTTGTGGCGCAGCTCTGAGGAGAAGGTGTCAGTCGACCTGCACCTCGTCGTCCCTGCGGATAGGGATGAGCGCATGTTGTACTTGTGGCGCAGCTCTGAGGAGAAGGTGGCAGATGACCTGCACCTCATCGTCCTTGCGGATAAGGATGGAACGCATGTTGTACTTGTGGCGCAGCTCTGAGGAGAAGGTGATAGTTGACCTGCACCTCATTGTTCTTGCAGATAAGGATGGAGCGTATAATCAAATCTCCGAGTAGAAAGGTCGTTCTCCACTCGGAAAGTATTTTATCCTTAGGCGAGTACTGGACTGCAGCTAAGCCCCCCGAGTGGGAGGGCTTCTCATCACTTGGTAGGATTTTTCAAACTTAGGCGAGTGCAGGACTGCAGCTAAGCCTCCGAGTGAGAGGGTTGCTCACCACTCGGTAGGATTTTTTAAACTTTGGCGAGTACTGGACTACAGCTAAGCCCCCAAGTGAGAGGGTTGCTCACCACTCGGTAGGATTTTTTGAACTTAGGCTAGTACTAGACTGCAGCTAAGCCCCCAAGTGAGAGGGTTGCTCACCACTCGGTAGGATTTTTTGAACTTAGGCTAGTACTAGACTGCAGCTAAGCCTCCGAGTGAGAGGGTTGCTCACCACTCGGTAGGATTTTTTAAACTTAGGCGAGTACTGGACTGCAGCTAAGCCCCCGAGTGAGAGGGTTGCTCACCACTCAGTAGGATTTTTTAAACCTAGGCGAGTACTGGACTACAGCTAAGCCTTTGAGTGAGAGGGTTGCTCACCACTCGGTAGGCTTTTTAAACTTAGGCGAGTACTGGACTGCAGCTAAGCCCCCGAGTGAGAGGGTTACTCACCACTCGGTAGGATTTTTTAAACTTAGGCGAGTACTGGACTGCAGCTAAGCCCCCGAGTGAAAGGGTTGCTCACCACTCGGTAGGATATTTTAAACTTAGGCGAGTACTGGACTGCAGCTAAGCCCCCGAGTGAGAGGGTTGCTCACCACTCGGTAGGATTTTTTAAACTTAGGCGAGTATTGGACTGCAGCTAAGCCCTCGAGTGAAAGGGTTGCTCACCACTCGGTATTTTTTTTAAAACTTAGGCGAGTACTGGACTGCAGCTAAGCCCCCGAGTGAAAGGGTTGCTCACCACTCGGTAGGATATTTTAAACTTAGGTAGTCTTGGACTGCAGCTAAGCCCCCAGTGAGAGGGTTTCTCACCACTCGGTAGGATTTTTAAACTTAGGTAGTCTTGGACTGCAGCTAAGCCCCCGAGCGAGAGGGTTGCTCACCACCCGGTAGGATTTTTTAAACTTAGGCGAGTACTAGACTGCAGCTAAGCCCTTGAGTGAGAGGCTTGCTCACCACTCGATAGGATTTTTCAAACTTAGGCGAAACGGATTCGTAGCTAAGCCCCCGAGTGAGAGGGTTACTCACCACTCGGTAGGATTTTTTAAACATAGGCGAGTACTGGACTGCTGCTAAGCCCCCGAGTGAAAGGCTTGCTCACCACTCGGTGGGATTTTTCAAACTTAGGCGAAACGGATTCGCAGCTAAGCCTCCGAGTGGGAGCGTTGCTCGCCACTAGGTAGAATTTTTCGAACTTAGGCGAAACGGGTCCGCAGCTAAGCCACCCACTGGGGGATTTAGAGCATATAAAAAAGGAACAACAATCATTTATGAGACTGTAAAAACTGTGTCTTTGATAATCAAACTAGAAGGTATTTCTTATTACATCTCAATAGTCTGAATGCTTAAGTGTAAAAGGGGCGGAGCAGCTCCGCATTCCAAGCGCGTGGCTCATCTTTCTTGTGCTCGACATTGTATAGGTGGTATGCTCCGTTGTGGAGCACTCTGGTGACAATGAAGGGGCCTTCCCAAGCAGGAGCGAGCTTGTGTGGTTTCTGCTGGTCCACTCGAAGAACCAAGTCTCCCTCTTGAAATGCTCGACCCCTCACGTTTCTGGCGTGGAATCGACGCAGGTCTTGCTGATAAATGGTCAACCGAATCAAGGCCATCTCTCTTTCCTCTTCTAGGAGATCAACTGCGTCTTGCCGAGCCTGTTCTGCTTCATCTTCTCAGAAAAGCTCAACTCGGGGTGCATTCTGAAGCTAGTCACTCGGAAGTATAGCTTCAGCTCCATAGACCAAGAAGAATGGAGTTCGACCATTCGACCGATTAGGAGTGTCCTCAATCCCCAAAGTACTGATAGAAGTTCATCGACCCAGGCGCCTGCTGCATGCTTGAGATCACGCATCAATCGGGGTTTCAGTCCTTTGAGAATCAATCCGTTAGCTCTTTCAGCTTCTCCATTCGACCGGGGATGGGCGACTAAAGCATAGTCGACTTGAGTGCCTTGGGAAGCGCAGAAGGCTCTGAACTCATCAGAATCGAAGTTTGAACCATTGTTAGTGATGATCCTGTGCGGAACACCATGTCTGAATGTTAACTCTGTGATGAAGCTGACAGCAGTACTGGCTTCAAGATTTTTGATAGGCTTGGCTTCGATCCATTTAGTAAACTTGTCGACTACCACGAGCACATGAGTGAAGCCACTCCTACCAGTCCTCAAAGGCCCAACCATATCCAATCCCCAAACAGCAAAGGGCCAGACGAGTGGAATGGTCTTCAGGGCTGATGCAGGCTTGTGAGACATGTTGGAGTAAAATTGGCAACCTTCACATTTGTCGACTATTTCTTTCGCCATTTCATTTGCTCATGGCCAATAAAATCCCGCTCGGTATGCTTTGGCCACAATGGTCCGAGAGGAAGCATGGTGACCACAGGTCCCCGAGTGGATGTCGTTGAGGATCATTCGACCTTCTTCTGGTGTTATGCATTTCTGGCTGACTCCAGTTACACTTTCTCTGAACAGCTGTCCTCTTATCACAGTAAAGGCTTTGGATCGATGGACGATCTTTTGAGCCTCTTCTTCATCCTCTCGGAGTTCCTTCCTAAGAATGTACGCGATGTACGACACTGTCCAGTCGGGAGTGATGACCAAAACCTCCATGATCAAGTCGACCACGTCTGGGACTTCGACTTCAGTCGGATCAGTGGCACTCTTTGGTTGTGGGGGCTCTTCAGTGAAAGGTTATTCCGGAACTGAAGGTGTATGAATATGTTCCAAAAACACATTGCTGCGAACAGCCTCCCTCTTGGAACCTATCTTTGCCAAATCATCCGTTGCTTGATTTTTCAGTCGGGGTATGTGATGGAGCTCTAACCCCTCAAACTTCATCTCTAACTTTCTCACTGCATTACAATAGCCAGTCATAGCCGAGCTTCTGACGTCCCACTCCTTCATTACTTGATTAACCACCAAATCCGAGTCGCCGTAGACCATGAGGCGATGGACGCCGAGTGAAATGGCCATACGCAACCCGTACAGAAGTGCCTCATATTCAGCTTCATTGTTGGAGGAGTTAAAATGAATCTGGAGAACATAGCTGAGCTTGTCACCTCGCGGAGATCCATCAGCACCAGAACCATTCAGCATCTTAGATCCATCAAAGAACATGGTCCAATGCTCCAAGTGAATCTGAGTCGGCAGTTGTTGTTCGACCCACTCGGCGAGGAAATCTGCTATTGCTTGGGACTTGATAGCTTTCTTTGCCTCAAACTTGATATCCAAGGGAAGGAGTTCAATCGCCCACTTTGCCACTCGACCAGTCGCATCTTTGTTGTTCAGAATTTCTGACAATAGTGCGTCGCTGACGACTGTACTGGAGTGGTCAGAGAAATAATGTGCAACCTTCTTCGTGGTCATGTAAATTCCATAGACAAGCTTCTGATAATGCGGATATCTTTGCTTGGATGGAGTCGGGACTTCAGAAACATAGTACACTGGGCGCTGAACTTTATAGGCTTTTCCTTCTTCTTCCCGCTCGACCGTGAGTACTGTACTAACAACTTGTCCAGTGGCTGCAATATAAAGCAGTAAAGGCTCTTTGCTGATTGGGGCAGCGAGCACCGGCTGGGTGGAAAGCAGGGCTTTGAGCTCTGCAAACACTGCGTCATCTTCAGGAGTCCACTCGAACCTATCAGATTTCTTCATCAGTCGGTTGAAAGGATCGAGAAGATGTGTCTAGAGGGGGGTGAATAGACTCTAATCAAGAAAAGTTGCAGTTTTTAATTTCTCTTAAGTTGATGTGGAGTTTTAGCACAAGTTTAAACATTCACAATACATATCTAGCAAGCATGCAAGGATACAAGAGTATATGAGCAGCGGAAAGTAAGGCATGCAAGTTGCAAGAATGTAAAGAGAAGGGATTGGAGTGTGCAAACGCAATTTGGAGACACGGAGATTTTTGTCCGTGGTTCTGATAGGTGGTGCTATCGTACATCCACGTTGATGGAGACTTCAACCCACGAAGGGTAACAGTTGCGCGAGTCCATGGAGGGCTCCACCCACGAAGGGTCCACGAAGAAGCAATCTTGTCTATCCCACCATGGTCATCGCCCATGAAGGACTTGCCTCGCTAGGGTAGATCTTCACGAAGTAGGCGATCTCCTTGCCCTTACAAACTCCTTGGTTCAACTCCACAATCTTGACGGAGGCTCCCAAGTGACACCTAGCCAATCTAGGAGACACCACTCTCCAAGAAGTAACAAATGGTGTGTTGATGATGAACTCCTTGCTCTTGTGCTTCAAACGATAGTCTCTCCAACACTCAATTCTCTCTCATAGGATTGGATTTGGTGGAAAGAAGACTTGAGTGGAAAGCAACTTGGGGAAGGATAGAGATCAAGATTTATGTGGTTGGAATGGAATATCTTGACCTCAACACAAGTGTAGGTGGTTCTCTCTCAAAAAATATGTATTGGAAGTGTAGGCATGTTTTCATGGCTCTCTCCACAAATGAAGAGTGGGTGGAGGGGTATATATAGCCTCCACACAAAATCTAATCGTTACACACAAATCACTAAACTCGGTGGGACCGATTCAGAGAACTCGGTCAGACCGATTTGGTTCATAATGTGACCGTTAGGTGTTTCGGTGGGATCGACTAGATCAACTCGGTGGGACCGATGTGCTAGGGTTAGGGTAAATCCAAAACTTGGTTTGACCCATTACTCAAACTCGGTGGGACCGATTTGGGTATAAGTGAAACAGAGTGTTGGCCAAGCAAAATCGGTGGGGCCGATTGCATATCTCGGTGGGATCGAAAATATTGCAATAGGCATCAGAGAGTTTGCAAGCCCATCTCGGTGAGAACGAGATCCCATCAATGAGACCGAACCGATTAGGGTTTCTGGCAGTGGCTATGTCAAGATAACTCGGTGTTGCCTGATAGAAAGAATCGGTGGGTCCGAGTTTGACTTTTAGGTTTGGGACATATATGGATATGAGAAAGTGGTTGAGGGCTTTGGAGCATATCACTAAGCAGTTTGAGCAAGCAAGCCATTAAGCAACACCTCATCCCCTCTTAATAGTATTGGCTTTCCTATGGACTCAATGTGATCTTGGACCACTAAAATAGAAATGTAGAGCCCCGAGCTTTGAGCTTGAGCCAATCCTTTGTCCTCAGTATCTTGAAGGGGTTCCACATCCTCTAGTCCATGCCACTCCATTGTTGAACTCATCTGAAACATACTAGATAGAAGCATTAGTCCAACAAGAGATATGTTGACATTAATTACCAAAATCACCGAGGGAGCACTTGAGCTTTCATCGGTAAAGAGGCAATGCCTTTTCACCGAGGCAAGAGATGAATTGACTCAAGGCGGCCAAACAACCAGTAAGCTTCTGGACATCATGCACACGCACAGGGCGTTTCATCCGGAGTATGGCACCAACTTTTTCTGGGTTCGCGTCGATCCCTCGTTTAGAAATGAGGAAACCGAGTAACTTTCCACCAGGAACTCCGAACGTGCACTTTGATGGATTAAGCTTGATATCATACCTTCTCAGGTTGGCAAAGGTTTCAGCTAGGTCAGTCAGCAGGTCGGAACCTTTACGCGACTTGAGCACAATGTCATCCATATATGCTTCCACATTCCAACTGATTTGGGTGAGCAGACACTTCTGAATCATCCTCATGAATGTGGTCCCAGCGTTCTTGAGGCCGAATGACATGGTGACATAACAAAAACACCCGAATCGAGTGATGAAAGTTGTTTTTATCTCATCAGGTCCATATAGTCGAATCTGATGGTACCCGGAATAGGCGTCTAGAAAAGACAGACGCTCACACCCCACAGTCGAGTCGACGATTTGGTCGATACGGGGGAGAGGGAAATGATCTTTTGGGCAGGCCCGATTGATATGCTTGAAGTCAATGCACATATGAAGTGAGTCATCCTTCTTGGGGACCATGACAACATTGGCGAGCCACTCGGAGTGGTAAATCTCTCAGATGAACTCAGCTGCCAGGATCCGAGCCACTTCCTCACCAATTGCCTTTCTCTTCTGTACGGCAGACCGTCGAAGATGTTCCTTGACCGATTTCACTTTTGGGTCGACTCGCAAACGGTGCTCAGCCAGTCCCCTGGGTACACCCGGCATGTCAGAAGGTTTTCATGCAAAGATGTCCCAGTTCTCATGGAGGAACTGGATGAGCGCTTCTTCCTATTTGCTGTCGAGTGATGTTGAGATATGTGTAGGAGCAGCATTAGGATCGGTCGGGTGAATGTGGATCGGCTTCGTTTCACCGGACGACTGAAATGCAAAATTTGTGGCAGGCTTCTTGGCTCGCAACAAATCACTCGGATCTGCATTCTTCCAGTATTCTTGCATTTCGATTGTTGCCATTTGTGCATCGGAGATTTTTGAGCCCTTCTGGAAGAACTCTTCTGCCTTCTGCCGGTTGCCAGTGATTGTGATCACTCCTCTGGGACCAGGAATCTTCAATTTGAGGTACACGTAACATGGTCGAGCCATAAAACGTGCATAAGCAGGCCTACCCAGAATAGCATGATAAGCGCTCTGGAAATCCACTACTTCAAATGTCAACTTTTCCTTGCGGTAATTCTTGGAATCAAAACCACATCAAGGGCGATCTGGCCGAGTGATTCAGCCTTCTTGCCATGTATAACGCCATGGAAACTCATATTGCTTTCACTAAGCTTGGACATCGGAATGCCCATTCCCTTCAAGGTTTCAGCATAAAGGATATTAAGGCCGCTACCACCATCCATCAGCACTTTGGTCAGTCGAGTGCCTTCAACAACTGGGTCGACCACCAACGCTTGCCTCCTAGGGGTGGCTATTCATGCTGGATCATCAGACTGGTCGAACATGATGGCAATCTGGGACCACTTCAAATAACAGGTCGTTGCTGGAGCAACCATGTTCACTTCTCTGTTGATAACTTTCAATCGACTTTTGCTCTCAACATCAGCAAAAATCATCAGAGTGGAATTGACGTTGGGAAAACCATCATCATCTTCTTCCTTATCCTCATCTTTGTCCAACTCCTTTTCCTTCTCATTGGGTTGCTTCTCTCGGAATTGCTGGATCAGGAGTCGACACTGTCGAGTGGTGTGTTTAGGGTAAATGAGATTACCATCTTCATCTTTCTTGGTGTGAATGTGGCATGGTAAATCCAACACATCATTTCTGGCTTGATCTTTCACCTTCTTGGGGTCCAGGGCCCTTTGGGCTTCCCCTTGAACTTTCCTTGAGCCACAACTAAAGCTTCACCAGGAGCAGCTGGCTCGGCCTTACGCTCGCTTCCGATTGGAAGTACCTCCGCGGTGTCCTCGACCGGCTGGTTTGCTCTTTCCATCATGAGTCGATCCTCTTCTTCTCCGTTAGCGTACCGAGTGGCTATTTCCATCATCCGAGTCAGGGACATATCTCCTGTCCGACCGAACTTCAGGACTAGTTCTCGATACTTCACGCCTCCCTTGAAGGCACAAACTGCTTGATGCTCAGACACATTTTCCACTGTGTGGTGCAAAGTGGTCCACCTCTGAATGAAATCTCTCAGAGTCTCACTCGGTTTTTGCACGCAATGCTGCAATTCTGTTAACCCTGCTGGTTGTTTGCAAGTACCTTCAAAAGTTCTAACAAACACTCGGGCGAGTTCTTCCCAACTGAATATACTGCCAGGTGCTAACTGAGTCAACCATGCTCTGGCCGAGCCTTCCAACATCAGAGGAAGGTGCTTCATGGCCACTTCATCATTGCTGCCACCGATCTGTACCGCCACCCGGTAATCCTCAATCCAAGTGTCCGACTTGGACTCACTAGTGAACTTGCTGACTCCAGTCGCCAACCTGAAGTTGGGAGGAATCACTTTGGCTCTGATGGCTCTGCTGAAACACTCTGGACCTGAAACATGCACTCTGCTGCCAGTCGGGTGATTTCTATCATGGCCCTCTCTGTGCTCCCTGTTCCTGTCAACCAGACTTGAACGAGAATAGATCTTGCATCAAAGCCCGGCTCCCTCGGGTCGAATGGTACTCTTCGCTCGCCACTGTGAGGGCATCTGTCATCATGCTGCTGAGGCACATATGACCCACTCCTCGAAGGTGGTGTGAGCACTCGACGATGGTCATCATGGCGGAGTCGGTGTATATTGCTTGTGGTTTCTGTACTGATCCTATCGGTGCCCATGTCCCTCACGCCGCGGGGGCGATCTTGGCCGTGTGAGCCGATCGAATCAGGTTCGCCATCACAGATGCACTCTGAATCCTATTCCGCGATCGAGATCTTTGTTATGTTCTGCTCTCCGGCTGCCCGGAGTAAGGCCCGGATCTGCATCAAACCTCTGCCAGCCTCCGATTGGGAAGGCTGAATTGACTCTGCTATGTGGGCCGCTGCTGTGAGATTTTGAATCAGAGTGCGGTATACCTGAGGTTGAGGCGGAAAAATTTGTCGTCGACTAGATTTAGGGATCCGCTACCGAGCAAGCCCGTCGAGAGCATGCTGGAGGTTCTCCAGTCGAGTGTGCTCAGCCAAGTTGGCCAGGCGCGCCTCCTCCAAGGCCCGGGCCTCAGGGGTTTCTCCAACGATGGGGGTGTGAAGTGCATCCATATTGCGGCGTCGAAGCTCATCCCTCTGCTGCGAAGAAAGGGGCTCGGGGCGGTACTCCTCGTGAACGCGTGACGGATCGCCGCCACCATCACCGCCGGCCGTCGGGGAAGCCAGGAGGACTGCGTGGTCCGTTAACCATCAAGACTTCAGCCGCGGGATCGCTGCTATCGCACTCGGATGCGGTCTCGACGGAGCTAGTCGAACAGGCCGTAGAGAGTTTCGTCGGGCTCGATTGCCGTGACTTCTGGGGTGGCCGACTGAAGGGCCACTGCGTGTCTCACCCACCGCTGAAGCGGCGATCGACCGGATCGCTTGCGCCGGCGTACAGTGATACGTCTCCAACGTATCTATAATTTTTGATTGCTTCATGCTATATTATATTCTGTTTTGGATGATTAATGGGCTTTACTAAGCACTTTTATATGATTTTTCAGACTAACCTATTGACCCAGAGCCTAGTGCCAGTTCCTGTTTTTCCCTTGTTTCAGTGTTTCGCAGAAAAGGAATATCAAACGGAGTCCAAACGGAGTGAAACCTTCGGAAAATTTATTTTTGGAAAGAAAACAATACGGGAGACTTGGAGTGCACGTCAGGGGATCAACGAGGAGTGCACGAGGCAGGGGGCGCGCCCACTCTCCTAGGCGCGCCCTCCACCCTCGTGAGACCCTCGTGGCTCCCCTCACGTATTTCTTCCTCCTATATATACCAATATACCCTAAAACCTTCGAAGAGCATAATAGATCGGGAGTTCCGCCGCCGCAAACCTCTGTAGCCACCAAAAACCAATCAGGACCCTGTTCCGGCACCCTGCCGGAAGGGGGGAACCCTCACCGGTGGCCATCTTCATCATCCTGACGCTCTCCATGACGAGGAGGGAGTAGTTCACCCTCGGGGCTGAGGGTATGTACCAGTAGCTATGTGTTTGATCTCTCTCTCTCTCTCTCTCTCTCTCTCTCTCTCTCTCTCTCTCTCTCTCTCGTGTTCTTGATTTGGCACGATCTTGACGTATCGCGAGCTTTGCTATTATAGTTGGATCTTATGATGTTTCTCCCCCTCTACTCTCTTGTAATGGATTGAGTTTTCCCTTTGAAGTTAGCTTATCGGATTGAGTCTTTAATGATTTGAGAACACTTGATGTATGTCTTGCGTGGGATTACCGTGGTGACAATGGGTTATTCTATTGATTCACTTGATATATGTTTTCGTGATCAACTTGCGGGTTCCGCCCATGAACCTATGCATAGGGGTTGGCACACGTTTTCATCTTGACTCTCCGGAAGAAACTTTGGGGCACTCTTTGAGGTTCTATGTGTTGCTTGAATAGATGAATCTGAGATTGTGTGATGCATATCGTATAATCATACCCACGTATACTTGAGGTAACATTGGAGTATCTAGGTGACATTAGGGTTTTGGTTGATGTGTGTCTTAAGGTGTTATTTTACTACGAACTCTAGGGTTGTTTGTGACATTTATAGGAATAGCCCAATGGATTAATCGGAAAGAATAATTTTGAGGTGGTTTCGTACCCTACCATAATCTCTTCGTTTGTTCTCCGCTATTAGTGACTTTGGAGTGACTCTTTGTTGCATGTTGAGGGATAGTTATATGATCCAATTATGTTATTATTGTTGAGAGAACTTGCACTAGTGAAAGTATGAACCCTAGGCCTTGTTTCCTAGAATTGCAATACCGTTTACGCTCACTTTTATCATTAGTTACCTTGCTGTTTGTATATTTTCAGAATACAAAAACCTACATCTACCATCCATATTGCACTTGTATCACCATCTCTTCGTCGAACTAGTGCACCTATACAATTTAGCATTATATTGGGTGTGTTGGGGACACAAGAGACTCTTTGCTATTTGGTTGCAGGGTTGCTTGAGAGAGACCATCTTCAACCTACGCCTCCCACAGATTGATAAACCTTAGGTCATCCACTTGAGGGAAATTTGCTACTGTCCTACAAACCTCTGCACTTGGAGGCCCAACAACGTCTACAAGAAGAAGGTTGTGTAGTAGACATCATACATCGGGGAGCGAGGACACCACGGGAGCCGACCGATACTGGGTCGATGGCTGCCGGAGAAGGACGCCGCGGACGCACGCGCGAGAGTGCGACGCCCCGCGGACGGGGAGCGCCTCGACGTCGAGGGGAGCTTCCTGGCCGAAGCGGAGTCGTCGCCTTGAAGACAAGCGCGCCGAGACGGATCTCGTGGCCCTCAGCCAATCCACCGCCGAAAACCATGATGATGGGAATCGAAAAATTTGCAACTTCACCAAAAAGTCGCTAAGACACCTGCCCCACGGTGGGCGCCAACTGTCGTGGATCTAAGACTGACAGTAGAATGGGGGGTTGCTATGAAGAGGCAAGATCCTAGCTATGGATAAGTTTAACACACAAGTTTTACGAGTTGAGGCCCTTCGCGGAGGAAGTAATAGCCATACGTCTCGGTGCCCAGAGGAGGTCGACTGAATTATGCGTGTGTGTGTTACAGGGGATGCGAACCCTTTTGCGAGTGGAGGGGGGTGGCTTATATAGAGTACGCCCAGACCCCAGCCAGCCCACGTTACAAGGGGTTTAAGGTACATAAAGAGATGGCGTAATAAAGTGACATAAATGATCATCAAGTTTATGGAATAAATGCCCGACCGTTGCTGTGCAGAGTGACTTCTGTTACGGTCGAGTGACAATGAATCTTCTGAGTGGAATAGGTCAGGCCTATGGTCGAGTGGATGATTCTATCCTTTGGATGCTTCTGACTTTAGGGCGATGTCCTAGGGGAGGGTGTCTAGGTCAGGCCTATGACCCTACCCTAGATATATAGCTTCATCACCGCTCACATAACCTGCGCGACATCGACCTCGCCCAGCGAGTGCAAGCAGAGTTAGCGACAAAGCAAACGCCTTTTATTTACTCTTTTGGTCATTTAATTTAAATTAAAAAGTCAAGAATACAAAAAATGTTCATGAAGTCAAAAAATGTTTGTGAATTTAAAAATGTTCACGACTTCAAAAAGTGTTCACGAATATGAAAAGTACCCGTACACTGGAAAAATGTTGGTGAATTTATTAAAAATGTTCATAAATTCAAAAAATATTCATGGACCCAATAATATATTCAAAATATGTTCACATTAATTCAAAAAGCTTTCATGAATAAAAAATCACAAATTCGAAAGGAGTTCGTTAATTCAAAAAATGTTCATAAATATTTTAAATTTACCATGTATTTAGAAATATTCATGGATTTATTTATTTTCATAAAAAAGAATTAAAATAAAAACTAAAAGAATATCGAGACCAAGAAAAAAGAGAGGAAAATATCCAGATGGAAGGTTCCATAACCGTCCCAATACCAGACGGGATGTTTTGGAACCTTCATAAAACCACAAGAGTTATGTCTAACTAATAGCGAGACCATAGCATTTCTTGTTGAACGATCTCTAACCTCGCATAGAAACCGTGTCCGCCTGTTTAATTTTTTCTTCGATCATTGTCATGTGAGGCTCGCTCATGAGCGATCGCATCGCTGGTTTGAATCCATTTTTTGTCTCTTATGTTTTCTATTCTTCTTTGCTTTTCCGTTTTCTTTATATTTTTCACCAGTTTTCTTCAATTTATTCCTGGTTTTCTTTGGTTTTTTCTGTTTTCATTTGCTTCTTCGTTTCTTTCTTGGATTTACCCGTTTTTCAGTTTTACTTCATTTTTATTTATTTCTTTTCCAGTTTTCATTGACATTTTTGTTTTTGTTTGTTTCTTTATCGGTTTTCACTGTTTTCCATTTTTTGCACTTTTATCTTTAGTTCTCTTGTTTTTTTCCTTGGTTTCTTTTTAGGATTTCATTGCTTTTTTTATTTTCATTGTTTCTTTTCATTCTACATTTTTCGTATACGTTATGAACATTTTTCAAATATACCTTCAACATTTTTTCAATACAAATTTAACATTATTTTAACACATGGTCAACATTTTTATAGACATTTTAAATATTTTTCGAATGCTTGATTAATATTTTCAGATACAATATTAACACTTTTTGAATACATAGTCAATATTTTTTCTATACACATTTTCAAATGCTTAACTAACATTTTTCAAATACAAGATTAACATTTTTTATACATGAATAATATTTTTCTATATACATTTAACATTTTCAGATTCTTTATTAATTTTCTGAAAAAAGCAGGATTAATTTTTTTTAATACAAGGTCAATATTTTTAATATACATTTAAAATTTTATAATAGAAATTTAACATTTTTTAATATAATAGAAGAATAAAAAATTAATACATGGTCAAAAAAATTATATACATATTTTTTTAAATGCTTGATTAATATATTTTTTCCATATACATGTTAAACCTTTTTTAGTACATGGTCTCCATTTTTCCTATACACGGTTTACCTTTTTCAAATACTTGTTTAATTTTTTTTCGAGTGCTTCATTAAAAAAATAAGTACATGATCAAATTTATTCACAAATATTGTATATTTTTTATACAGGAGAGTTGTCTCCCTATACACATTTCACATTTTTCAAATGCTTCGTTAGTTTTTTAAATGTTTAATGAAAGTGTATTTTGTAATATATTTATTTATAATATTTGAAAGTATAAACGAAAGTAATAAATAAATAAACAAATGAAATAAAAACATGAAAAAACAAAGAAACAGGGCCGTGGCCTACCGCGCACTTGGGCCGGCCCATCTGCAGGCTCCGGTTTGCGGAAACGACTATAACCGGTGGCTGCTGCTCCAAATAGGAAATGCCCGCCCTCGTGCTTGAACTCCCGCTTCACAACCGTTGATAGCCGGCCTGCCAGGAGCGCCCGTAGTGGGCGAGTACTGTCCTAGTAGTTGCACTAATCGATACTCCCTTCATTCCATAATGCAGTCCATATAGATTTTTTGAAAAACCAAACTTTACAAATTTCGATCAAGTTTCTATAGAATTTTTTTATATCTACAATATAAAAAATATAAAAATATGAAACTACATCTTATGATGAATCTAATGATATACGTTTGGTATTCTAGGTCTAATTTTTTCTCCATAAACTTGGTCAAAGTTCATGAGGTTTGATTTGTCAAAAAATCTATATACACTACATTATGAAACGGAGGGAGTACATATCAATTATGTTGCGGGCCGGTGGAAGTCTATTGCCAATTCTCCATGGTATAGGTCCCGAAGCCACAAATATAGACAAAATGTCTCGAGAAAGATATAGATTTTTTTTGCCCAAGACACGGTGTGCATGCCGGGGATTGTGTAATAACTTCCCTCTACGCTGGTCATTGTGTAATAACTGACAAACTCCTACAATTTCACATTTCAAAATAGTCTCTCCGTCTAAAATTACTTGTCACGAAAATAAATGTATCTAGACGTGTATTTTAGTTCTATATACATTTGTTTCTATCGATTTCTGCTACAAGTAATTCAAAATAGAGGGAGTAGAAGCTAAGAAAATATATTTGCAACGCAAGAGAGCCCCTTTCTTTTGCGGGGTCCCACGGGATGCTGGAGAGACAGTTTTTTGCGGGGTCCCACTGGGGCACAAGAGAGCCACTTTGATTCATTGAATTCCAAAAACACGGTAGTAGTAAAGAATACGTCATTGTAATCTCATGCTCATCAAAGTCATTTTTCCCAAGAGATTTGAGAAGCAACAAAAATTCTTACAAAATACTATACCGCAAAGAATTTTTCAGAACAAATAAAAACAGAATTTAATTTTATAAAACCCATTTATCCAAGAGCCACTCCCCCACACTGCTTGTTTCCAGCAGCCGAATGAATAAATAAATAACAAGTCCCCACTTTTCTGCAGGTCTTATGCTACAGTAGGATACAATCCCCGACCCCAACAGGCGTATCTGCAACAGCACGTTACGGTACGACTGAAGCAATAGAGAACAACCAGAAGTCAGAAAAGGGTGGTGCCCCTGCAGCCATGCCCAACACCGGCTGCTCTTTCCTGCACGTATTCCATGGATCGAATCCCAGACAACTACGTACGGCACCGCGGAACCTGTGGCCGGCCTTTGTTTACGAGCCCTCTGCCCCGTGGCTTCGGGTCAAAGATTTCCCGGGCCTATTCATCCACCGTTGCCGCCCCAGATCTCCCTGCAGAAACCGGTCAGGTTGCGATTGGGCAGGAGGGCATGGAAGTTCAGGCCGTTCGTTACCTGACTCGACACGCCGCACACCTCGATTATTTTAGCACCGGACCCGATAGGCGAACGTGAGTTCCACAACCCCGTGTACGTGTGCGCGCCATCTTCCTGAGCACGAGCACTGCAGTTCCGGCTCCTATCCTCGGCACATGCACGGAGATATCAAAGCAATCTCAAAGAGAGAGAATGCTACCGATGCGCAAGCATACGTGTAGGTAGTGTGGTGTCAAAAGCAAGGGCAACCTTCCCTCGTGTTGATTGCCGGTGAGATGGCAGCAGCAGCACTGGGCATGCGGTGCAGCCGGACTTGTGTTTGGCTCTACCGGTACGTACGGCGCACCCACTAAAAAGGTGGCGGTACATTCCGTATAACCACTCACTTTTACAGGTTCCGATCCGTGCGTACGTGCCGGTGCCGGTAAATTTTTCACCGCACAACCTTTGGGTGGTTTTTATTTATTACGGGCCAGACTGACTTTTCACCGTGCGAACACCGGGACGAGGCCGTCCTGTACTGACTGCTTCCACAAGCAGACCGCAGACCCAACTGCAGCGCGCTAGGCTTTTTTCACTGGTCTGGTCTTGGTCACCCGCGCCGAATCCCAGTCCCGCCCCTGCGGACCTCTAGCGCGGCGTAGCCTTTTTCCGAGTCTGTCGCAGTAGCCGGTAGGGGCAGGCCGGTCATCACCCTTGCGCGCGCGCGCCGCGGCCTCTCTGTGAACGCCTCGATCGACTCAGGACCCAACAGCAGCGTCTGCTGGACCTGCAAATCCGTCCCTCAAACGCCCGTAAATTTACGGTCACTGATCTTCAAATTTTTACAATTACAGCCGGACATCTCATACCAGATTTTTAAACATACGCGATCACCTGGCAACTCATCGTTGGAGATGTCGACGATCTCACTGCCCGGCTTCGGGCAAAGATGGACTGCAGCCCGATTTCCCAAGACTCTTCGGCGCCGGTCCGCCCGCCTCCTCCGCCTCTATCTCCGCATCGAGTTCGGCGAAGAGCGCGTCGGACACCGCCTACTCCCGCCGGGGGAACGCTCGGTTGGCCTTCACATAGACCTCATTCTGGATGGACCCCAAGATGGCCTGCTGCTCCGCCATCTTATATGACTAGGCAACGGTGAACTCCAACTCCGCCAGCTCCATGTTGAAGCCCGGTAGCTGCTGCTCCGCCATCTTCTGTGACTGGGCAACAGAGAACTCCGACTCCGCCAGTCCATGTTGAAGCCCGGCAGCTGCTGCTCCGTCATCTTCTGTGACTGGGCAACAGCAAACTCCGACTCCGCCAGTCCATGTTGAAGCCCGGCAGCTGCTGCTCCGCCATCTTCTGTGACTGGGCAACGGCGAACTCCGACTCCGCCAGCTCCATGTTGAAGCCCGGCAGCTGCTGCTCCGCCTCCTCCACCTCCATCGAAGCCATCTCCTCCTCCTCCTCTTCCCCCGGCTACTCCTGCTCCTCCTCCTCGCTTGGCGAAGTCGAAGGCGGCCCGGCAGCTGAAGGCGGCGTACAGCTTGTTTTCGCCGGATCTCTCATTGGATCTCGGCACAAGGCCCGACGCCAAGATGGCGTAGTAGGTGATCTTGCTCCAAACCATGGCGAAGCACCGGAGCGTGGGTGGAGTGTCGGATCGAGGGCAGAGCGCCGGAGCGAGAGAGGGAGGAGATGGATGGGGTCGGACTGGCGGCGGCCGAGGAAGAGGAGCTGGATGGGTTAGGATTGCGGGACGCCGGCCAGGTTTAAATAGCCAGATTTGATCTTGGGCGGCGAGGCAGAGTGACCCCATGCGGAGTTCACACCGTGGCGATGGACGCGGCGTCCGTCGGACCACAGGGTTTCCGGGTGTTTTCCGGTGGGACCCACACCGTCAAACCGACGTGATAGGCGTGCTCGAACGCCCCATATCGGCACCATATTTAGGCTGGATTGAGGAGCCGGTCAGTCCGGACGTTCGAGACCTGTCTAAGTAAAAAAATGAAAAAACGTGATCGGACAGTGACCAGACGGCCCGCTTGGACGTATGAAACGGGTTTAAGAGGTCCGGCTGTAGATGCTCTTGCCCGCTACCGCATGGCCCGTGGTACACGGCGGCGGGACCCGGCGGTGGTTTGTGGCTGCCGGCCGTTACCGGCGGGGCGGCGTGGGTCCGGCGAAAGCGGCCGGTCCTTCTCCCCCACTTTAACCGCTGCTCTGCTCACCGAGCAGAGGAAAGCCAGGGCGGGAAGGAAAGGCCTGGCCGCGCTGCACTAGGAATTGCCAGCCGCGGGCCGGGTCGCGGCGCAGTGCATGCTCCTAGTACCACTGGCACGGCACATGCCACTGTCCTGCTACAACTCTCCTGCAACACGCGTCCCGGTAACACCTGCAACACACGTACGCACGTACCTGCGATGCAAGTACGTATTTCAGTCTCTGCTGTCTGAGTTTCCGTGTAGTAGAACCGAACGTACGTAGCAGTACTAATCCAGTACGCAGCTGCTGCATGCTCACCGATCTACACGTCGCATGCGTTCCGGTCATGCAGGGGCCAAGGCGATCGACCGGCCCGGTGGGCGATCTCTGAGCTGGGTGGGGGGTGTGGAGCTAGTGGTGGTAGTACTGGTACGTCGGGTCAAAGGATGGGCAATCATTTTTGGGTTTGAAAGCTGCAGGCGATAGCTGGCGTCAAGACTTAACACAACTGCCCGTGTCAGGAATATCGTTTACAGCCGCGTATGGGCGGGTTTCGCCTCTGTGAGATTTGGTATCGCAGTGAGTGCCACCGTTTGCTATTCGCATGCAAAGCCCGGCCGGCTCCGACTGGTGTTGTCCTTCACGTGTGTTGAACTACTCGACACGCCTGAAATCTTCGTGGATACGGGGTACCCTGTGAAACATGGCTAGTTGCTAGGTAGGCTGGTCCAGGGCCAGACCTAATATTTGTGTACTACCAGACAGAGTTTTTTTTTTCTTCTCTTTTACTATAATACTACCACTCTCATGTGAAGAGATGCCTCTGCCAGTCGTTAACTTTGTGGTCAGATCTTGACTAGGTGCAGTTGGTCTTCACTTTTATTTTGACCCACCGAGCGGGCGTACGCGCGTGCAATGTTTTATTCACACAAGATGTTACGCACACCCTTCCCGCAAAAAAGGAGAGAGAAAGATGTGGCACACCCTCTGATTCTAAATGTAGGACGTTTTAACGTTTTTTTAGGGAAGACGTTTTAACGGTTTAATTTAGGAACGAAGATAATACGTGTGAACGTAAGTATGATATAGAATTATAGATGTGGTTCATCCTTATTAATGCTTACGTACGTATGTACGTATGCCCGTAAGAGCAGATTTCGTCATTTCGATCATAATGCATTTCAAGTGCGTTTCTCTTTTTTTTTGCGGATAAAGTGCGCTTCATATACATATTTCAATCAAAAAAGTGTGCATCATATACATTTGGAAACTAGACAAGCGATGCGCAAATTGAAGACATTTCGACTTCCATAACTTTTTTTAAGTTAATTCACTCGAGCGGCTCTAAACTAAATTAAGACAGAACATATTTGACACTGAAGCATCAATTTTATTCATAGTTGTGCTGCGATTTTCGAATCATAAAACAAAATTAATTGAACTAAATTACTTGCGGCCATGTTGGGAGTGCTTCAACGCGTACCACTATGGCTAGAAGCTCTCCTTGACGACCGGGTCCACGGCCGGTAAAGCCGGAATGGGCACATGCGCTGGGACAAAGGACATGCGCGGCTACGGGGTCCTTCTCTATAGCCGTAATTTGGTCCATGGCACATTCGTACTGGATACAATGTGGTGCCAGGGGGATCCGGCTTCTCCAGCTCATCCTGCTTGTCTCAAAGCCGGAGATGATGTGCAGCTCCTCTCACTACACCATGGCATCGATGTGGCTTTAGAGTAGGGGAGAAATGGGATTGGGAGGCGCTGGTGAGTGGATTGGGGTAGGGGAGAGATTGGGGGAGCCTTTTATACGCCGCAGTGGCCACCATTAAGATGGTAGTTGAGGAGGCGATATGCGGCCATCAAGGGGCACACTTCTTGTTGAGAAATTTTGTCATGCTCACTCACTTCTCGGTTGCTCACACGGTACATCCCGCCTTGTTCACACACAAGTCAAGAGATGATTTCGCATGTCGTCCCTCCAACGGGCCTCCACATGAATCCAATGGGCGGGCATGGCATTAATGGTCGGGTGGTTGCTCGCCGATGGTGTATGGGAGAACGCACGACTTCAAAACACAGTCATGGCTCAAGGACGAAGAAGCTGAATCTTTCCTCCTGCTGTAGTGGTTGGGCTTTGGAGTAAGCTCCATAAGTTATGGTGATCCAAATCGCCATATTTGCAATTATTACGGTGATCAGGCCAATATGAAGACGATGCTAGAGTTCCTCCAACTAACTTATATTCTGAATTTTAGCATGTCCAACAGAGTCTTTCAAGCTCTAGCTACTAAGAGCAAGTCTAGAAGACTTGCCATATGGATAGTCGCCATAATGTATATCAAGCGTGTTGCATGTGCATTTGGAGGCTCTTGAGGCGAAGCGCAAAGTTAGAGTCAATATGTGCCTCCATATCTTTTTTCCTTTTCTACTATTTATCAACCCAATAGTAACCCACTTGATTGGAGGGATTAGAAGACTAATTTTAGTTAACACTGCATTACAAATTCTGTACAAAGGGATAATAGTATCGATTAGCGACATTTTCATATTTCTAGGTTCAAATTTTACCTCATTTTAGTGACTAGAGCATCATTTTGAGCCCCACCATGCTTATGGTGAATGCTATGCACGGGGCACATGCATATGTGATGAGCCAACTCATCTTCTAAATGCAAAGGTGTGATAGTCCGGCGACCTCGTCCTCCTCCCAATCATGCATGCCAATGTGTGGTCAGGGACAACTTTTTCAAGGGGGAGGGGGCAAGGCCCAATAGTGTGCGATTCGTGTCGGTGAATTTCACCATCTCCATGCCGATTTGGATCCATATGATGCGTTCTCTCTTCACCGCCAAGTAAGCATGTTTCTCCTCATAATAGAGCCAGATGACACGGTCCCTCCCAACCGCCAACATATGTTTTGTGGCGGTCCCTTTGAAGTTTACGCTGAGACGAACAACCGAGGCTCAGGCCTTGTGGCGATCATCCCATGCCTCCTTAATAGTGAGGCAATGGGGAGCAAGTTGTGGATGATATGAGCTATGTGGGCAAGCGCTGGCCTGAACATGTGGGTCTGCACGTAGCCATGTTGGAAATCACACTCAATGGAGAGTGTTTTAGGATCCAAATCTGGTCACTCGTTGAGGGCGGGATCCTCCTTTGCTTCCTCCATTGTGTAAAGGTGATCCTCCTCCTCCTTGGTGATTAGGGTGATCTCCTCCTCCATCGCCACCTCATTCAGGATCCGCTACTCCACCTCCTTCGAGAAAGGAACTATGTATGGCCGTGGAGGAGCCAACATGACGACGATGAGGGAAGTGAAGGTTGTGGGTGACAGGATATGAGCTATCCAGACGTGTTGATGAGGGGGGTTGGAGGTCATGGGCGGCGGTGTGAGAACTAGAGATTTGAGCTATTCGGAAAAGGCGGTGACCTTTTTATAGTCTCGGGTGGTGAAAAATGTGGCGGGAAACATAGCGGGAATGGCCAGGAGAAGTTGACATGTGGTCGACTTTCATTAATTGGCACTTCCCCGATGCCATTATAGTTACACTACCATTCACTACGGCTTCGGTCGTCGGCTCACTATCATCAATTCACCAACTTCCTTGACCTTTCGGCACTGGCAAACATCAATCTCCAGGGTGAGATGAATGCCATTGAAGATGTGCTAGTTCCTCTCATTCCACAAGTTCCAAAAGGTCAAGGAAGGGAATTTCTTAAACTCCTTACGCCTTGTACAATGCAAGACGCTTAGGAGAGATGCTTAGAGAAATAAACCAGAATTTCTTGAAGCACCGACACTTATTCGTAGAGGGTAGACGCTTGATGCGGCTTGAAGCTACGTCGGTATTTCCCCAAAGAAGAAGGGATGATGCAGCACAGTGGCAGTAGGTATTTCCCTCAGTTATGAGACCAAGGTTATCGAACTAGTAGGAGAACCAAGCAACACAACGTAAATAGCCCATGCACACAAATATCCAATGTTGAGGATATCGCTTATCGTTAGCGTCTCGGACAGCTGGGGATTAGATATTAATCGGAAATCGGATGATTAATCAATTTTATCGGTCGACTATTAATCGGACATTTTTTTGCAAACCCCAGGTCACCAACACTAAAATATGCTATATTCAACACCAATAAAATATTTGACAGAAGTGTTACCTTGATTCCTAGCCTTTGAATCCTCGTATAATAGCAAACAAAATAGGACAACAGTACATATTGCATAACAAGGTCCACAAAACACAAATAACACTACTGGAATCTGGTATTTTGCCGTCCACCACCTCTTTGTCGTCTGCCAGCTGACGGCAAAGAGGTCCTTTTCCGTCCGCTTTGAGGAAGCGGACGGCAAAGAGTCAGCGTACAGCAAAGAGGCCTTCGCCATCAGCTAGTTCTTTACCGTCCGCCAGCTGATGGCAAAGTTTATTTGTCGTCAGCTGGCCGACGACAAAGAGGTGGGTGGGGGTCCAGTGGAGGTCTAAACCAGAACGAATTAACCTTCATTTTCTTTGTCGTCACTACCGGACGACAAAGATATTGGTACATAAACGGCCGCTCCCGCCCTCTCTCTCTCTTCTCTCCGCTCCTTCCCAATCGACCCACACCACTGGCCGACCCCTGCCTGGGCCAGAGTCGGCCACCAGGCCGCCCAAAGACTCCTTCAAGGGCGCCTGACCTCCACCGCTCCGGCCCCTTCCACGCCGGCCCGCCCACCCTCTCTCGCTGGCCGCCGCCTAAGAAGAAGAAGAAGAAGAAGAAGAAGAAGAAGAAGAAGAAGAAGAAGAAGAAGAAGAAGAAGAAGAAGAAGAAGAAGAAGAAGAAGAAGAAGAAGAAGAAGAAGAAGAAGAAGAAGAAGAAGAAGAAGAAGAAGAAGAAGAAGAAGAAGGAGAAGTAGAAGAAGAAGAAAGAAGAAGAAGAAGAAGAAGAAGAAGAAGAAGAAGAAGAAGAAGAAGAAGAAGAAGAAGAAGAAGAAGAAGAAGAAGAAGAAGAAGAAGAAGAAGAAGAAGAAGAAGAATAAGAAGAAGCAGAAGAAGAAGAAGAAGAAGAAGAAGAAGAAGAAGAAGAAGAAGAAGAAGAAGAAGAAGAAGAAGAAGAAGAAGAAGAAGAAGAAGAAGAAGAAGAAGAAGAAGAAGAAGAAGAAGAAGAAGAAGAAGAAGAAGAAGAAGAAGAAGAAGAAGAAGAAGAAGAAGAAGAAGAAGAAGAAGAAGAAGAAGAAGAAGAAGAAGAAGAAGAAGAAGAAGAAGAAGAAGAAGAAGAAGAAGAAGAAGAAGAAGAAGAAGAAGAAGAAGAAGAAGAAGAAGAAGAAGAAGAAGAAGAAGAAGAAGAAGAAGAAGAAGAAGAAGAAGAAGAAGAAGAAGAAGAAGAAGAAGAAGAAGAAGAAGAAGAAGAAGAAGAAGAAGAAGAAGAAGAAGAAGAAGAAGAAGAAGAAGAAGAAGAAGAAGAAGAAGAAGAAGAAGAAGAAGAAGAAGAAGAAGAAGAAGAAGAAGAAGAAGAAGAAGAAGAAGAAGAAGAAGAAGAAGAAGAAGAAGAAGAAGAAGAAGAAGAAGAAGAAGAAGAAGAAGAAGAAGAAGAAGAAGAAGAAGAAGAAGAAGAAGAAGAAGAAGAAGAAGAAGAAGAAGAAGAAGAAGAAGAAGAAGAAGAAGAAGAAGAAGAAGAAGAAGAAGAAGAAGAAGAAGAAGAAGAAGAAGAAGAAGAAGAAGAAGAAGAAGAAGAAGAAGAAGAAGAAGAAGAAGAAGAAGAAGAAGAAGAAGAAGAAGAAGAAGAAGAAGAAGAAGAAGAAGAAGAAGAAGAAGAAGAAGAAGAAGAAGAAGAAGAAGAAGAAGAAGAAGAAGAAGAAGAAGAAGAAGAAGAAGAAGAAGAAGAAGAAGAAGAAGAAGAAGAAGAAGAAGAAGAAGAAGAAGAAGAAGAAGAAGAAGAAGAAGAAGAAGAAGAAGAAGAAGAAGAAGAAGAAGAAGAAGAAGAAGAAGAAGAAGAAGAAGAAGAAGAAGAAGAAGAAGAAGAAGAAGAAGAAGAAGAAGAAGAAGAAGAAGAAGAAGAAGAAGAAGAAGAAGAAGAAGAAGAAGAAGAAGAAGAAGAAGAAGAAGAAGAAGAAGAAGAAGAAGAAGAAGAAGAAGAAGAAGAAGAAGAAGAAGAAGAAGAAGAAGAAGAAGAAGAAGAAGAAGAAGAAGAAGAAGAAGAAGAAGAAGAAGAAGAAGAAGAAGAAGAAGAAGAAGAAGAAGAAGAAGAAGAAGAAGAAGAAGAAGAAGAAGAAGAAGAAGAAGAAGAAGAAGAAGAAGAAGAAGAAGAAGAAGAAGAAGAAGAAGAAGAAGAAGAAGAAGAAGAAGAAGAAGAAGAAGAAGAAGAAGAAGAAGAAGAAGAAGAAGAAGAAGAAGAAGAAGAAGAAGAAGAAGAAGAAGAAGAAGAAGAAGAAGAAGAAGAAGAAGAAGAAGAAGAAGAAGAAGAAGAAGAAGAAGAAGAAGAAGAAGAAGAAGAAGAAGAAGAAGAAGAAGAAGAAGAAGAAGAAGAAGAAGAAGAAGAAGAAGAAGAAGAAGAAGAAGAAGAAGAAGAAGAAGAAGAAGAAGAAGAAGAAGAAGAAGAAGAAGAAGAAGAAGAAGAAGAAGAAGAAGAAGAAGAAGAAGAAGAAGAAGAAGAAGAAGAAGAAGAAGAAGAAGAAGAAGAAGAAGAAGAAGAAGAAGAAGAAGAAGAAGAAGAAGAAGAAGAAGAAGAAGAAGAAGAAGAAATAAAGAAGAAGAAGAAGAAGAAGAAGAAGAAGAAGAAGAAGAAGAAGAAGAAGAAGAAGAAGAAGAAGAAGAAGAAGAAGAAGAAGAAGAAGAAGAAGAAGAAGAAGAAGAAGAAGAAGAAGAAGAAGAAGAAGAAGAAGAAGAAGAAGAAGAAGAAGAAGAAGAAGAAGAAGAAGAAGAAGAAGAAGAAGAAGAAGAAGAAGAAGAAGAAGAAGAAGAAGAAGAAGAAGAAGAAGAAGAAGAAGAAGAAGAAGAAGAAGAAGAAGAAGAAGAAGAAGAAGAAGAAGAAGAAGAAGAAGAAGAAGAAGAAGAAGAAGAAGAAGAAGAAGAAGAAGAAGAAGAAGAAGAAGAAGAAGAAGAAGAAGAAGAAGAAGAAGAAGAAGAAGAAGAAGAAGAAGAAGAAGAAGAAGAAGAAGAAGAAGAAGAATAAGAAGAAGAAGAAGAAGAAGAAGAAGAAGAAGAAGAAGAAGAATAAAGAAGAAGAAGAAGAAGAAGAAGAAGAAGAAGAAGAAGAAGAAGAAGAAGAAGAAGAAGAAGAAGAAGAAGAAGAAGAAGAAGAAGAAGAAGAAGAAGAAGAAGAAGAAGAAGAAGAAGAAGAAGAAGAAGAAGAAGAAGAAGAAGAAGAAGAAGAAGAAGAAGAAGAAAAGAAGAAGAAGAAGAAGAAGAAGAAGAAGAAGAAGAAGAAGAAGAAGAAGAAGAAGAAGAAGAAGAAGAAGAAGAAGAAGAAGAAGAAAAGCTAAAGAAGAAGAAGAAGAAGAAGAAGAAGAAGAAGAAGAAGAAGAAGAAGAAGAAAGAAGAAGAAGAAGAAGAAGAAGAAGAAGAAGAAGAAGAAGAAGAAGAAGAAGAAGAAGAAGAAGAAGAAGAAGAAGAAGAAGAAGAAGAAGAAGAAGAAGAAGAAGAAGAAGAAGAAGAAGAAGAAGAAGAAGAAGAAGAAGAAGAAGAAGAAGAAGAAGAAGAAGAAGAAGAAGAAGAAGAAGAAGAAGAAGAAGAAGAAGAAGAAGAAGAAGAAGAAGAAGAAGAAGAAGAAGAAGAAGAAGAAGAAGAAGAAGAAGAAGAAGAAGAAGAAGAAGAAGAAGAAGAAGAAGAAGAAGAAGAAGAAGAAGAAGAAGAAGAAGAAGAAGAAGAAGAAGAAGAAGAAGAAGAAGAAGAAGAAGAAGAAGAAGAAGAAGAAGAAGAAGAAGAAGAAGAAGAAGCAGAAGAAGAATAAGAAGAAGAAGAAGAAGAAGAAGAAGAAGAAGAAGAAGAAGAAGAAGAAGAAGAAGAAGAAGAAGAAGAAGAAGAAGAAGAAGAAGAAGAAGAAGAAGAAGAAGAAGAAGAAGAAGAAGAAGAAGAAGAAGAAGAAGAAGAAGAAGAAGAAGAAGAAGAAGAAGAAGAAGAAGAAGAAGAAGAAGAAGAAGAAGAAGAAGAAGAAGAAGAAGAAGAAGAAGAAGAAGAAGAAGAAGAAGAAGAAGAAGAAGAAGAAGAAGAAGAAGAAGAAGAAGAAGAAGAAGACACCCTGACACCCCGACCCCCACACCCCGACACCCTGACACCACAACCCGACTAATTGACACACCTTGACACCCCGACCGACCCGACACCCTAAGACGACACCTAATTCTCACCCCACATACACCTTGACACCACACCCTGACACCCGGACCCAAACACGACACCCCAACACCCCGTCACGACACCCCGACCCCGACCCCGACACCACACGACACCACACCACACCCCGACATGACACCCCAACACCCCAACACCCCGACACGACACCCCTGACCTCACCCCCACACCCGACACCCGACACCCTGACACCCCGACCCCGACACGACACCCCGACACCCTGACAGCACACCCCGACCCCGACCCCGACACCCTGACACCCCGATCGACCCCGACACCCTGACACCACAACCACACCCCGACCCCGACCGGAGCATATATAGATGATTCAGAGTAATATTAGTAAGGGATATTTAAATTAGTGCCCCTGCTTCCTTAGTTGTGCTCACTTTTCCCCACGCTCCAAACGTTTGCTCACTTTTCCCCTCTTTTTCCTTAGCTGAAACTCTCACAAATGCTCATAGCGGGCGCTTGCCGCCTCGACCGCCATCGACCGTTAATTGCCGGCGAGTGGGGCCGAGTCTTCGCTCGATTGTTGCTTGTCGACGGTGGGACCGCAAGGAGACACGATTGGGCAGCTTGTCCGAATCAAATGATCTAGACGTCAGACTCACCGCCGCTTCGCCTCCTCACCGGGCGCCGTGTCGCTGGCCCACCGCAGCTTGTTTCTCCACCCTATGCCCCTATTCCCTTCGTCGGCGAGGCCGCTCCGCCAGATATAGCCCACCTCCCATCTCGGGATTACATAGCGATGTCGAGTGAGGACGCCTGAATGCAAATGATCGTGGAGAGGATTGGGTCGAATCCGCGGCAGATAATTCAGGATTCAACCTGGGTAAGTATTGTTTCCTCTCAAATTGACGTTCTAAGTCGTATTGTAGGCCGTATTTGACTTCTGTTTGCTTGAATCGTTCGAATTTGTTCTTGATTTTACCCGGCTAGCTGAAGCCTTTGTTTCCTTCAACAAAATAGGATTGATCCCGCGATGGCTTTCCGGCTGGCGATTAGAATGGAAACTAGTGTGCTGTGTGGTACTAAACCGCATTTGATTTCATCATTTTTCTATCCCAAAGTGGTAGAAACCAGCATATCTTTCAAAGATTTGCGAGCTGAGCTCCGAAACACCTATCCCTGGAGTGATGCCGATGTTGTTGAACTGAATTACTTCAGCAGTGACGAGCAAAGATTTCTCCCACTAACTTCATGACGCATCATATGCCGCTGTTTTTGCCGATTGCCGGGTCGCCGATTCGTAAACTCCTAATCGATGTGCTTCACCACGCAGTAACGGGTGAAGGGAAGGGAGTTCAGACATCATCTGCTTGTGCTAATAGCCAGCACTCAAGACTCCTTGTAGGTCGACACCAAGTAAAGCAAGTGGTTCATGGAGCCACAACATGCCTACTGCCAATTCTGGTTTCGATTCAGCTGCTTCTTCTCGTGTACCTTTTGAAGTTGGTGTAGAAGAAGATGCAGAACCTAACGAGGCAGTGCCTACAAATGATGATGAAGACGAGATGATGTTTCCTGAACTGGTCGATGTAGCCAACAAGAAGCAAAGTGGATGACTTAATATATGGAGGAGCCCGTCACCAAGCTTAGGTTTGATGACACCGACGATGAAGAGAAGGTGGAGAACATGGACAACTTAATCGAGGATGAATACGATGGTGATGACATGCCAACAATTGAGTGGAACAGGAAAAACCTCGAGCTTAGTGTAGGTACCATTTTCCAATCAATGGTGGACTGTCGGAATGCAAAGTGACAACATGGTGCATTATATCCGAAAACACCTATAAGATTGAAAGGAGTGAGCTAGCAAGGTTCATGCTTTTTGTCCATATCCTAGGTGTAGGTGGAAGTTGCATGCATCCCATATGAGAAAGAGCAAATATATTCAGTGTAATCCAAGTTCGCTTAGTAATTTAGTTTCAGATCGCTGAGTAAGGTTTCTTAACTATTTTTACCCTTTTTATTTTGTTTCAGATAAAGAAAACCCACACAAGCACACCCGGCCCACCGGAGGGGAGGGGGCAAGGCCAAAAGCAAGCTAGCAAAAACTAGGTGGGTGGCAGATGCTATATTGGATTGGCAGAGAGAAGAACCTGGACTTGGTCCAACAACTCTCCATGGGAAGCTTTTTGAGAAGTACAAGATAGAAATTCCTTACATGAGAATTTTCAATGCTAGGGAAAAGGCTCTTGAAAGAATTAATGGTCAATGGAATGACAGTTTTCAGCTGCTTTACACTTTCAAAGTCAAGTGGAGATGGCAAGTCCAGGAGTGTTGTAGAGATTGACAAGCATACAGCCCATTCAAAATAAAATAAAGTCATTTCGTATGAGTGCTTCTGTAAGGGCTTTGGTTTGTTTCAAGGCTTGTCAAGTGGGTTTCTAGATGGTTGCAGTGCCCTATTTGGTCAGTAGATGCTACACATTTGATCGAAGATGGAGAGGACAACTAGTAGCAGCTTAGTAGTTGATGGACACAACCTGCTATTCCTGCTTGCATTTGGTGTGGTGGAGGAAGAGTCTGAGGAAAGTTGGGTCTGGTTTCTGCAGCAGTTGCGCAACATTATAGGCACACCCCCAGGTTTAGCTATACACATAGATGCTTGCAAGGGTTTAGAGAGTGCAGTGGAAATTGTATTCCCTGGAGTGGAGCATAGGGAATGTATGCGACACCTAGCGCACAATTTCAAAAGAAGTTCAAAGGTAAAGTTTATGATGAGAACTTACGGCCAACATCATACACATGCAACAAAAGGAAGCATGAACACCATTTGAGAGTGTTGTATGCTCAAAATCCTCTTGTGAAGGATTACATGGATGCACATCATGGTAAGGTGTGGTCAAGAAGCAAATTCAATGAAATCTGCAAAGTAGATTATGTGACCAAGAACCTTGCGTAATGCTTCAATTCAAAGTTCAAGCCGTTGAAAGGGCTCTTGTTGTGGCAAGCATTTGACAAGATGAGGCAAATGATCATGATAAAGATGGCTCTTCGCAAAAGAATTGCAGAAACACAATATGTTGGTCATCAAATGCTCCCATCATCGATTAAGGCATTGCACTTGAAGGCAAGAGGATCAAGATGAAATGTACTCGATCCGGTACATATGGAGGGAGAGGTTACCTATAATCGACACTAAAAATAGGGTATGGAGGTATCCTGTGAACCTAAGTACTAGAGAATATACTTGTAGGCAATGGCATATCCGCGGGAAGCCATGCATACATGCCCTACATCTGATGACCGTTATCGGGGGTGCAGATGAAGTTGATCAATATTGCTCTGAGTATTTCTCTGTTGCCAAATTTATGGCTTCTTATGCTGTGTGCCTGCACTATTGGGGAAAGATCAATGGAACATAGTAGATCCAGGGTTCAAACTCCACGCTCCTGTCATTACTAGACCATGAGGAAGACCAAGGAACTAGAGGATTAGAGCAGGTGAGGATGGTCGCTCACCAAAGAAGCGTGTTTGCAAAAAATGTGGAGTTCGGGGCATACCGCTAGGCTTTTGTACCAATGCAATGGATGCATCATTTGGAGAGGAGGAAAGATGGACAACAGCCAATGGTGAGGAGAATGCGTATAATGGAGACCTAAGATGCAAGTGGAGAATGCAAAGAAGAAATGAAGCAAAGGAGAATGCAAAGAAGAATGAAGCATCTTGGTATGTGTTTGCACCCTTTGTAGAATGCAGCTACCCTTTTGTTTGCATTTGTTCTCTTTTTGCCTATGGCTTATAATTTTATTTACCAGCTCTAGGGAGAAAAGGCCAAGAGATGAAGAAGGTAAGATTTTGAAACCATGGCCTTTGATGGTTTTGAAGCTATAAGAGAGGAAGAGGAGGGGGTAATTTTTCTAATTGTGCCTTTAAAGATTATCGAACCCATAGATGACCGTCAAATGGTCGTCAAGTGCTCACGAAAGTGGAACTACTCCATCAAGACCTCCACGGGAAAAGCCCAAGTAAATCCCAAGATCAAAAGGAACAAGAGTCTCAAAGAAAAGAGCATCTCAACTAGGGAAACCAGGAGCAAGACAAAGGAAGCCACCGCAAACACAAGGAGCAAGTCAAAAATTTGAATTAAGTTGTTGGGAAATGTTTCGTTGTCAATTTGAGGGCTAGTCGATCGCTTAAAACTTAGATTTGTATTAAGATGTTGGCATCTTAAAACTTGGTAGATTTGAGCTATCGTGAAAACTTATCAGGCCAGATAATGTTGCTTCTACTTTGGTTTCTTATTTGAGTCGTAATTCAAATTTCCATCAAAATTTGAATTTAAATCAATATTTGAATTTGGGCCAAAATTTGGATTCGAGCTAAAGTTGAAGTTGAACATTGGAGGTTCATTGCTCGCAAGTGTATTTGATCGAGCATTTGAAGTCCAATATTCATAGGTGAATAGTCCGAATGAGAAATGTGCTAGAAACGAGCTCGAAAGCTAGGGTAAACAGCTATATTTGGAATCAAGTTTTTTTTGACCTTGCCTAAATGAGGCATATATATTTTTATTAACACTTGTTCCATATATATAGGGTAAAAACAAAGTCTCACTATTTATTTATTAATATTCATATTACTATATTTCTTTTGAAAAAATATGCTTTTAATTCAAAACCGTCAAATAACACATTTTAGATATGAAAATGAAAAAGTAAGTTCACATCCTTCTTATTCACTCTAAAATGAAGCTACGGAGATTTTTCTGATTTTTTTGAATTATTTTGATTTTTTTCAAACCCTAAACCCTCTCTCCCTATTCTACGAACTCTCAACATGTTCATAGGTGATAGCTTATTTGTGTGAAGCCTTTTTTCATGAAAATGACCTACACCAAGTTTATTTTTTTCTCATAACCTTGTCACATATGACGGCTATGTGCGCAAGAATTACAACATTTTTGATTTTTTTGATTTTTTAAAACATTTGAACTTGATTTTACGTATCACTTCGAAAAATGATTTTTCAAAAACGCCCTATACCGAAGTTTATATTTTTTATGTAACTAGGTCTCATAAACGGATTTAACTACGCTTGTTTTATATTTTTGTGATTTTTCTAATTTAGTTATGGCCATTTGTAATCTGGTCAAACCCTAATAACCCGTTGACTCGCTCATAACCCCGCAGAAATGCTCCAAACCCTAGCGTCGAACGTTCGCCGTCGGATCCTACCAAACGCCAAACACCACCCGTCAGATGTGGGGTAGGCATGCGTGATCCACGTGATGCATCCTGATTGGCTACTGCACTGTCCTTCTCAGGTTTTTACGATCTACCCCACTTTACATATGAAATTGTATTTTTCGCACAACCACCACATGTCAGTGTTAAGAGTTGGTTCAAATATTCAAACTGCAAAATACAATGTGGCAAATCATCAATATAGCTTCCCCTTCTCCTCTTCTCCATCTCGATGCATAAAGGCATCGAGCGCATCGAGCAATTCCTCTGCTTTCTTTCCCCATCTTCTCGTTCTTCTTCCTCTCGAGCAATTACTCGCTTCTTCCTCTCGGGCGGTATGTCGACCTCCTCGCCGCCCCGCTCAACGTGGGTCGGTGTATGGTCCAAAGGTCCGAGGACTCGATGCAATCGCTTGCCTCACGGACCGCGCTTAATCAAGCGCTTTGACTTCGAAGGAGGAGAAGAATGGGAACTTTGGGCGCGAGTTCGTCAAATGCGAGAGCAAGCCAGAGGGCAGGTTAGATCTGAGTTTTCCTCGCATCCTTTATCTCTAATTTCTCAAAAAATCTGTCAGATTTGGATTTAGGTTACATGATTTCGTTTTTAGATCGTGAAGAAATGCCAGCATATCGAGTGGATGGATGATTACATCCAGAGGCTTCAAGGGTTGGGCTTGCTGGATTCGAGGGGGAATGCAATCCGCGAGTTCAATCTGCCCCATGATAGTGCCGCTCCGGCAAGCAAAGAAGGTCCGGAATACCCGACGGTGGTAGATGTCGAATCAAGACTTAAATTGAAGAAGATGAACAAGAACTTCAAGCGGTGATTGAGTTGAAGAAGCAATCCAATCTGATAGCTTTAGGAATACTTGCTCTAGGAATTTTTTACTTGATGGCCATCTCTCGTTAGAGATGTTTGTCTACTGTTGTTGCCACTGTTTAGCAATCCAAGTTTGTTTATCTCAAATGCGACTCTGTTTAGTGCAACTGTCGATCTCTGAATGTATGCAGTTTACTATTAAGTTTCGACACTTTCAGTTTCGGTATAAGACAACTACCAGTTCAGTGATAGGATTATTTTGTTAGCTAATAACCTCGAGTGTTGGATCATACCCTAGCTCGCCGATGACAAGAAGCAATACTTGAGCAGCACAAGGGATATACATCAAGTTCATCTCTTCTCTCTCGCACTTGCCAAACTTTTGTCCTCGAAGTTAAATGGATTCTCGCTAGAAAAACCTAGTTCAAGGGCCCAAAGAGAATCAAGCTGCAATAGTCCCACAAAGGATAAATGAGGCCCGAAACAAGCGGTGTTTCTTTTTTTTTGTTTAGGAATGATTGCTTTGTTCTTTTTTGTTTCGATTGCTTTTCATTAATTTGATTGCCCAATCTCTTCTATCTCATTGAGGAATTTTTTGGCTTTCCTTTATGGGTCCCTTCATTTTAGAATCAAAGTATTTGCAAACCACAGTATTATTATGCCTAGCGAACCAATACTTCATGATTGGAAAAAGAGGTCCAACCCTCTTTTTTATATACTTCAAACATAGTGTAGTTTTCTAAATATTAAAGTATATAAAACTACACTTTTGACTAAAGCCAAACATCTCAAAGTATTTGATACTTCAATATTTCTGAAAACCAAAGTATTCTTGGAATACCTAAAAAATATAGAGCTCTCAAACCAAAGCCGTGTACAAATGTACAATATGTTCTTATTTTTAGAAGGCATCTATAAACACATCATTTTTAGTTAGTTTGGTTAATTTTTCACACGCCAATTAGCCGTGTCTAAACTTGGGACAAACAAAATACAAACATAACAAATCATTAATATAACACACATAACTTAACTTAGATAGGGTTGCTAGGGCAACATAAGTTCTTACATATAACACGACACACCAATTGCTAGGGCAACATAAGTTCTTACATAGATAATAATAATTAACCTTACATGCATAGATAGGGTAGCTAGGTCAGGCAACACACACACCAAACTCACACTACATAGTAGATAGGGTAGCTAGGGCAACACCGCCATGTCTTCACCGTCGTCTTCACCTTAACCGCCGGCTTCACCGTCTTCTTCGTCGCCGGCTTCAGTACTGCTCCTCCTCAAGGCCGTTGTCACCGAGGTAGTACAGGAGGCTGTGCATGCGGTTGTGAGCAGGGAAGACGCTCTCGAAGTCGGTGAAGATGTTATAGGCGGTGAATGCGATGAACTCGCACCCACACCAATACACCTTGCCGAGCAGGTAGTAGGCATCGAACCTGTTGGTGAAGTGGACGACGAGCCCTACCACTGGAGTGTTGGCGTGGGGACGCTGCTCCACGAGGTTGAACATGGGCGGCGAGCCCACCGGGAGGTGGTGGAAGCCCGCACGGAGGAACCCCCGTGCAAGCTCAGTGCTACCCCTCTAGCGTGAGAACGCCCACACACGGAGCGATGCCTCGACGATGACGTTGGCAGGTACCGCCGTTCCGGAACGGTGGGCGGCTCTTGGAACGTCGGCCCTGACGGTGTCCTGAACTAGGGGGTACTCACCACGTCATCTCCCGATCTGTTATATTGGGCCGAGGACCCCCATGGTCAGATACTCATGGGCTACCCAGACATACCGATACAAGGAAGATTCCACAAGACTTGGCGATCAAGACAAGGACTCCTCCCCACCGGGCGATTCGGGTTAGGACTCTTGTTATCCTAGGCCCCTGGTGCATTATATAAACCGAGGCCAGGCTAGTCGATAGAGAGAGACAACAATCATACCATAGGCTAGCTCTTAGGGTTTAGCCTCTATGATCTTGTGGTAGATCTACTCTTGTACTACCCATATCTTCAATATTAATCAAGCAGGAACTAGGGTTTTACCTCCATCGAGAGGGCCCGAACCTGGGTAAACATTGTGTCCCTTGCTTCCTGTTACCATCCGCCTTAGACGCACGATTCGGGACCCCTACTCGAGATCCGCCGGTTTTGACACCGACATTGGTGCTTTCATTGAGAGTTCCGCTGTGTGTTCGCAAAAGGTCGATGGCTCGCCTGCAGATCAATTGCGATTTCGCATCTTCGTCACCAGCTCGACTAGTCACCTTGGTTCGACCAAGGATCGCGCCTACCTCCGATCGTCATGTTCGGATGAGGGCCTTCATCAACATCAACTCCGATCTCTATTAAGATCATGGAGGAATCATCCAGGGAGCCCGGGGGCTCAATGTCAACATTGCCCTCGGGCGACCGTACTGTTTTTCTGGACAGCGGACTTGTGTCCGCCGCCACTGCTCCTCAAGTGTCGTTTTAACGATTGCTTCGGTGGAATTGCGCGGAATTGATTCTATAACAACCCTGAAAAAATTCGTCGAATTTCGATGGAGCAATCTCTGGCAATCCACGATATACCAGAGCCATGTCAAATCTGGACGGGAATCTGGATGAGTTTAGGGCGGGATGTCCAGCTTCTAGCTCGGACATCCTTTGGAAGATCCAACTGTTGATTGGCTGCATAATTCCTATATCTACCACCCCTCAAAATTTCAGCTCGATCCGACCGTCCGAACTCCGGTAACCTTCCGATTAGTGCATCACTTTTCGGATCTGTTTTCTGCGTGAAACGAATCCGACCCGAGTTCGTCTTTTTTATGAACGGGATCTCGGAGTAAGTTTTGTATGGGGTATTGTGTTTTGTTCCCGAACACATCCCACTAACTTTAAAATCTTCTGAACATGATCTTCACCATCATGCTGGTATCAAACCAGTCAGGCAATATTGCTCCAAAGCTGCCGACCTGCGCTAAACACGTCGCCGCTTTGTTGAGCCGAGCTCAACTTCTTCGGCTCATCATCTCGGCAAGCCGAACAAGAGTTCGGCATCGCGAAGTATAAATCATCACCAACATCGCCGCCCCACAGATTACACGGAGCGGGAACACCGGCATCGCCGCACGATCACTTCATCAAGCCGGCATTGACCACGTCACGACCTGCATCGGCAGGGCCGCACTGTTGCTCCTTCAAGCCGGTGTCCATCATGCCGACCTACTTCGACTCATCGGCTGACATCGAGGCTTCGACATCTCGGCTGGACCGGGGGATTCATCATCTCTTCATCAACCTACTCCGGTGACTTTTGCGTCACCAGCCGACCAGCTCCGTCACGATTAACTGGACCGAGGGCTTTGCCTCGGTAAGCCAACCTTTGCCAGCATTGCCATGCCGTCGCTTTATCACCCATCAGGCAATGGGTGTGCGGATCGAGTCCCAATTTTGGAAATCACCTTCCTTCGGATTGCTACAACAGATAAACCAAGTGCTATTAATCCTAGTATATTTTTTGTTTGGGTTCATTTTTCCCAAGAATTATTACTCTGGTTTGTCCATCGTATGTACATAGGTCTATCAAATGGTGACCGCATTATCGACGGTCGCATGGTGGTTCGGTCAGTTTCCGTACATATTCCGGCGAACGCCGCATCCGGAACTCGGACCGACCGGTGAATTCAGGCTTTGCCACGCCTTTACTGCATCACGCCGACGCCCTGCATCGACATTGACTTCAGCGCCAGGCCATATTTCTTTTATTACTCACTTTGCATAAATTATTTATGCAACATTTTTTTAATTATTATTATTACTATTACCCCCGATTTGCACTATTTTTTGTGCACAGGAAAATGATCCAGCCGGACTATATCCTTTGGCGTCACCTCGGCTGGACGGGGGCTTCGTCAACACTTCATTACCCCATGCCAGGGACTTCGGCATCACTCTGCCGGCCTGCATTGACCGTGCTATGTCACCACTTCGGAGTGTAGAGCTCTTTGCTCCGCCACCTCGGGACCGGCTTGGGGGATGGAACCTTGTCCCACATCAACCTCGGACCGCGTCATCAATACCGAACACATTAACCAGCTAAGTTGCCTTCATGCTCAAAGTTTTTAAATTTTTAACTTGTGTTCGGTTCGATCAAGCATTATACTTTTTTGGAAAAAAATTGCTTGTAAAAAATTTCCTTGTCCAAACTTTGTTTGTGACGGACATATTCAAATACCCCATTTACTTGGGGGCTCCCTTGCTGGAGCTTTTCCTCTTGCATATGATTATACTTGTACGGCTTCGTTCCTTGTTCGTGTATTACGCCACAATATGCACCATATTGACCTAAGTGATTTGCAAGCTGGGTTGCCTTGCTCCCGTGTTTACCCCTACGTTTCCGATTGTTCGGCTAGGGAGTAAAGGGAGCACCTCTGCGATTGTCACGATCGGGTCATCCGAGCCGGACCTCAGACTGGGTGAATCCGAAAGCTAGCGCTCTTACTGTTTTCAATAATGGTCGGCACACAACGGAACTTGTTGGGGATATAACTACTGAGTGTAAACCGCCCTGAAGGGGCCGGGTTACCCTCATCCATGATCAGGGCCCACGGAGGAGGCCCAAAGCCCAGAGGCGGATTAGGATCCATTCATGTAAACCGCCTTAGTCTTGTAACTTGAGTCTGTAAGATAAGAGAGAAGAGACCGAGCCGGAGACTTGTATGAGCCGGATCGGGACTTCAGAGACCGGCCAAGGCCAACCCGTGTATATAAGGGGACGACCCGGCGGCGAGTTAAGGACAGAGAATTCGAGGCGGAGGCGAGGCTATTGCTCCCCAGGCGCCGAATCACATCAATCCCATCACAACTAGACGTAGGCTTTTACCTTCATCGAAGGGGCCGAACTAGTATAACTCCCGTGTCTTTGTGTCCGCTTTAACCCCTCTAGGTTAACCCGGTACAATGGCCCATGACTAAGTCCTTTCACGAGGACATCTCGCCGTGACGATTCCACGACGGTTAGGCGCCCACCGTGGGGCTATCTCACGATGGTTTGATGATCTTAGAGGGCAAGTTCGAAGGACTCGAAGGCTATCTTGTGGGCGGATGACTAAGAGTCGTCGCGGCAAGCTCTACATCGACGATGCGGATCGGGGCCCCGAGGCCGGCTTTCGGTCGATCACGGATACCGGGTCCCCTTCGGTGCATACACGTGTTCATCGGCAAGATCGGCGAGCCAGGGCCTGGGCCGGACATCTGCACCGACCTCGTCGAGACGGCTCAGCGGGCGAAGAAGAGTCCTGCCCTGGCTAAACCGGCGGTCAGGCGTGCTTTCGTGGGAGTCTAGCGGCGAAACCGTTGTCTACTCTGGCGACGAGTCGTCAGCCGGAGAAACTGAGTCTCTGTACCAGCTGCAAGATGGCCAGATCGGGCTGTTCGACGGGGTGAGAGTATTCGGACCCCTTTGATCTACCCAACGGGTTGGAATCTTCATGGCGATGCATAGCGGCGCTTCACTCTTCGACCGTGGCGCCACGGGCCGCTCAGCAAATGATGATGGCGATGGGGAAGGAGGCCTGGCGCCGGCTCAAGTTTTATCGAGCTTCGACGCATTGGCTGTGCTCATGGCGAGGCTAATCCACGGATCAGGACCTACAATGCGGAGATTGCAAAGGTGAGGAACAGATCACTAAAGCTAAAGCGGACTCGGCAGCCGCAGACGTGAGGATGGCGGCGAACGGGCCGCTTTGGATGCACAGCTTATAGGCTCATCTTGGATCAGAGCGCGTCGCATGAAGTCATGAAAAGGAAATACAGATCCGTCTACCTTCGGTTTTCGAGGAAGAGAGCTTTTCAATACCCTGTAAGGGGACCAAGACCGCCGCCGGTGGTAAACCGACCGGAGGCACTGGGACGCAGCGCGCCGGCTCAGCCCGTGTGATAGATCCGCCTCACCATCATACCGGGCGCGCCCAGACTGCAAGGCAGACACCTCGGGCCACTACTCCAACCCGATGGATAACCTTGTTGCGGCGCTGACACGGTTGGAGGCGATTCCAATTGAAGGTGATTCACCACAGGCGGTAGAGACACGCCGGGTTAAGGAGCTCTTCAGGACGGCCCTGGCTCAACAGGAAGCGTATTCATACAGTCGGGATCGGATCCACTCTACCCCCCGTCCAAGCCGGAGCCCACTGGCCGCTACCGACGAACCGGCCGTGTCAAGCAACGCGCAGCGTGGTCCGCCTCGCGGCAACAACCCGGCGGGTGGCTTCGAAGACGCTCAGGTGGTAGTGGACCGCGCCAGGGCACGTAGGGAGGCCGAGTTAGCAGCACAATCTGAGAATCATCAGCTCGCGCCGGTTCATCCGACCATCTTGAACCAGGGTCTTGTCCGGTTCTTTGGGGTGCCTTGCCTCGTCCCGCTTTACATAGCGTCGTTTGCCCAAGGACTTCAAAGGACAACGCAAGGTGCCCAATTATCTTGCCGATTTGGCTCGAAGCATGGATAGAAAGCTATGAGATGGCCATGGAGATCTGGATGTGGGTGAAGCTGCGTGTGCAAAGTATTTCACAATGATGTTGGAAGGTACGGCCCGGACCTGGTTGAAGAACTTGCCGCCTAATTCGATCAGTTCATGGATCCAGTTGCGGACCCGGTTCATTCAAAATTTCAAAGACACCTGTAAGCAGCCCATGTCTGTCGTGGATTTAGCGGCTTGTGTCCAAGCGGAGGGAGAATCCACAACCCATTGGGTGCGCCGCGTTTCGGAAGTTTTACATTCTTCGCATCCGGATCAACCCTGATTCCGCGATCTTAACCTTTGAAGCCAATTGCGGTTTGAACCGTTGAAATTGAAGCTGGGTCGCATGAAGCGTTTTTGCAATGACATGGGCACTCTAATGGGCGTTTTGGTAAAGTATGCTGATTACGATAGTACCAAGGATCCCGAGTGCGAGGGATGACGAAGTGGGGAAGGAAAAGCAGAGCGGCAACTCCGAGGCCAGCCAAGCATCATTCGGCAGCAATGGAGGAAACAAGCGTAAAGCAAATGGTAACATGGGCTTTGTAGCCAACACCAACGCGCAAGACAAGGGCCAGCGGCGCAAGGGTAAGCAATCAAACCGGGGCGGTCACAATCCGGATCGTCTGAATTACATATTGAATCAACCTTGTCCGAAGCACGGGACAAAGGAGGCATCGGCAAACCACCTTTGGAAGGATTGTTATATTATGCAGGAGTTCAAAAACTCTAATTCTTTCCGGTATGATCAAGGGCCCGGCGGCGGTTCAGGGTCCGCCCGAGTTCTGATGGAGAAAATTCCGGCCCAGGGTTCGGTGGTAATCCGGGCGGGCAAGGCAATCAGAGTAATCAGAACAATCAGAGTAATCAGAACAATCAGAGCAATCAGAACCAAGGGGGTTACAATCAACAACAACAGCGATCGGGTTACCAAATTAACCCAAAGCAGTTGAACGGTGGACGATACCACGTCTTTACCACCAGCTTGGGATGACGAGACCGAAAACTTGAAGCGGGCGGTCGGTGTTGTTGAACTGCCGCGCCAAGACATTACCTCACGCTGGTCGAGCAACCTATCGTATGGAGCAGAGAAGACCATCCTCCCGGGTTTACAATCCGGGTCGATTAGGCCTCGTGGTGGCGCCTCGGGTAGGAGGATACAAGTTTACCAAGGTGCTTATGGATGGAGGAGCAGCATCAACATCACGTACTACGAGACCTTCCGCGTATGGGGTTAACGGGTAGGCATCTTAGGCCGTCCAAAGGCGGTGTTCCGCGGCGTGGTGCCTGGGAAGTCGGCATACCCGATCGATAAGATAGCTCTGGAAGTGGCCTTTGGGGATGAACATGACTCCAGATCGGAAACGTTGACGTTTGAGGTGGTGAAAATTCAAAGCCCTTACCACGCCCTCTTCGGGCGGCCGGCTTATGCTAAGTTTATGGCGCGGCCTCGTTATGTTTATTTGCAGCTGAAAATGCCGGGTCACAAAGGGACGATAACGATTCATGGGAGCCGCCGGATCGCTTTGGAGTGCGAGGAAGGTGATGCGGCTTATGCAGAAGTCGGTTTGTGCCATCAAGAGCTAAAGTATTATAAAGACAATGTTGACCCGGCGGATATGACCCCTTTAAAGAAGCCAACTTCTGAGCACAATCCGGATTTGAAGTTCAAATCGTGGTGACGAGACGAAACTTGTTGATTTTGTGCCCGGCGATTCGTCCAAGCAGTTCACCGTCGGTGCCAACTTGGATCCTAAATAGGAAAGCGCTACCATCGAAGTTCATCCGTGAGAATCGGGACATTTTTGCATGGAAGCCTTCCGACATGCCGGTGTACCGAGGAACTTCGGCCCGAGCACACTCTTAATGTTGACCCCAAGTACAGACCGGTAAGCAGTTTCTTCGCGGTTTAATGAGGAAAAGCGCAAGGCCATTGGAGAGGAAGTTGCTAGGCTCTTAGCGGCAGGGTTTATCGTTGAAGTCTTTCACCCAGAGTGGCTTGCTAATCCGGTGTTGGTCCTTAAGAAGAATGGCACTTGGCGCATGTGTGTGGATTACACAGATCTTAACAAAGCTTGTCCAGCAGATCCTTTCGCCCTCCCCCACATTGACCAGATTATTGATGCTACGGCGGGTTGTTAGCGTTTGAGCTTTTTGGATGCGTATTCCGGTTATCACCAGATTAAGATGGCGGTCAAGGACCAGGAGAAGACGGTGTTTATCACCCCTTTTGGAGCCTTCTGCTATGTATCTATGCCTTTCGGGCTCAAGAGCATCCAAGCAACTTATCAGCGTTGCGTACAGAATTGCTTGCACGAACAGATCGGTTAAATAGCGATGCCGCTTATGTGGATGACATCATGGTGAAGTCAAGGCAGAAGGAAAGCGTTGATTGAGGATTTAAAGGAAACTTTTGACAACTTGCGGGTGTACAAGATGATGCTCAACCCGGCCAAGTGCGTCTTTGGTGTTCGGCGAGCAAGTTATTGGGCTTTCTCGTGTCCAACAGGGGAAGCTAATCCGGACAAAATTACGGCTATCACCTCCTTGGCTAAGCCAAGGTGCATCAATGATGTCCGGCGCTTGGCAGGCGGATTGTCTGCGCTAAGCCGGGTTTATCGGCCGCCTAGGCGAGAAGGCCATTCCTTTGTACTAGATCTTTGAAGAAGGCGGATCGGTTTGTCCGGAGTTCATTGGCGATGAAGCATTGAGGATTTGAAGCGGCGGTTAGCCAACCCGCGGTTCTCGCCGCTCCCATTGACAAAGAGCCGCTTTGTTATATATTGCTGCTAATGCCGGGCGATTAAGCGTGGCCATTAATGGTGGAAGCGGAAGAAGCGAGGAAGGAGTATCCGGTTCAACGGCGGTTTATTACATCAATGAGGTCCTCATTGAGTCTAGCAGAGATATCCACATTGGCGGAAGCTGGTATATGGGGTCTTTATGGCAAGCCGGAAGCTAAAGCAATATTTCGAGGCACCCCATCACGGTGGTCGATTCAGCTCCTTGGGTGACATCACTCTGAGCAAGGGGCGGCGGCGGATTGCTAAGTGGGCTATAGAGCTGGGGCCGCCGGTTTAAGGTATGTGCCTCGGACGGCGATCAAATCTCGAGCACTTGTGGATTTCATTAATGATTGGACGGAGTTGCAAGCGCTGAAGAAAAGCGAGTCATACCTATTGGACCATCCACTTTGATGGGTCGAGCAATTGGAGGCTCGAAGTGGAGTCGTATTAACTTCCCAGCGGTGACAAGTTACATTACGTTCTCCGCTTAATGTTCCTTGTACTAACAATGCAGCCGAGTATGAAGCTTTACTCCATGGTCTCCGGATGGCTAAGGAAATGAATCTCAGCCGGGTTAAATGCTTTGGTGACTCGGACTTGGTGGCCCAGAGAGTATCATGTACTTGGGATTCCAAAGATCCACTCATGGCTGCATACCGACGGGAGGTGGATGTTGTCGCAGGGTACTTTAAAGGATATCGAATTGGACCATGTGGATCGTCGAGGAAGAACGAAGCGGTGATGCTTTAAGCATTTGGGCTCTCAACGTAAACCAGTCCCGCCCAACGTCTTCCTTGATGTCTTGCACAATCCGTCGGTTAAGCTTCACGATGAAGTTGATTTAGCTATTCTGATCCGGAGGCTTTCGGTTGGTGGCTGACCTTGCATGTCATTCGGATTGGACGCTCCCTTATTTGGCATACATGAACCGGCGAGTTGCTAGAAGATGAGACGTTGGCCCGGCGAGATAGTTGATGGTCTAAGTCTATGACCATTGTTAATGGCGAGTTGCATCATTGCGAAAGGTGTCGTAGGCGTTTCAACGTTGTGTGTCCCACGAGGAGGGTTGTGAGATATTGCGAGAGATCCATGAAGGGGACTGTGGTCACCACGCCGGTTCAAAAGTCCTTGGTGGCCAAAGCGTTCCGCCACGGTTTCTATTGGTTGTTGCCCATCTTGTCACGAGAAGATCCGGTCAAACGATGTGATGGTTGCCAAAAGTTTTCGAAGACGTGCTCATGTACCGGCCCAAGAATTGAGGATGATTCCAATTACTTGGCTGTTTGCGACTTGGGGGCTGGATATGGTCGGACCTTTCAAAAGGTCCAAGGACAAGAAAGACCCACTGTTGGTGGCGGTCGACAAATTTACAAAGTGGGTGGAGGCGAGCACATTAGCAAGTGTGATGCGGCCCACGGCGGTTCAGTTCATCAAAAGGTGATTTTCGGTTTGGGTTTCCACCTTTGTATCATCACGGACAATGGCACCAATTTGTCCAAGGGAGTCATGAAGGCGTTTTGTGAGCGAGCATATCCGCTTGGCGCTTTCTTGATGGCCCACCCGCGGTCCAATGGTCAAGCGGAACGAGCTAATCGGAGATCTTGAAAGGTATCAAGCCCGGCTTATGGTCCCTTTAGAGAGGGCGCCCGGGTTGTTGGGTGGAAGAGCTTCCGCCGGTGATATGGAGCATCAACACTACCCCTAACAGATCTCTTGGATACACGCCGTTCTTTATGGTCTATGGAGCGGAGGCGGTCACCTTGTGATATCCGTCCACGACTCACCTCGGGTGGCAGCTTATGTTGAGGCGGATAGCGAGGCTGCACGGCAGGACGCAGCGTTGGATCGGCGGATGAAGAGCGAGATATGGCAGCTGCTCGTTCGGCGGTTTACCGGCAGGATCTTCGTCGGTATCACGGTCGGCGGGTTAAAACCAGAACCTTCGGGAAGGAGACTTGGTGCTTGGCTCATTCAAGACCGAAAGATATGCACAAGCTATCCCCACCTTGGGAAGGGCCTTTTGTGGTCAGCAAGAATCTGCACAACGGGTCAAACTATCGATTGATGTTCGAGAGCGAAAGGACTCACGCACGCGTCGGAGGAGGAGACCAACAAGCCGTGGAACATAGCTCATCTTCGCCTTACTATACGAGCCATCGGCTCCACTTATGTACATATTAAGACAATGTATATATTATGAATAAAGGCAATAAACGGATCCTCGGCTAAAGCGGGGTATACATTTACGTAACAAGTCCGGTTTGGGTACATGGAGATGTTGTAAAAAGCGACCTCCGGTTTAACCCTTGGTCTTGCTTTTCATAAGTTTTTTCACTTGGGGGCTTGGTCGTGTCAGAACCAATGCAACACCTTTTGACGGTAGCCACCAAATCACTTAGGGACATGGTCACGTCTGAACCCGATCCGCCTCTTGGTCGGCCCTAAGGCCATAGAATCGCAGGGGCTTGGTCGAACCCGAACCATTGCAATGCCACTTGATCGGCATAATGCCACGATTTCGGTTGGGGACTGGCTGACTTGAACCATCGCTACACCTTATAGGGAGCTTGGTCTGTCCGACCATAGTAACGCCATCTGATCGAGCTCAATAAAGCCTCTTCTTGCAAGCGGTTTTTATCATTGCCTTTGCTACCATATGGTTTGCATACAAGTTATTTGACTTTTGTTTGCCTTCTTAATCCGGCGATTTTTTCCGGTTTGATTTTTTATGTTAACATCACATAATTGAGTAACAGGGGGCTTGTCAATACCCGACCACGGTTTACCACGGTAAACCGGTATTATACTACAGGAGTTGTTCTCCTTTAGCGGTAATGGTTTATACAACCTCCGCCCCAAGTTTGGCTAGGCCAGCGCATGCCCATTATTGGTAGGTATTTTTTGGTATCACAAGGTTTCGATCATATACCTCAATACTTTCTTATGTAAATATATAGGTGTCCTAAGCCGGCTAGAGATGCAAGCCGCCGTGGCGGTTTAAGAATTTGTGATTGCAGGCAAAATACATTGAAGGTTTCAAATACTTCAAACCAAAGTATCAGCACCGCCGCACAAAAGATTCTGAGCCGGAGGGTATAAAACATGTTCAAGAACAAAGTGCTAGCTATTCTATTACAAAAGCCGTCCAAGGCCCGATGGTTCGCATGGCGTTATGGCGGCCTTACGATGCATCACCGGCTCGACGGATTAAGCTTCTTCGCGGGTTGGCGTGAGGAAGAGGCGTTTGGCGTCGGTTCAACTTCTTCTTCTTCATCACCCAAAGCCGGAAGTCGTTGGTAGACCGGTCAATCCGGGTTAAGGCACGAAAGACAGCCTCTTCACTTATAAGCTCGGCCGGATCAACATCGAGGGCATAAGTGTGCTTACGGATTGGAGGAACAAGGCTCTGCGCATACGGAATGACAAACTCCACCCGCTTGTTGTTTGCATCATAAAAAGCGGTAAACCGCCGGGTTAACCTGCTGCCGATTGACTTCGCCCGGTGAACGCATCTCCTTTGTTACTCGTTTGAGCGTCATTATCAAAGGCTTCACCGTTCTCTTGAGCTGGGAAACCCTTGGCTATATCAGCGGATCAAGATGCGCTATCACGCCTTGGCGCGAGTCAAAGCCCGATGAAGTGCCGGCCGGACGCGGACCGTTTCAACTCTTCAAGCTGCTTGGCGGAATCATGGACAGCCGGTCCGGTGTGTCTTTGATCAAGCACGGAGCTGTATTGTCGTGCGATGTGGCACATATGACTTCGCTGGCGCCGGTATCTGACTGCTTTCGATCGAGTGTAAGTGGCCTTGAGCTTCTTCCTTGCGTCGAGCCCAAATGAGCAATACGCTTGCACGCACCGAGTTCGAGACAGCTCAAGTTAAACCGGCGGCAACATCAAAGCGGTGTATTCGATTGCAAATTTTTCTTACCAAAGATGGCGAGAGGTCATGGCATGAACTTGGCGCTTCGGTGTAGTAAGCTCTTGGTCACCGATTTAAGAGCTGATTCAGCATCTTCTACCCGTTTTGTCAAACCGGCTTTCTCGGTGTCCCATTTGGCCCGCTCGGACGTATATCCCTCCTTTAGCTGTTCCATAGTGGCCAAGGCAGTTCTCAATTCGTCCTTGGCCTTGGTGGTCTCTGCTTGTTGAGTTTCCAAGTTGGCACGAAGGTCCTTGAGTTGCACGGTTTGCTGGTATATCTCATTCTGATAACAAAGGGAGCACGTTAGTTGTGTTATTATAAAGTCCCAAGCTCAATACAAGTATTCAACTTGGCACTTGGGGGCTAATGGCTAATTGATCACGATTCGGTATGGGATCTGAAATTAAGTCTCGGTTTAACTATGCTAAAGTTGAACCGACCCTTGAAACTACTACGCAAAAGATACAAGACAGGCATAAATCCTTACCTCATAACGGTCCTTCATGCGATTTACGGACCGGCTTCAAGGTCACGGCTTGTGTAGAGAGGCAGTTGAAGCGGAGTGAAGTTCTTGGGCGAGAGAAGTTGTCATAAGTGACAGATCAGTTTTCCCCTTATCTTTGCTCATAGTGGCAGACTCTCCCTTGGCGTGTGTTTTGCTAAATGACCGGTTGGCTAGGGTGGTGTAGCAGTGCCGTCACAATAACATCATCATTTTGGCGGGCTGGCGGATCGTGATCTTCTTTGGGCTTGGTGCCTTCATGCTTTCTGGCTCGGCGGTTCAATAGTTACGACCCGCTCTGTGGTCGGACTTCGGTGGAAGCGAGGATCACGAGGTTTCCGCAGGCCTCCGGTTCAGTTTACGGCGGATCGGCAATATCGTCTCGGTACAACTTCGCGGAGCTATTCTTAGCGACTTGAGGATTTTCGCCCGTTGCTCTGGGGTCTTTTCGGATTAGCATCTGCGGTAGACTCAAGAGTTTTGCTTTTTTACTCAAGCGAGCCTTGGTGCTGCGGTGTTGAATTAGAGTAACATAAATCGACCAACGCAACTATACACCGAATTGGCGGAGACGGTATGATACTTACCTGCAGCAACTTTAAGCGGAGGCGATTCGCGTGGTTGATGAACCACGGAGGAGTTGGAAGAGGCACGATAATTGAATTGAGACGGATTGAGAGGATATCGGAAGAAACCCTTTAAGGGATAACATTTTTCGGAGAACAAGTCACCTCTGGGCGGCCTTCGGGTTGGTGTATCTGGTAAACCGGAGGAGAGAATCTGTTGACCAGCATGCGGGTTATGCGGCGCTCTTTAACTTCTTTGTGTCTTCAAATAAGCATAGGAATGAGATTTTTCACTTTCGAGCAGTAGCGGCGAATTCTTTTAACCGCTGCGAGGTCGGGTCGGAAGAAAGAAGGATTACCTCAAAATGGTCGGCATGGCTGGCTTGACATCATCACAGGAATTAAATTTGTCGATAAAGGGAAGAATAAAGGGACAAACTATAAGAAGAAACACAAGGTGGAGAGCCGGTTCTGGCGGCTCCCTCGTAAGGATATCAAGTTTTACCTCGGCTTGATTCTTCATCTTCGGCGGATCGAGAAGACCAGCGGTTTTCTTGCCGACCTTTTTGGTAGCCTTGGACTTTATCTGCGGAGCTCGGGCTGGTTTGGTCCGCCTCAAGAAGGAGCTGTTAGCACTGCGAGGTAACAAGGATTAATGAACATCAACAAAGTATTAAAGGCAGAAAAGCGGTGAGCGAGCCTTACCGCAGGCGGTTGGTTGGCAACACAGAGCAGAGCCAACCCGGTTAGAGGCTATGACGGAGATTGGTTCATCAAGCATCCTCTTCTGATCTCTGTGACCTCAAGTTGATTATTGGTAATTCGTGGCGTCTTTGAGGGTCTTTGAGGCTGCGGTATACCTCGTGCATCAATCCGGGCGGCGGCTTAAGGGCAAAGATACCCCAAGAAACCGACATCGCACAAGGTCCACCGGTTAGTCCATTGGCCATTAGAGCCGGAGTTTAATGATCACGAGGTGCAAAGTTCTTCCGTTCAGCGGCGGGTAAGCGTGAAGGCAGCGGATGATTGTTCTTGAGCGGTGAGGGCGGTAACCCGGCAAAAGTTCTCGTTGGCGGGAAGCGGTGTTCGGCGATAGAACCAGGTTTGGTTCCAATCTTTTGGATGGCTGTGGTGTTTGGTAGCGAGGAAAGTCCGCTTCCTTCCTCTTACGGATTGAAGCGCCGCCCGGCTACGTATTGGGACCATCGAAAATTCCGTCTGACGGTTCAAGTGAAAGAAGTCCGGAACAGCTCCACAGAGGTTCTTCTTGAAGATAGACTTCACAGAACACTTGAAAATTGCATATGTTTGACACGGAGTTGGGACCAATGTCTGTGGATGGAGTTGAAAGCGGCAAGGACATCCGGAAGAATTTCGATCCGGGTGGGCAGAATCGATCTAAGTGCTGCACAAATACAATTACTTCTCCTTCTTGCGGAGTGGGAGGGCATTACGCCATCCGGAACCCACCGATGGAGGGCGTTTTAGCAGCCAAAGCGCCCGGTGGTGGCGTATCCGATTGAGTTGCGTCTCGGTGGCCTTAGGCCGGACCCAATTGCATCTTTGCAGTGCGAGGCCATTCCGGAAGATCAAGGCTGCGAAAGGAAAAGCGGTTCACCGTTAAGCAGTTGAGCGCATTATACAATGTTAAACCGGCAATCCGGCAGACGATTTACGATTCGGTTTAGCGAGGACTAATGGAGTGACGGGTTAGTTATCAAAAAGTTAAACCGCCAAAAGAGACAGACCTGAAAAATTTACTAAGTATGGACAGAAACAGGGTTCACACGTGAATGGAAGCTATTTAGATCTATCGAAGGTTCAGTGAAGAAAATCTTTGCGACCTAGCAAGCCTCGTAGAGGGCAGGAATGTTCGTGCGTCCTAAACAAGAAGATCTGGGCAAAATAAAAGATGAACAAGGAGTAAAACTGATGGCGGGCGGCCGCCTGCGAGGATGTGTACCACGGCGAATCATACAGCTCTGGCGGGGCAGGTATAAGGACACTCGATGAACACCTATGAACTACTGAAGGCAGGGACCTTGAGATGCGGATCTAGGGTTGAAGAGGCCTTACAGTGCGCCAGGCGGCGGAGAGCGCTAAAGAGCTTACGGTCGGTCGAGGCGATCTCAGTGACACAGGGCTGGCCAGCGGCGATCGAAGGTCGGCAGCGTGATGGCGGGCTTGAGCGAGCGTCGCGAGGAAGAAGAAGAAGCGGAAGAAGAAGAAAGGGCTGCCGGTCTATTTATAAGGGACGGGGCGATTAACAAAGCGAAATCGAGGAGTGGCGGCGGACGGCGCGTGATATCTCGATTTCGGGATAGCATTAAATGAAAAGGAATCTTCTGTTTGGATTTCTTTATTAAAGGCGGCGTCAAGGCACCCGTTGCGGTGGTCGGAGGATAGCGTCATGGCGGTTCAAGCAAATGGCGGTTCTGGAGATGTTGAAGATTCACATGAACGGTTCAAGTCAATGCAGGGCCTAATGTTGGGGATATAACTACTAAGTGTAAACCGCATACAGAAGGGCAGGTTACCCTCATCCATGATCAGGGGCCACGGAGGAGGCCCAAAGCCCGAGGCGGATTAGGATCCATTCATGTAAACCACCTTAGTCTTGTAACTTGAGCTGTAAGATAAGAGAGAAGAGACCGAGCCGGAGACTTGTATGAGCGGATCGGGACTACATGAACCCGACCGAGGCGTCAACCCGTGTATATAAGGGGCGACCCGTGGCGGAGATGAGAGAGAGAATTCGAGGCTGAGGCGAGGCTATTGCTCCTAGGCGCGAATCACATCAATCCCATCACAACTAGGCGTAGGCTTTTACCTTCATCGAAGGGGCCGAACTAGTATAACTCCCGTGTCTTTGTGTCCGCTTTAACCCCTCTAGGTTAACCCGTACGATGGCCCCGCGACTAAGTCCTTTCACGAGGACATCTGCCGTGACGATTCCACGACAGAACTCATGAGTACAAAAAATCTATTGCACAAGTCTCATATTAACAATGAGCACCGAAGAAAGGCATCAGTGGGGGTACTATTTTCTTCGAAGATGCTTCTTACACTTTATCAGTAATATAGCATAAGTTCTCTGAGCGGCGCTTTATGCATTCTGACCTTATGACCTGATTACCTGGTTATCGGTAACACCGTCGATATTCTCGACAGGTGGAGTACATAACACTTTTCGGTCTTTGACCGAGGGAGAAGCCGACGGTCGGTTAAGACACGTTTAAAGTTCGGGTGAACATAGATATGATATAAGTAATTCGGTCCATACAATCATTCTTTTACCCAAGTCTCGTGGGGGCTCTTAAATTAGTATGAGCTGTTTTTCTTCTTGGTCGTTGCAAAGTCTTTTTCTATCACTCCTTTCTCGATGCAAGTGTGTGGTCAATAGCCGGATAGCCTTGCTTCTCTCCAAATCCGCTCGAGTGCGGTTTGCTAAACTAGCCTCGGAGAAGCACTCCGCTTTTACGGATAAGGAGGTTGAAGCCGGTAGGTGACCAGCAAGTCTTGAGATAGGATGTGTCATGTTAAAGCTGCAGGGAAGCACCTTTTTTTCTAAAGTCAAATTTGGATTGGCACGAACACTTGATCTAGTTCGGACATTAAATTTTTGAATAAGTTTTTTTGGCTTTTCGAGCCTATGGCACTTTTAAACTATTTGTGCGTTTCGGCATTAGTCTCATGATGCTTGCCCGGACACCTTTAGGGATTCGGCAAAAACATTCTCGGATATTGCTATATATGCATCGGTTTCGAATTGTGTCTTCGGTCAATAGTTCGGTTGCCCGGCTCGTGTGCTTGCCTCCTACGTTCCACTTTGTTCGGCTAGGCGGGCAAAGAGAGAACCACTGTGATTGTGCTTCCAGCTCGCATGGTTAAGCACCTCAGTGGAGAAAGCCCGGCTGTCATAATAGGCGTAAACTGGTCAGCGATCCGATGACTATGTTGAATGACGGGCCGTTCATAACATTGGCCGAAGTGTTTACAACTTGACCTCGGATGTCGTCGAACACTAACCGGGGGCTCATAGCTAGCTTCCCCAGTTTGAAGCTCCTATGACTAACCGAAAGTTATAAAACCCGCATATCTGATTGCCTCGTTTCCGCTAACACACAACCGCCTTGCAGACGCGAAGCGTCGACTAAGGGTTGCTTTGTTAATGCGGAAACACCCTGTGTAGTATCTACCAAGGGGTAGAAGCCGATGATGGGCCACTTTCAGCTGATAATAGGTCACAATGGAGTCAAAATAATGATGTAAAGTACTTGGATACATAGAATCATTTCACATAATCTGTGATTTTACTCTGGAAATCGATCCTTAATTCGGCCACCCATGCCCACATTAAGGCTCGGGGGCTACTGGGCTTTGCGCTCATTATCTATAAATATTAAAAGGGCACATAGATCCCCTGATCTGGTGTTGCCACCCGACCAGTGTCTCAGGGGCTACTGCATTGCTTATTCAATGCATAGAATTCAAAGTGCTCAGTGTTCGGCTTGAACGAACTATGCGCATACGCGTCTTCGGACAATAATAGGTACCATATGGATCTATCCGGCATCAAGCTAGTATATTGCGGCGACTTCTCACGACCCTCTCTCAGGGGCCCGTTCGCCGATCACTATTATCTCTAATATATTACATTGCGTTTTTATTCCTATGTATCTTTTGCCGAGCTAGGAGTTGATCCTCGAGGCGATTTGGCGCATCGACACGAGTCTCGAGGAGACTCTTGGGAACAGCGGTTTTATGCTTTCCTTCGAGGTGCATCTCGGGTTTTAGATTGATAAACACCTTAAGGGCTCTGGATATACATCGGCGAGAGAATAAAGCGCACGATTAAAAATATTCACAAAAAGCAGCCAGCGGTCGGGTGGTGCACCACCTTAGGCAGTCCGGCATAAAGCTCGGCGCTGGCGGCTAGCTCCATAGAGGGCATTTACGGCATTAAGCTCGGCTAAACTCCTTCAACTTTTAGGACCAAGGTGATCTATGACTTCTTGGATATAGTCGGCGTTGGAGCTTGGACCTGATCCGGCGTTGGAGCTTCGGATACATTTCAGCGTTGGAGCTTCGAAGCGGTCCGGCATTGGTGATCGTCTGCAAAAGATACCTCGAATGCAGTCCGGAGTTGAAACACGCAGACGCAAAGAGGACCTTGCCTCCGGGAACAACTTCAAACCCGAGGTGTGGCATAAAAATAACAAGGCATTGATAAAGGCCGGAAACTTAAAGGGGCTCCTCGGATACCCAACGTGTAAACTCTTCGGTTGCACTTCGGCGATCCTCAAGATCGAAGATGAGAAGATTTGTTGAACCAGTTTTCAAGACCGACAACCGAAGTTGAAGAAAAGTTCGGAAGAATCGAGAAGCGTCCCTAACTTGAAGACCCGATTCGGGGAGCTCTTGGCGATGTCTGGACTAGGGGTACTCACCACGTCGTCTCCCGATCAGTTGGATTGGGCGAGGATCCCCATGGCCGTATACTCATGGGCGATCCGGACGATTGCCGCATACAAGGAAGATTCCACAAGACTTGGCGATCAAGACAAGGACTCCTCCCCACCAGGCGTATTCGGCTAGGACTCTTGTTATCCTAGGCCTCTGGTGCATTATATAAACCGAGGCCAGGCTAGTCGATAGACATATACAACAACAATCATACCATAGGCTAGCTCTTAGGGTTTAGCCTCTATGATCTCGTGGTAGATCTACTCTTGTACTACCCATATCTTCAATATTAATCAAGCAGGAAGTAGGGTTTTACCTCCATCGAGAGGGCCCGAACACAGGTAAACATTGTGTCCCTTGCTTCTGTTACCATCCGCCTTAGGCCTTGGGTTCAGGACCCCCTACCCAAGATCCGTCGGTTTTGACAAAGCAGGGCCCGATATCTTGCATCTTGAGCAGCTTACATTTGAGTGGAGCGGCTTTGGCTTTGGGGAAGAAGAAGTGGGAAGCCTGAGATGGATCTGTAGAAGAAGAGGCAATGAAGGGCAGTTTAAATAGCGAGGGGAGGCGAAGTGGGTACAGCGCAAATGGCGTGGATCGTGACTTCGGTCGTGCATGAGCGATCACGATCATCAATGTGTGAGCGTGAATCGATGCGGCGTGCTGCGTGCTCTGTGTTGGCGGCTGCCTGCCTCCCCTTCTGCGTGCTCTGCGTTGGCGGTACTGCCTCCCACAAGCCCGAATCGGCGGCAGCCGTGCGGCGTGAACCGATGCCTCGACATATGGGCCAGCGGCGTGTGTGCAGCCTGCCCTTTTGCCGCCACGCGTATGCCTACGACGGCGTGAAAGCGGCAGCTGCGGGCGGCTGAATCCACCGGCAACCCGTGCGACCGCGGATCGATGCGTGCGTGTCGGCGTGCATGCATGCGTTTAGGTCTAGGTCACTAGATGCGTGCGTGGCGGTGTTACGCATGCATAGCGAGCTACATCGATGCCAAAAGTCGGGCATGCATAGGGTGCATCCATCGATATCGGGCTTTTTAATTTATTACCAACAAACTAAGCGGCCCATCCTATGAACACAAACACGACCCAACCAGCGAAGCCACAACCCACGATCAGCGAGTCCAGCGTGGCCCCCACAAGTTAGTTAAGCGCCAAGGCGGCAAGCGTGCATTATGAACATTTGTGAGAGTTTCAGCTAAGGGAGTGGGGAAAAGTGAGCAAAAGTTTGAAGCTTGGGGAAAACTGAGCACAACTAAGGAATTGGGGGCATAGATGGAATAATCCCTATTAGTAATGTGAGCTTTCAATTTTTTTATTATGTTCATGATGATGATACACTTAAATTATATACATATTATTATGTTCATGTCAGGTATCCATTTTTTTTACGTTGTACTAATTTCGTTTACTTTTTGTCATTGCAGGTGTTGACAGGATGGTGGGCAAGGTCGAGGCGCCCGACACTCCTGCGGCGCTCTTTGGGAGGGTGGTTCCATTATTGCAGCCCAGCCCCTCGGGAAGCGCTGCTAGGCGATATCTTGAACAAGCTGCAGTGGCGCTTCTTCTTGGTGGGAGAGGTCGGGGGAGGACGAAGAAGACTGGTAGAGGTGGACGTGGCAGTGGGAGAGGTAGTAAGGCTGCTAGGCCTTCCTCGCCGCCACCCTCAGCTGATTCACCCGTCTACAGGACTGCTCCGTCTGATGTGGACCCGTTTCGGACTCCGGTCCATGAGCCTCCGGTCGCCGATCCTTCGCCCCACCAGACTCGGGTCGCTGATCCTTCGCCCCACCAGACTCGTGTCGCCGATCCTTCGCCCTACGTGAGTCGGTCCCGAAATCTTCATCCCGGAAGACTCCGGTCCGCGGGGTCCGTCCCGAAAAGAACTCCGATCCGCGGTCTTCTTCCCACAAGAACCGGAGGCTAGTGGCGGGAGGATGGTAGCGAGGACACCTTTTAGGATGATAGCTACTGACGACGAGCTGGTTGAGAAGGGCAAGAAGGTCTACAAGCGTGGCTGTACAAAGCTCCCGCCCGTGCCGACGACCCCCGACCAGAGGTGGTTGATTACGCCTAAAGGTTTGAAGTAAGTGCATTTACTATTTTTTAACCTTTTGCCTTCATGTTCCTTCAAATTAATATCTAATGTGTTGGCCTTGTCATACTGCAGGGGTTGGGTACACCCCCGTGGTGTCCATGAGTCCAACCAGGTCCTTGAGTGTGCTTCTTGGCAGCACTTCCACAGGTGAGTCCGTTGCCCATTGAGGGCGAGTTACCTGACTAACCTTGACACAGGGCGGTACTTTCGATTGCCCGGCTTGCGGAAGGAGAGGAGTTGGCGGTGTCTTGTCTTGAGGCAGTGGCCGACATTGTGTTCCGTCGGTTTTGGGTAATTTCTCTTTTCTGAAATTAAAATCAACACTACCTAGTGATTGTACTAATCGGTGTTGTCTTGTATGATTCTGAGACCTTCTCTGAGGTTTGGAGGGAGGCGGAGGCGTAGCGTATGGTTGTCGGCAGTGCAAGCGCCTACTTGAACTTCTGACCTGAGGCTCGGGTGCAGGCCGCTCGAGACTACTACGCCTCGAAGGGTATTAGGAGGGCCAAGAAGAAGTGCCACGGCAAGTTTCTGAGTAAGGAGAAGTACATGTAGGTAATTACCTATTCTTAAGGCCTTGAACTTAGTTTTGTTGATTTGATTCGTAGGCGTTGCGCTAAAATTTCTCTTGACTCACTTAGGTGCCCCGAGATACTGTGTGGATAAGATGGACTGTTGGGAGGCGTTGGTGGATGTGTGGTGCTCTTCCCAATGGCTAGTCGGACATCATAGGGCCAAGGATAAGAGCGACCAAATGGAAGGTGTGGCACACCATCAAGGGAGCTCCAATCTGTTTGAGTACGGGGATAACTGGGTATGTGCTTTGCTACATGATTCATGCAATTTCATTCTTCATGCTAGCATTTATCCCTTCCAAAATGACTTAATATGCTTAGTTAGTTAAAAATGGCATAACTACCTTCGATAGCTCAATAACGACCTAATTAAACTAATCTTAGCTAGTTCATTCATGACATAATTAGCTCTAAAATGACATAATAACCTTAGATAGCTCTATAAAATGACTTAATATGCTTTAGTTAGTTAAAAAATGGCATAACTACCTTCGATAGCTCAATAACTACCTAAATTAGTCTTAGCTAGTTCACTCATGACATAATTGGCTCTAAAATGACATAATAACCTTAGATAGCTCTATAGAATGCCTAAATATGTTATAGTTAGCTAAAAAATGGCATAACTACCTTGGATAGCACAATAATGACATAATTAGCATACTTTGGTCAAAAATGGCATAATAATCTTGGTTACCTCGAAAATGACCTAAACTTAGCTTATTTTCCTCGAAATGACATAATAACCTTTCTTAGCTCCAAAATGACCTATTTACATAGCAATATCATTCTTCATGCTAGCTTGAGCCCTTAACTAATATTTTTTCCTCTCTCTCAGGCGCACCACCACAAGAAGCACATGCCAAGTCTATTAAACCTCTATGGCATGGCCCATATGGCCCCGTGCTGAAAGGCCAAGCCATTCACGGTCTGACCTAGATCATCGAGGCTTCACCAACATCTCCTCCCACCACAAGCTTGTGAAGTCTGAGAGACGAGGGGAAGGCGAGGAAAGGGGAGGACTTTAACCTGAGCCAGGATCCTTTTGATACAAAGCTGGTGATGATATCTGGTGGCGGAAGGTCCCATGGCTC